>CM074788.1:12791188-13478357 GCA_037355745.1 Pseudo-nitzschia multiseries | reverse complement strand
GATGGTATTAGCAAGTATCCAACGTGTGAAATGAAGGCCCCCATGGCAGAGTATGGATACAAAAGGAAGTAACTGCTGAGTGTATCAAGGGATATGCGGAGGTTACTTTGTTTATGTATGTTGGTGACAAGAAGGACTTTTCTGAAGAAGACTGTGAAGCCTGCACTCTCACTGATGAAACCACCAATGTTGCATACGACATAGTTCTGCCTTGTACTCCTCTGTGCAAGCCTGAAGTTCCCACCTGTTTGGATGGACCTCTTGTCACTCTTGCTGACATTGGAGATGATGAGATGTGTGTGTATGATGACATGCCTGTGAAGGTGGACGCGGCGTCCATGAAGAGCACAAGTGTTTCTTTCTCTGTTGGTAACACCTGGGCTTCTGGCTTGGATTTAATGGGTGTTTACATCAGCTACAGTAAAGAAGCTGGGGGTACAATTTGTGAGACAGTTGACTTTACTTCATCTGAGTTGTTTACTGCAGTCTGTGTGGATGGATTGACCACTGTTGTGATTTCTGCTGTGTCGGTAGATATCAGTCATGTTGGTGGAAACATTCCCAGTGCCTGTGGCACTGATGTAGGATCTTGTTCCTATGAGATAGTTCTTCCTTGTACTCCTGAATTGGAATGTGGCCAGTCCACCCCACCGCCTGCTGGCGTGCCTTCAACACCTCCTGTCAGCTCCCCACCAACTGGAGTAGACAAACCAAATGTTGGTCCGCCGACAACACCAGCCCCCTCTGGGTCGTTGTACCCATCTACGGCCCCCTCTGAAAGACCAACCAAGACCATCAGCCAGGGTCCTTCGGGCTCGTTTTACCCATCCACCGCTCCGACCGACAATGAATCTTTCCCGCCCTCCACAAGACCCTCCGGTTCGCTTTACCCCTCTACTGCTCCCTCTGAATTCCCAACCAAGACCCGAAGCCAGGGTCCTTCTGGCTCGTTCTACCCATCCACCGCTCCGACCGACAATGAATCTTTCCCGCCCTCCACAAGACCCTCCGGTTCGCTTTACCCCTCTACTGCTCCCTCTGAATTCCCAACCAAGACCCGAAGCCAGGGTCCTTCTGGCTCGTTCTACCCATCCACCGCTCCCACCAACAATGAATCTTTCCCGCCCTCCACAAAATTCTTACCTCCGGCCACTCCCCCACCCGTGGATTGTGTCCAGCAGAGCAAGGTGACCGTAAAGAAAACGGGAGGAAATGTGTCTGTGTACCCCGGCATTGTTCCCCCAATCACCATCACTGCCCAGAATGTTGATGAAGTCACCTTCACTTTTGAACAGACCATTGACAAGTCCGGCATCCCCATGGTTGCTCTCTCCTACCAGGATGGTATTAGCAAGTATCCAACGTGTGACATGAAGGCCCCCATGGCAGAGTATGGATACAAGAAGGAAGTAACTGCTGAGTGTATCAAGGGATATGCCGAGGTTACTTTGTTTATGTATGTTGGTGACAAGAAGGACTTTTCTGAAGAAGACTGTGAGGGCTGCACTCTCACTGATGAGGTGAACTATGCTGCATACATCATGTCCGTGCCTTGCACTCCCTTGTGCAAGCCTGAAGTTCCCACCTGTTTGGATGGACCTCTTGTCACTCTTGCTGACATTGGAGATGACGAGATGTGTGTGTACGATGACATGCCTGTGAAGGTGGACGCGGCGTCCATGAAGAGCACAAGTGTTTCTTTCTCTGTTGGTAACACCTGGGCTTCTGGCTTGGATTTAATGGGTGTTTACATCAGCTACAGTAAAGAAGCTGGGGGTACAATTTGTGAGACAGTTGACTTTACTTCATCTGAGTTGTTTACTGCAGTCTGTGTGGATGGATTGACCACTGTTGTGATTTCTGCTGTGTCGGTAGATATCAGTCATGTTGGTGGAAACATTCCCAGTGCCTGTGGCACTGATAAAGGATCTTGTTCCTATGAGATAGTTCTTCCGTGTACTCCTGAATTGGAATGCAGCCAGCCCACCCCACCACCTGCTGGCGTGCCTTCAACACCTCCTGTCAGTTACGCACCAACTAGAGTAGACGAACCAAATGTTGGTCCGCCGACAACACCAGCCCCCTCTGGGTCGTTGTACCCCTCTGATAGCCCAAACAAGGCACCGAAGACTCCTGTTCCCTCCAAAACTCCGTCATCTGTGGCGCCCACGGGCTGCTTCCAGTTCAACCCTCCCAAGGTTGTTGATGCCGTTTGTTTGAAGATGGATGGAAATGAAACTCAACTTGTTGATTTGCCTAAGGACGCAGTTATCGTAACGATGCAAAATGGAGGCGCGGAAGTTGGTTTCACTGTGAACCAACAATGGAAGGAAGATTCTATTGGCTTAGCCGTTCGCTCCAGTTTGGACGATTGTGACGTGAAGACAGATGTGGCTTTCGGGGATTCCATAAGTTACTCAGGAGAGTGTTTTGGTGGCGCCGCTATAGTCACTGTTGTTACCTACTTTGAAGGAGAGTTAGACGCCGAAGACTGTGAAGCGTGCAATGTTGATGACCTCGCAGCTATGGGGTCCAACCAAACATACTGTGCTTATCAAGTTGAGGTTCCTTGCGACAATACGCCCGTGGAATGCGGCGAACCTAGTGCGTCACCCAGGGGAAGTTTCTATCCTAGCATAGCTCCGTCTTCTGGCGCACCACAAACTTCAGTGCCCAGCATCTCCCCACATTCCGCTACGGTTGTTCCCAGCGATTGTTTCGTGCCTGCCCCCCCACAAGTTGTTGAATCTATCTGCATGAATAGTGATGGTGAGGAAATTCCCTCAGATCTAACCACCCCATTGCCGATGGATGTCATCACCATCAGAAGACAGATGATGACGACAGTTGACTTCACGGTTAGTCAGACATGGGCCGAAAAAGCAGGCATGGCGATCCAAGTAGGCCTGGATAGCTGTAGTATCAAAGCGAATCTGACTAAAGGTTATTCGGAAGAATTCGAGGAAACATGCATTGAAGGTTTCGCCGGAGCAGTGGTTGTTGTCTACGCTGATGAACATTTTGACCCCGAGGAGTGCGAAGCTTGCAGTGTTCAAGAGCTTTCCCAGTTGGGAAATAACTATGAGTTCTGTGCTTACAGAATCGAGATTCCTTGCGTACCTGATGATTGCGGAGAACCAACTAGAACCCCAACTAGAACCCCAACTTTGACAACAGATGTCCCTTCCGAATACCCCTCCGAATACCCCTCCGAATACCCCTCCGAATACCCCTCCGAATACCCTTCGGCAAACCCTTCCGCACACACCGCGAAGCCTTCCGCAAAGCCTTCCGCAAAGCCTTCCGCGAAGCCTTCCGCGAAGCCTTCCGCAAAACCTACCGTACACACCGCAAACCCTTCCTCGAGTTCGTTCCCAAGCTCATCACCAAGCGCATCACCAATTGTGGCTCGTGACACAGCACATCCCAGCTCGTCACCAACACCCTATACTTGTCCTCCTTCCGATGCTGTTTTGATCTCTTCGGACGGACTAACGAAGTATCCGGCGCCACCTCTCGCAATTACGTTCCAGAACACCACGCACGTCAAGTTCAAAGTTAAGAACACCTTTGGAAGTACTGCGTCGAGTATTTTCACGGAATATCACCAAGGAGCCTTCGGGTCTACTGAGTGTCTCGAAGAAGAGAACGTTGAAAAAAATACTCCTGTGGACGTTGAATTTGTTGCTTCGTGCACGAGAGCAACAACACTTTCAATTGTCAATGTCTGGATTACGGACTGCGAGGAGTCCAAACTAAAGTTCCTCGACGCGCTTGACGGAGCCGAAGTCCCCGAGTGCTGTCATCCCGGCGAACAATGCCGAACTGTTCAGTACACGTTCAAGCTCCCTTGTGTTTCTCCTTGCCCCGATCCGATTGATGATGTCCCTACTTCTTCTCCTACTCCTTTGATTGGTGGTCCATCTGTGGTCGCGCCCGTGCTTCAACCAGTGGCGCAGCCCGATATTGTCGGTGGTCCATCTGTGGTCGCGCCCGTGCTTCAACCAGTGGCGCAGCCCGATATTGTCGGTGGTCCATCTGTGGTCGCGCCCGAGGTTTCTAACGCGAAACGTAGTCCCACTGTCAGTCCAACTGGTCTTCCTAATTTCTTTGGACGCCCCCCGAGTTACTTGAGTTACCCTGCTGTGCGCAAGCTCGAAGTCGAGAAACCACAAGGCGAAGAATCTACAGTTATTGATGAACAGAACGACAACGACAACGAAGATCATTTCTGCGTCGTGGAAGATTACCCATGTGGACCGAACGGTGACAAGGTGTATGTTTGCCATTACTCAGCGCGTGATGGATACAAGACTTTCTGCGTACCCGAACCCGATTCTGATGCACTCCGCTTCTATCCAAAGGATTATTGCGGCCCTTGTGTCGGTGGGTATTCTTCTTCTTCCTGAAGAAACAAACCATGAGACTATTTGCCGAAAGCAAGAGTGAACGAAAGAAAGCAAGATTGAACGAAAACAAGCAAGATTGAACGAAAACAAGCAAGATTGAACGAAAACAAGCAAGATTGAACGAAAGCGATAGTGAATTGTCAAACAGTAAAGAAAAATAGTGAAGTAATTTATTACATGTCATATGCGTAGCACAACAGTCTTGGTCTCTTGTGTGAGCGTGATCCGGACTCTGTCGTGAGTCGTACGCGCAGTAAGATTTGTTCTCGTTTATTTGAGCAAGGTCCGGACTACCACATACGGTAGCCATTCTTGTTCTCGGGGAGCCGTCTTCCGCAGTCAATTTTACATCTTCTTTCCTTGTGGCTACCTTTAAATTGCCACCATTTTTGTGTACGGTATATATAACTACTCCTCTCAACAAAATTTGTCCGTTCTCAGAAGGGTGTCTTTGCTTTCAATCAGGATTAAGGCAACATGAAGTGGTTATCGATGTCACTGCAGTAACAAGTGCAACGACTCACAGTACTGATTGATCTATTGCTACATTATTATTTGCTAATGATACAAATATCGATGTAAATCCATTGGATGATGGAGAATACTTCTCGAAAAAGAGACTTGTCTCCTATCGATTAAACTCATCTATGAAATCTTCGAATTCCTTGTCAGCACTCTCTGTGTTGCTCTCAGAATCATCATCAATGCTAGAACCATCGTCATTCTCCTCGTCACTGGATTCATTACTATCTTCGTTGCGATCGTCGTCATCGGATTCCCAGTCCTCATCACTAATGGAGTCAACGGAATCGGTCACTACGCGGCTCTTGGGTTTCAATGGCAATAGTTTTCCATCTTCCTCCTCGTCATCCGTGAACTCGTCCTCGCTTTCATCGCTCTCGCTTTCGCTGTTGTCAATATCATTCTCTTCCTCTTGTTTTCTCTTCCTGTACAAAAGATAGAGCGGTACGCACGTACAGCATGGTATGAATAACAGTAATAGCAACAGTAACCACAATTTGTTCCATCCCTCGTTGTCGGTACTGATCTCGCCACCTTCAGCAATGATGAGATCTTGTTCATCGCCCATTATATTCACAACGATGTCGAATCGGTAGCAGTCGTCCCCGTTGCATCCATCCACGGTCATAACATCGTCACCGCTAAACTTTGGAACAGGAGTGTATTTGATACGGGATCCTACTACCTTCGCCGTACCACTTGGGGGAGCGACAATTGTAAGCGAACGATAATCCGTTCCAATTTCGATGCCAAAGTCAACGATAGTCCACCGGTACAAATCCGCCCCGTGCTGTATTGGAGTCTCTGAAGGCGCTGCTGTTCCAAAGTCTTGAAGATTCTCATCTCTGACAAATATATCGAAGTCGCCTACCCCTTCCTGCCCGTGAACAAATAAATAGTAATCCTTCCGATTTTCTGTCATAAACCGAAAGTTGGTAGCGGAAGTCGATGTTTGTAGATAGCGCTGTTTAGACCCCGAAGACGAGCAATAATTCTCAAAGAATGTGGCCCCTGTTATACATTGAAGATTGCTACAGTCTCCAGTGAAGACGGAAACTGATACATCAAAGTCCTCGACGTCTTCATTGCAGGCCGAAATCGTAAAGGGCTGTCCGGTTCCCTTAAATGTATACCACAATCCAGGATTGGTGATCTCTACGCCACATGATGATTCGTGAATTGCAGCATGCGTTGCATCCTCTGTCGATCCTTGAATGCGGCTTCCGTCTGTTGTAATCGAACGAGCTTGAGGACAAAATTCGTTACTCTCGATAACGTCAAATTCGGTTGTGGTCAATTCGAAGTTGCCCATGTTCTCCGAGGATCCTGTTCCGTGGACATAAATGTAGTACGTCGTTTGGAGTTCAGATGAGAAGGCCGCTGTTACCCCTTGATTGTCACACTTTGGATCTCTTGCTTTGGTACCGGTGATGCACTCCAAATTGTTGCAGGCTCCCTTGAAGACACTGATAGCAGTATTGTAGTTATTCTCGTCGCAGGTGCTGAACTCCATTCCCTTCCCAGTACCTTTGATTGTGTACCAAACACCTGGGGTATCCAAAGGAACCCCACAAACATCACCTTGGCTAAAGTCAACAGTTGCTTGTAGCGTAGTGCCGGGAGTGCTCAAATTATCGACCGAAATACTTAGGGCCTCACGACACTCGTTTCCAGGAGAAGGTGTTATTTCTGTTAATGTTAGACCGAAAGATCCAGAAACAGTACCATTTGTCCCTTGTCCTGCAACAAGAATATAATAAATTACATCTTCTTGCGTTTTGAAATTAACAGCAGCCGCATTCATAGCTACTTCCTTCGTGATGTTTGGATCAGAACAAAGAGACTGGTCCGCCCCTACGTGATCTATACATGTAAGGCTGTCGCATCCGCCGGAGAATACGAAGATCGAAGTTTTATGATCTGTATTGTTAGAGCATGTCGACGCTTGGAATGCCCCACCTGTGCCAACGACGCTATACCAGGCACCGGCGCTTCCTTTCCCGCACGACGAGTCATCGATAGAATTCATATCTGGCTTTGTACCCTTGGTTGAGCCAACAATTTCACTATCCAGTTCGACATCGATCGCCGTGCCACACTGATCATTCGACAGCCTATCGTAGTATGAAATTTCCATGCTATAAGACCCTGCATCATAAGTTTTTGCCTGGATAGTATCTGCAGCATGTACGAAAACCTGAAATTCCTCTTCCTTGTGAGTTGTCCAATAAACTCGTTGACCGTATTGCCCTTCGTTGCAGGGGAGCACATCGACGGGCACGCACTCCAATGATTTACAGTCGCCTCTGAAAACGCTTAGTGTATTGTAGAAGTTGGTTTTCGAACTGCAGGTATTTGCCTCATAAACTAGGATTCCGTCGTCATTTGGTTTACCTTTCGAAACTGTGTGCCATGCGCCTTTCTTCTCAGTTGTCTCGCCTGTCTTCTCAGTTTTCGCGCAAGTATCATAGAGAGCGATAGAGTCACCGCCTACAGTAATGCCTTCAACAGTATTTTCAGACGAAATCGAAGTGGACAATTCGCATTCGCTGTTGGCAGGAATCTCTTCCTGAGTGAAGTCGAGTTTGAAATCAGGTCCACCTTTTGGCTCTAGATGCCTGCGAGGAGACGAGGCAATATCAAAGCCAACCGGCAATCCAGATACCAAAACATTGTATATTTTTCCCAATTCGGCGACCCACGATGTCGCAAATCCGTTATCACAGTCTGCCACCTGTCTTGATTGATTTTCGACGCAAGTCATGTTGGCGCAATCTCCGGCGAAAATACTAATGGCTACACTCTTTGAAGAATCGAGTGAACAAGCTCTGAGAGTGTAGACAGTTCCGTTGCCTTCGACCTCATACCAACCGGCGACAGTTTCGAGTCCTGTGAGACAAGACTCATCGGCTTCAATTACCGTGAACGAGCTGACGCTGCCCAAATTAGCCGAGGTCGATTCGAGCGGCATCGCATTGTCACAGGAGAGATTCTCCTCAGACATAAAGTCCCCGTTCTCTTTCTCATTGACTTCAACTATTTCTTGCCCTTTTGCAGCAGTGGGAGAAATTGAGGACTCGAACACCGGTTGACTTCCGTCTAATTCTCCGTCTTCATCTACCTGCACTTCAACAGGCGTCTGAAGTGAGGGTGGATTAGTTGGTATTACACCCAGCGGCATGGCGGGCTGCATGTTAAGGTTCGTGTCAGGCTCTGTGTCAGGCTCTGTGTCAGGCTCTGTGTCAGGCTCTGTGTCAGGCTCTGTGTCTGGGTCCATGGCAGTATCAATGACAGGACTGATGACAGGACTGATGACAGGACTGATGACAGGACTGATGACAGGACTGATGACAGGACTGATGACAGGAGTGACGACAGGAGTGACGACAGGAGTGACGACAGGAGTGACGACAGGACTGATGGCAGGTTGCCCTACTGATTCACCGTCAGGTTGGATGACGGGTTGCACGACAGGTTCATCTATTGGTTGCGGACTGCTTCCTGGGCTGCTGGTTATACCCGGGATTTCCGTGTCCTTCAAGGGAGGGTCGTAAGGTCCGTTGCAAGTGCCTTCGCAATCAAAGGACTTGCAATCTCCAAAAATTTCTTTTTGACAGTTGTACGAAACTCCCGATTTACTTCCGGTCGGACATACAAAGCATTCGCAATTCAAATCCTCTTCGATGACATCGCAGTTTTGGTCGTATAATCCAGCTTTACAGCCACATAGCCCTCTTTGAGACGCCTCGGTAGCGCCAATGTTCTGCCCGATGACAACATCCGAGGGACACACAATGCTTGCATCAATGGTTATAGAGCCTGCTCCGGAGCTAATCTGGGATCCAATGGGACAGACAGTGTTTCCATCGGCAGTCACCTGGCATCCATCGCTGGGAGCCAGTGGATCGAGACAATATTGGCTTTGCTGCGTTCCTTCATCCAATTGCTGCTCATCTCCTATGCCAAATCCTTCTTGTCCGGACGCCGATCGCCCGTAGACAATCAAAGTCCATTGTCGGAACACATTACTTTCCGGTGTTTCGTTTTGGTTTACCAGTAAATCTCTTATCTTTAGCTTCCATTCACCGGAGGGGTTTTCGCCCCAATTTCGGACCGTCATTAGTTTCCATCGCTGATCTTCTGTCAGTTGCGTGTCTTCCGGACGCTTTCCGGGAGTCAACAAGGACTTCGTTCCCGCCGGACTCTCGAGCTCGATTTCCAAGTCCCCTCGGTTGTAGTGGGACAAATCTAATAGAACGACGGTCGATTCCGCAACGAAATCGGTAGGGTAACCATCCTGTCCTGGGTCGAGTGCGATGGTGGAGAGGTACTCGTCTTCGCTGTCTTGGGACAAGACGGCGTTTTCGTTTCCGGAAATCCCAATCGCTTGTAATTCCTCTGGATAGAGGCTCCAATCCAGGGCGGCCTCCACGGCGGCTTTTGCGTCGACAACCCCGAATCCGTACCAGTTGGAATGCCAAAATCCGGCCCCATTGACGACGGCGGTGGTATCCTGGGTATCCTGTTCGACCCTCCGAGAGGTCCGGGCCAGAATTCCCTGCACGTCTCTCCACGAGAGCTCTGCATTTGCCTCCAGTACCAGCGCCACGACGCCGGTAACGACGGGGCACGCAAAGGACGTTCCCTGTCCCGAGTCGACACAGGTCTCGGTGCCCAGCCCGGCGGTCATGAGTTTTCCAAAATCTTCCGGGGCACCCCCGGGAGCGGACACCAGGAGCGCGGCTCCCGGGGTGGAGTAATCGGCGTGCATGCCGTCCTTTCCGATGGCACCCACCGTGACGGTGTACCGTGAATTGGACCAGCCGCTAAAGTTGATGTCGTCTCCCTTGGCAAACGAGTTTCCGGAGGCAAAGGTAAAGATGATTCCCTTTCCGTTGCGTCCGCTTCGGATCCCGGCCTCGATGGCATCGATGGCCGATTTGGGCAGCTTGTCGAAATCGCAGTCCCCCCCGATGACGATTTCTGGAAAATCCGAGCAGGCCTCCGGGTCTGCCTTGTAAAAGTCTTTGCAGTGCAGGGCAATCGCGTCTTCGCAGGTCGCCGACAGGGCCTGATCCGGGACGAATTCACCTTGGCAGGCCTCGCAGGGATTGTATTCCGATTCCGTGTGGCGAAACGGGCATTCCAATTGGAATTTTTGTGCCGCGGCGGCGGCCGATTGTCCTCCTCCCGCCGCTGCTGCTGCGCCCTCCTCGTCGCAGGCGCTGCGTGCGTGTGTTGGTGGAAAATGTTGTCGGTGCCGTTTTGTGCGTGTGCGTGTGTGCATGTGTGTGTGTGCGTGTGTGTGCATTTGTATTTGTATTTGTATTTGTATTTGCATTTGCACGAGCGATCAAAAGAGTGGAGTGAGATTACCAACCAAACCAAACCAAACCAAACCAAACTAAATCAATTGATCGGAAAGCACTGCATGGGTCCAGGAAATACTGGTCCTAAAAATGTGTAAGGTCGGTACGTGCAAGGTGTTACTTACGGCAACCCGACCGAATTCTGGGAAATATCAAAGCTATCTATCTTGTAGGCCATCGCACTCGTTGGAACATTCTCGGAAAAAAAGTTGCAGGAACTAAATTTGGCTGCGGGACCCGTGTCAATGGAATGGTTTTGTTGCGTTTGTGGTACCGTATTGCAATTCATACATGAATAATAACAATAACAACAACAATAATAGAACAACGAAGAAATAAACTAGTGAGAGACCAAGGCGGGAAAATTATTGGTAAAGTGCCGCTCCGCGTACGCGCTAACAAACAACGCAACGCAACGCAACGCAACCCGACAAACAACAACCCGACAAACAACAACACAACTTACCCTGGTGGGCGATTCCAACCGCACACAGGTCGTTGTCGGCGTTCCCCAACACGATTCCCGTGACGGCGGTGCCGTGTCCGTCCGTCTCCTGGTTCATGGTATTGGGCAGGTAGCTCCCGCAGGAATTCTCCACGTCGTCGAAGCGTCCCTCGAATTCCTTGTTGTCGACGTAGACACCGTCGTCGTTGACGCGGATGCGGATGCCCCTGCCGGTCAATCCGTAGGTCTGCCATACGTCGATGACGTTGATGGCATCGTACACCCACTTGCTTGCGGACCAGAGTGGGTCCTTGTACACCGCGTCGGGGGGGATGCAGGCCTCGGGGCCGTGGCCGAGCACCGAGCTCAGGTAGTCGTCCGGGACGGTACAGGAGAGAACCTTGTTCTGGCTTGTGTACAGGTTGGAATTTTCGCAGGTAGCGTCTCCGGGGCAGTAATAACACCCCTTGGCATTCAGGCAGCCGTAGCAATCGGCGTCGAATTGACGGCCTGCACGGGCACACACAACACACACAACACACACACGCACGCACGCACATAAAACGGAAATCAGAATGAAAGCAGATGAATGAATGAGATGGACTAATCGAATCGAATCGAATCGAATCGAATCGAATTGAATCGAATCAATCGGTCCACGGAAATTCCTGCATCCTTGCAGGCGAGACCAGGCGAGACGAGACCAGGCGTGCAATGCATGCCTCGCGGTTTTGCTCCGTTCTGGTCGGTCGGTTGGTTGGTTGGTTGCCGTACCATACCGTACCGTACCGTACCGTATCGTACTTGTATACTTACACATCACGTTGCAATCGATGCAATCCTGGCCGATGCAAGCATCCCCGCCGGATCCACCGTGGGTCGGATCGTCGCAGACCCCGTCCTGGATCGTTTGGCACTCGTTTTCGTCAGCGTAATCGTTCTGTGGGGTGCAGGTGTAGTCGATGTTGTTGTTGTTGTTGTTGTCCGATTCCGCACCAACTGTGGGATTGGCATTCACGGTCACCAGAACCAGAACCAGGAGCATCGCGGCGGCGGACAACATCCGCAACCGCAACCGCAACCGCATCCGCAGCGGCGGTGCAAGCGCTGATTTGTATCGGCGCGGACGCTGACGCGGACGCAGCACCACCATCCGCTGCGAAATGGTTTGCGGCATTACAGGGGTTTGTTTGCTTGCTGCGCTGTGGTGGTGTGGTGTTTTAATAGTAGTAATCGGAAGCTTTCGTTCAGTTCCCCAATGGGCGGATAAATTCGGGTTCACACTGCACACTCGGTGCGGCAGCTCCGGGTTGCCGATGTGTTGCTTTGCTTTGCTTTGCTTTGTTCTGTTCTACTTTGCTTTGTTCCGCTTTGTTCTGTTCTGCTCAGCGTTGTTTCGTTTCGGTTCGGTTCCGTTGCGGAGGATCTCTCTGTTGTCGTCTCAGTCTCAGTCTCTCTGCAATGTATGTATTGCTATTCGTTCCGACTGGATTGAGCTGCGCTGGATCGAATCCGATCGGTCAAGATAGACTGACTCGGTTCGGTTCGATTCGATTGGATTGGAATACGGTATATTAGATTAGATTAGACTGGATTCGGGTCGGTGAGAACGATTGGTCTGCTCTCGGGAGAGCGCGAAAAACTTGGGAGACAAGGATAATTACCGAAGTAATATTCCCAAGAAGGTTGTTTTGATAGCATTCAACGTACCGGTACCGGTCCGGTATGAGTAAGTACAATACCGTACTTCTACGGTAAGATTACGGGGCCCAGTCCGGACCGTTATTCATTCAATCAATCTTACGAGACCCAGTACAAAATCCGGTACTTCCGTATTGCAGTAATGGGGCTTTTTTCCGCTGGATACGAACGAACCCACTGCTACCTACAAAATGTGCAAATCAACACAAAACACAAACTCTCTCTGTCTTCTCTTCATTCAATCGGATTATATTATTTTCAGCGGCATGTATCGTACGTTGAAATTACTCGTACAATCGCTACGTGGTGCACTACGGTACATGCACAACAAACACGGCAGTTCCGGACGGACGAAGAAGGAAGCTTACTTAAAAGAATATACCGTATGACCCACGACTTGTACTCCCGGGGTTTGTTGTCACCGCGCACCATTTTCGTTACGGGTTGTTGAATAGAAGTACGGTAGCAGTAAGAGAATATTGTTCTCTTTGGAACCGAACGAAACTCTTCAGAAGAGGAACTTGATGTTTTGATTTTGACAACGTGTACCGGTACCGGTAATCCGCAATAGGCATAAGTCATTCAAAATGAACCAGATCGAAAGGTCATTAGTGGGGTCATTTACACCAGGCAATTGTAGGGTCCGATCCGTTTCTGTGTCGTACCGAATCATTATGCAGTGTGCGTTGTCCGTGACTGGAAACAAGTTTTCAATCTCAAAAAATCACGATCAATCTCACACTTTTTTTGGGACAGGGGTCAACTTTTTTACACTTTCAAAAGGTACAACCGTACACTTTTGCAATTTAGGTACTATCTTACTTTTATGATCTATAGACTATATGACTACAAAAAATATCAAACCTTCCGCAGAACAACCTTGCGCAACCAAAGCATATTCTTCGCCACACCTTTTAGCGAACCTTTTACTTATGTTCCTTTCTCATTCCGCCACCACAATCAGATATCACCAATCCTTCATCACCTTCCACGTGTATCTTCTTTATCCATTCAACAAACCAATAACACTTCATGTTTTTTGTCATCCCTTCCAAACACGACAACCACCTCTCCGTACCTGTATTTCCTTAGCTAATCTTTTTCTTAGTTTTCTTCGTCCTTCCTCCTTTACCATTAGATTTCACCACATCGTCAATATCCTCCGTGTGTAACCTTTGTTTTCCATTCAATTAATGAATCACACTTCCGGTTTTACGTCTACCCTTCATAACTCGACAACCACTACAATTTTTGTGACCACAATTGTTGCAAACTTCACCTTCGTTACGGTTCAGAATTTTCCGTAAATGGTACGACGCCGCCTTCTCTTCATCAGAACCTTGATGATTACTAGCCATTAAGACAGTGTAACATCCTGCAATTGTAATTCCTGCCCCAACCTGTACGAGTGTGTCTTGTATGTAATGTCCAGTTGTTTGCAACTCCTCTGTTGATTGTGCTTCAAGCAACTCGGCAAATGGCAAAGACTCCAATGTTTCAGCCAATGTTTTCACCGAATCAACAATTACCCTTCTCATTGTTTCTAGGTTTTCAATGTTCGTCTGGTGATGACGAATGTGCATACAACGCGAACCAATCTTTAACTGCAGTTCAGTCCAATTTACTTTTGCTATGAGTCTGTCGATCGCCTTGTTTCTTTTGTTCTCTTCTCTCACTGCCGTTGGAAAATTATGACACGTTGGATATGGATTCTTCACATCAAAGCTGCTATCACTACTGACATAACTGTCTTCTTCATCTTCATTTGTGTTGTTTTGTGTATGGTTATTACCTTCCCTGCTGGCTTCTGTATGGTTGCTTTCTTCCATTTTCTTCGTGTTTGACGCTAACAATTGGGTCATACCGTTATGTTTGCCATTATCAGAGTTGTGATTCGTTTTCAATCTTTTTTGATGGTCTGCCTTTCCCAAACTCATATTGATGGTATCTTTATCACTCTTCCCCTCATCTTGGGTGCCTAATTTTGGGGCATACACCACAGCCTCTTCCGTACCATCATGTAATCCCTGGAGAGCTTCCATTTGGCCATCGAAGTGGATTTGTTGCTGTTCCATAGCGCCACACTCCTTTTCCACGCACTCTGGAAGTTCACTAGCAGGTGTTTCTTGGCGATCTAAACAGGATCGCCCAGTGCTACATCATGAACCGGTGGAATGACCCGTCGGACTCCCAATTTCTCCAGAAGACTGTTGTACATTAATTGAGCCCAATGCCTTTGTCTGTGATTTTGGTATAGCAGTAGTTTTGTTCCGTTAGTATCATTGTCCTAGTTTATAATAGCTCATTGGTCACATTAATTCTCCATCTAATTTCACTTACAATCGGCATTTTATTTTTGTTTACTGTGGTTGCTTTTGATCATTTACTAAAATACGAAATACAAAATATGATGAGTGATTAGTCACCAAATAATGGGGTAAATAATGTACGAGTACCTTTCTCCACGCCTTTCTTACCTTTTCATTTCAATTATGATCCCACTACATTACACGATCCATTGGCATTCAGGCTTGCTTTATTTGTCCATATGTCATCCATTTTTTTCATAACAGTATAATTGATGCAACAGTCACAATGTTTTGTTAGTCCGCAACGGATCGCTGATTCATCCTTCTTAACGAAATGATATTTCCCAAAACAGGCGCCAACCGCCCATATCATAGTACCTTTTTCTTCCATTGAACTCATACTTAGCGATATGTTTACTAACATTCCCTCTGGCTTGCTACTATTACTATGGCTCATTTGTTTCTCGACTGAACTCATGTTACAATATTTCTCCTCACAACATCAGTTCCATAGATTGACAATTGCAGACGCCGTCAAGGAAGTATGGATGTTGACTCACCATCAACCATGGAGAATGAGGTCAATGATGACAATCGTCCTCTACCATCAACACCTAACACTACCGGTCTTGCTTGGAACAAAGCTACCTCATTATTTGTCAATACAGGAGACCTCTCTCCTGTTACTGCAGGCATGTTTCTCTCCCTTGCCGCTGAGGGTGACAATACCACATCCACCAATGACTCAGTGTCGCCTGATCGAGCATTACTCATTCAGCGCCACCGTACCATCGAAAACCTATCAGTTGCATCACCGCGAAAGCAGATATTCAAGAATGCAGTGTCTTCAGCTTATGTAAAGAACAAAAAAAACAACTGCATTGCAACCATGAACTTCAACCATCTTCTGGTTTATTGTCGGCTAGGAAACAGTTGTCATTTTCGCCACCCACTAATTCAACAGCCCCAAAGGATAAGGAACAAAGAAGCCCACCAAAAGCCTGTCCCTCAGTTTGTGTTGGGAAATCAATCGATCCACCAAAAAGCAAAACTAAGAATAGTTTGAAACCTCGTAGGCCAAACTTCAATTGGAAGACTGCCCCATCGCTTACTTTTGAGAATCTTGAAAAAGCTCGATCCTTCATAACAACAAATTATCCGTTGCTTCGCAAAAGGTCATCAAAACCCAATGCGCGCTACCTACCCAACGGGACTACCCACGAATATCAGTGTTTTGTTGGCAAAACTCAACGAGGTTTTTGTCGTGCACACTTAGAGGAAAGAATTGGTCAATGCTTTGCACTAAAGGTGAACATTGTTGGTGATTGTGCATGCGGTGGTGATGGAACACTAAATGGTAGGGGTGTCTCTCCCCAAGATGCGCTGGTTCTCAACTCTGTTATGAAAGATAATCCAAAGCTCAAACCCAAAGCGATGGCAGGAGAGGTTCTTAAAGCTCTTGTTCAAGAAGAGAGTCCCTTGGTGTCATCTCCTGAGTTGAGGTCCATGCTTGCAAACAAACTAAAGAACAAGATAAAATGTCAGTTCATAAGAGAACGGATGTTGGGTACCAGATCCTCAAATGTCACTAACCTTAAAGATCTTTTTGAAACCAAGCAAGTGATGGGATTGACTTTACCACAGCATCCCAATCCATCAATCCAGTCGGAAGACAATTCAAAACAATGGGGATCATCTCTATTTGACAAAGGATACTTACGCATTGCACCCTGTGATGGGATCTCTAACATCCGTTCACAAGCGTATAATTTGATAACAATATTGCATTCAACCAATTCCATGCCCCCAAACAATGCTAGCAATTCTGAGAAAAATCTTTATGCACATCTTCAAAAACTCCAAGGGCAAAGTAAGAAAAGTGATGACCAGGTTTGGGACAAGATTGTTTGTTTCTCTTCTTTGTCTCTATTGTACAATGTTGTCCGATGTTGAATCTTAAGCTACCAAGTAACAACATCTGCAGATGGATTTCATGGAACCTGCTCCAACAACTGGCATGTGTTGACATTTGGAGTCTTTGCGCCCAAGGAAGATGGATCACGGTCATACCGCCCATTTCTCTTTATTCTTTGCCCCAGTGAAAAAGAAATTTACTTCACTGCAGGACTCTTGGTTCTTGTCCGTTTCATCGATGGACTATTTGGTGTCCGGGACTTTAATTTTGAAGGAGGAATAGTAACGGATCACACCAAAGTATTTGTAACTCCGTGTACAGTTGCATTCCCATTCTCAGTGAACTTACAATGCTTCCCTCACATTCACCGCAAATTCCTCATTGGCAAAGCAAACGGTGATTATAGCACACACAGTATGGACAAGAAGTGGTTTCAGGGTTCGGCAGCAAGTGATGTACAAAGCCTTTACCAATGCATTTCCAAACCAATGTTTGACACACTTGCCAAATTAACCAAAGAGTCTTGGTTGGCTTGTGGTGAAAAAAGGCTAGTTGAGGTTTTTTTCAAATCATATATTAACAGAGAATACTTCAACGTGTGGTATGTTGGATCATCGCTGGACGCATTCCACAAAATCAAGCAAATGAAAGGGTAACATTAGAGTTGAAAGGGACCTCCAAATTTGATGGTCTATGTGCTATTGGGAAAAACACAGGATCTATGCTCACAGAAGAGCTTCCGAAGGCTATATACATGATGTCTCTCCAACAAACAAGTCTTTGTTGCACATTCCCAATACTAAACAGGAGCCGAATCTTCAACAAGAAATCAAACTTTTATATAAAGTTCGCTCAGTACTGCTCTTTGGTTGACAAGCAAATCAACATAAGAACCGTCACTGAAGGTACTCCCATATGGTATCTCAACAGCGAAGATTCCCTTGGAAAAATGGTTACTGCTACCCGAGTTGAAACTTACGAGAAATCTGTTGCTGGCACAAATAGTCATCTGTTTGTGCATTCCCAACGACATCTTTACATTGACTCGGTTCACAGTTTATGCAAAGTGAAGTGTTCCAGAATGGGTATTTCTTCTGATGGAACAATGCAGCGGTTTTATGAGGGATCATGTGTTGCGTATCTAGAGAGCCGTTGTTGTGTTCACGCAGCTTACCTCCAGTATGCAAAGTCAACAGAGATGAAACAAATGCTGACTGCCGTTCCAAATAGTAGACCCTGTAGAACCAAAATTGGACGTGGAGTAGGGTACAAAGGAGAGTTCATTCAACTTCTTAACCAGACCGGTACCAATATGCACAATAGTAAATGTCTCATCAACAACAGCGTAAAGAACAACTTCATGCGCAGTATTGCTAACAACCCAGCAATATCAACACTTGTTGTCAAGTTCAACATTCGTCAACGGAACCGATCATTTGTTGACAAGCACATGTCATTGGCCAAAGAAGCCCTAAAACATTCATGTGATATTGCTGATGTTGCTAATCAGATGGTGTCGAATCCTAGTATGTTGGATGATCGTAATTTCATGACTCAGGCTATGCATTTGTCAAGGCAGTACTCTATAAGTGTGGAATCGTTTGACAGAGCGATATGTTAGAAAGATGATATGACACGTCAATTTTGTCATGTTTGTATGTGATGTGGATAAAACTTACATAGTTATTAGTTAATGCTACTATTATTTGAAATACGTACATACATTATTCAATGCCTAGGAAGGTTAAGTCCATGACCGGATTCATTGAAACCAAATAGTTTTTGTATAGTCTGGAAAAAAGCTCAATGTTAGAATCCAAGAACGGCAGACAGTTCACACAATATAGGAAGTTATTCCACTTACCCTTCAATGTGTTTGCATGATTCATCATTCAATATTTGAAACATACAGCTAGGTTTCTGTGTCACCTCCCAGTAAGTTCAATCCATTGACTTGTGAAGAGAAATTCTATTCTGTTGTTCAATTTCAAACAATAATGTGTCCTTGACAAAAACATCCTTTATATTCAATTCACGGTGACCAGTAGATTCACATCCAAGTGTTTCCATGCATGTTTGAAGATATTTAGGCAAATGGAGAGCCTGTGACGCAAATTTCATCATCGTATCTAGATCGCAAACTGGAACTGGCTTGACATTAGAACTTGCTGTGTCTCTCATAGTTGGATTCAAGAAATGATTGAATGAAGCCATTCCCTTTGAAGGAATGTTGAGTTGAAGCAAATGAATACCACTTTCTGGCAGGGCCAAACCAATCATCAGTGTTAACCATTGGGATAGGTAAAATCTGCCAAAGTCAAATCCACTGATACCAGATGATGATTGAATTCGTTTCACAGCACTTTTCATTTTTGTATGCATTACATCAATTGGTAGATCTTCTGCATGTTCAACACCGCATTGTTTCAATGCATTCATCCAGCATATCAAATCATAACCAATGTACAATATCTTTGAAAGCCTCAAATCAACAACATCTTTGTTGGTAGTCACAACCAACCCATTGGAGTCACAGTATGAGGTACAAAATGCATTCCATTTTTGATTGGAACTGCATTGAAACCTAGGCTCAATCCCTCCCTGGTAAACACCTTCCCCAAGCAACCTTATAGAACTGTCGGCAAATTGGTACCATGGGTGAATTTCACTCATAGAGTACTGAAAGTCAGACAAGATTGTATATACCATGACTGGGCTGTTGTAGAATGACACAATTAAACTCAACTCTATCATTTGATCAAATGATAAGTGATCCTTGTGCTTGTACATTGAATGTAGCATGGTGGACATCGATATAGTTCTTGACGCACCAACTGGAAGCAGCAAAATTTCTCTCACAATTCCTGTGCCAGTTACAAGTTCACAATTCCTCCATGGCAAAGATGAATGACAAAACAAATCTTTATAATCAAATGGGTTCAGAAGAAAGCTCGTAGGTAAAGGTTTTCCTTCATATTGATTCCATACATGGCGATACTGTGCAGTGAGGAAGGATTTGTACCTTTGTATGTGCTGGACAACGCGTTCTAACTGATGCTTGTGTGGAAATGTACTTGAACAACTTCCCCGAAAATTACACAACATTTGGAACAAGTAAATTCTACCCTCACCATCTTTAAGGGACCAATTGCCGGCCACAGTTTGGGAATAGGCATAAGTAGAGTCATTCATTGTGTCTCGATGTCGCTTACCCTGGCAAGGGTAGGGGAAAACCTGTGATACAACCAGAGTGACACAGTGAAATAGTGAGCTTTTGGCTCCCATTGCATTTCAAAAAGGAATGCCAAATTGCTTGTCACGTGAGAGATGTCCACCAAGAGGGCATCTTTTGGCAGTCATTTGAATATCCTGTGCCAAGTGCCAAAGAAAGTCCATCATTCTAGCAACTGTTGCTTTCACAACCACTGCATCATCTCCTAACACATCAAACTTGTCTGTGTTTTGAATGATACCTGTTCCAAAGTGAATTCCAGCAATCTCCACAATTCTATTATCTCTCGTACGCCGAGAATCAGGAATGCATGGTGATTTGCCATGGAACAAGACAAATCAAAACAGCTTGATAAGTTCACCCTCAAAATATGGTTGACACCGTTGATATATTGCAGACCCTGGTCTTACCACATCAAGGATGTTGAGTGGATCAAGTCGTTGAAGCATAGATGAAGGAATTTTGATCAAGTTTGAAGCTGAGAATTGGTCTGTCAATTCAGAACCTTCACAACCAATGGACCTCCAATGATCATAATTAACCAACCCACACGCTGAGTAGAAATCTGGATTGGAGAATGACATTTCATGAATGTGGTCCAGAGCACAGATGCATAAACAAGATTGTACACGACATTGTTTGAGGTAGTTACTGGGAGCTATTATGAGAGAATCCCAGTGTTCAACTTTGTGGGTGGTAGTAAGCTGATGGAAGGAGAAATCCGGAAGTGAATGATCAGTGTCTGATGGAGAAACTGTGTCAAGTAATACTGTGGTTGATTGAACAAATAGATTTGGATGGTTGGCTTCAATGACAGATTCCTTCTGATGTAGATGTGACAATCCAACTGTTGGTTGTAAAACAATTGAAGGATTGTCCTGAAGGGGCATTTGTGATGACCGACTTGAAGAGTTGGTGGTAGACTTTCGCTTCCTCATTTGGAAATCAGCTGATAAGAGTTTATCCACTTTCAAATTCATTTCCTCCTGTGCTTTCAACTCCAGCCAAAGTTTGAACACTTTGTAACGTGCAGTTTGAAATTTGAATTCAACTGATGCCTTCTTGGTATAATATTTTACCTGCCTGGTTCGAAAAGCATTGTTTGCAAGAGAAGAAAAGGATTCGTAAATGGTGTGTGATATAGTGTCATTATCCAATGATGACACACGAACTTGCATTGTCTTTGACAATTCCACATGAGATTGTTGTATGCACTGTGGAATGATAAAGTCTTCGGTCAAAGACTTTACATCATCAACACACTTGAAAACCAAACAAGTATGAGCAAGGAGGGTGACATATGAAGGCCTTTCAGGACACTCAACACAAGTATCAATTAAAAACTGCATGGGGACTTCCTTTTGCTTTCTTCTCCTATGCCCTGTTGCATAGACGTTTTCTTTAATCAAGATAACTTTGTAAATCACTTCATACAACACAAAACCAAGATGAATATGTTGTAAACAAAACCAAATACATTTGCGAAAAGCTTTAGGCAAATGAAACCCTTGCATTGCTACCCCTTCAATTGTCAAGTCACCGTCATCAATGGGAAACTCCTGATTGGTTGAAACAGAGTTCCTACGAATGCGGTGCATAGTGCCAGCTTCTGCATCCTCCAGCAGTCTGTAGAGAAGGCACAGTGAGGCTTCCAGTTTTGCAACCAAGTTCTCAGGAGCTTGAGACGATTGTGCAGAAGGAACCACATACTGAACACTAAATGAACGGCTACCATAGTTCCCCTGAGCTTCCCAAGTTCGAATGTTTTGAAAGAAATCAACCATAGAAGTGGAATTGGAATTCTTCTGCAAAACAATAGCACAATTGTAGGAATCTTGGAAGAAATGGATCTTTCGTTTGTCTTGTCTTGACCACCTGTGCAATATGCCAAAGACACCCAGGGAGGGAAGGATGCTGATCATGACTTGTTGAGATGTCATTGCAGCTTCCTTCCTTTCTTTCCTAGTGAGATTGTCTGGTGGACAAACAACATTTGCAAGAGCAGCATAGAAAGGTGTATTAGGTTTCAGATGTGGGAAATATTTCTTAACTGTTACTAAGAAATCGTAGTACCAAACTTCAGTTGGCCTACAGGAATCATTTTGTGGCAACAGAATGCAGAGAGCATGGGGGAAGAATTCTGTGGTGGCAGACCGTACATTGTCAAGAAAGATTGCAGGATTGACAATCTTAGGGCGACCACAGACAATGCTTTTGCTTGTTGAAGACATGTTTGATCCTATGAAATTTGAAGAATTTTTTTAATGTATGTTAGAGTAAGAATAAATTTAACAATATCAATCTTTGTTCATTACTTACAGAAAATAAGTGACAGTGGGCAGAAGTAACTGGGTTGAAAGCGGAATCTGGTGAAAAAGTGGTTTCTGTTGTTTATGTGACAGCTGGTTTGGAATTGAAAGCTGATGGGGAAGTCCAACCTTATGGTGAAGGGGAATGTGCTGTGGAAGTCGTACTTGCTGTTGAAGTGAAGAATGCTGTTGTTGAACTGCTAGATGCTGTGGAAGTGGTTGCTGGTGTGGAATTGGAAGGAACTGGTGGAGCCGTGGAAGCTCCTATTGAACTGGAAGCTGATGGGGAAGTGGTAGCTGCTGTTGAAGTGGTAGCTGCTGTTGAAGTGAAAGCTGCTGTTGAAGTGGAAGCTGGTTTGGAACTGGATGCTAGTATTGAATTCGAAGGTGCTGTTGAACTAGAAGCTGTTATTGAAGTGGAAGCTGCTGTTGAAGTAGAAGCTGCTATTGTATTCGAAGCTGCTATCGAAGTAGAAGCTGGTATTGAAGTGGAAGGTGCTGTCGAAGTAGAAGCTGCTATTGAATTCGAACTGGCTGTAGAACTAGAAGCTGCTATAGAAGTGGAAACTGATGTGGAAGTCGAAGCTGGTTTGGAAGTGGAAGCTATTATTGAATTCGAAGCTGCTGTCAAACTAGAAGCTGATAGGGAAGTGGTAGCTGCTGTTGAAGTGGAAGCTGGTTTGGAAGTGGAAGCTGATATTGAATTCGACGGTGCTGTCGAACTAGAAGCTGCTATTGAAGTGGAAGGTGCTGTCGAACTAGAAGCTGCTATTGAAGTGGAAACTGATGGGGAAGTGGAAGGTGCTGTCAAACTAGAAGCTGCTATTGAATTCGAACCTGCTGTCGAACTAGAAGCTGCTATAGAAGTGGCAACTGATGGGGAAATGGAAGCTGCTGTTGAAGTGGAAGCTGGCTTGGAAGTGGATGCTGCTATTGAATTGGAAGGTGCTGTCAAAGTAGAAGCTGGTATTGAAGTGGAAGGTGCTGTCAAACTAGAAGCTGCTATTGAATTCAAACCTGCTGTCAAACTAGAAGCTGCTGTCGAACTAGAAGCTGCTGTCAAACTAGAAGCTGCTATTGAATTCGAACCTGCTGTCGAACTAGAAGCTGCTATATAAGTGGAAACTGATGGGGAAATGGAAGCTGCTGTTGAAGTTGAAGCTGAAGCTGGCTTGGAAGTGGAAGCTGCTATTGAATTGGAAGCTGCTGTCAAACTAGAAGCTGATGGGGAAGTGGTAGCTGCTGTTGAAGTGGAAACTGGTTTGGAAGCAGTGGATGCTGCTATTGAATTCGAAGCTGCTGTCGAACTAGAAGCTGCTATTGAATTCGACGGTGCTGTTGAACTAGAAGCTGCTATTGAATTCTAACCTGCTGTCGGACTAGAAGCTGTTTTAGAAGTGGAAACTGATGGGGAAGTGGAAGGTGCTGTCAAACTAGAAGCTGCTATTGAATTCGAACCTGCTGCCAAACTAGAAGCTGCTATAGAAGTGGAAACTGATGGGGAAGTGGAAGCTGCTGTTGAAGTGGAAGCTGGTTTGGAAGTGGATGCTGCTATTGAATTGGAAGCTGCTGTTGAACTAGAAGCCGATGGGGAATTGAAAGCTGCTAATGAAGTGAAAGGTGCTGTCAAAGTAGAAGCTGGTATTGAATTGGAAGCTGCTGTCAAACTAGAAGCTGATGGGGAAGTGGAAGCTGGTTTGGAAGTGGATGCTGCTATTGAATTCAAAGCTGCTATCAAACTAGAAGCTTATGGGGAAGTGGAAGCTGCTGTTGAAGTGGAAACTGCTATTGAATTCGAACCTGCTATTGAACTAGAAGCTGCTATTGAAGTGGAAGCTGATGGGGAAGTGGAAGCTGCTGTTGACGTGGAAGTTGGTGGAGTAGTGGAAGCTGCTATTCAATTGGAAGCTACTGTCGAATTTGAAGCTGATGGGGAAGTGGTAGCTGCTGTTGAAGTGGTAGCTGCTGTTGAAGTGATAGCTGCTATTGAATTGGAAGCTGCTGTTGAATTAGAAGCTGCTATAGAAGTGGAAACGAATGGGGAAGTGGAAGCTGCTGTTGAAGTGGAAGCTGGTTTGGAAGTGGAAGCTGCTATTGAATTGGAAGCTGCTGTCGAACTAGAAGCTGCTATTGAAGTGGAAACTGATGGGGAAGTGGAAGCTGCTGTTGACGTGGAAGCTGGTGGAGCCGTGGAAGCTGCTATTGAATTGGAGGCTGCTGTCGAATTTGAAGCTGATCGGGAAGTGGTAGCTGCTATTGAAGTGGAAGCTGCTGTTGAAGTGATAGCTGCTATTGAATTGGAAGGTGCTGCCGAACTAGAAGCTGCTATAGAAGTGGAAACGAATGGGGAAGTGGAAGCTGCTGTTGAAGTGGAAGCTGGTTTGGAAGTGGAAGCTGCTATTGAATTGGAAGCTGCTGTTGAACTAGAAGCTGCTATTGAATTGGAAGCTGCTGTCGAACTAGAAGCTGCTATTGAAGTGGAAACTGATGGGGAAGTGGAAGGTGCTGTCAAACTAGAAGCTGCTATTGAATTCGAACCTGCTGCCAAACTAGAAGCTGCTATAGAAGTGAAAACTGATGGGGAAGTGGAAGCTGCTGTTGAAGTGGAAGCTGGTTTGGAAATGGAAGCTGCTACTGAATTGGAAGCTGCTGTCGAACTAGAAGCTGATGGGGAAGTGGAAGCTGCTAATGAAGTGGAAGCTGCCGTTGACGTGGAAGCTGCTATTGAAGTGGAAGTTGCTATTGAATTGGAAGCTGCTGTCAAACTAGAAGCTGATGGGGAAGTTATTAATAGAAGTGGAAGCTGCTGTTGAAGTGGAAGCTGGTTTGGAAGTGGATGCTGCTATTGAATTAAAAGATACTGTTGAACTAGAAGCTGCTATTGAAGTGGAAGGTGCTGTCAAACTAGAAGCTAATATTGAAGTGGAAGCTGGTTTTGAAGTGGAAACTACGGTAGAAGCTGGTGTGGAGTTGGAAGCTGTTGTGGAAGTGGAAGCTGCTGTTGAAGTAGAAGCTGCTGGGGAAGTAGAAGATGCTAAAGTAGTAGAATCTGCTGTGGAAGTAGAAACTGCCTTAGAAGTGGAAGCTGCTGTGGAAGTAAAAGCTGTGGTGGAATTGGAAGTAGAAGCTGGTGTCAAAGTTGAAGCTGCTGTACAAGTAGAAGGTACTGTGGAAGACAAATGTGTTATAGAAGTGTTAGCTGTAGTGGAATTAGAAGCTGCTGTGGAAGCAGAAACTGCCTTAGAAGTGGTGGAAGCTGCTGTGGAAGTATGAGCTGTGGTGGAATTGGAAGGGGATGGAACACTCTACAGTTTGTTTCGCAGTGGACAGAAGCTCAATAGTTTTTCCAATCCAACTTCTCGGTAATGGTAGGATTTGTACACAGTGCCGTCGGAACTGAAAAACTTGTGACAGTCGGTCAGATCGATCCGTATTTTGATTGCTCGTTTTGATTGCTCGTTGTTTCGCTTGACTGAAGTTCGATAGTATTTCCAATCCAACTTCTCCTTATTGGTAGGATTTGTACACAGTGCCATCGGAAAAGAAAAACTTGCGACAGTCGATCCAATCGATCCGTATTTCGATTGCTCGCTCGACCGAAGTTCAATAGTATTTCCAATCCAACTTCTCGTTAATGGTAGGATTTGTACTCAGTGCCGTCGGAACTGAAAAACTTGTGACATTCGGTCAGATTGATCGATTGCTCGTTTCGCTCGACCGAAGTTCGATAGTATTTCCAATCCAACTTCTCGCTAATGGTAGGATTTGTACACAGTGACGTCGGAAAAGAAAAACTTGCGACAGTTGGTCAGATCGATCGATCCGTATTTGGATTGCTCGCTCGACCGAAGTTCGATAGTATTTCCAATCCAACTTCTTGCTAATAGTAGGATTTGTACACACTGCCGTCGGAAAAGAAAAACTTGCGACAGTCGGTCAGCTCGTTTTGCTTGACCAAAGTTCGATAGTATTTCCAATCCAACTTCACGTTAATGGTAGGATTTGTACTCAGTGCCGTCGGAACTGAAAAACTTGTGACAGTCGGTCAGATTGATTGATTGCTCGTTTCGCTTGACCAGAGTTCGATAGTATTTCGAATCCAACTTCTCGTTAATGGTAGGATTTGTACACAGCGACGTCGGAACTGAAAAACTTGTGACAGTCGGTCAATGGACTCGCGCTGCAAGTCTCTGTTGCAATTGCTCGCTGTTGCAATCGCTTGCTGCCACGCTTGTTATTGCTGTGGCTGTGGCTGTGGCTGTGGCTTGGGCTTGCGCTGTTGTTGCTGTTGTTGCCGTTCTTGCAGATGGGGGGGGGGGGGGGGGATTTCCATGGTCGATGGACGAGATAAGGGAAGGTGTGGTGTTGATTTTGGTATTTCCTGTACCAATAGCAGTAGGGATTTGGGAGTAAAAATGTCAGTACTTAATTCTACAGCTATTGGTACAGAAAATACATATTAAAGGAGTATCACGCAAAAATCCAAATGCAAATGGGGTGTACCAGGTAGTGTGTGTGTGTGTGCATTTGGCTGTGTGCATTTGGCTGTAACAAGTGTGTGCATTGTCAGTTTGTGTGCCGGTACTCGTACCATTATGTAAAGGTAGTACTGAATTTAAAAAAAGAACAATGGTTCATTTTTTTGGTAGCGAAGAATCTGGAGAACAGAAGACTATGAGCGTACCTTTTGTGGGTATCATTGTAGTTGAAAAGTCTATGGCAAAAGTGTATGAATGTACCAAAAAAAGTGTGAGATTGACCCGGTACCCTTTTTTTGGGTACCGGTACGTACGTACCGTTACCGGGTCAATCTCACACTTTTTTTGGGACATTCGTACACTTTTGCCATACACTTCTTTTCAACTACAACAATATCAATACCCACTAAAGGTACTATGATTATACCTACAACTCAAACCTGTCTCCTCATTTGCTCAGCCACTAAGCATTGCGAAACTCGAAATCACGTCACTTTTTTCCTTCCTAACCCATCTAATTGCAACTAGTAGTACTACTTTAACAGCACTGCTGAATAACAAACAAATAACAGATACTACGTTAAGAACTACTAATTAAATCACACCACCATACTGGTGAGTTAGGGGGAGGACCTGCTTTGCCGCCGTCGAACCGGCGAATCGCTTTGTCCAACAAGGGCAAAGCGTGGTGTTGTCAACGGCAACAACAATGATGACCACCCATTACACTGTAGCCATACTATGAAACTTGCGCGTTGGTTCCTGCTCCACCCTTCTTGTTCTTGCTTGTTGCATCCTTTTAGTAATGTATTCAATCTTTCCATCATCCATTGCTGTCATCTCCAGGATCTCTGGCGTAACCTCCTTAATGATCTTAACACACCATTTTTCTAACTTCTTGTCTGCCATGATACTAGTAGCCTTGTTCCCCGAGAGCATTTCTTTTGTTGTGATCTCTGCTTTCTCAAGCCGCTGCAATTCAGCGTCGTCCTTGTCGCTCCACCACTTGACCGCCCCAATTGGCGCCTCATCCTTTGCTTTAAGTAGTAGAGCAGCAACAACAGCAACATGTTCTTTTTTCATTCCAGCAGCCGCGCAGCAACCTTCGTTCCAAGAAGCTTCTTCCATTCATACACTACCTTCAAGGGTTGCACTCGTCCTAGCCTAGCAAACTCCCCCCCCCCCCCCCCCCCCCCCCCCCCCCCCCCCCCCACACACACACACACTTTGTTGCAACTAACAAGGCCTCAGTCAGCTGCTCCCTTCGTCTTTTCAAAAGCAGCAGCTAATCATGCCTTTGTACTCTTCTTTAGTAGTGCGCCAATTTTTGTTGGTTTGTTGAATCCCCATGTTCAGGCACAACCGCTGCCACAGACGACGAGACTTATGCGTGTAGTGACTGCTTTTGTTTGCATCATGGTGGTTCGCGCCGCCAACGGGAACAAACTGCTTGTTGCTTGCTTGTTGGATTCATAGTACTACTGGGTGACGGGCCGCTCCCCAGACTTGCTGCTCGTGGCCGTATCAAGTGACAGCCCTGTTTCACCCATGTTCTTGTTGATTATCCGTCAAAGTTGTTCTAGTTGAGGAAAGTAGTACAGCTCTCCTTCGTATCCTGCAGTGACCTCCTCCACCGTTGTTGGCAGCCGTCTTGCTTGCAAAGCCCATTTCCAAAAATAATAATTCTAGTATGGCACCGCGCTCCTCCATCTCTGAATTTTGGCTAGGGACGCACTTCCACCGCATAATCTGCAAACTTAGGTTGCAACCGCTTGAATAAAGGAACAGAGTCCGTCAGGGGCTCTGGAATAAGAATACCGTTAGTGATACACTCCATGAGCCGTTGAAGAAGGAGCATCTGACGGTTGGTTTTGTCCTTCATTGTCGCTGCCTGCGGTCAATGCAACAAAAGTTGTCGTAATCGCTTCCTCGCCAACAAGCGCATTCTCCACCAGCATGTCTTGAAGCACCGGTCTCCCCCCCTTGCGTAGTAATCGTGGCAGACCGGCAATTCCTTTGCGGGCGCCATTCCTCAATGTGTTTGGATTACGTCACACAAACGAGATTCGGGGTTCTTTCAGAATCACACGCATATTTGGGCCAAACTCCATTGGTTCCCCTTTGTAATTTCATCCTACTTATTGAAATTAATGTTAAACTCCTAATATTTTGATGCAAAGTACATTTTCCTACCCCGCTGGCATCTGTTTCCAAATTCATGGCATGTTACTGAGTTTGATGCCTGAAACAAACAGTGCATGGCCGCAATTTCTCAATCTCACTCGGTTCCTCATTTTTATTGTTATTACTGGCTATCGTACGTACAGTAAGATGTTACTACTAACGATGGTCTGCACTCCTTTATATCAGGTTTATTGTAAACATTGCGATTTGAATTCTCCTCCGATCACTAAAGGTAGGGGAAATAAGAAGGTCACCAAGAAGAAGAAACCAACCTTGTTTACAGCGCAACTAAGAAAGAATACAGGAGTAGTTGTTTCTCCTGGTCTTCTGACCATATTTTGAATGACGCGTCAGGCTATTTATTACCAGCGATCTTTGGGTGTAGTCGATTTTGCCTCTTGCGTATTCATTAGAAAATCGAAGAAGGTCGAGGATGCTACTCAACAATTAGGTCTAACAAACACCCGTAATGGTCCAGAGAGTAGTGTCAGCGCATTACCAGAGGTGCTCAACAAACAAGTTATGCACAACCCTTCTGTCGAACCGATGGGGCGTGCCTTGATTGGTCGGGAATTAGCAAACATTGAGGATGACGATGATTCTGTTTCTGATGATAATTTGATTTTTCCTAATGATGACGATGAGGATGAAGGAAGTGACAGCACAGAGGCCCCCCACTCTTTGAGTACTGTCAGTAGTGAAGAAGGCAACGGCATTGATGTTGATGATTCTCATCGTGATTCAAACATGGCAATTATGATGCCCAATGCTGGGAGGCATGTATCAGATGAACTGATGGTAAAGATCAAGCTAATGAAAATCATGCGGAATCATAGCATACCACTAGTTGCAGAGAAGGAATTGTACAAATGGGCTATTAAATCAGAGCAGCTCCATTTATTTTCATAGACAAAAGGCAACCTCGTATAAACAAGGTCAAGAGTTCTGAGGAATATTTCCGCAACTGCGCCTGAAATAAAAGGTGATGGGTTTGAACCTCATCTTATTGACTGGTGTTCTAAGAAATCAACGACTAGTGATGTTCCCGTTTGTAAAGAAATCTACGTTTGGTCATTTCGAAAAGCACTTCATTCCCTATTAACAAACGTCATGTTGGTAAAAGAAGAAAACCTGTCTTTCCCCCATGACGAAGACCCAATGTTACCAGTCTGGTTTCCAGAACTACAAGGCAATATTGATATAGACGAACTCCACCACAGTGAATGGTGGATCAATACTTGGGGGAAAAGATGCACAAGAGATTTGAATGAAATTTTGGTGCCTATCATTCTCTACATGGATGGAATCACAATTGACAATAGTGGTCAAAGCACTCTTACCCCACTGAACATGACACTTGGCATATTCAACACCTTAAGTCAGAACTGTTGGCCGGATGCTTGGGAAACTACATATTTTCATCCAACGGGCTCACATGATAAAGGTAACAAATCAATTGACAATGTAAACAATCCTTCACTCTGGCCTTCGTTGCGCTCTTTCTTCTTTGAAAGAAGCCTGTAACCTAACGGATGGTATCAAATGGTCTAATTTGCCCTGGAACAAGAAGAAATGGTCCGTTCGAATGAAATTTGCGGTCGCGTATTTCATAGGCGATACTCCCAGCACCACAACTTTGTGGACATTATCAAATGGCAAATACAAAGATGATCTGTAGGCATTGCAATTGTTTGAAGTCGATCAAACGAGCGCGCGCTACGAATGAATGAGACACGAATGAGTGGAATGAGACACAAATGACGCGCGCGACTGAACAAATGAGACACGAACGAGATAGAATTCGATCGTAAAAAAAAAACAATGAATCTTGCTTCTGCAGGAATGGACCAACATGAATGGAGATGGGAATGGAAGTGGGAATGAGAATTTACCACTTACCGGTTCCGGTTCTCCTTCTTACTAAAAAAAATAGGTCCTTATGTACCAATTCTACGGGGCACAAGGTAGATCCCTACAGCGATCCCTACAGCCCAATGGTACAAGGACACGTTGCAGCGCATCGGAGTATTAGCGGGTCGATGCGATTATTATGATTTAGTGTGTGCATTGGAGTATTAGCAGGACGATGCACCAATATGGTGATTTTAGTAAAAGAGCCGCAATTTCTGCTCACAATTTCAAGTAACAATTTCATGTACACCAACAAGTTAAACAACCAAATACCGACTGTTTTCACCTCCATTTTCATGGAGCCCTCCAAACATTCTTCAAATAGAATTACGGAGCGCTCCCGAGGTTGGAACTTGTTGAAGAAGACAAAAGATATTCTTATCTACATTGTCCAAGAACGGGCTGCATGGCTGGCTAACAATCAGAGTCAGCGATTTATCTACCTTTTTATCCGCGCGTTTTCAGCGGAATACTCTTTGTCCACCAAGATTGACTGCAGGCTGGCTATAACAATCGGAGTCAGCGATTTCTCTAACTTTTTTATCCGTGCGTTTTTTCAGCGGAATACTCTTTGTCCACCAAGATCGGACTGCAGGCTCTGGCTACAATTGGAGCGCAGCGATTTATCTACTTTTTGTCCAACGAGAACGGACTGCAGGCTGCTAGCAATCGGAGTCAGCAATTTTCATTTTTGTCACCAATATTGGACTGCAGGCTGGCTAACAATCAGAGTCAGCCGATTTATTACTTTGTCCAAGAACAGACTGCAGGCTGGCTAACAACTGGAGCACAGCGATTTATCTACAGCATGATTGGTATCGACGCAACGATAGGCAATAAAACATTACATTGACAATTTACTTACGTTTGGATCGGAATACGGATCGGAATACGACAATTTAACGGAATACGACAATTTACTTACTTTGGATCGGAATACGACAATTTACTTACTCGGCTGAATGAGGAGGATCCACCAACCCGGCATCAAGAGATAGAAATTGCGTTTTTTCTACAGAAACGTCGGAAGAAGAAGAAGAAGAGAGCATGTACTATCGAGCTCCGAGAGCAGTTCCGCATCACCGAAGAGTTCAAAAAAAACAGAAGTCGCGCAGCACTAGCAGCGCAAGCAGCATCAAGGGATCCACGAAGAAGAAATACAAATACAAGATTCATGGTGGAGTACGGTGATAGCCAAGTGCCCAAGTTGGCCAAAGGGGATGCGAGCAAGTTTTTGAAGATTGTACACTCCCGAAGTTTTGTTTTTTGAAGCATTTGCGGATAGCCGGAAGTACCGGGATATGTTGACTACCAAGCCACATAAGGACCTACCTCCAGAAGGAGAGCTTACACCTCGAGAGGAGAGGAGTACGGCACAGAAAAGGGCTTACAAGTACCACAACAAAGCTCTGAATGATCTGTACAAGGCTTTTGCCGACAACTGGACAGGCCTAGCCATCATGGAGAAGTCCAAGATTGACCGGGGTGCCTCAACTGAATTGAACCGAAAGCTCTGAGCGCAGTGGCCCCGAGGTAGGGTACATCGTGTGATTGAAGAACTCATGAAGGAATACAGGAAAATGAACAAATCTCACGACCAAGAGCAATTGGATATTGATCTGAGAAGTTTAAAGTTGACAATCGGAGCCCCTCCACAGGATTTGGTTGAGGACATCTATGATTTGCAAAGGAAATACCAATACAAGTCAGTCATGCCCACTTTGACACAACTCATCGTGGCATTCAAAGCAGCCCTACCGGCCTACCTACTGATGCAGCTTACCCCCCTCATAGATGCGCTGCAAGACAACGGCACCTCTGAACTGGACTTTTGGGAGGCTATCAACGTCCGAGCCACAAGTCTGTATGAGCCGGCTCGAAGTATACAAAGCAGGGGTGGTAAAGCCAAGGAAATGAGTCTGTTTGGTGCTGAGATGACTGATTTTGCCGATACGCGGGACAAGTGGTCCACGAATGCAGTTTGTTATTGGTGCAGAGAGCAAGGTCACAAGGCTTTCAACTGTCCTAAACGAGCAGCAGGACACCCGCGTGTCGGCAACACCGGCAACGGAAATGGCAACAATGGCAATAACGGCAATGGCAACAACGGCAACAACGGCAACACCCGCAACAACAACAACAACGGCGGCAATGGCAATGGCAATCGCAACAACAGGTTGAATGGCCAAAGGGGAAGACGGCGCAAATGTGGACTCTGTGGTGGTAATCATGGAACAGCTGTCTGTTTTGAGGATGAGAAGAATGCTGCCAGGCGCCCGAATGGTTGGAAATCCAAGTTGAAGGATGTCCAGGGAGCAACAATTGACTATGATTTCTGTCTCTCAGCAATGCAAACCTCTACCACGTCCCTCCAACTTCTCAATGCCCAGAAGCGAGCTACCAAAGGAGATTTTGTGCCCGAAGGATTTGATCTGCTGTATGATGACAATGTCTTTGTTTTTGATACAGGCGCCACAAGCCACAGTTCCAACAGCATGCGGTGTGCCACCAATTTGAGGGCCAGCGGTGCCACTATTACCACCCAAAGTGGAGACGAATTGAAAGGATGTCAAGTTGGGGATATTCCATGTCAGAAGATTGACAAGGATGGAAAGAAGGAGTTTCAGACATTGTTGCAGGGTGTGAATTTCAACCCAAATTTTGCATTTAATCTGTTCTCAGCCAACCTGGCTTTACAGAATGGTTGGATAGCCACCGGAAGCGACAAAACCGGATGGTCGCTCAGGAAAGGAAAGCTCCAAGTGAATTTTGATATTCAGATCCCCACCTACACAAGCTGTGTTTGGGTTGGCTATTTTGATCGCATTGCCAATCCCACCAACAACATTGACATCAATGCAGCAACTGCTACCACCACTATGGATGAAGGAACCAAGATGAACATCAATAAAGCCCACCAACTCTTGGGACACATGGATGAGATCAAGACACGCCGAACAGCTGAAACACTTGGCTGGACCATTACTCGCGGTCCAATGCTCCCATGTGAAGATTGTGCCAAAGCTAAAGCCAAACGAAAAGTGATTCCTACAGAAAGTGAACATGTCGCAGCCACCAAGCCTGGAGAAAGACTCTTTGTGGACATGTCCTCCGTTAAAGCACCCAAAGCTGCCAAAAGTAACAAGTTGACGGCCCCCTTCATTACCAAGCCCCATTTTTGCATGATTGTTGATGAGTATTCCTCATGCCGGTTTGTCAATTTCTTTGCCACCAAGGATGGTATGGTTGAACCCACTTGCGCATTGCTCAACCAATGGAAATCCAAAGGCCAAAATTTGAAGCACATACGATGTGATAAAGCCGGTGAAAATACAGCTCTTGACACTCGGCTGGCCTCAGCAGCTTGGAAATTTTCTTGCAAGTTCGAATATACCTCTGTGGATACTCCACAGCAGAACAGCGTGGTTGAAACAGCAATCTATCGGTCCGTCTGTCAAGCCATGGCCCTTTGCTCTCAAGCAAATGTGCCTAGAGAATATAGGTTTCGATTCTTCCCCTTGGCAATGAGGTGTGGTGTTCAGTTGGATTGGTTGGAGGCTGTCACAGTAAATGGCAATACTTTGCCCAAGATCCAACATTTCTCTGGCATGGTCCCTGCTTTTAGCGCCCATCTCAGAACTTTTGGAGAGGCTGGAGTAGTTCGCGTCAAGCGTTCCACAAGTCCCAAACTCAATTATCGCGGGAATCCTGCTTTCTTTGCTGGATATTGCACTGACCGGCCAGGAGATTGCTATGTGATGTATGATCCATTGAAGAACAGGTTTACAGCTACCCGTGATATTTACTGGTTGAAGAGAATGCATTTTCCCCCCAATGCCCCTGCGGGTGAAGCTATCACTTTTCATGCTGATTTTCTTGAAGGTGACCACATGGATCTCCCAATCAATGACACCCCTCCCCAACCTGTCTCCATCTTGCGCACCACCACCAGGCCTCGTCGAGTGCAGTTTCAGGATGCAAGTGGGGGAGCCACAGCACCAGCAATTCCCTTCCAACCTGAATCTGAAAACGCAAACCCCACTATGGCCACGAATGAGGAGACTGCCTTCGATAGTTATGATGACGACTACGCCAATACAATTGAAGAAACCAAGATCGAATATGAAAGTGATGAGGACTATGATAGCAATGAAGACACTGAAGCAGAGGATCCACATGTTGTAACAACCACAAGATATGGTCGTGTCGTGAGAAACTCTCATCTCAATCCGGACATACGCTATGGAGATATGGCCAGCTACCCAGCTCAATTCACTGACGCCAAAATCCAGTTCCACAAGGCAATGACTGAGCTGAAAGAATTCAATCTACTGTCAGTCTCTATTCCATCTCAGGAAGGCGCTATGAGTGAACTCAGTCTAGTTGGCGCAGCGAGGAGTGCTTTTGACAACACCAATGAGCTAAAGACCATGAATTACAAGGAATCTATGGCCAGTCCGATGCGAGACAAGTTTACAGAGGGTGTTGATGCCGAACATGAGAAGATGGTCAAATATGGAGTTTTTGAAGAGATTGACGAAGCCAATATCCCACCGGGCACCAAAATCATGGATACCACTTGGGCCAACAAAATGAAACCTGATGGCACAGTAAGATGCAGGAATGCCGTCCGAGGATTCAAGCAGCTAGACGGCGAGCACTACGGTGGCCAAGACAAGTCTTCACCGGTTGTCAGTGATATCTCAATCCGAATTGCAATGATATTGATGGTCATGGCAAATTTTATGGCCTACATTGTGGATGTGGAAGGAGCTTTTCTGAATGGAAAATTTCAGAATGGAGAGAAAATATTCACCAAGATTCCAGAGGGATATCAGAAATTCTACCCATCATATGTACTCCTCCAATTGCAGAAAACGCTTTATGGCACAATTCAAGCCGCCATACAATTCTGGAGAGAAGCGCGACGAGCAATGCATACCATGCAGATGGAGAGATGCAAGGCCGATCCATGTCTATTTTTCAGGTGGATCAACAACAAGCTATTTTTGATGCTGCTATGGGTCGATGACTTTTGCATCATAGGTGAAGAAGCAGAAGTCCTGAAGCACAAAGAGCACCTCAAGTCCCTATTTGAATGCAAGGATGTTGGAGAGATGGACGAATATGTCGGATGCCACATCGAGCGTGACAAGAAGAACAGAACTCTGAGAATGACCCAACCAGTCAAGATCAAAAGATTCGTCAATGAGTTCGAGCTTGATGAATGCAGAGGAAACCCCACCACTCCAGCAGAGCCAGGATCAGTGTTGAAGAAAGAAGGTGAAGGACCATCTGATAGTGTTCTCACCAAGGAAGCCCAAACCAAGTACAGGTCAGGAACAGCCATCCTATTGCACATGATGAGATGGTCACGAATTGAAACACAGAATGCTGTCCGGGAGCTGTCCAGGTTCATGACTGAAGCAAGGAAGTCCCACATGAAGGCACTAAAGCGAGTAATGAAGTATTGTGCTGGAACACCCAAGCGAGGTCTCACATTAGCCCCAAATGCAGTGTGGGATGGTACCAGGAATTTTATTTTTGAGCTGATTGGATTCAGTGACTCGGAGTATGCCAAAGATGAGTCTTGCCACAGTGTCAATGGCTGGTCGACTTGGCTGAATGGTGCCAACGTCACAGCAAGATCAAGGATGATGCCAATCATTGCACTGTCAGTGATGGAAGCCGAACTGTATGCAACTGTACTATGTGTGCAAGACATGCTGTACATTTGGAGAGTCATGATGTGCCTCGGATTGCAAATCAAGTTACCTATGGTGATATATGTGGACAACAAGGGCGCAGTTGATTTTTGCAACAATTGGTCCATAGCAGGAAGAACGAGGCACATTGAAGTGAAACAACATTTCCTACGAGAGCTGAAGGAAATGGGCATCATCAAGGTGATGTGGAAGACAGGCGATGAAATGACAAGTGACATCTTTACCAAGAATCTTACTGGAGCCCTATTTGAAAAGCACGGTTCCAAGTTCTATGGAAAAGATGAGTACTCCACAAAGGCCAAAGGCAACAAGGACACGAGCTTCTTGACCGTAGACTCCAAGGCAGAGGAAGAGCATGAAGCCTACAGCAAGTTCTGGAGCAGTATCATCGATTGAGTCTATTATCCTTTGAAGCAGGGGAGTGTGTTTGAAGTCGATCAAACGAGCGCGCGCTACGAATGAATGAGACACGAATGAGTGGAATGAGACACAAATGACGCGCGCGACTGAACAAATGAGACACGAACGAGATAAGAATCGATCGTACAATGAATCTTGCTTCTGCAGGAATGGACCAACATGAATGGAGATGGGAATGGAAGTGGGAATGAGAATTTACCACTTACCGGTTCCGGTTCTCCTTCTTACTAAAAATAGGTCCTTATGTACCAATTCTACGGGGCACAAGGTAGATCCCTACAGCGATCCCTACAGCCCAATGGTACAAGGACACGTGCAGCGCATCGGAGTATTAGCGGGTCAATGCGATTATTAGTGATTTAGTGTGTGCATTGGAGTATTAGCAGGCCGATGCACCAATATGGTGATTTTAGTAAAAGAGCAATTTCTGCTCACAATTTCAAGTAACAATTTCATGTAACAACCAACAAGTTAAACAACCAAATACCGACTGTTTCACCTCCATTTTCAGAGCCCTCCAAACAGCAATTGTCCAAGAGCACATGATAACAACTCTTGTGTGAATGTTCTGAAGATTCCTGTTTCAATTGAAAGCGGGAACATGCAGGTATCGAATCACGAAAATGGGGAAGAGTATCAATCCGTTCGGTTATGGAAGATGTCCAATTTTACTCTCCTGACTGTGGAGGAAGGAGTGAATGTTGAACAGTATTTCAAGAATGTCTCCCATCACCATGTTCATAATGGTAATGCGTTTCATTATCTTGATTTTGGAGAAAACCCACATAATATTCATCTAGCGTCACCAGGAGAGAGACTCCATATGCACCAACTTGGTTGCGCGAAGCAAGCCGCAGAGACTTTCCGTGAGGATTTTTTTAGGTAATAATACGCGGCTACTAGGTGAAATGGACCGTATAGCAAGTTACTATGGTGGTGCTGTTCAGAGGCAATCCAATCATGATTTTCCGCGAACCAATTTTTCTAAGTCGATACATACAACAAAGAAGGAGGGTAACCAGTACATTGGCATGCTTTATAATTCAGATGCTTGCACTTTTGTCTGCTGAAGGCCGTCAATTGTTGTAGTCCCCAAGAACAACAACAAATCTTGAGAATAGGAGCCAAAAGTGTGAGGAAGAAATTGACGGATGTATCTACGCCCTTGAGTTGTTGTTGGGTATGGAAGAGTTCCTGAAATATGCTGGAACATTTGATGAGGTTTTCAAAGAAGACAACAAGGGTGTTTTAAATCTTGACAAGATGGTTGTTCATTTCATTAACTGTATAAATAACTACCTACAACAAAGTAAGGGAGAGGGTAACAATCTGGTGAAGAATCACATGTATTTTCATTTATCACAGTACATGAGATTATTTGGTCCTCCAATGGGATGGGATTCCGCAGCTAGTGAGATCAACCATAAAAGTGAAGTGAAGGCTTCCGCGAAGAGAACCCAATGAATCAAATCCACGTTAATCAAACAAACCTGCAAGCAAGTAATGGAATACCACACTATTGATCGACTTGTCTGTGAATTTGATCTGTTTCATCACAAATCTTTTACAGGAGTAAGTCATCCTACAGAGGGCAGCCGGTTGGCCGGGTCTAAGTTTTTGATTTCAGTTAGGGATGGTTTGCCTTACATGAAGTGGGACAAAAATAAAAACGCAAGCGTGCCATGGTTTCCATCAGATGTTCTCAAATTTTGTTGCGACGTGGTTCTTCCGGCTGCGGGTACCAACACACTTTGTGGATCCAAGGAGCACAAGAGGTATGACAATTATCGTCGTATGGGGTTACTTTTTTGCGCTCATCCATTGTTTAAGTCTGATTCTGGACAGTTGTCCAACGTATGGTACGGCTGGGCAAATCTTCAACTAGACCTACTGGATGGACGGGGTCTGTAAGTTTATCCATGTCAGATTCTGTGCCTGCTTCATCTTGAAGGCCCTTTCCCCCCTGGAAGTTCTGTCAGCGGGTTTGAATTAGTACACAATGGTTACTACGCTGTTGCTTGTTGCTTTCTTTCTGTTGACCCAATCTCAAGCGAGAGGGCTGAAGGGAGAAGAGACCGCCATGCATTTGTGAAGCAAGGTGTGTTGCGCAACAAATTATATTTGTTTGACTGTAATACAATCAAGTCTGAAGTTAGCGTGGTCCGAAACCCTGAAAGTAAAGATAACTTCTTTTTCCTTGGAAATAGGGAGCGATGGTTGTTTCATTTTCATGAGACAATGGCTGGCTTAGAAACAAAAAGAATGGAGTCGATAGTGAAAACCGGGGAAATCAGTAATGATTTGTAACCCTTCTTTCAACTGCGGTGCAGATAAGTGAGGTTGAGGATTCCATTTTAGAATTCTTTGATTGCAAGTTCGTACACAACTTTCTCTATTGGTGCAACTCCAACGCTGTTTATTTCAACATGGTTGATTGTTGTTTCATTTTTGTTTAATCCCCAAACAATGTATGGCAAGAAATAAGCAAAATGTTTGGAAAGCCGTTACAGGGTTAAGTGTCTTGAAAGGGTGTTTTCAATTTAATTGCCTAAATGTCTGTAACGGCGTTTCAGATTGAATTCCCTTGAGTGGGAAATAAGCACAATGTCCATAATGCCGTGGCAGGGTTAAGTGTCTGGAACGCCATTGCACAATGAAATCTGTAGAACAAAAAATAGGTACAATGTCTGGATTTGCGTTGCAGGGTTAAATGTTTTCAACGGTAAGGCGCATTGATGTGCCTGGAATGGAAAATAAGCACAATATACGGAATGGCGTTGCAGTGTAAAGTGTCTGGAACGGTGTTGGAGATAACAATTCTCTGTAAGGGAAAATCCGCACAACGTCTGGAATGGCGTTTCAGGGTTAAGTTTCTGGACCGGCATTTCAGATTGAGTTGTCTGGAATGGCAATTCTGACTTCTTCATTTGTAACGAACATTTTTCACAGTAGTTAATTTTTATATTTATGTTTTTAACAAGGACAGGAACATGTACATATTCCTAAGTAGGGTTAAGTTTTGCCATAAAGCTTATTAGTACTATTTCACACGTCCCTATGCGCCACGCGGAACGGGATAATTGTTGTACTCCTCCAAATCTTCTGGTGATTTCCAACGTTTTTTGTAAAGATGTAGCCAATGCACAATATTTCTCTTGTTTCCGTCTTCTTCCTCCCTTTTCTCTTTCTTTGCTAATTGTTTTGGTTTTTGTTTTTTCCTCTTAGACTGTTGTGTCACTTTGTTCATGAATGAATTCCAATTGTCTTTAATCTTATTTTTCTCTGTTTCTTTGTTTCATTCCTTTACGTCATCACTTTCTTCGATGTACCTTCTACGGTACTTTTCAATGATTGCCTCTTCAGTCATTGTACGCCACTCCTTGAACCAAAGGCTTGTCAGACAGGGACGGTTACCCGGGTTAAAATATATGCATTCCTTTATGTGTTTTCTGGCTTCCGGCGTCAGGTTACACCATTGCTTTGGTGGGAAAGTATGACCATTCAGTTCAAGCCTCTCTTGTTCTCCGGATTGTACTGGTCGTCCAATAGCCACGTTGTTGTAGCACTGTATGTCCTCCCTTCCTTTCAATGCAGGATAATTGCATAAAACGTACACCATAATGATACCCATAGCCCACACGTGGTCAATGCCATCAGTGTCACCTTCCTCATAGAAAGGAAATAGTTCCTCCATTACATACTTTAAGCATTGTTCCCAAATCTCCAAACCTTCTTCTTCATCAAAATACCCTTTTTGGCTGTTGAGTCTTGCTCTCACATCGTCGATCTTGTTGCATCCATTAAGTATTGCGAGTACCAAGTGGCCGTTTTTGGCACATAGCCCATCAAAGCCAGTTTCAAAATGATATGAGAATGGGTTCCGCTCGTCATTTCCATTGCCGTGATTGAGCTCATTACTTCTTTCACAGTACTCCGCATAATCCAAAAGAAACCTAGGCTTCAAAACCTTCCTCTTGTACGCTGATTGGGGTGTTGTGTTCTCCATTTACCTCTTACTTCTAACATCGTCCAATGTTTGGCAAATACTCCGGTATTTTAGTACAATTACTTGTCGTAAACTGTTAACGGCTCATCCTTACCGTGTAGCGGGTGTACGCTGCTGACTTTTGGCCTGTGTGTTTCTAACACGGATTACACGTACACACCCGTATCTCCACTGGACACACCAACTTTTTGATACAAAAGTTAAATAGTGTTACGTTTGCTGCTCGGTACAACTGGTTGGTATAGATGACACTGTGTGCATGGGATCGAGTCCCCCAACACGAGTGGAATTAACCATCAAGAACATAACACTTTCGTGTCCTCCACACGGTACATTTTGTTCAGAGGTACACACACACATTTTTTTTGTCATCCCTCCCTATTCATACTACTAGTATCCAGGATCCTTCTTGATGAATAAAAAACAATTACACATAGACCACTATCAGTGATTTTATTTTCTCATATTATGTACGGGGTAGACTATGAAACAAACTGTATATTTTTCAAGCTGATACTTTAGACAGTATGAATATTGGAATAATTTTTGTCCCTGGACATCATTCATTTACCAAAATAGTGAGTCCTAATCAGTTTTGGAGTGCAACTGTGTGTCATTGCCTGCAATTTCATCATCAATATTGCTCATACTATGGATGGGGTAGACTATGAAACAAACTGCTTATTTTTCAAGCTGATACTTTAGACAGTATGAATATTGGAATAATTTTTGTCCCTTTACATCATTCATTTACCAAAATAGTGAGTCCTAATCAGTTTTGGAGTGCAACTGTGTGTCATTGCCTGCAATTTCATCATCAATATTGCTCATACTATGGATGGGGTAGACTATGAAACAAACTGTACATTTTTCAAGCTGATACTTTAGACAGTATGAATTTTGGAATAATTTTTGTCCCTGGACATCATTCATTTACCAAAATAGTGAGTCCTAATCAGTTTTGGAGTGCAACTGTGTGTCATTGCCTGCAATTTCATCATCAATATTGCTCATACTATGGATGGGGTAGACTATGAAACAAACTGTACATTTTTCAAGCTGATACTTTAGACAGTATGAATTTTGGAATAATTTTTGTCCCTGGACATCATTCATTTACCAAAATAGTGAGTCCTAATCAGTTTTGGAGTGCAACTGTGTGTCATTGCCTGCAATTTCATCATCAATATTGTTCATACTATGTATGGGGTTGACTTTATTGTTCCATGACAATGCATCCTGTTTGTGTGCATCATGATACGAACAGATTGGACAGTACTACTACTAATACTAGTAGGTAGAAGAATCTGAGAACATTAAAGTAAGCACTACGAACAGGTTGGACAGCAGTACTACAAGTAATAGTACAATGATATGAAAAGATGAAAGTAATACGGAGTACATTGTAGTAGTCTAGTAAATATGACTTATGATTCTTTGTTACGTCAACAACCATTGGTTGGTTAATATCAACCCAATGTGGAGAAGAAGAAGTACTAGTGACGTAGTACTACTATGATCACTTCTTTGCTGTTTTGCCACTCTTCATCGTATTCTATGGTGGTGCGTGGTCACGACTATGCATGTCTACCTGATACAGCATTGTTTCATTCTTTCAACACCTCAGACAACTTGGTGTACTGCAGTGTATTCAACCCGACACGCTCATAAGTATTAAATTCCTTTCGTGTCTAAGTTGGTAGAGGTACGAGATCGAAAATAATGAGACCTCGAAAATTACCGGGCTCATTCTCACGATCGAGAATCGATACTTAACTGGAGAAGAAGAATCGATCGTCACTCAAGTTCGATACTTAGTGATCCAAGAAAGAGCACATGCCAGATATTAGCATATGCTATATTTTGTTAAGTGTTCTGTTTTCAAGAAAAGACAGCAGAGGTTCGAAGCGCTGCTCACGAACTTGTTTATCTGCTGTGTAAAAATACGTGTTGTATTAGCGGCAACACGGTATTTCCCCGTAACACGGTATTTTACCGTATAATATTCGTAACAAAGTGCTGTATTAGCGGCAGCACGCTTTAAAGCGGTAACTTGCTCTCCAGCAAGCCAACACGCTTATACTTTTAGATTATTTGATTATTCAACCTTAAACCTTGCACCGGACGCCCCCTTGCGTCCCATTGTAGAACTACAAGCCTAAGATCTATCTGATTGCGTCGGTGTTGATAGTCAGAATAGATCTGGTTGGATTAGCATCCAATCGTAGTGGATATCAGAGAAATATTGGACACAACAGACCGGCACCTCAACCGGCCTGCAGCTAAAGCTCCTGTTGCTCTTCTTTGCCTTTGGATTGAATCAGCTCAACAGCCAGTTTCAAAAGGAAATTAACAGATTAACAGTCGCAAGCTTGTTGAAGCTTGCAGAAGAAGACAACAGTAGAAGCACTCGACGAGGCACCAATCCGACAGCAGATCATCGAACGCTCGACTACGGACGACGCTCGATAGTTCTCTGATCCGATTACACAACAAAGACGCAACGAGAAAGAAGACGAAAAGACGGCACGCCATCAACGATCATCTCTTTGTCACATCAAGCCTCCCTATTGATTGAGATAGAGGCAATTCCTCGTCTCCAGTATTCGGGAATTTACCAAGTCAACAACGACATCTGATTAATCGTTTTTTTTTGTTGCGAAACGAAACAACGACTGCGCAAATTTTCGTTGTTCCACGTTGAATTCCGCTAACGCACCTCATTACGCCGACACAGCGATACAAGAAACAATCATCAGCGGATCATCGAACGATCAACTACGGACGACGATTGATAGTTCTCTGATTCGATTACGAAAACGCAACAGCATACATGTCTGACGTCCACATTGCCGGCCGAACCCGTAGCAGGTCCACAGGATTCCAAACACTCCAACCCGGAAGTGCTGCAACCACGTCCCTCCTGCCCACAACTGACATGGCACCCGATCAACAGAATAACCCAACCCAAGATGATGAAGAGGACACGTCTATCACAGACCTTTTTCCATCATTTGATCAAGCGCTAGCCACTTTCTTGCACGACTCCTTGGACGTCCCAAAGGAGTCCCGCAGCACCTTGTGTGAGGCGCTCATTGCTAGCCAGTACAAAACATGGTTGGATTTCCTATACATCGAAAACATTGGTGATCTAGCATACCTTGAGAGGGGAACAAGAACACCACTCTCCCGACATGTACAGCTGAACCTACAACGAGTCATCGATTTTGGACAACATCTTACCTCACAAGGATTAGACTGGGAAGATTGAACCCACTACACCAAGGACGCCTTCAAGGGTTACTGCAGAGGAATTGTCAAGGCCAGAAGAGAATCTGCGGCTGATGTTGGAACGGTAGCCCACGTCGGCACATCCCAACGACAACAAGAAAGATCCTCCAAACCCATCGAACAGTTGAGATATAAATCATGGACTAAGAAATCAAGGGATGAAACCACATTTCCAACCCTTCAAAATGATGCAACGTTCGAGCGGTGGCTTGTCAAATTCAAAGCGAAGTTGGAAACATCTGATATAGATACTCATACCTTCCTTGATCCGAGCTGGCCTGATATACCACTCATCGGGTACGAGAAGGCCCTTCATGACAAGCAGTGTGCATTCTTCTGGACTCTTGTTCTACATGCCCTCCAGAGTGACCTCTCCTACTCCTGTGTGCTCAGCCATACCACTTCTAGAGACGGCAGACAGGCCTTCTTTGACTTTGTCGCATTGCATGATAGGTCCAAATCCAAAGTGTATGACACCTCCATTGTGATGCAACACCTATTGGACATTGACTTACGAACATGGAAGGACACCAAAGTCAAGTTCATCACCCAATGGTTTGCTCAGCTAGACCATCTCAACACACTACGCGACCCGCAGAGGCCACTTGATTTTGATACCGTTAAAACACACCTTTTCAAGGCCTGCAGTAGCAGCTTCCAACTCAGTGAACAGTTCTGCAAGGTTGATGATCCCCCTGCAGCACAGGATTTGATCAAGTTTAGACAGCATGAAGCCGCCGCTATCAGTGAATTGAAAAATACCCTCCTCCTTGAAGCCACCAGACTGGACTCCCAAGCTTCCCTGTCGCAACCTCGAAGTCGGCTGTCTGTCAAAGCCAATACTCATGATTTGTCTTCTATGACACAGTCCACATATTCTGCTATCACTGATGACTTGGCCTCATATTTACCTCCTATTGATTTTGATGGTGACTACCAGGACTACGCTGTTTACAAGGCTGGCAGAGCACCAGACCCAACCACAAGACTACCATCTGCAGTTTGGAAAACTCTCTCTAAGCAGGGTATGAAGCACTGGCTTGGCTTCTCAGCTGACGACAAGAAGCGACTAGTTGCCTGCCTCCGATCTGAGCTCCTTGATGTTGCATTACCACTGGACCCCAATTCCAGCAAGCCAATCACACGTTGGGCTTATGAGCACCATACTGATGAGCAGGTCCCCTCACCCGCTACTGAGCAGGTCCTATCGCCTGCTGACGAGAGCTCAGCCAGATCTGCGTTCCATGCATCACTTGGTGTATACAAATCATCTTCTCAATCAGACACCAGGCCTCTCAAGTCTTCTGTTTCTCCTGCACACCCAGCCCGATTCCTTGCAGACAACCCTGATATACTTTACAAGAAAGAAGGCAATGTCTATATCCCTGTTGAACAAACCTCACGATCAGTGAACTTTCACTATTGGGCATCGCTGGAATGTGAATCTCCTGTTTCACCAGCAAACCCCATCGCTACTTATCACTCAAGCAAAACTGCTGTATCCACACCTGGTTCTGCTATGGTTGACAGAGGTGCAAATGGGTGTATCATCGGAAATGACGCATGTCTCATCTCTAAAGATATTCCCCCAAGATATGTCAACGTAACTGGTATAAACAATCACCAAATCCAGAACATCCCTATTGCAACATGCGGCGCCTACTCTGTCTCCAACAGAGGTCCTGTCATTATCACCTTTCATGAGAGTGCATACACCGGACAACACCCATCTATCTTGTCTTCCCCTCAGATGGAAGCATACCACTCAACCGTGGATGATTCCTCTATCAAGACAGGCGGATCCCAAGTCATTACCACTACTGATGGTCATGTCTTTCCACTCAGTATATGCCATGGCTTACCTTATCTCGCTATGCGCAAGTATACCAGTGCAGAATTTGCTAGTCTTCCCCACGTCATAATGACAAGTGATCAGCATTGGAACCCATCTGTACTGGATAACGCATATACCCCACAGGATGATACCTTCATTCAGAAATACCCGCCTGTTTCCACGTCACTTCCATATCAAGATTATGATGAATTTGGCGCGCTTAGGGATATCAACATTGGCACCTCCTCTACAGTCACCTCATTCTTGTCCAACAGCACTACCCCCTCCCTACAGGCTTTGGATGTTTCTGATACTTCATTTTGGCTTAGCCCCACTGATTACATTCATCAAGACATCCTTAGTAGGTGCTCTAATCAATCTCCTTCCACCTTTATCACTGCTGCAGCCCATGTTCAATCGCCCACTGATATCGATTACCTGTCCCTGAAACCCTTCTTTGGATGGATCTCCCTTGATCGTATCAAGGCCACCTTCAACAATTCCACACAGTATGGCTCACTGTCACTTAGTCCCGATGGTAACATCTTCAAAAGGTTCCAATCACCACAGCCTGCCATGAATGTCCGGCCTCTCAATGATGATGTCCTCTCTGATGTCATCTATTCAGACACCCCTGCTATCGATGGTGGTTCCAAAATTGCTCAAGTTTTCTTTGGTCGCAAATCTCATATCATCCATGTTGAAGAAATGAGGACTACTGCTGATTTTCTCCCTTGTCTCCAAAATTTTGTTCGGCAATGGGGTAGACCACTCAGATTGCTCTGTGATCATGGATCTTACCAGTCCAGCAAATCTGATCTTGACTACCTCAAGATGATGTGGATTGGCTTATGGCAAAGTGAACCATACCATCAACACCAAAATCTCTTTGAACGGCGATACCAGACCTTCAAACGCATTGTCAATAGAATCATGGATCGCACGGGCACTCCACCACACCTCTGGCTTCTTTGTATGCAATATGTTGGCCGCCTCATGAATCATTTGTCTGATCCCACTCTCTCTGACAAACAGCCTTTCTTTATTGCTACTGGTATCATTGGTGACATCAGTCCCTACCTTAGTTTCTTCTGGTTTGAGCCTGTCTACTACAAGACTCCTGATACCCAGTTTGGCTCCCAGACCACTGAATGTCTTGGTCACTTTGTTGGCATTGCTGCGCATGTTGGTAATAGCCTATGTTTCACCATCTGGGATCCCATCACCAATAAACTCCTTGATCGCTCTGGTGTACGCACTGCTTTAACTCCTGAGCATCGCAACAAGCGCGCTGGCTTGTTCACTGATGATGGCTTTCTTGCATGGCGCAAGGCTAAGGATGCTTCCCTCACTCCTAAGTCTTCTGGTGATAGTCCCTCCTTCCAACATCCTACACCACCCCGTTCCGTACCAGCATCACCTCCTCTGCACATCACAAAGCCATCCTTGCCTACATTCCTTTATTCCAAGGTTCCTAATACACGAAGCTATGTACCTTCTCCACTCCCTAACAACTATGGGGAGATTCTTGATGGTCCTCCAACCTCTCACATCTTCAGCAAGACCCCTACCGGTGTCCCTGTTACTGAAGATGACTTTGGTCCCCCTGAGCTAGCATATTTTGATGTCAGTGACGCCACACCTCCACCTATCAATCCTGCTACCCCATCTGTTGGCCCATCTAAAGTAGTTGTTACTGATGAAGAAGACAACACCCAATTTGACGATGATGGCACACCCATCACCATCCCTGCTATCCCTGTTGCCGACTTGCAAGGTCGCTCTTTTCTCATGGCTCTCCCTGATGGCACACAGAAAAGAATGACAGTTGTTGACATTGAAAACAGTCTTGAGAAAAACAAAGACTTCATCAAGTTCAAATGCAAGCATACAGATGATGAACTTGAAGATATCATAGCCTACAATGACGTCATGAATTACATCCACAGGGATGTAACTCAAGAAGATGGCAAACTTTGGTCTTTCCGACGCATACTTGGTCATCAAGGTCCCCTTGACAACAAGCACCCCCAATACAAAGGTTCCAAATACAACCTATGGATTGAGTGGGAAAACATGGAGCGCACCTATGAACCTCTCTCCAATGTAGCTGCAGACGACCCTGTTACTGTCGCCAAATATGCAAAGGACAACAACATGCTTGATCAACCTGGGTGGAAACATCTCAAACGCATTGTTTCCCTTGCCCGAAGAACCAAGAAGCTAGACAGGCTAATCCACCAAGCCAAACTTCGCTCCTTTCGAACTGCTCCACAGTATCAGTATGGATTCAAGGTACCTCGCAATCATGACGAAGCCATCCAGTTTGACACAGCCAATGGCAATACCAAATGGCAGGATGCCATAGCGCTGGAAATGTCGCAGCTTCAAGAATATGACACCTTTATTGACAAAGGTATCTACAAGGCTAGCAATATACCCGTTGGTTTCCAACAAATCAAGGTCCACATGATTTATGCAGTCAAGCACGATGGCCGACACAAAGCCCGGCTAGTTGCAAATGGTAATCTTACTGAAGCTCCCATTCACAGTGTGTATGCAGGAGTTGTTTCACTTAGAGGCTTGCGCATGTGCCTATTCCTTGCTGAACTGAATAGCTTAGAAGCATGGGGAACCGACATTGGGAATGCATACCTAGAAGCTGTTACCTGTGAGAAAGTATGCATCAAGGCTGGTGCTGAATTTGGATCACTAGAGGGTCACCTACTAGTGATTTACAAGGCTCTATATGGACTCCGATCATCTGGCAAGTGTTTTGGTGATATGCTCGCTGCCTGCCTCATTGAACTAGGTTTTGAAAGATCCAAGGCAGAGCCTGAAATCTTTATCAAACCTGGCAACAACAAACATGGGGAGCCAGTATACGAGCTGATATGCACATATGTTGACGACCTTTGCTTATGTATGGCCAATCCTGAAACCTTTCTGGTCATCCTACAGTCTGAACCTTACAATTTCAAATTAAAGGGCTCTGGTCCAATGAAGTTTCATTTGGGATGTGGTTTCGAACGAGATGAACATGGTGTGCTCTGCATGAACCCCATCAAGTTCATTGAGAAAATGGAGGCCTCCTATGAACAAATGTTTGGCTGCAATCCCACCACTAGGTTCCATTCACCCCTTGCTGAGAATGATCACCCAGAGCTAGATTCATCATCATTCCTAGGAGATACTGATATCCAAAAGTATCAAAGCATGGTGGGCTCACTCCAGTGGGTCATTGCCATTGGACGTTTTGATGTGCAGACTGCTGTCATGACCTTATCAAGCTTTCGCGTGCAACCTAGGGAAGGCCATCTCAACAGAGCCAAACGAATCTATGGTTACATCTCCAAGTTTCGTCATTTCAAAATCAGATTCAGAGTGGGCATACCAGATTTTGTACTCACTCAAGGCAACAGTACAGACTGGTCCAATACCGTATATGGGGAGCATTCTGAAGACCTACCAAGCGATGCACCTAAACCCCTAGGTAAGGTAGTTGTATTGTCTCATTTCTATGATGCAAACTTAATGCATGACATCCTAAGTGGTAAAGCTGTCACTGGTATCCTGCACTTTGCAAACAAGACCCCCATCATGTGGTTCTCCAAGAAGCAAGCAACCTCTGAAACAGCCACCTTTGGCGCCGAATTTGTGTCTGCTAGAACCTGTATTGAGCAAATTGTTGACATTCGACAGTCATTCAGGTATCTAGGTACTAGAGTACACGACACATCCTACACATGGGGAGACAATGAAAAGATGATCCAAACCTCTACATTCCCATATGCGAGGCTCCACAAGAGGCATCACATTCTATCATATCACTATGTTAGAAGCATGATCGCAAGAGGTTTCATCCTCATGCAACATCTTGCAGGTAAGGATAACTGCGCTGACATCCTCGCCAAGCATTGGGGACACTCGGTAGTGTATCCTTTACTCAAGCCCATCTTTCACTACTGTGGAAACACCGGTGATCTGTTGCAGGATGACTGCACCAGATACTAGAGGATGCTTTCATGTGGATACATGGGGAGTATTAAATTCCTTTCGTGTCTAAGTTGGTAGAGGTACGAGATCGAAAATAATGAGACCTCGAAAATTACCGGGCTCATTCTCACGATCGAGAATCGATACTTAACTGGAGAAGAAGAATCGATCGTCACTCAAGTTCGATACTTAGTGATCCAAGAAAGAGCACATGCCAGATATTAGCATATGCTATATTTTGTTAAGTGTTCTGTTTTCAAGAAAAGACAGCAGAGGTTCGAAGCGCTGCTCACGAACTTGTTTATCTGCTGTGTAAAAATACGTGTTGTATTAGCGGCAACACGGTATTTCCCCGTAACACGGTATTTTACCGTATAATATTCGTAACAAAGTGCTGTATTAGCGGCAGCACGCTTTAAAGCGGTAACTTGCTCTCCAGCAAGCCAACACGCTTATACTTTTAGATTATTTGATTATTCAACCTTAAACCTTGCACCGGACGCCCCCTTGCGTCCCATTGTAGAACTACAAGCCTAAGATCTATCTGATTGCGTCGGTGTTGATAGTCAGAATAGATCTGGTTGGATTAGCATCCAATCGTAGTGGATATCAGAGAAATATTGGACACAACAGACCGGCACCTCAACCGGCCTGCAGCTAAAGCTCCTGTTGCTCTTCTTTGCCTTTGGATTGAATCAGCTCAACAGCCAGTTTCAAAAGGAAATTAACAATAAGGGAACCAGGTTGCGTGTTTCACTTTTGTACCATCCGGTAGTTTCTTGTACACCATGTATCCAAGGTAAACAGGATAAGGGTCGTTCCTCTTTGATGCATAACTCTTCACTACACCAGTTCCAGGTGGTGGAATACCCGTGATTGTAACCTCACTACCAATTACAAATTTAGGATACAAGATCACGGGATCAGGTTCTGTGAACGTCACCTTCACGCTGCCGGAGGGCTTTTGCGTTACTACGTTGTTGGGTCAGGGACAAGGAGCTTGCAGAATGTATCCAAGATCTTGAACATGGCCAAGGTTTGGAGAAACCTTCCTCTCCTTGTACTTTGTCTCTCCATTTGATTCGTCTGATGCAGACTTCCTTCGTTTTGTACCTTGGCAAAGGAACAACTTCTTCTTTGCCTTTACCTTCGTGGATGGGTTGTCTTGGACTGCGTTGGGGATGGCAGGCTGTTGGCCAGCGTTTCCTCCCTCCTCTCCTTCTTCATCATCATCTGCTTCACCTTCAACACCTTTAACAATTGCAGAGTCCAAGTCGACCGTCAATTTATCTTCCCAAGGAAATCAAAAGAATGATTCCACTTTGTTGAGCCCTTTGTTAGTGAACACTAGCCATCGGACGGAATATGAAGGTCTCAAAGTTTTTCACGTGCTTCTTGAGGAAGTCCCACTTTGCAATGCCGGCTGCATTGTAACGTTGAGTCCTGGGTACCTTGATTTTTTCAAAAAGTTGAATCAAGGAGTCGCCATTGGATTGTAAAGTCTTTTCATCCTCGCCTGACACAAAGCTTACTTCTAAGTTTGCTTCCGACATGTATTTTTTGTTCTGGAAAACCGCACCCAGAAGTTCCTTTGTCAACGGAACAAACAATAGACCCCCAACCAGTAGATAATTGTAAGTTGTGAGAAATCACAGAGACCTCTCAAAACACTTACAACCTTTGAGTAGTATTTCCGGTCACGTGATAAAAATATCACGGAATACGAATCTCGTATGTTCCCAGAACAATTGGTCGTCCACCGTGTACGTGCAGTTCTCATCAAAATTAAGGAACCTTGTGACGGATAAGCTGTAGTCCTCTTTCGTGATTGGGTAAGTATGTCAACACTCTTCACCTCTTAGAAGCTCAGGTGGAGTTTGTTCTTCAAATTGAATGGATGGAGCACCGTCGTTGGTGAAAATGAATAACCAATCTTTGCGGTGAGGTTTGCAAGGATTGGAGTTGGACGACAATGAATGGCGCTCTGCTTTCAAATATTTGTCCAAATTCTCGTGTGCGTCGTCAACGTTAAAAGAAGTTTTTTCTTCCTTGCCTAGTACTGCCTTCAGTATTGCTTTTGAAACCATAATCCTAGTAACCGGGACACGTGTAACGTTAGGACCACGGGACAACCGAGATGTTAGAACATTGTCAAGCAATTTGTTGCAAACAAGATCCACCTGTTCAAGTTGGTCCTGCATGGAAACCACATTGTCAACCCAGGACAAACTCAGGAGGTAATGTTGCAACAACGCCTTCACGTGTTGTTCGTCTTCCAGAGCAAAATTGTTGACAAGTATGTCCTGTTCCTCCAACAACTTCGCAGTACAAAGAGTAACCACATTTTTTGGCAAAGTCAATGCCTACTCTGTAACACTTATTCAGAGTTTTCCAGTGCTCCATAATCTTGCAAAAGTGAAGAGAAGATAACAGTTTGAATTGAATTTTCCCCACCAAATTGTCAACTCCTGGTATTTTGTACCGTCCAACCAAAAACGAAGACTCATAGAGATTGGGCAATAGTTCCTTGTACAAATTGTCGGCAAGGAATGAGTCATTGGCAAAGTGGTCCAGGCTGACCTCTTGAAAAATTTGTGCCTTCTCTTGTTGGAAGCTGATCCACAAATACATGAGGACCTTTTGAAACGCAAGGGGTGCCTTTGACACATCGGATGGCCAATCTAACTTGAGGTATTTTTGGGAATCAGTTAAGGGAACTAACTTGACTGCTGGTGTACCTTCTCTTGTTGGTGCACACACAACTTCCTGCCCCTAATTTGATTCATTCTATTGTCCAACTGTTCAAAGGAGTGACTTGCTGAAAGAAAATGCCTCAGTGCTTGGTGAAAGGAAAGACCTTCTAAGAATGAGACCATCTGCTGGACGTATAGCTTCCCTTTGTTTACATCGTCTTTAAATTGTTGATAGAAAAACAGACCTTCCTCTACAGGTGAAGGTGCAGGTGGGAATTTGACACAACCTACATACCACTGAAGTAGGCTTAAATACACTTTTATGTACTTCAGTATGGTGCCGTAGTTAACAACATTCTTTGACCAAACAGCATGTGATGTGCCTTCCACTACTTTGTCTTGTTCTTCAACCCGGGTGTACTCTGTTAGACCTGCTGTACTAGTATCATTGATTTGGATAATGGAGTTGAGCGCTGACTGGAAGGCGTTCCATTTATCTTTCATCTTGTAGTCCTTGAAATGAGTTGTCAGCTCCTTTGGATCTAAGATGCAGACCTTCTTTATCAACTGTGAACCTGAGTCACCTAGGAAAAGATTTACCATCAGGTCAACAACCCTTGGTATAGGACCCAATGATGACTTGTCACCCGTTGCTGTCTTGCTGAAGTCAGGACGGTTTCCAGAAGAAAAGAGTTTCGTGACAATGAAAACCTTATTCATGAGCTAGCTGAAGACTGATGCAATGTCCAGACTTACGGCAGTGATGAGTTTGTCAGTCAAAATATTCTCAGAGAATCCATTAGGACCCTGTTGCTCAAGACAAGCTTTGACACATCTTTTCATCGCAGCTGTGTGAACCTTGTATTGGGAGTCATCCTCAAACAATTCCAATGATAAAGTACCACCGCCATCATTGCCCAAACACGCCAAAGATTGTGCACCTGTGACTCCTTGACGTGGTGTTGGGGGAACGACTGATGGTGTTTGACGACCATCACCTTTTTTTAAATTTTTGCTTAGCCTTTTTTGTTTGGGTTTCTTCTTCTTGGGTTCATTGACTGCACCCCCTGGACTGACCGGAGGAGGTTTTAGATCATTTTGACGCAACGTTGGTGGTGCTTTTGGTGAGGCTGTGGTTGTGACTGGGGCTGCCGCTGCATCTCCTGGTGGTGGAATAGTATTGTCTTCTGATGCTGCGGTTGCATCTGTGACTTCATCTCCTGGTGGAATAGTATGGTCTTCTGCAGCTGCGGTTGCGGTTGCAGCTGCACCAGCGACTTCATCTGCTGGTGAATTAGACATACTTCTCGTCTTTGCCATTGTTTGATTGATAATCTTGAGAACAACAAAATAAAATTGTGTGAAAGCAATCTTATAACTCATTGCATATCAAATCAGATAACACAACCAAACATGACATAGCAAGACATTCCGAAGTGATTAAACGAAAAACATATTCAACAAAACTTCAAACCACAATGCCTCAAACGACGAACAAACATCATGCAACAATGTACAAATATTTTGAGATTATCTGACCACTTTAACGGCAAATAAATAGTAGAACCTACAACACCGTTCCAAAAGATAACTTCAAAACTAACCAAAACAAACCATAACGATATGAAACACCGATCCTCAATTTTGAGATACAGTGCTCAAAGATTTCAAATTTAAACATGCTTCGAACACAAAGCCTGCAATGCCTTTCCGGTAATATACTTCTGAAACACCGTTCCATGATTGTTGACATGAATTGTACAAAAAAAGGTTTCACCCCTCCACCATAAGTCATTACTATCATACCTACATTACTACTACTATCATAATACACCCGGACACACAAGATATTACTATGCTTGGGCTAAGACTACTATCAGTGGAACATACCATTCCTGGGGTGGGGTACACTATAGTATTAGACACCGTGCCAGGATTTTGGTCCACACCAGGATTTTCTTGGAACCGCATTACAGATTGTCAGGGCTTGCGCGGTAAAACGAGGGGCAGGCGACAGTACAACCCCACACAAAACTCAAACAATACTACAAAAATAACTAGTAGTGATACTGAAATCCTCACGATGCAGTAACTCAGGCACTTACAACTACTAAGAACTTTAGCATGGTACAACAGTGTGAATGAAAAGTAAAATCAGAATACTCCAAAACAACTCAACTCCCATAAAACAAGCGCACCAAATACATGAAAACGAACAGTTGGTAAGTTCCTATTTCCAATTTAACAAAAAAACAATGGTGGATCACGTTTCCACACCAATGGTTCAGGGTACAATGATTGATACACAGATAACAAACAGCCCAGGGAGCAGTTTATCAGGTAGTGAGACACAAAACACGAATGATAGCACAACAGATAAAACCAATAGCACCAGTAACAGCAGTGGTGCAATAGACAAATCGCAAGAGCGCACTGACAACAACATTAAAAATTACATTAATGGGTACGTCAAGGAACAAACGTTCAGGAAAATGAAATTCCTGATAACGGACAAATGAGGTAGACAATACATAAAGTTGATTATTACCATGGTTGTAAAAGTGAATCATCAAAACAAACTACCAGCGACATGGAACGTCCATACGCCAAAGTGGAGTAGAATGTTCTGTAGAGCAATAACTACATGTAGGCACAACACCCAGACACAAGCGAGGAAAAATCATAAAGGTAAGAACCGACAAGAACAACATTTTTCTCTTTAGACATATTTTTCAAATAACTAACCATATCGTACTATTGTTCACATTGATGCATAGACAATTTTTAAAAAACAGATACCGGATAGTTTCCCAGGAACAGTTCTAATCAAGGAAAACGAAAACACAAACTCAGAAAATAGGTACCAATTGCACGAAGACTATGGATGAAAAAATACACCGGAATTACAATATTTCTTCAAAAGAATTCTTGGAGCAGTGTTGCCTAAAGAGACAGACTTCAAAAAAGAACGGTATGAACAACAGTCAGTAACATTTTCACTTCAAGCGATGAAGCATTTGCTCTGCTTTTCCTTTACAACAACAACTACAAATCCTGGCTCAACACAACAAAGGGGACAAGGATAAGAAAGAAATTCACCGACAGTAAGTCAGGAATAAAGGAGGGGTGGAGTGACAAGGGACAAGATCTTTACGTATATGTCAAAGAGGAAATAGAAAAACGAAGGCAGGAACAACAAACAAAAGATTTAGAGCTCAAACTACTTCAAACATACCAACAGCAACAAAGTGGGTACAATATGAAACGACATCAAAAGGAAGAAGCAAAAACAAACCAAACAAAACGGAAGCAAAAATATAACATGATGGGCACTCTTGACAAGAACCACAAGGACTACAAATATTACCTCAAGAATGGACACAAATTCTAAAAGTAAATAACAGTAACAAAAATATAGTACAGCAGTTAGTACTTCATTCGAATCTAATGTGGGTAGCCGCAATAAATAGGTCTGATGCTAAAATTGCATAGTACGAACAACATTATGGAAAATGCGGATAAAATAGTACTTTCTTATTAGTACAAAAATATGGCTGTTGGCTTTTCATATTCAATAAACGTAGTGTGAGTATTGTGAAAGCAACCTAACAGAATAGATTGCTGGATATCAAGAAGCTCGTGTATTTGTTGAGAAATTCGTATCAATGCTACGACAACATCAGTGTACATAGAGGATATTATTACCACTAAAGATGAGTTTTGTGTGAAAAAACAGATAACAATCGAATTGAGAATAAATATTATTGGGGTGAGCATGAAACGAAGTTGTACAATACCAAAATCGGGAAGCACCACGAGAATGGGGCAGCAACTATCCTTGCGAAAATGGCCCTACTTCAAATTGTTGCGTGCAAAAATACGTAGAGAATGTTTTGTGATGCGCGCAACAAAAGTTTCCGGATTTTTTTAAATAGATGGCATGAATTTGACGCAACCATGAGCATCGTTTAAGTGATGTAATAGTACTAGACGTACCATATTTTGCATTTATGACATCACAGATAACGGTTGCTGGGACCCGTTTGACTTCATTGGGTAGTAGTAGCCGCAACTGCTGCACCAGCCACCCATATGCTTTCTTCCATGCGAGGACATGTTGTTGATCCTTGAGTGCTTGCTAATTTGCCCTAGCACATTGGACTTGGTGGGGAGTGGTCTTCCTTGTTTTTTTAAAACACAATTGAGTTGGAGTGAGTTTCTTCTTTTTGCAAGGCGGGGGTTGGAGGAATCCCGTGGTTGATTCGATTCCAAGATTGTTATTCGGCTCAGCAAAGTTTACAGAGCCAAAAAAGATGCAGAGTTTTGTTCCAAATTTGAAATTATGAGCACTTTGTTTTGCAAAAGTAGAAATTATGAAGTGGAATCACTTGTTATCTAGTAATATCACGTGTTACATAATAGAATCACGTGCAAATTGCAAATTAGAGTTTCTTCCTTTTGCAAATCACTCCAAGCAATCGTGTCAACTGATTGTGGAAATGGATCCCATTTACTTGAGTATCGACAAACGCGTCGTGTTTATTTGAATATTGAAAAACAGAAATCATTTTAGAAAAAGTTTTGGGATTAACCTCGGCCAGTGAGTTTAGTCCCAGCGGGTAGGGCTGTCTTAATTTACTATGTTCAATCTTCAGTTCTTCATATTGATATTGAAAACTGAAGTGTTGGTCACTTCTGGAATGGGTTCGGGTTCATCATCCTGTGCATTAAAATAAGTGCCCAGTACAAAACCTACACTGACAGGATTAATAGTAACTTAAGTTATTGTTAAATTTGTCAAATTTGAGTATTAATAACTCAATTATTATAGTACTTTCTAAAACCGCGCGCGCGCAGGTCTGTCAGACAGTCTGACAAGTACGGAACTTGTACTTGACTATGGTAAAAATAATAAGAGATTATTTATACTAAGTCAGAGAAAAGTTAGACCTTTGTCTTAACGATTGTGCGCAGTTTAACGGTTAACCGTACTTTCCTCCGACTTGTTGGTAAAATAACCACATTCAGCAATTCCAACCAATGAGATGAAGCACATAATAGCAACGCAAACACAGGAAAGCAAATATGTGACACGGACATGTTATTATTTTTCAGCCAATCAGCTTTCAGAAGAACAAGGCTACGGCGCCGGGACCGATCCACAAGAAACATCAGAAGGCTAGGGCAACAAACACAGCAAACACATACACTTTGATTCCAACAAACCAAACATAAGAAACATAAAGACACAAAAAAACGGCAAAAACGACGAAACGACAAAAATGATGAACAATGAAACAACCAAAACACTTACAATATCCACCCAAAATAACACCACTATCATCAACAAAACACTCCCCTTGGTCTCCACCAAGCAAAATGTAGCACGACAAGTCCAACATGATGACAATGAGGATGGTATTCCAATTAATACTCAACTTGCCTACGGTCAAAAAGGGGAAGAATTCCTTCAGTATTGCACCAGTGTGTTTTCTTCCTGTGGTTACTCCTCCACTCAAATAGTAACTGAAGAAAAGGTCTTTGGCTTTCTTTTCTAGTATCAGGCCTATCGAACACGAAGGACAAGAGGCCGCTGTAAGAAGCATCAATCGAATGCAAATTTTCGACGTCGCCAACTACCACACCGTGATGGCAAAACACAACAGCAATCATGCTGGCGCTTCTTGTGAGTCGATGCTGGAGTCAGACCCTGTAGGTAATGATACAGTGAATCAATACTTCTGTACCATTCTCAAAATATTGTGGCATCAGAGGAGTCAGAATGCCAACACTCTTACAAAGGAACACCTTTGTACTGACAGGGTTACACAGTTGCTCTGTGTTGTCCAATTAAGAAAGAAACGGATCAAGATGATGTGACACAACGAGAAAATCGACCACGTGTTGTTGCCCTACATGACGGTTACAAGCATAGAGTGAATCAAGGCTTTCTTGTTCTATAAGCATTGTAACAAACATGACTACCATGTTGCTGCCTTGAGGGACCGATTCTGTTTCCTTGTGACCCATTGTGGTGTTTTCCGTGGGGAGTCCTTATTCAAATGCACATTGTCAAATCTGTGCATCATCATCAAAGCTGACAAAGGCATACACTCCTGCCTGATCTTTATCATACAAATCATTACAGGGAAAACAAATGGTCAGTAAGTTTTGTATGGTCGTGTGATCAGGCACCGCACCATCAACATGTGTCCCATTGGCGCATTGGGCTTCCATTTTATAGCGCAATTCCATGCAACCGGAGAGCTTTTGCGATACAACTTTGCAGATAACGCGTGATGGTTCATAGTCAAATTACTCACTGATTGTATTGACTTGTAGAACAACCGTCCGATAACAGACCAAGCCTATGCGAAAACCATGCGGAAAGCATGCAAGGCCTTGGGCGTCGCATTGAAGCATTTTGTTCACTTTGGCCATGGATCAGGTGCAGTTGCGTTGAAGATTCAAGAGGTGGATCCGCAATACATAAAGATGATCAGAAATTGGAACCTTGCTGACAGAGAAGATTGGTATTCCTAAAAATCCCACTGAAGGCTATGCGGGTCTTGGCTGGACATGTGCAAGAGAAAGGCAGCTTCTTCTTGCCCCGAGGTACTGTCAACCCACCTCCAGAGCTTTGTCATCAAGTATTCCTGTTCCTTGACAAGGCGATGGACACAATCACGAACGTCTGCCAGAAGCCGACTGCTCAAGCATTCTTTGAGCTCCTGTTGAATTTTCAATGTGTCGTACTTCAGGATGCCGTGGTCTTGATACACAATGGGAGACAGAATTGCCTCTTCTGATTGCCCATTTTCAACTCGGAATTGTTCCATGCTTATCAAGCACAATTTGTCAAAAAGATTATGGGAGCAGGAGTTGACAAGGAGAGAGGAGGTACTACCTCAATCCAACGAAGTATGGATGTGGCGCTTTTGGGGTTTTGCAACCAACTTCACAACATTCATTCCAAAGTCTATAATGTTTCAAAGAACATTACACGGATAAACGCTAAGGTAAGCAAATTTGAAGAGAAACAAGATGTAATCAAGAGACAAAGAATACACCATTGCCTGCAGCACATGACTTCCTTTCATCTCCCAACAGAAGCAGAAGCAACAACAAGAACAACAATCACTGCGACAGGTACTAACCTTCTTCCAAGAAAAACCTTGATATGACAGCATTCTGCGGTGTCCTCAATGTGGAAGGAGTGGTTTGGACTTGACGACTTCAAAGAAGGTGACTTCCCTGGAGGGATTGAAGAGCTTGAAAAGACATTCGGCAATCAATGGAGGAAGCATTATAGGACAGCCAAGCAGAAGCACTTCTTGCGACTCAAGTGTATTATAGAATTCATCAAGGGGAGAGTTCATTCTGGAGAATCCTTAGAAGCAATTCTGGAGGAAGGCGATGCCTTAATGAAGCATGCAAAGACCACACTAATGTCACTCCACAACCATGTCCGGAGGGCTAAGTCATTTTGACTTGTTAGTCCATCCACCACCACCACCACCGCCGCCGCCGCCAACCAATCAACAATCGATTCGTGGTCCATCCCCGCTTTGCAAACAGTTTGACTTGTAGATTGTTGATTGGTTTCCTATTGTCAATTGTCAATTGTCAATTGTGGATTGGAGAGGAGATTTGATTGGACAGGAGAGCCGCCAATTGGAGAGGAGAAGCCGATTCAATTGCAGAGGAGGAGTCAATTTGATTGGAGAGGAGAGTCAAATCCATTGGAGAGGGGGAGAGCCGCGGATTGGAGAGGAAGACAGCCGATTGTTGGTTAGAGAGGAGCCGATTCAATTAGAGAGGAGAGGAGAGGAGAGGAGGAGTCATTCGACTGGAGAGGAGAGTCGAATCCATTGGAGAGGGGAAGAGTCGCGGATTAGAGAGGAGGATAGTTGATTGTTGATTAGAGAGGAGCGGATTGTTGATTGTTAATCCCATGGTCGATTCAATTCGAAGATTGTTTTGCTTAGCATCAGTTTAGATTGGTGGAGGAGGAATCCCATGGTCGATTTGATTCCAAGATTGTTATTTGGCTTAGCAAAGTTTACAGAGCCAAAAAAGATTCAGAGTTTAGTTCCAAATTTGAAATTATGAGCACTTAGTTGCAAAAGTAGAAATTATGAAGTGGAATCACTTGTTATCTAGTAATATCGCGTGTTACGTAGTGAAATCACGTGCTTTTTATTTTTGAAATTAGAATTTCTTCCTTTTGCAAATCACTCCAACCAATCTCAACCAATTGTGGAAATGGATCCCATTTTGTTCAGTATCGAAGAACACGTCATGTTTAGTTGAGTATCAGCCAAAGTACAGAAACAATTTTAGAAAAAGTTTTTGGATTCACCTCGGCCGGTGCGCAGGTAGGGCTGTCTTAATTTATTTTCAATGTTCAGTTCTTCATATTGATGTTAAAAACTAAAGTGGAGAACACTCTTTGGGTTCGGGTTCGGGTTTGGTCCGTTGAATAGAAGAAGAGGTGTGGTACTAGTACTACTAGTCTACTAACATAAGTGGTGTCCAGTACAAAACCTACGCTGACTTCTGTAAAATAAAGTAAGAAGTGGTGTCTCGCGGTACTAAAATAAGAGTCCAGTACTAAACCTACGCTGACTTTTGTAAAATAATTTGACTTATTAATTCATTCCAGTAATAATAACTACGTTATTATATACTCAAGTCAAAAATTGGGCACGTGCAAGTCAGTCAGGGAGTCTGACTTTGATGTGATTCTGGTAAAAATAATACCTCGTAGTAATAATACGGGCAAGTCTTACCTACGTACTCGTAGGTACGAGCCGGTGGCAGTTGTTACAATCGGTTGCAGTACGGTACCGTAGGATCCGATCGATCTACCGTCGAAACAATTCAAAACAATCGTTTGAATAGGTGTCACAGTGATCGTTAGCGCACATCACCGACACCGAGTTACATAAGTACTATACCGCACCACGGAGAGTTCTGCTCGGACTGTTTGTAGAGGAAACGAGACCGCAAGATGCTGCTGCACATGCACATGCACAACGGAGCCGCATCAGCAACAGCAACAGCAACAGCAACAACCATCCTCGGCGCACTGATCTGGTGCGCGTTCTCGTTCTCGTTCTCGATGCGATCGGCCCACGCGTTGTTGGCACCCCTCGATTCACGGGGCGGGGCGCGTTGTGTTTGTGCACTCCATTATTCCAATGCTATCCCCGGATCTGCAAGCCGGACGCCATCCGCGCTCAGGGCGCTCTCCGAATACTACGAGAACGACGTCGTGTCGGTGCGACTCGACCGCGACGGGTGGTCACCGTCGCAGTCACCGTCGCAGTCGCAGTCGGAGGCCACCGACGGGTCTCCTCCCCGCCTCTGCGTGGTCACGCAATACGGCGGCATCGCGCCCCTGTGCACCCACGAGGACGACAATCCCACCGACCTGCACGTAGATCCGCGCGTTAAGAGTAACAGTAACGTTAACGGCGGTGACGAGATCGATAGCGAAAACATCGACGATTCCTGCGTCGTAAAGTGTTACGGGGAGGGCTATTATTCGCAGCGGGTCGTCCCGTCCCTGGGTGGTGGACCCGGGTACGGGGCGGAGGCGAACCCCGTCTGGAGCATCGACGAGGACGTCCTGGAGGAAATACTGAACGACGGTGTGCACGTCCCGTCGCTCGACATGGGCATTGCGCACGGAGAAAAGGCGCGGGGCGGGGCGCTGTGATAATATATATATATATATATATATATATAAAGAGAGAGAGAGAAAGTGTGTGTGTGTGTGTGTGCGTGTGCGTTTCTCGGTTTGGAACCAGGCGACGCATTTCAAAAGGGCTCGATGGAACACTGAGTGCAGTGCAGTGCAGTGCAGTGGAACCGAAGCAACTCCATGAATCGCATCGCATCGCATAGCATAGCATCGCATAGCATCGCATAGCAATGCGCTTCGGAGGGTGGCTGTGACTGTTTCTCGGCGATTGCCGTCCACAACTACACAACGGTAGTTGTTCTCCGATACTATAGCGTGCGACGACGAGGCGGAACAAATCGCCATGCTCGGTTCAACGTTCTCGGTATCGAGCAGGATGCGGTAGATTCTTTTTTCGTCTCGTCGTCCCAGAGAAGAACGAAAAAGCAAACGAGATCGGTCGGTCGTGGCGATTGCTAGCCACGTATGTATAGTTGGTTGCTCCGACAATCACCACCCACGGTATTGCTCGATCCGAGTGAAAGAAGAGAAGAACCACTGGTCTCATTTGCAGAATGTGTACGCTCGATTGGGCGTCGCGTAGACGGTGCATTAGTTTTGCTTAGCGCTGTCAAGCACAGTAGGTTGAAGTATACAGTGTCAGTGGTTCACGGAATCAGTGCAACAACGCGCAAAGCCAATGGAGAGGCAGAAATCGAAGACGACTATTCGGACAGAAGATTCGAATGCAACATACGACTAGGTCAGATTCATCACTCCACCCAACCAAGATCTATGTATCTATGTACAAATGTACCGTGGCATAGATTGTACGAAGTAGTAGTAGTACCGGTATCTTATCTATTCATTTGCAAAACACTTTCACCCACACGGCACACAGCTCCTCACAAAGAGTAATTGTGTTCGAAGCTATCGTAACCTGCCCTTGAGATATCAGTGCAACCTACAAGCGTACCGGTACCGTACCGTACTGAATTTTTTGTGATGATTGAAAGGACCCACCAGTCTAAGAACTGACAAATACAGTACAAGTACCAGTACTGCAACAGAATGTTCCAGGAATACCGGTAGGGTGCGCCTCCTGCTCGGCACCAACTCGACAATAACGGCAATGCTAACCGATTATCTTGCAGTTAGACTGGATGCATTCGAGTATCCATTGTTTATTTCTTCATTCTTTCGTTGACAACAACATACGGTACGGTACCTACGCAGCAATAAACAAAGCACTGAAAGAACCACCACTTCAAATGTCCAATATACGCTATGTTTGCATGTGCAACAATGCCGTACTTAGGACTATTGTAAGTAAGTGCTGCCACATGGCATGGGATGGAAGACATTCCGTACGGTACATAATTGAAACGTACCGTAATCTTACTGGTAGCGGTAAACGTGCTTAGCCAACGAAAAAGGAACATTATTGTTTGGTCCATATTCTACCTTTACAACATAATACGAAGTATTATTATTACGGTTATTATTCTAACGTACGGTACTCGTGCCTAACTTACGGTACTTTCACGATAATGTCACTGAGACTACTATGTTGGATTGTGAATTATGGAAGTACCGGGTATAGCAAAAACACGACCTACACGTTCTCAGTTCATTTTCCACGTGCCATCACCGTTTCAGAATGGCCAAACTTACGGTACAAGGAATCTCGAATGACCTACCTACCGTACACGTTCTCGTATCATTTTCCACGTGCCAAAACGGTTCTAGGATAGCCATACACGTACGGTACCAGTACAAGGAATCTTGAATACTACGAATCATTGAGGTACATACCGTTAGTTTTTGGGAACGCGTTAGGCGAAAGATCGTCGTAATCTCAGAAAAGAATAGATTCGGTAGAAAATGAGTCTATCAGCTACGATTATTGTATCCCCTGAACCGGTTCGGTGCGCCTCTCCCAGCGCGAAGAAGTTTTTACGATGAAAAACTCCAATTAGAATGCTTAATTCAATATTCAGGCACGCGTCTTGGACGCGTGAAGCAAACAACTTATCGAACTCCTGGACTCCGGGCCCCGGAAGACTCTTTTCAATTTTTGGTGCAGAAACATTTATAGTTATTTAATGTTTCTTTTGGGAAGGAATTTGTGATCGATCGGATGTGCTGTACTGTGTAAACAGCAGGAGACAATTCATCACGTGAAGTTAAAAACCGAACCATTTCCCGTCTGCCAAGGTAATAAGGTTAGCATTCCAACATCCCCGCATTGCATTGCATTGCATTCCATTCCATTGCGGCCATCCATCCAAACCGTTCGAAAGTTTCGAGAGCGCAGGCCTGACAACTCTCCTCTACGATAGGACGTCAATCTTCGGGGAAAAATCACACCTCTGAAGACGAAGGTTCTCTCAACTTACCAACAGAAAGAAATCCCGACAACACATACCAAAAACAAACAGCCAGAGACGGACTGGTTGACTCTTAGGACAGCAATGACACCATTGACCAAAAACTCCACACTCGAGTCAGGAAATGACGATAAATGCAACGGCGTCGAAATTTCCGAAGACGAATCATCCGCCTGCGACACTAGTAGCAAGGGAATGGAAAGAAGCAATACGCCACCGAAAAATGGATCACGCCCTGCCACTGCCACTGCTACTGCCACTGCTACTGCGTCGTCGTTGTCTTCCTCGCGAAAGATAACCATCCTGCCGATGCTGGCGTCGATTCTGGTTGCAGTCGTATTTGGATTTTCGGCGGGAAGATTCTACGCTACCGGTAGTATCGACTGTTCTCTACTCCTCTCTTCTCTCAGTACGGTACCTGCCGGTGTGAACGAGGAGGCTCCTCAATGTACCGAAGGAACACAGAACGATACATGGGCGTCGTCGTCGTCGTCGTCGTCGTCGGATCTCGAGAAGAAAACAGGCATTGTCTTCCAATACGCCGAAATCGATGAAGCGGACAAAGCAACAAAAGGCAGTTTCAAGAAAGAAGAGGGCAAGGATGACGACGATGACGACGACGACGACGACGATGATGATGAGCTCGACGGCGTTGGAAACCTTGTTCAGTTGTTCATCAATGCCTACGGACTCGAAGAGCACTTCGAGGATTACGACAGCAGCAATGGCGAAGAGATCGTTCAAGATTTCTTGGAAGGAATGTTAGAGTCTTCGGATGCGTGCGAAGAGATGTTTCCGCTTTACGGACATTTTGCACACGACACCACAATGCTCGGTGGCAAGACTGGAACGCTTCAAGCGCTTGGAATGTTCCGGTATGGGATGGGGCAGGTTTCCTTGAAGGTGTGGCCCAAGGAAGGAAAAATAATGGCAGATTTCTTGCACATTCAGCCACGATCAACCGAGAAGGAAAAGTATACGGACGAGGACGAGGAGGACGAGGACGATGGCGCCGAAGAGAATCTTTTGGCTTGTATCAACTCACTAGCGAAGTTTCTATTTCCCGACGATATTATCGAACCCAGCGGTATCAAAGGTGACGCCTTTAATGTAGATCATATTTCTGAGCTCGGACCGTTCGAGGCTTTGTCAAAATATGGCAGAGATCCGTTTCGATTCAGATGGTGGACAGATAATAAGTCGCGCGGAATGAAGCCAATCGATCAGAACGACGCCGATTTATTGGACCAAATGTGCAGCTCGGACGATTGGGCCAACCGCGTTGTTTCGGTCCAATCGCAATTTCAAAACATTGATATCATTGATAGCGAGGACGATTACGAAACAGAATCATGGTTCAATTATTATTCGGGTTCGGATTTCAGCGAGTATCGCGAATACATGGAATCGCACCCACATTTGTTCAGAGCTGATCGGTTGTTGTACTTGGACGGCGTCGTACAAAGCACGCTTCAGGGCTTGGCTGCTTATCACGAGGCCCTGGTGCAACCTGCCATGTTTACGCACCCAAATCCGAAACGAGTTGCTATCGTCGGCGGTGGTGAGTGTGCAACCCTCCGCGAAACTCTGAAACACAACACGGTTGAAACTGTAGTCATGGTGGAAATCGACCCGGTGATTGTGGAAGTCTCAAAGCACTATTTGCCCGAATGGAACGATTGTTCGATGTTCAAGGATAGCTCCCGGTATTGCATGGACGATCCCCGTGTCCAAATGCATCATCTCGACGCTTTGAAATGGTTCCGTGATCGATTTTCCGACGAAGCGCGATTGGAAGGACACGAATTATACGGAACGGAGGAAAAGTTCGACGTTGTCATTCTTGATGCATTGTGAGTTTTCTCTCTCGTGTATCTAGTTTCTGTGTTATGTTCGATTGATTAACGCCTTGAATACGATTGTCATGGTACCTCATAGTTTTTACTGGTTGCTTCTCCTCGATGATTTTATGTTGAATTCATGAATGAAACACAGGGATCCACAAAATGCGGTCGATTTTGTCGAAGCGTTATATGGAGACGGGGCCTTTTTGAATTCATTGGGCAACTCATTGACCGACAATGGAGTCTTGCTAACGCAGGTTGGTGAATCTGTTTACATTGGCGATATTGCCGAAACCTACCCCGAAAACATCAACTACCAACGTTCGAGGTACGAGGAAGGATTGAAAAACCAAGGATTCAAGGTGGTGATGCATTACGAAGAACCGAGAGCAGGTTTCAATGGTATTTGGTCGTTTTATGCAGCTTTCAAGAACGACTCGTCGCGAGCTAGGTGGCATATGAACGAAGCTCAACTCGATCTCGAAATCCGCAAGAGAGCCATTCAGATGGTCGACGACTTTGATATGGGAGAGGGCGAAATTAAGGGTCCCTTCGAAGTTTTCGATGGACCCACCATGGCGACATATCGGAATCCCTCGAAGCATTCACAAGTCGTGTATTGCCTCAGAGATCCGCAACCCTATGGTTGTACCACCAATATTAAAGACCACAGCATTCGCAACAAGGTAATATTTGAGCCTTTTGGATTTGACCCCGACACCCCCAATTTCAGCTCAAACAGTTTTGCTGTCAGCGGAGGAAATATTAGAACTATCTCCCCTCGTGTCAACATACCAGAAAAATCATACTTGATGCTAGAACAGTCGATTCACGATGTGCGAATCACCCCAGCAATCTCGTCAATCTTAGAAAGTGCTTCTACTTCTGGCCCTGATGGCGTTCTCGGTGTAACAATCGATCCAGTAACGAAATTTGTTTTGGGCAATACCGAAGGTTTGGCAATTCCAAGAAGGGTAAGTAAAAAAGCTCTGTTGGTAGGCAGTGCCACACTGTAGGATCAGTCACTTCCTCAATGATTCGTAACTCTCATTTTTGTCCTCCCGGATCACTGATTTTCAAATATTACAATAATCCAATCAGAGAGACATTCATTCCGCATATGGAGTAGACACCGGATTGCTTTCTTTCCTAAAGCACGGATGCGACGGATCTTTCAACACCGAAACTTACCATTCGTTCTCCATGACGGAAGACACGGTCGATCCCGACACGGCGCCGGCAGACGGTTTGCTCGGACGATCGTATTCCGGTACCGTGATGAAAGAAGTCGTTTTCAATCCATCACACACGAGGAATTCGCTCCGACCGGAAGTTTTGATGAGCTCGCGATCAATAACCGAGGGAGAAGAAATCTCCTCGAACTTTGTTCCTTGGTACAACGGGGCGGGGTGGAAGCAGCACATCACTTCGCTTCAATCTCAATGCAGGAGCAACAGCAGCAGTAGCAGTCAAGAATGATACCGTTAGGCAAGGGCGCCAACAGGTAGAACTTTTTCGGGCAACTAGTTCCAAGGATCGAGCTACGCGGTTTTCGTTCTACAGTTTGTCCGGAAAAACGTTGGTGTCTGCAGGAAGGTTCAAATTTTGGATGAAGCAATCGAACCAATACAATGCATTTTTTAAAAACAAGCAATTATAAAATTCATTTCATAGCTACTACTCGAATCTTTCAATAGCATCGAATAATCTGGCACCATTGCACAATGTGCCATTGCATAACGTGCCATCTTCCAATCATTTGCGTGAGCTGACAGTGGTTGAAATATATAATGTATAGAGTTCCCCTATGTCAACCTACCAACCATTCTCGTAGCACAAGCAAATGGTTGTATGTTGGATGTGCTCAAAAAACACCATTATGGGATATTGGCCCAACATCTTCTGCCCACAGGTAAGGCTTGCCCCAAGCAACGGTGATGTGCTACATTGGTTGTCATTTGTGGTAACTGCATTCTTCGTCAGTCACCGCTTGTTGAGTTATCAAAGCGACTGTTAGGAACGTCAAGTATAATGCCCTCATGGTTGGTCAAGCAAAAGGAGTCCAAATTGCTCTCTTCAATCACAATTTCCTCCCGTCATAACGGTAGGTACCGTACTCGTACTTTCGTATTTTTTTTGTGGTGTGGTATTCAAACCCTCACGATTGAATTACCCACGATTCAAGAAAATCTGAAAAGCAATGCCACACCAGCCGGTCTTCAATATTGAAGACAGGATGAAGAACATGTCCAAATTCTCTATGTGCGATGTACATTGGATCCTAATTCAACGCCTTTTACTGTTATAAGTTGGCTGCAATGGCTCCTCGGAGAAGTTGTCAGAGCAAGCTCACAATCTTAGTTTTTAACCAATATATAAGCATTAATTTAGTACCTTTATTTAGAGCCATATGACACTGTTTAAACAGTAAAAAAAAACTGCTTCGACCTACAACTACTATGACTACTTCAACTACTGGAGTAAACACTACTACAACTGCCAACAAGCAACTGACCCTACCAATTGCCCAGTAAGAACAAGAGGAAGACAATGTCTAGCTACTATTCCATCATCGTCCCTTTCAAATTTGACTTTGATCAAGAAACCATTGACAAGGTAGAATTCAAGAACACACATGAATTCAATGGAATGCCTGAAATAACCAAGCTCGAGATTCCCTTGATTACTGCAGGATCAACCAAACTACAAATTCTTTTTACCATCAACGAATTCATGCAATCCAAGAAGACCCTCAACCTAACTACAGGTCCAAGCCTATATAACAAGTTTGTAGACCTCCTCAGGGATTACACCGACAAGAGTTGGTGGAATAACTACATATAAACCAATGTTCCCCAAAGAACTTTGGATAACTTCCAAAACACTGTGGAAGAATTTGTCAACTACAAATTTGACAGCAACCTCGATGCGTACCAAAACCACAGAAGATTCCTCACCAATATCAAGAAGACAACTACCATGACAGTACACCAATTTGTTGCCCAAGTCAACTTCCACAACCATGTTATCCTTCCACTGCTTCCCGGACACCCACCAGAGGATGCAGAGATCAAGGAGAGAGAGTTCAAGAATCTAATTTTTGAATCCATGCCCGATGATTGGAAGTACACCTATCAGCAGCACCACTCTCCCCACAGAGATTCCCTCTCTGAAATGATGATGAGATTTGAGCGGTATCAGTATGTACAAAATCGCAAAAAGAAATCAGATAATCCATCCCAAAACAGCAATAACAACAACAACAATGGCAACAACAATCGCAACAACAATAATCAATGCAATCGTAACAACCGAACCAACGGAAATAACCGAAACAACAATGGGAATTATTATTTTCCTTCTGAATCCGGTCCGTTGAGAGTCTGATTCAAAGGCTTCTGAAGAACAGCAATGCTGTGTCAGTGTGTTAGTAGACGAACGATTGTACTCTACGCGTGGCAATTGTGGTTGGATACTTTCGACAACGGATAATTGGACTAGAGGCGAGACTATGGAAACGCCGGATCTCTTCTTACTGTGAACTTGTTCAGATACAGCAAGATAGACCTTAGTATTGTAGATTACAGGTAGTTGATAGCAACTAGTGTGAATTTTGGGATATAAATCAGTTGAATGTTAAAAGTATGAGATAAAGTGAAATCTTGCTGAAACGCAAGATATCTCTTTTATTGAGATGAATACGTTGCAACTGCTGTTGCGTAATGATGAGATTACTTGCTGATTATTTCCGTACATGCATTGGTCGTTGACCGTATATATCTGTATGTATGTATATATTGTGTGAGAATCACACGCCAACGGTTTAATACTCCCCATGTTTCCTTGTGAAAGGTCATCACATTTTACATGATGCTTCCATCGTCTTGGAGGAGGTCGCCGGTATTCCCACAGAAGTGGAAGATGGGCTTGAGCAGTGGATACACAACTGAGTGTCCCCAATACTTGGTGAGGATATCTGCACAGTTATCTTTACCAGGGATGTGCAGCATTAGAATGAAGCCTTTCGCTATCATGCTTTGTACGTAGTGAAACGATAGGATGTTGTGACGCTTATGCAACCTTGCGTAAGGAAAGGTTGACGTCTGAATCATCTTCTCGTTGTCTCCCCATGAATAAGAGATGTCATGGACTCGTGTTCTGAGGTATCGGAATGAGTGACGTAGATCAACAATTTGCTTGATGCAAGTTCTTCCTGCAACAAATTCAGCTCCAATGGTGGCTGTCTCTGTAGTAGCTTGTTTCTTTGAGAACCACATCATAGGAGTCTTGTTCGCAAAGTGAAGGATGCCGGTTACAGCCTTTCCACTGAGAATATCATGCATGAGATTTGCATCATAGAAGTCTGTTAACACTACTGTCTTCCCAAGTGGTGCAGGAGCATCGTCGGGTAGCTCTTCAGAATGCTCCCCATAGATGGTGTTGGACCAATCAATGGTGTCCGGTTTAGTCAATATAAAATCTGGGGGTTTCACGCGGAATCTGATTTTAAAATGTCTAAACTTGGAGATATATCCGTAGATACGTTTGGCACGATCAAGGTGTCCGTCTCGTGGCTGAGCTCTGAAACTCGAGAGTGTCATCACGGCTGTTTGGACATCAAATCGTCCAATGGCAATGATCCATTGGAGTGAACCGATCATGCTTTGGTATTTCTGTATACCAGTTTCCTCGAGAAAAGCCGAGGAGTCCAATTCGGAATGGTCGTTTTTGGCAATGGGTGACTGGAACCTGGTGCTAGGTTTGCATCCGAACATTTGTTCATAAGATGCTTCCATCTTTTCGATGAACTTGATGGGATTCATGCAAAGAACACCATATGCGTCGCGCTTAAATCCACAGCCCAGATGAAAGTTCATAGGTCCGGATCCCTTCAGTTTGAAGTTGTATGGCTCCGCTTGTAAGATTTTCAGGAACGAATTGGGATCTGCCATGCAAAGACATAAATCATCGACATATGTGCATATGAGTTCATATACACGTTCCCCATGCTTGTTCATTCCAGGCTTGAGAAAGATTTCTGGTTCAGCACGGGATCTTCCGAAGCCAAGCTCGATGAGGCAAGCTGCTAGTAGATCACCGAAGCACTTGCCCGATGATCTGAGTCCATATAAGGCCTTGTAGATGATCAATAGATGACCTTCTAGTGATCCGAATTCGGGACCTGCCTTGATGCAGACTTTCTCGCAGGTAACTGCTTTGAGGTAAGCATTACCTATATCAGTACCCCATGCTTCTAGGCTGTTCAGTTCAGCTAGGAGCAGACACATACGTAGACCGCAAAGTGATACGACACCGGCATAGACACTGTGTACGGGGGCTTCAGTGAGATTGCCATTCGCAACAAGACGAGCCTTATGTCTACCATCATGTTTGACAGCATATATCATGTGTACCTTGATCTGTTGAAACCCATTTGGGATGGAGCTTGCCTTGTGCATGCCTTTGTCAATAAAGGTATTGTATTCCTTGAGCTGTTCCATTTCAAGAGTGGTGGCGTCTTCCCACTTGTGGTTTCCGTTGGCTTGATCAAATCAGAGAGCTTCTTCGTTGTTACGAGGTACCTTGAATCCATATTGGTACTGTGGGGTGGTACGGAAAGACCAAAGTTTGGCTTGATGCACGAGTCGATCAAGTTTCTTGGTTCGTCGTGCTAGATTGGTGATTCGTTTGAGACGTTTCCAACCTGGGAGGTCAAGCAAGTTGTTGTCCTTTCCATATTTGGCAACGGTAACAGGATCATCAGCCGCAATGTTGGCTAGGTAAGGAATCCTTGGCCTTACGCCATTTGATGAAGCCGTCATCTGTAAAGAGGCCAGCTTGTTTGTTGTGTGACTCAGGTGTAAGAGCAGAATGTACACCAGAACGGTCAAGCAATTTGTTGGTGACTGGATCCCAGATGCGGAAACAAAGTCCATTGCCAACATGTTCGGCAATGCCTACGAAATGACCGAGGCGTTCGGTAGACTGGGTACCGAAAGGGGAGTCATTGGTCTTGAAATAAACAGGTTCAAACCAGAAGAAGCTGGTATACGCGCATATATAGCCAAGTGTACCGGTAGCAATGAAGATTGGTTGTTTGTCTGGCAGAGTGGGATCAGAAATAACATTGAGGAGTCCGGTGACGTATGTCATACACAACAACCAGAGATGTGGTGGTGTGCCTGTACGGTCCATGATGCGATTGACAATGCGCTTAAACCTTTATATCGTCGTTCAAATTGATTCTGGTGTTGGTGATAGGGTTCACTTTGCCAGAGTCCAATCCATAACATTTTGAGATAATCGATGACCCTCTTACTAGATTGGTAGTTCCCATGATCACATAAGAGGTGAAGAGGCCTGCCCCATTTTCGAACAAAATTCTGAAAGCATGATAGAAAGTCGCCGGTGGTGCGCATCTCTTCAACATGTATGATATGAGACTTTCGACCAAAGAAAATCTGGGCAAGTTTGGAACCGCCATCAATCGCTGGGACATCGGAATAAACAGCATCAGATAAGACGTCACCGTTGAACGGTCGAACGTTCATTGCTGGCTGGGGGGAATGAAAACGTTGAAGATGTTACCATCAGGGCTAACCGCTAACAAACCATATTGTGTTGAATTGTCAAAGGTAGCTTTGATGTGATCTGTAGAAACCCAACAAAAAAAAGGTTTCAGAGATAAGTAATCATGATCGTTGGGATAGCGTTCACGAGGTGTAGTTGCGATACGTGGAGCATCACTAACAGTACAATCTGTGGGAAAAGCAGTGATCGTCTCAGAGATTGGAGGGGAAATGCAGCATGCGAGGCGCTCCTGATGAGCATAGTCGGTAGGTGTAAGCCAGAAGGAGCGGTCGTTGGTTCCATGATCATCAATAGGGAGAAAGGGTGATCGAGTACAATGACTGGAGTACGAACTGAGAGACGTAACCGTGGAGGATCCAGGAGATACAGAGATATCTAATCCTTCAAGACAACGTGGATTTCTGTATTCATCGTATTCGGGATATGGAAGTTGTTGCGACTGAGGAGGATATTTCTGAAGAAAGGTTTCATCTTTAGCACTGATTGTGGCATCGAGAACGGATGGGTCCCAGTGTTTATCGGATGTCATGATAACATATGGGAGCATGTCAAATTCGATAGACGTATACTTCCGCATGGCAAGGTATGGTAAACCATGTCGAATGCTGAGAGGCAGTGCATATCCATTGGAGGTGGTGATTACCTGCCCACCGCCCGCTTTGATGGATGTGTCATCAACATTGGAGAAATATGCTTCCATCTGGCTGGATGATAAAATAGAGGGGTGTCGTCCAGTGTACGCACATTCATTGAAAATGAGGATGATGGGACCTCTATTGGAAACAGAATAGGCGCCGCATGTTGCAATGGGAATATTCTGCACTTGGTGATTGTTGATGCCTGTGACATTGACATATCGGGGCGGAATATCTTTGGAGATGAGGCATGCATCATTACTGATGATACAACCATTAGCACCGCGATCGACCATAGCGAAGCCGGGATTGGTGACCGTAGCTTTGTGAGCACAGTAGGTGTACGATGGTATGTGTTTATCATGTGGGAATGTCAGATCATCGTCAGGATTATACCACTGATGAAAGTTGATGGAATAGGAGGATTTTCCCACAGGTATCTGAGTATCACCGTCCATTTTGTACCGGATGTCAGGATTCTCAGAGAGGAATCTTGCAGGATGTGCAGGCAACACGGAAGACTTGAGGGGTCATTGATCCTTGAGGGAAGAGGTCTGAGACTTGTATACTCCAAGAGATGCATGGAAGACGCCTCTACGGTCATTTTCCACAGCGGGATGGAGGTCTGCAGAGGCATTGGTATGTGTATCACCGCTTGAGGTATCATCTTCAAGGAATGAGATGGAATGCCCATGTGTATATGCCTTCCGAGTGATGGGTTTAACGGCATTGGGATCTGGTTGACCACCAGGGAGCAATTTGCGTCGCAATGATGCAACCACTATTTTCTTGCCTTCGGGGGAGAAATTCAGCCAACTCTTCATGTCTTGACGTGATAGGGCCTTCCATATGCCAGTGGGCAGGCATGTGGTAGGGTCAGGTGAACGTCCAGCCTTGAATACCGCATAGTCTTGGTAGTCTCCTTCGAATTTGATAGGGAGAGCATAGTCGTCAGGGTTTTGGCCTTGTTCAGGTGAGAAGTCATGTACATGTGCCCGTATTGTGGACTTTGGAGCCGACATTGCTGCCTGAGAATTGAGTCGAGTCGCTTTGAGTAGGAGCTTGATCTTGAGTTTGTGGATAGCAGCTGCCTCGGCGACGGCATCTGTCACGGTACTATTCGTGCCGCCTGGATCCTTGACTTTAGCAAACTGTTCACTTAGCTGAAAGCTGGAATAGCATGCCTGACATAATGCTGATTTTGCGGTATGGTACTCAAGGGGCTTGTTGGGAGGACGAAGCTTGTTGAGGTGATTCAATTCTTCAAACCAATGTGTGATAAACTTCACCTTAGATTCTTTCCAGTTGCTGAGATTCAACTTCAGCAAAGCTTGCAATTGAGTCGAGTTGTCATATAGTTTGGCTTTTGATTCACTGTGGAGGTTCACAAAATTAAAATATGCTTGACGTCCATTGCGTGTGAGGGAATGGCTGTGAATGCATGACGTGGATAAGTCACTTTTGAAGACTTCCAACATAAGAACCCAGAAGAAGGCACACTGTTTGACAAAGAGGTCACGTGTATAGCCTTGTAGTGCAGCAGGAGGCCAAGTTTCGTCAAGGAATGTTTCGGTGTCAATGTCGTATGCCTCGAGTTTAGCCTTGAAACCCACGAGCCAATGTTCAAATCTTGAGTCATTCGTGAGTGGGGTGAAAGACTTTTCATCCCGTGATTTTTGGCACCAAGATTTGTACTTCACTTGCTGAGGTGACTTTTTATTGGTTCCCGGGGGAGGAGCTGGAGGGTTCAGGACAGATTCATTCTGAAGGCGCAGTGCGCGTGCCATACGGAAGGTTCTGAAGCCGTCATACGTATATGACGTTACATCCTTCCAATTCTTTTTGTCCTTGCGCAGATCATTTGAGAATTCTGCAAGTACTTCTATGGTCTGTTGGATGGACCGGTGGAGCTGGGTTGGTAGTCCACTGGTAGTTTCCATGTAGGTAAGATCGCGGGCAAAACCAGGCTCGATGAGTGCATCGAGAAAGATTGGCCACTCGCGCAATCCTCCCTCTCGGAGAGCCTCACACAGATAGCTATTTTCTTCCTTTGCAAGATGGAATATGGTTATGAGTATCAACTTCATATGGGAATCAAAACTAGGGAAGCTGGTTGCGGTAGCGGCGGTGCCATCTCCAGTGCTGTTCCCACCACCGAATGGATTGGCAGGCATGTTTGGTCTTCTTGGTGATGATTCCAATTTGTCGGAGGAATCGCGTGGTGAAAGGAAACTGCTCCGTAGACAATTTGCGATTGGCATATGCCAGCGTAGGAATTGTGTTCAATTTTGTCCCTGTTCTTTGTGTGCAAGCCACCTTGGAGCTTGCGACTGTTAATCTATTATTTTCCTTCTGAATCCGGTCCGTTGAGAGTCTGATTCAAAGGCTTCTGAAGAACAGCAATGCTGTGTCAGTGTGTTAGTAGACGAACGATTGTACTCTACGCGTGGCAATTGTGGTTGGATACTTTCGACAACAGATAATCGAACTAGAGGCAAGACTATGGAAACGCCGGATCTCTTCTTACTGTGAACTTGTTCAGATACAGCAAGATAGACCTTAGTATTGTAGATTACAGGTAGTTGATAGCAACTAGTGTGAATTTTGGGATATAAATCAGTTGAATGTTAAAAGTATGAGATAAAGTGAAATCTTGCTGAAACGCAAGATATCTCTTTTATTGAGATGAATACGTTGCAACTGCTGTTGCGTAATGATGGGATTACTTGCTGATTATTTCCGTACATGCATTGGCCGTTGACCGTATATATCTGTGTGTATATATATATATATATATATTGTGTGAGAATCACACGCCAACGGTTTTCTTCTCTTGTTCCATTAGGAAGACCCCATGATATGTTTATCATTAAGATCAGGAATTACTCCCGTAGCTCGTGTGATACTTTATAAAATCAGAGTTTGCTCACCAAAGAACAAGGGCAATAATATAAACCGAGATTGCTCACCGTCAATGCGCGATGGGAATCGATGCTCCGTGGGAATCGATATGCCGTGGGAATCGATTACTTTGGTTGATACGGGACTCATTGATTCGTATGAATAGGATATCTACTGTAGGGTAGCTTTGGTACTTCTGGACACGAAAGGAATTTAATAGGAATAACCAAAACCGACAACAACGCAACAACAACCAACGCAACAACAACCAAGGCAACAACAACCAAGGCAACAACAACCAAGGCAACAACAACCAAGGCAACAACAACAACAACAACAACAAAGGCCCAACCCGAATATCCAACGACTCACCATTTCCAATCCACCCTGGTACGAACCACACTTGGGACCAATGCTACACCAACAAATATGGAAACAACTCCAATCAGTCCAACAGCAACAGGGACAATGCCAACTCGCATGTGAATTACCACAGTTCCAACAACAGCAATCAATCCAGCAACTCCTCTTCCTATGGGAGCCACCCAAATAAATCTGAACAACACATGTGTGTCTTCATCAATGAACCGGAAGAAACCATTCCATCAACCCCTTGGCCTGATCTCTTCCATGTAGATATGGATGCCGACAAAGAATAATAGCTCCGATCTTCAGAGATTTCCCACCAAAAACCTCAATTCCGACAACAATAAGCAAGATGTTGCTCCCAGCAACACCGACGTCGACCTTGCTCTAACCACAGTAAGTGTCTGCAACTCCATCAATGGATTGGCTGGCAAGTACTACTTGAAAACCCTCTTTGATTCTGGATCCACGGACAACCTCATTGTGGAGTCATCGATTCCCTCTGGGGTCAAGAAGCACCTTCTAGACCAACCAATCCAAATGCAAACAACAAACGGCAAAACCACTTGCAACCACTATGTAACCTTGGAGAACATCATGTTTCCAGAGTTATCCTACTCCATGAAAGTCCTGAAAATCAAGTGCTTTGTAGTCACCCAGAATATCAACTATCATCTCGTCATTGGTAGAAGGACCATGAGAGACCTTGGAATGAAGATGGACTTCAAAACCTGCACCATCAAATGGTATGAAAAGACAATGGACTTCCATCCTCAAAATTACTTTGACAACAAGGCCTTGCTTCACAAGGTCATGTCTGCAGAACCCCATGCGGTAGCAGAAAGCTATTCCAACCAAGCCATCCAACAAACTTAGGTAGATGGCACCTCCAAGTATGAGAAGACCAACCTCCACAAGTTAGTCAGCAAACAAACTTATCTCTCAAACGATGAGAAACAAGCCTTATTACCAATCCTGCTCCAAAATGAAGAACTTTTTGAAGGTTTGAATGACAAGGAATTAGGCATTTTCCCTAATCAAGAGTTCCACATTGAGCTCCAACAAGATGTAACTCCATTCCATGTGAAACAACCATATCCAATTCCACTCCACCAACAGGAGGCCGTGAAGAAAGAAATCGAACGGCAAGTGAAGCTTGGCATCCTCGAAAGGTGATATGCCACGGAATGGGGAATGTCAACCTTTGTAGTGCCAAAATCAGATGGCTCCTGCCAACTTATCAGCGACTTCAGAGAACTCAACAAAGTAACAAAAAAGCTCCACTATCCACTTCCAAAACTCCAAGATATCTTCCACAGAAGAAGAGGTTTCAAATATGTGACCCCTATTGATGTCAGCATGCAGTTCCACACCTTCAAACTTGATGAAGCCTCTACCTGGCTTTGTGTCCTTGTTACGTGGTTTGGAAAATTCAGGCTCATTTGATTGCCAATGGGCTTCCTGAACTCTCCAAGCTGGGCCCAAGGCTGTATGGAACAGATGCTCCTCCACCTCAAGGATATTGAAGTATATATCGCTGATATTGGAATCTTCTCTGACACACTCAATTCCCATTGCAAGTTGGTCTCCTCTGTCCTCTCCTTACTCAAGGCCCACAACTTCTCTGTCAAGCCCTCCAAGTGCCACTGGTTTCAATTGCAAGCACCTTGGCTTGGCCACATTATCTCCAGAGACGGCATTTGACCAAACCCCAACAAGATATCTCCTATCCTAAACCTAGCCTTTCCCTCAACAACAACCCAACTTTGATCCTTTGTTGGGATGATCAACTTCTATCGCAACTTCTATCCAAAGCGCGCAGAAGTTCTTGCCTCACTTACAGATCTCTCTGGAAGATCCAAAGGCAAACTCACTTCCACTCCGGAGCTCATCAAAGCCTTCAACCAGACAAAGGCTCTCATTGCCAAAGACATTCTCCTTGCCTTCCCGGATCCAAACAAACCCTTCCACATCTTCAGATTACCAACTTGGGGCCGTTGTCTGCCAGGATGGCAAGATTATCCTCTGCTTCTCTCGAAAACTCAACTCTGCCCAACGCAAATACCCAACGATTGACAAAGAGATGCTCTGCATTGTAGAAGTCTTCAAGGAATTTTGTACCATTCTTTGGGGTGCTGAAATTCTTGTGTATACCAACCACATCAATTTTACTCACCAAAATCTCACAAGTCATCACATTATGACTAGGAGAATGCTCCTTGAAGAATTTTCCCCAGTATTCAAGTATATCAAAGGTAAAGACAACGTCATTGCTGACGCGCTCACCAGGCTCCCCCTCCAGCAAGACTCTCCGGAGGAAAAGAATGAATCCCCAACGCCAACCGCCTCAGACATTGCTCCATACTCAACTCCTGATCCAACGGACGATGTTCTCTCTCTTTCAGAATTGTTTCTCAACTACCCAGAAGATATTCCCATGTATCCCTTAGCCTTCAACCAGCTTGCCCAAGACCAAGCAGACAACATAGAGATCACTACCAATCCTCGGTACACAATTGAAAACTTAAACGGCACCGACTTGCAAATTGTTGAATCCAACGGTCAAAAGAAAATTGTACTCCCTCCAAATCGAGTACAGGCCACAATCAAATATTACCATCATGTGCTGGGCCATGCCGGCGCTGAAAGATTGTATTGGATCATTAACCAATTCATATACGCAGCAAACTTGAAAGACCAAATCAACTCCTTCTGCAGATCCTGCGACGCGTGCCAAAGATACAAGAATAGCCACCAGAACCATGGACAACTCCCAACCAAAGAACGCCAATATTTCCCTTGGGACACTATAGCAATCAATGGAGCCGGTCCCTGGAAAATCAAGATCCCTGGCCATGGAACTGTCTCCTTCAACGGCTTCACTATCATGGATATGTGCACCAATCTTCTTGAAATAATCCGAGCCCCACAAGTAAATCCAACTGGCCTCATGGCAGTCCATGCCCTCAACAATGGCTGGCTCTCCAGATATCCCAAACCAGTAAATTGTATCATCAATCAAGAAACCAACTTCATGAACAATGACTTCCAACTCCATCTTGCCAACCTAGGAATCAAAGCCAAGGTCTGCTCCGTCCGCAACCCTCAATCCAATGCAGTATTTGAGAGAGTCCATGATACCATGAAATCAGCAATGGGAACTGAGCTCAATACCAATCCTCCACAGACTCTTCAGGAAGCCACAGACATCATCGATAGTGTCTTTGCTTCTGCTCAGTTTGCCGTCAGATCAACCATCAACAAAATGTTTGGAATGACACCTGGAGCCCTCGTATTCCACAGAGATATGTTTCTCCCAACTTTTTTTGTAATCACCGACTTGGCCATGGTCAGAAACAAACGACAGGCTCAGATAGATAAGAATGCCATAAGGAAAATAGCCACAGAAAGCTTCATGATTATCGTGTAGGAGACCAAATTATGACAAAAAATGAAAAGCAGATTCCTGGGGCTTTCGAAGCAAGAAGCAAGGGCCACTACACTATCCAGCAAATTCATACGAATGGTACAGTTTCCTTTCTCTTAGGAAACCATGTTATTCAACGGATGAATATTCAGAACCTAAAACCATATCACACCAACTAAAAATTTCTTATCTAAGGAATACTGGTCGCACACGATTAACAAAATTCTGTGCCACCAATCAGAACTTTTATGAGAAGGAGAAGAGTGTGGTATTCAAACCCTCGCGATTAAATTACCCACGATTCAAGAAAATCTGAAAAGCAATGCCACACCAGCCGGTCTTCAATATTGAAGACTGGATGAAGAACGTATCCAAATTCTCTATGTGCGATGTACGTTGGATCCTAATTCAACGCCTTTTTACTGTTATAAACTGGCTGCAACGGCTCCTCGGAGAAGTTGTCAGAGCAAGTTCACAATCTTAGTTTTTAACCAATATATAAGCATTAATTTAGTACCTTTATTTAGAGGCATACAACATACGGTTAGCTGGGGTCTCATTCTTCATCCGGATCTCATTCTCACGATTCTCACAACCGTGGATAGGATTAATAGTACGGGTACGAGTAGGATACTAGGGGTCATAATTGATGTAGCAAACCAAATGTAAGGAATGGTATTGCCACATGGAATCCGCACGACGTACGAACCAGAGAACACACTTGAGTATGCACGATCTCACTGTATCACCAACATAGGTACGATAGTACGATACTCAAAATCTGCTCACAAACAGCAATCGACTGTAAGCAGCAGCAATCGAATTACAGGCTAAAGCACTAACAAGCCTGTAAAGGATTCTTCCAGCAAGAACCAGGCCTACAGCTCACTCTTTTGCTCCTAAAACAATTAGTAGTAGAATAAGTTGGCTTATACGTCCAGGTCCAATAGTCCCCCTATTGTTCCCGTACAAGCCCCACTAATCCTCCCAACGCGAGGATTACAGAAGGCCCGACGCGCCTACCGGATACATCACCAAGGCCCAACGCGCCTACGAGAGTATCACCAAACAACTGAAGGCCCGACGCGCCTCCGCTCTAGGATTACAACAAGGCCCAACGCGCCTATCCTTCTCCCAACGTGAAGGATTACCACGAACCAATGGGAGAATCAGCAGAAGGCCCAATGCGCCTACACACTAACCAACCAACTCGCCTACCGCAACAACGCGATGCGACTTCTCGCCATGACCAACATGAACTACCGAGAGTTCTTTCAAGGGACCGGCCCCTTTGGTGACGTACCAGCGCGGCATGAAGTCTACCAGGATATCTACACCATCTTAACCGAATCCTCATCTCTAGCTCCTGATCGTGGCCACTTCTCATAGATAGCGGGAAGAACCTTCTCCAGCATCATTTTCTTGTGCTCCTCGGCATTAACTGGCTCAATGATCTTTGTCACCGTAGTGCCTCTTGCATGGTTTGGGGAGCTTCATAGAGCAGGCTCTCTCTTAACAAATGGCCAAATACCAATATTTCCGTCAAACCATGCATTATGGTTGGTGTCAGGCCGTGGGCGCGCCACCGCACAAAGGAACATCACCTTCTGAAGAAGCCGTTTAGACTTACACTTAGAGACAGGGTCTTCTTCACAGGGGAGCAAATACACTGTTTGTTCCACTCCTTTAATATAAAACCACTTCTCATCCTCATGAATCGTGTTGTACATGTCATGGAATCTACCGTTACCATCCATGTGAGACAATGACCAATGGATTCTCTCCAGTTTGTTCTCATTTGTGAGCAGGGGCTTTGTAGTCCCAGTAAACCTACGTAGCGCACCTTTTTGAAGAAGACGCCACAAGCTTGGAAGGGGAATACCACTCGCTGCAGAGAGACTCCTCAAGTAACCCCTTCTGTTTAATGATTTGTAAAGCAGCAAGAGCAGTTGCTATAGCGTTTGGATTAACAGCTTCTCCTATGTACAGATGGCTGAAATTTGGACGAAAGCTCCTTCTTTGTGCATTACAAGACCACCCTGCTGCAAAAGTTTGCTTGCCAAATGAAGAAGAGACTCAACAATATGTCGATGCTATTGCTGCTAAGTATCCAGCGCTTGGTCCACACAGAGTGTGGGGTGTCTACAACGGGCTTAAACTGCATATCCAGCAGTCTGGCGACTGGCCCAAACAGAACCCATACTACAATGGTTGGACGTCTGCTACATATGTCAATAGTGTCTTTCTGTTCTGTCCAGATGGTAGGATCTGGGCTTGTGTCTTGAACTCTCCTGGGTCTTGGCATGATAGTACTCAGGCCGACTATGGGCTCTATGAAAAGATGGAGCTTATGTACGAGCTGTAGTATAAGGTAAAGGTTGTTATCAATTTGGTGTTTAAGTTATCTAAAAACAACTACCTTCTTAGAAGTAGTCAATATGGCCCTCTGACAGCGCCTGTAGAAATACCTGAGGGTACACCTATCAAAGAGGCCACAGCAATGAAACAGCGCGCCGTTTGCAAGGCTACTATTACAGTGAACAGAGACGCCACTAGTAGCGTTAGACAGATGTCTGAATGAGGGATGAGATAGATCCAAGGTGGGCTCCCTAGACTCAAAGATAACATGTTGGTGGAAGAAACAGGAGACAGGAGGATCATTCTGAAGCTTGTTGTGTTGTTGTACAACTTCCAGACAGCTAAGGTTGGAATCAACACCATACTGAACACCACCTACATGAGCCAGACTGAAGGTTTCAAGTCGTATGGCTTCTTCTCGTACAATTTGGTACCAGTCGAAACAACAAACGATGTATTTTAGAGTCGAATCGATTTTAGAGTCAAATCGATCTTATCATCGATCTTAGCAAATTAGATAATAATCGATAGTAGTAGTTACAAATTAGCATTACAAATTAGATTGTAGAGCAGTCCACAACACGTACGATAGATTAGTTGATCAATCATCAATCGATTAGTCGTATTTAGCGCAGTCGACAACACGGTCAAATAATTTTGCTCCAGCGCACCTATAGTGGTTTTGGATCCCTCTTTTAAGGTGTTGCAATAGAGTTTTTCTATTGCCTGCTTTGTAAACTAAGTTTCTGTCTGGAGCAACTGTGGTATTGTTGTTGAGTTTGACTAATAAACGACTCGATTCGATTCCTTTACTTTAACTAACTAACTAACTCAATTCGATTCTACTATCGATTGGATTTGTCGTCATGTCACTCGTCGTCACGTCACTTATTGATTCCTCTTACTAACAAATCGTCATCACTGCTGCTGTCACTGTTCTTGTCGTCATTGCTGCTGTAGTCGTTGTTGTCGGCGAAAAAAATACGGACATTGTCGGCGTCAAATTCGATCAGAAAAGTCGACAAGAAAGTAATACGAATATTCCGATGATGAAACCTTAGAATCAAACGCACCTCCACTACTTGGAAATCCTTAACAAGTGGTAAAAACGATATCACCCAAGGCTACAAACAAAAGAGAATAATCGGTTAGAATCAAGGCATATCCAAAGACCTGACCAATAAGTGGACACTTGGAATCCTTAAGTACATTCGAAAGAATATACTTGATATCCCGTGAGGAAATTACTTATTGCAATCAAGAAAATTGATACCGATTCCGAATGGGCCTCATTTATCTACCTACTCTACGAACAAGCATACGCCCCATCGGATAAGAAACACTTAACCTCGTAAAGGACCAATACCATCGAATGACCGATACGGAAAGACCGACACACAACACTAATACAGCAACAGTATCGGTACGACGAAGATGACAGTAACAAATAACCGGGGAAGATCTCTACCATGTAAAATACAGCAGAGAGCCCCAATACAGTGGTAGTAAAAATAAGAGCCTCTCTCTGAGCTCACATCTCTTTAAATTTCAATTATCCTATACCTTTCAGTCAATTTTTAGAGTAACAACAGGTTATAGAGCCCTTATAACTCACACGATTGCTGCCCATCCGTAGGATCGTGTCTACCTTAAGCTATCTATCTCCGGCCGTTCAGCACCTCCACTGTGGGTTAACTCCAGAGGAAAATTGTAGTGATGCCCATCCTTGTGCTACGTTTTTGGCCTCCCCCCATCTCCTTCTCTCTCTTTCTCCCTGCTCCTATACCTTTCGGTCGATTTTTAGAGTAACAACAGTCGTGATGCTGCTGGAGACTGTACACTTTTCTTTTGAGCTTCCCCCCCTTAGCATGCGGAGTAATAGGACCAACAGCAGCATGACCGGCAGCAGCGCCACTAGGGCTCCCGCCACTAGTAGTAAGTTGAGCAAGGAGTGCCTGCAACAACACCTTCCTCTCTTGATCTGCCTGCTTCCTCTCTTCATCTGCCCTGTCCTGTCTTTGTTGCTGAAGCTCTAATGCTCGCTGCTGAAGCTTTATATCCTCTCTTCCCTCTTTCAATACAGTAGCAATCACTTTCATAAAATCCGCTTAGTTGTCGGCTTTGCAATTGTAATGTCTCTTCTTGCTACTACTACTAATGGTACTGGCGGCACTGGCGGGAGTCAGCTCAGTAACTTCTTCTGTCTGCGTAACTTCTTCTGGTTGTGTTGGTTGACCAAGTAAAAGTGGTACCGGTTGAGTTGTAGCAACAGCAGCAGGAGGAGGAGGAGGAGGAGGAGGTGAAGTAAACTCATTTCTTTCAACATTTTACCTATCTTCTCCTGATACAATCTATGCCTTCTTATCACCTATCAGTTCCTTGATTTCCTTTGCCTCCTTTATGTCCCATCTCATGTTTGGATTGCCAGTTGGCGCCGTCTTCCGGTTCAATCGATTGTATTTGTTCCGAATGGATTCACCATCCCTTCCAGGATATTTTTTAGCATGTAGGTCTGCAACATTATCCCAGTCTTCTCCTCCGGTGGGTATGATAGCTCTAATGACAGCAAACATGTTCTCCAACTCGGCCTTGGTGTAGTTGCCAATGCCGGCTCTCCTGCCTCCAGTGGCGGGCATGATTGTTATGGTCAATGGTATCGGAGGTGCTGGTGGAGTTTCTGTTTCTTTTTCTTTTTGTGAGCAGCCAAATCGAATCAATTCATCCGGTGAGGGATCATCATCTACTGACAGATCGTCTACTAATAATCTAGCAAGCGCGACAAGAGCAGCGACAGTAGTGTAGGCAGGAGGACATCGGTGGTGCCCTGTCTAATGTGCTGGGCGAGAGACATGCCGGACTGTTGTTGCTATGGTTCTTCTTTCCGGATTTTTTGTTTGTAATTTTTCTGCTTGCCAAAATTAGCAATGATCGCCAAAAAAAGTATGCAAGCCGGCCCGGCAAAAGAGGTGCAAGAGGTGCACACGATTCATTCGTGCGTTGGGGACTAAAATATTTGATTTTAGTATGATTTCAAGATTCCGTTGGTGTTTATACATTGTTTATTTGGTTAATGAAAATCTGCTAAAATCTGGCAGTCGAGGCTGCCTCGACTGCCAAATTATATTCAATATGGAATAAATCTATTCCTATGTGAATAGATTTAGTATTACTTTGGTCGCAAACTTTATCACTGCTGGGAATCACACATATTATGACGACTCTACCTTCATGCGCGATCGGATCCCGCCTCAATTTTTGAAACTTTCGAAAATTCGGTAATTACCGTACGTACCGTACGAGTACCGGTACGTACCAGTATGGTAAAAGTAATTTTCGCTAAGATACCTTTGCCCTCTAATGGTACATAGAAAATACGTACGGTAAGACTTAGGGCCAAGGCCTAGCTCCAGCTTGTGAGCACACAATAAATGACCACGTTCTAAGAATGCGATTATTGTGTTGAGTGTTCTACTGGGCATAAAACTGGTGTGCAACAATTGTTGCATCTAATAGGCAAGTAAGAAAGAGTGCCCCGGCACTTCAAATTCCACCCCTTGTTCCTGTCCTCAGTGTTTCGACGAGAAGGAAAAATCAGGCATCGAGCGAGTACCGAAGGTTGGAACATACTCCATATCCTCTCCGCAACACAAAGAGTACACACGATGTCCCTGCTGCGTGCCACAGCCTCCTCCGGACCGGCCGTCCTTGCCGGGGCCAATACCGACGGAACCCCGGTCTCCTGGTTCGAGGCCAACTGGCCGTTTTTTACGTGGGCTATCTTTCTCTTTGGATCCGGGATGCTGGCCGCAACCTACAAGAGACGAGACGACTATTGGTACGGGTGGTTGGCCATGGTCTCGTACTGCCTCCACCAGTCCGAGGAACACGCCTACGACCTTCGTGGCTGGCGGTACGCCTTTGTCCCGTCCCTCAACACGGGACCCATTTCCAGTATGTTTGCGGAAACCTGCACCGGGGCCGAGGATCCCCTGGGCTGCCCGCTCGATCCCAAGCTGACGCTGTACGTCAACGTGGTCTTGATCTGGATCGGTTTTGGAAGCTGCATGGTGGCGGCCACGCTCGATCCGAATCGGTTTCTCTTCGGCGGGTCGCTCAACTGGGGAACCGCGGTGGTCAACGGCGCCATGGGCCACGTCCTGCCGGCGGTGCTGACCCGGAGCTACAATCCCGGGGTTGTCCAGTCGCTGGTCATGGTGCCGCTGGGAATCCACCGGATCGTGGCTTCGGGGAGGCCCTTTCTGTGCCTGGCGCACGGGATCCTCAACCACGCCGCGCTGATCGCGGGGATCAAGGCGGTCTATTCCCTGGGGCTGGACGAAGCGGTGGCGATGACGGCCGCGATGCTCGCCGTCTGTCCGGTCTCGACACTGGTGATTTCGAATCACGTGTCGAAGCAATGCACTGCGGCGACACGGGGGCACAAGACGCAATGAAACTTCGAAATCCGAACCAATTTGCGTGTGCTTCCGATTTTGCCGATTGCGGGAAAGTGGGGGATGGGAACGAGCGAGCGCCTGCGGAGTTCGAAAACATTGCGGGCATTTTCTAAGAAGTCTTGAAATCAAGTGTACGATCAGTATGGATTATATTTCGAACCATTAAGTGACAATTGTAACAATAGTAAAGACAGTGACAGTAAAGACAGTAACAATGACGGAGGTAGCTGCAGCAACATCTTTCTACAGAGGCAAGACGATGCAAGATAGATAGTGAAGACGGCGATCGTGGCATCGGCGTTTCGAACTATAGTCCAAACACAACTTCGGTGGGACTGCTGCTCTACCGGTATATCGAACTCGACCTCGCGTCGGCGTCGATCCAGAATGGAATCATGTCTTCCCGTACCGGTACCGTAGGAAGAAGACTACGTTTTGGAGCGACTCGTCCTTGCATTCCTCTTTCGAATAAGATTTCCCGGCCTAATGCATGGCGAGGACCGGTGCTATGCCCATCCCCTTACGCGAAACACTGCAGCATCGTGGCGGCGCCAATGGTTCGCTTGGCGGGCATGGGACCCCCCCCCCATCTGGCCAATCGGAAGGACTGATAATGTACACACGGTGGACATACGGTACCGTAGGACTTTCTGTTTGGAAAATACTGTAATCTGTGCGCTTTGAAGCTTGTTTAAAATTTTGACCAACGAGAATCTTTGTCGATTCAATGCCGGTTTGCTCCAGTTGCCGGTATTATTCGGGTAAACGAACCGTAAAAAACTCGCCCAAAATACTGGTATTTTGGGGGATCGGGAATTACGTTCCTTTCCGAAAAGACTCACAGTTGTCCGTGATTGGCTGGATGACTGTCAGTTGTGTCCAATCAAGCACGCCCATTCTTTTTTTACGACTGGTAAACCCGTGCAATCTCCCCTAAAAAAATATTCGGGGTCGCCGCGCTCGAAAACGTTTTTTTACTTAGGGGAATTCGGTTTGAAACGATTTTGAACGGGCGGAGAGGTATGCAACATGCACGAACATGCACGAACAGGTTTGTGACGCACCACTTGTTTTGGAATTCCATTGGTGTCTGTTTTCGATGGCAGGTTGATGATTCTTCGTGCGATGTCTCCGATCTTTTGCCGTGGGCATTCCATTGGCGGTAGCCTAACCAGGCACCGTGATCGTCGCTCATCCTCCTTTTGTCCCCTATCTCTACTCGATGATTCATATCGGTACTGGTGCAAACCGCCGCAAACCAATTTCCAACCAACAACGAAATCTTCGAAGCCAAAAACCGTTACAGATACCCCTATACTTTACAAAGAACAGCAGCTACTACCGCACTCAGCTCGCCAACAAGACAAGTCGAAAGAAGCTGAAGCCCGAAGAATAACGTAACTGCAAACAATCGCATACGCTTTCACCAGCACTGTGCAATATGGCAACCCACAATTTTTATTATCCATGCACACCAACAAGTGTGAAATCGGCAGCTTCCAGTGAAGACAGATTCGACCGAATGAGCCATTCCAACAGCACTCCTGGTACGATGTATAGCCTCGATCGCGTCCCAGATTCTGGGATGAGATCGCCCGCAAGCAATAACGTCATCGAAGAGGCTTCCGTTGCGTCCTCGTCTTCGGGTGACATGCACGACAACAAAAACGGCAATATTGAGAACGGTATTGCGTTTGTCAAGTCGCAAGCGGCCCTGAACCAGACCTATCGAAACCAACGATCGGCATACAAAAAGCTGCCACTCAAGGTGCGAAAAATGACGGGAATCAATCTCCAAAACATCCGACCCTTGGCGGTGCGCAAAGGCGAGCTGTGCTGAGCGACACTGCGGTCGCTTGGTGACGGTATACTGTACAATACAGACGCACCTGAATCACAACGAGAAAACAGCCAAACCCGAGCTTCCCAATCGTTGCGGAGGCGGGAGACAAAGTCATAATCTCTATTCAAACTGGCAGCAGCACAAGAATGGAAGTCGTGTTCCATCGAAGAAAAAAAACACAAAAGCAGGAGAATGACGAGGTCTGCGCCCTCTGGCGCATCCCTCTGTGTTCCTCTTGACTGTATCAATATTACATTGTTCCAATTATAAATAATACACGGTCGATATCCATTGCGGACATTCTTTGCGCACATAATGTGTAAACCATGTTGTTTTGTTTTTCTTTAGACGACCCTCGTTACGTGTCGACGCCTGTCGTTAAAAAAAAATGGCTGTCTTGCTCACAAAGTTCAGAACTCAATGGATACCTCATGGAAAAGTATGGGCGGGGCAAAGCTTGTCGTGCCTACTCTTGCCGTGGCTTGAAAATCTTTTAAATCCATCTCTGCCAATTTGTTGTCCCCTACAGCTGTTACTAGCGATTCATACCAGTAGAGCACCACGTTTTGAGGTCAACTTCGAGTCGCAGATATTCAAGTTGCAGGGTGGAACAGTCCCATCACTCATTTTGATATCTGATTCGACCGTGCCTGGGTCATGAGACTCTAGAAAGTTGATCGATTCCTATCTCGGATAAAGCCGAGGTAATCTTACGACTGTGACGTAGTAGTAATACAACTACTAATTCCTTCGATGAAAACAAGTACAGTACTTTTGAGCAGACGAGGGAACTTCCAGACATGTATGTACTCCCAATCTTCGCCGGCGTTCGCAGTTTGAACTCAGATTGGTGTGTTAATGTATTGTTTGCGAGAAACTGGGTTCTTACCGTACCTGGTGAGGATGTTTAGTCCCTGAAATATGGTGTATTAGGAAACAAAGCATTTTGGTAAGAAGTACTACGGTAGTTTTGAGCTAGTTTGTGACTATTTATGCTTATGTACATACCGGTAGAGGTTATATGATTACGGTACGTACGTACTAACACGTCCCCTTGATCAGGTGTACTAAGCGTATGCAAAAAACTAATTTAGTACAAAACGAACCGGTTCCTTTTTGGAGGGGTTTGGACGGGTTTGAACGCATTGGACGCATTGGACGCGCGCTGGACGGGTTTGAACGGGTTTGAACGGGGTTTGGACGCATTGGACGGGTTTGGACGCACATCAACGACGATACGGTACGGTAGCAAAACTTTCTCCCGAATGTAATATTCTTTTTTCCGCAATTTCTCCATTCCTGTATGCCGTCCTCACATCATTTTTGTCAACCGGTATTATTTTTGTAATCTTTGTACCGGAAAAATATCTCGATTCTTTTCATAAACCACTTGGTTCTTTTTTCTTTTTTGTGATCGGATATTTCTGTCTCTCAGGCAATGGAGCACAGCTAAGAAACTTCTTTTCAGTGGACAGATTCAAAATTGGCGAACTACTTATTACTGACACTATTTTTTAATTATTATTACCAAATACAGCTTCAACAACATGGAAGGGTTTAGCTCGTAAATTCAATCAAATTCGACTTTGCTCCGTTTCGTATGCAAGAATTGATATTTAATTCCAATTAACTCGGGTCATAATGTACGAACGATTTTTTCAAAAATAATTGCCTATTCAGTTAAGTGCTACCTTGCGAACCATCAATGCGTGCATAGTGGTCTCTTCTCCTCCTACGATGTTAACAAGAGAGAAATGACTTTTGTAGATGAGTGGTTCGCAAATGCAGCCTTTCAGACGAGTAGTTTTTATCTCGGTTATTTCATACACCATCCTAATTGATTACAATGCTAATTGAAAATTTTGAAAACTCCGATTAAATGCGGTGATTTGGTTTGGTACGCGTAAAGCGACTTACAAAGATTTTGGGAGTTCGTGTTCGTACCGTACCGCATTTTCTGTTTCCTTTTTGTTTTTGATTAAGTCCACAACAAAAGTAAATTACCGGTAGGTAAGAAGAATGATTGTAAGCCTTGTTGTTGTTACCTTGAAAGTACAACAAGAAGCATCTGAAGGTATCATTTCCATCGCACACTCCGCTCTTCGTTTCGAAAAAGCGATTTGAACAAAGAGTTATTACTTTTCTTCCACCATTGGTCTTGTTTGCCATTCATCCTCTCTTAACGCAACGTAGCTATCGGTTCATTGGTCCACGTAGAAGAGAAGTACACTTTTCGATAATCGGTCGAGTTCGCATTGCATGTGACTTGAGTGAAAATCTCGAGCCGTTTGCCTGTAATACGGATGGCAATGGAATTTACCGATGATTTATTGAACGATGTCGCCAGGATGGTGGAACTCGCACGGATCAGAGCCAATACAATTGAATATTCACCATCGACAAGCGAAACAGAAACAGAAACGGAGAGGGAGAGTCTAATAATCCGAGAAAGTAGTCACAGCGGATTCACGAGGGCCGCCAGACGGCATAGCACTATGACCAGCGCTGACATCTGGATCCAGTCTATTCACAACAAATCGTGCTCGTCGTCAACGCAAAAGACTCAACTTACGATGTTCTCCGATAGCGATGACGAAAACGACGACGAAGACCTAATTCAAAGACTCTTCATGCGCCAACAGCGTCGTGCAGCACGGGAAGCATTGGCATCGGCACCAATAGATACACTGTGTCCACCACCATCAAAAACTGTAGCAGAAAGCACACTACGGCACCGGAACCCCCCCAGACGAAGAAAGTCGATGAGCGACAAAAGAAGAAGTAAAGGTGGCAGCAGTCATTCCTCTCGGAGAGATCAAGTTGGCAATGATACTCGAACTATTCAAACACAAACAGCAGAACGCCACACCCCACAACGCCACACCCCACCCCAAAACGCCGAAGCTCAGGAGACTCGATGTTGTATGAAAATACCAAAGCAATTTCGGATGTACGACCCAGAGCTTTTCTGACATCGAGGAAGAAAACGGCAAACAGTGTGGCATTCCTCTCCATATCATGACAGACCTATACCGAAGCTACGACCGCACACACGACACACGACACACAGTTTTTATACACGAAACTTTGTATGGCAGAAATAGGTGCAACGTTTGCGCAAAGCAGGCTAAGCACGAGTTTACTGTTGTAATAGATACCAATTGTACAAATAATAGCATTAGCACACTATTGCATTGAGGACAATTATGCGATTAGTTCTTCACCAATCCGTTCGTACGATACGATAATGTATTACTACTTCGTGTTTTATTATCATTCTTTCACGGTCCTGTTTGTGTAGTTACCGCAATTAAACTCAGATACGGCAAGAATTACGGCATACGATACGACTGTTGCTCCCATTAGTAGTTGCGGTTGGAATACGTGCACAACGCCAGCTAGTGGACAATTTCTTCAGTAATTAACCGGTTATCTTTAGAGGTATCTTACTGGTATGTAGGTACTATAGCTTACTTGTACTTGCTCGAGACAACAACGATAATGCACCGTTGCGGGAAGTTGTTCGCGTACCGTACCAATTGTCAATAAAATAATTGCCTTCCAAACCTATTTCCCGTACTAACCCGTGTCACTGTCTCAGCTCGTGACGAATCCCGACCAAAACCCGCTTCAACTTTTCAACGAGGGAGTGAGATGTGATTCTCACTAGGTATTTTTGTAATCCAAGAGGGGTCCCAACTATGTGCTAACATTTGCATATTCATCATTCAGTCAAGCAATAGCTGCGTATTCTAGGTCGAACACCAACTGTTAGACTGCGTACACTTTTTTCGATAAGACTAATGCGTCGTATTTAATTGTTACTAACTAGTCATGTGGTCAATATGAACAGTACGTAGTGCATCCCCAACCCTAGTAGGATCGAGTCGAAAAGTGGTCGCTATTGGTGTCGTGTTGAATCATCCTCTCGATTGCTGGGGGGTGCACGCATTCACCCGAAAGGAAGACTGGTGCGAAGCAAAGAGACCCGTCGCTCTGCTGACCCGTCTTGGTTTTGGGTGATAGAAATCGGAGTTTCTGTTTCATTTATTGTTAGCGTTGGATTCTATCGCTCGAGCACGATTCGAGGGTATCATTCCTGCCGAGGCATCGTTGGAAAGCTGTATACAGTTTTGACAGGCTCCTGCGCATTCCGGACAAAAGAATTATCGTTTCACTTGCACCCGAAAGTCTGTCGTGGATGTTGATGGCAGATTCGCTCCATTGAGTTTCCCACGGACATGGTTGTTCCTTTCCGTATATTTCGTTGCTTCGTTCTCTGCTTCCTTTCTTTTCGCTACTTCCTTCCCTTCCGTTTAGTTGGGTCTTTCGTTTCGGCTCTTTCGGTTCTCTTTTGCCCCGACGTACGATCGATTGCGAACGCAGTGCTGATTCTGATTCTTGTACGTTTGACGTGCCAAAGTTTGGTAATCTTACTTTGTCTATGTAGTTTCTTTCATCAAGATAAACTCGTAATACCGTATACAGTGACGACCAAAATTTGAAATAGACCGAAGTAACCGTCAATGGTAAGATGGGTAGAAAGGGGCGTTAAACCACCCATGTCATATTGTTGGATCCCGGGACAAGAGAACCATTTTGTCAAACGGTATTACCTAAATAGGATGGGCAATGGAACAGTATTGAACATTTCTCAAAACCTATTCAAACCTTTCGGGATTATTTCGTATTACTTAAGGTCACCAAAGAATTAGAATCACCGATACAAACGACTATCGTAACGATCAACGCAACGGCGGTTCTGTATCGCAACTTAAAGTTGTGATTAAGACCCCTTGATTTGGGCCCGAGTTAGAAGTCGTATGATTTTTTTGGTGTAGTAATTGGACCTTACCGGTACAGTAAGAATTTAGGCGCTAATTTCACCGGCTCTCAGTAATCGTAGAAGCTGGTACGGTACGTACCGCGGTACTTGGGTATTATCGTCTACAGTAGTTCCGGCGCACCAATCCCCGCAATTGCGGGGATCCCGGGCATACTTTTTAACAGGTTAATTTAAAATTTATTCCCATACCGGTAGTAACGTTAATTACTGGTACAACGACGTACCGGTATCGCATGTTAACAAGATTTTTTACTTCGGTAATTATTTTTTCGAAGTCACGAAAAACATACCGGTAACGTTACGTACCATACAGTACGGTACGTAGAAAATAACTGTGGTACTTAACCTGGCACCACTGCGGCATGTAAGTAGAAATCAGTACGCTGGTACATACCTCTAATGACTATTCATACTGTTTTTCTCTGTAGAAATCATGTGGTACCCCTCAAAAAAGAGAGGTATGCTGTGCATTTCCACATACAGTATTGGATGATTCCCAAAATAGTCTGGGTAGGGGCCCAGATTCAATCTGCGTCACATAAACGATGCTCGTGCTTTCGTAAAATTCGTGCGATATTTTAAAATATTCCGAAACATTTTGTTGCGCGCACAATAAATAATTCTCTACCTATTTTTGCACGCAACAATTTCAAGTAGGACTATTTTCCTATCCATATTTTCACCCCCTGTTTCATGGTTGCTTCCAAATTTTTCTATTCTACAATTTTGTTTCATGCTTACCCCGTTAATATTTACTCGCCATTTAATTTTTGTTATTTTCCACACGAAACTCATCTTTTGTAATAATATCCTCTATGTACACTGATATTGTCGTAGCGTTGATACCATTTTCTGAACAAATATAGGAGCTTCTTGATAACCAGCAATGTATTCTGTTATGTTGCTTTCACAATACTCACACTACATTTATCGAATATCAAATTCCAACAACCATATTTTTGTACTAATAAGAAAATATTTTATCCGCATTTGCAATACTCTCCGACATTTTACAATATTCACGATACGCTTATCAAATACGGAAATACAACAAACATATTTTGTAACAAATACGAAAGTATTTTATTAGCCTTTGAAATTATCTTGTTTATTGTATTATATTCGAACAGAAGACCCGGAACAATATTGTGCTAACCATAAAATAATAATGAACTAGCCGTTCTACTATTGATGTTGATATCATCCATTACTCTTGTTCGTTTTTATTGTATTCCATGAAAAATTTGTAGTCCTCATCATCTTCGCCTAGAATCTCAACCAAGGTACGTTTTCGCTTCCGTGTTTTTCCCTCTTTGTTCTCCTCCTTATCTTGTTGTTTACGATTGCCATTTTGCTTTTGGTACATTTTAAGTATTTCCGTCTCTAATTCTTTTGACTGTTGTTCCTCCCTTCGTTCTTCTAATTCGCTTACTAGGTATTCGTAAAGATCTTGTCCCTCGTTACTCCACCCCTCCTTATTTCCAGACTTACCGTCAGTGAATTTTTTTCTCAACCTCGTGCCCTTTGTTGTGTTTATCCACGAGTTGTAGTCGTTGTAAAGGAAAAGCAATGCAAAAGCTTCATCGCTTGGGGTGAAAATGTTACTGATTGTCATTCTGACTGATTTTCTTTTGAAGTCTGTCTGTTTTGGTGACACCGCTCCAAGAATTCTTTTCATGAAGTATTTGAATTCTGGTGAATTGTTCCGCCGATAGTCTTCGTGCAATTGGTACCTATTTTCTGAGTTAACGTCTTGTGTGTCCGTGATTAGAACCGTTCCTGGGAAACTATCTGGTATCAGGTTGTTTCTTTTATCGTCTACGTGTCAGTGTTCATACGACCAAAATGTTAGAATGGCTTATGAACGATTGCATGCCGGCAATCATTTTCTTGTTGGTTGCGTACCTTTGTAGTTTTTCCTGGCAAGAGTTTGAGCATTGTGCCTACACGCAGTCACTGCACGGCAATAAATTCCACTCCACTTTTGGTCTTTTATATCAATCGTATTTGGTATTTCATTGTTATTCGCTTGTTTTACAATTTTGAATATTGTCGCCTTCACGAATGTAATCTCTGGCGGGAATTTAAATTTCCTGAATGCTTTTTCTTTGACGTGTTTGACAATGTTGTTTTCCAAGTTATCGTTATCGTATTGTTTTGTTGTCTGTAGAATATTTCTGTTGCTACTGTTGGTGGTTGTATATGTTTGGCTATCGTTTGTGTTTGTTCGGTCACTTCCCGATACACTGCTGTTTGGGCTGTTTGTGTTATTGGTAACAAAGGTTCTACCTGTCACCGGACTGCAAATAGTACTCAGTTCCACCATAATTTTTTTGTTAACTCGTGCACATAAACTTACCGTTTTTACCTTTGATTGATTTGGCGCGCTATTTTTATGATAATAATGTTGTTTGTAGGCATCGTTTGGTAATTTTTTTTCATTCCTACTGTACACACTGTAAGCTCTTGATTTACTGTCTCCAAGGAATAGCTGTATTTCAACTAATTGTACTATCTGTGAGTGTTGTTCTTGTACTGTCGCCTGCCTATCTTATTTTCGAGCGTGCCGTGATATTCTGGAATGTCGAGTCCTCAAAATTTTGGCGCGGACCACAATCCGTAGGTTCCACTGAGGGTAATCGTACGTAGCCCAAGCATTGATTCTCGTACCTATTGTCTTTTCATTTTCTGCAACGGCGTTGCAAGAAAAGCCCTTTTTGTTGTTTTGTTATTTTCTATGGAGTACATTTTTCGAATGTACCGACGTCTTTTTGTACTAGTCCATCAAAAACAGCCTAACTTTAAGTAGTGTAACTTTCCTCGTCAGGATATGATTGGTTCTTGATATAGATGTTAACGTGTCCAGTGGATCGATTCCTCCGAAGAGATGTGGTGTACAAAGGGTAGTCTCCGTAATTTTTGGTTATTGTTTTTTGATTTTTGTATGAACAAGTAACCAAAATAGTGTTTCTCAGTTACTTTTTGAGTGCAAAAGTGTGTTATTTTCTGAAATGTTTGGATGAATATTCCTCATAGTACTATGGATTGGGGAGACTATGAAACAATATTGACAAGTCTCAGGCTGATACTTTAGTCAGTATGAATTTTATAATAGTAATGTTTGTCCCTGGCCATGCATGTACCAAAATAGTGATTCCTACTCAGTTTTTGAGTGCAAATGTGTGGCATTGACTGCAATTTCAGGATGAATAGTGTTCATACTATGGATGGGGTAGACTATGAAACAAACCAGACAAGAAACAGGCTGATACTTTAGTCAGTATGAATTTTAGAATAATTTTTGTCCCCCCTGGACATGCATGTACCAAAATATTGAGTCCTAGTCGGTTTTGAGCGCAAATGTGTGGCATTGACTGCAATTTCAGGATGAATATTGCTCATACTATGGATTGGGGAGACTATGAAACAAACCAGACAAGAAACAGGCTGATACTTAGGTCAGTATGAATTTTAGAATAATGTTTGTCCCTGGACATGCATGTACCAAAATAGTGAGTCCTAGTCAGTTTTAGAGTGCAAATATGTGCAATTGACTTCAATTTCAGGATGAAAATTGCTCATACAATGGATGGGGTACACTGTGAAACAAACCGGACAAGAAACAGGCTGATACTTTAGTCAGTATGAATTTTAGAATAATTTTTGTCCCCCCTGGACATGCATGTACCAAAATATTGAGTCCTAGTCGGTTTTGAGCGCAAATGTGTGGCATTGACTGCAATTTCAGGATGAATATTGCTCATACTATGGATTGGGGAGACTATGAAACAAACCAGACAAGAAACAGGCTGATACTTAGGTCAGTATGAATTTTAGAATAATGTTTGTCCCTGGACATGCATGTACCAAAATAGTGAGTCCTAGTCAGTTTTAGAGTGCAAATATGTGCAATTGACTTCAATTTCAGGATGAAAATTGCTCATACAATGGATGGGGTACACTGTGAAACAAACCGGACAAGAAACAGGCTGATACTTTAGTCAGTATGAATTTTAGAATAATTTTTGTCCCCCCTGGACATGCATGTACCAAAATAGTGAGTCCTAGTCAGTTTTGAGCGCAAATGTGTGGCATTGACTGCAATTTCAGGATGAATATTGCTCATACTATGGATTGGGGAGACTATGAAACAAACTGGACAAGAAACAGGCTGATACTTAGGTCAGTATGAATTTTAGAATAATGTTTGTCCCTGGACATGCATGTACCAAAATAGTGAGTCCTAGTCAGATTTGAGTGCAAATGTGTGGCATTGACTGCAATTTCAGGATGAATAGTGTTCATACTATGGATGGGGTAGACTATGAAACAAACCGGACAAGAAACAGGCTGATACTTAGGTCAGTATGAATTTTAGAATAATTTTTGTCCCTGGACATGCATGTACCAAAATAGTGAGTCCTAGTCAGTTTTAGAGTGCAAATGTGTGCCATTGACTTCAATTTCAGGATGAAAATTGCTCATACAATGGATGGGGTACACTGTGAAACAAACTGGACAAGAAACAGGCTGATACTTTAGTCAGTATGAATTTTAGAATAATGTTTGTCCCTGGACATGCATGTACCAAAATAGTGAGTCCTAGTCAGATTTGAGTGCAAATGTGTGGCATTGACTGCAATTTCAGGATGAATAGTGTTCATACTATGGATGGGGTAGACTATGAAACAAACCGGACAAGAAACAGGCTGATACTTTAGTCAGTATGAATTTTAGAATAATTTTTGTCCTTGGACATGCATGTACCAAAATAGTGAGTCCTAGTCAGTTTTAGAGTGCAAATGTGTGACATTGGCTGCAATTTCAGGATGAATAGTGTTCATACTATGGATGGGGTAGACTATGAAACAAACTGGACAAAAGTGAGTTATCTGTCATAGTTGGTGTGTCAGAACCTGCTAAGTGCATTTGGGTCCTGGATTTGGAGGAAAAATACACACTTATTTGCAATTAGAAAATAGAAAATCTGTTATTTTGGGTGATTGAACCATGAATATTGTTCCTATTATGGATATGATGAATCATGAAAGAAACAGAAGTGAGTTATCTGTCATAGTTGGTGTGTCAGAACCTACTAAGTGCATTTGGGTCCTGGATTTGGAGGAAAAATACACACTAATTTGCAATTAGAAAATAGAAAATCTGTTATTTTGGGTGATTGAACCATGAATATTGTTCCTATTATGGATATGATGAATCATGAAAGAAACAGAAGTGAGTTATCTGTCATGGTTTGTGTGTCACCACCTAGTAAGTGCATTCAGGTCCTGGATTTGGAGGAAAAATACACACTAATTTGCAATTAAAAAATAGAAAATCTGTTATTTTGGGTGATTGAACCATGAATATTGTTCCTATTATGGATATGATGAATCATGAAAGAAACAGAAGTGAGTTATCTGTCATAGTTAGTGTGTCACCACCTACTAAGTGCGTTTGGGTCCTGGATTTGGAGGAAAAATACACACTAATTTGCAATTAGAAAATAGAAAATCTGTTATTTTGGGTGATTGAACCATGAATATTGTTCCTATTATGGATATGATGAATCATGAAAGAAACAGAAGTGAGTTATCTGTCATAGTTAGTGTGTCACCACCTACTAAGTGCGTTTGGGTCCTGGATTTGGAGGAAAAATACACACTAATTTGCAATTAGAAAATAGAAAATCTGTTATTTTGGGTGATTGAACCATGAATATTGTTCCTACTATGGATATGATGAATCATGAAAGAAACAGAAGTGACTTATCTGTCATGGTTTCTGTGTCAGAACCTACTAAGTGCGTTTGGGTCCTGGATTTGGAGGAAAAATACACACTAATTTGCAATTAGAAAATAGAAAATCTGTTATTTTGGGTGATTGAACCATGAATATTGTTCCTACTATGGATATGATGAATCATGAAAGAAACAGAAGTGACTTATCTGTCATGGTTTCTGTGTCAGAACCTACTAAGTGCATTTGGGTCCTGGATTTGGAGGAAAAATACACACTAATTTGCAATTAGAAAATAGAAAATCTGTTATTTTGTGTGATTGAACCATGAAGATTGTTCCTACTATGGATATGATGAGTCATGAAAGAAACAGAAGTGAGTTATCTTTCATACTTTGTCTGTCACCACCTTATAAGTGCATTTGGGTACTGGATTTGGACGAATAATACACACTAATTTGCAATTAAAAAATAGAAAATCCAATATTTTGTGTGATTGAACCATGAATATTGTTCCTGTTATGGGTGAGATGAATCATGAAAGAAACAGAAGTGAGTTATCTTTCATAGTTTGTCTGTCACCACCTAATAAGTGCATTTGGGTACTGGATTTGGATGAAAAATACACACTAATTTGCAATTAAAAAATAGAAAATCCAATATTTTGTGTGATTGAACCATGAATATTGTTCCTGTTATGGGTGAGATAAATCATGAAAGAAACAGAAGTGAGTTATCTTTCATAGTTTGTCTGTCATCACCTAATAAGTGCATTTGGTTACTAAGAATTTTCAACACCAAAAAGGTTACATGGGAAGACCAATCTTCCTACTGCCATAACTTTGCTTCCAGAGGGAGTTAGAACATTCTAGAGGTACCAGCATCCATCTACATTCATTGTAGATGAGAATCGACCTGTCTATCGATTCAGCGAACCTCCAGGGGGGCTGTCGCTACCACGTTTCGTGTGCACCATATAACAATTTTCAACAACAAAATGTCACCTGGGGAGACCAATCTTGCTACTGCCATAACTTTGCTCCCAGAGGGAGTTAGAACATTCTACAGGTATCAGCGCCCATCTACATGCATGGTAGACGACGATCGACGTGTCTATCGATTCAAACGATTGGCAGGGGGGCTCTCGCTAGCAAAATTCGTGTAAATTATGTAAGCATTTTCAAGAACAAAATGTTACATGGGGAGAGAAATCTTGCTACTACCATAACTTTGCTTCCAGAGGGAGTTAGAACATTCTACAGGTATCAGCGCCCATCTACAAGCACCGTAGATGCCGATCGAGCTATCTATCGATTCAGCGAACCGGCAGGAGGGCGCTGGCTAATTTTCAAGAACAAAATGTTACATGGGGAGAGAAATCTTGCTACTGCCATAACTTTGCTTCCAGAGGGAGTTAGAACATTCTACAGGTATCAGCGCCCATCTACATGCATTTTAGACGCCGATCGATCTATCCATCGATTCATCGAATCGGCAGGGGGGGGGGGGGGGGCGCTCGCTACCACGTTTCGTGTACATTATGTAAGAATTTTCAACAACAAAGTACATTGGGAGAGAAATCTTGCTACTGCCATAACTTTGCTTCCAGAGGGAGTTAGAACATTCTAGAGGTATCAGCGCCCATCTACATGCATTTTAGATGCCGATCGACCTATCTATCGATTCAATCGTCCATCAGGGAGGCGCTCGCTACCACGGTTTGTGTAACTACTAATTATCTTCTACATTACTACTATTCGATTGAATTACTCCTAAGTGGTATCATACCATTCATAGATACAGCAATATGGATAGACGATTTGAATTGATGTTACTTGTTACACGTGGAGTATTTTTTTAACGGTTTAACGGCTGCTGAGTGGATGGGCGTGCGCATTTTTTTTGAAAATAGAACGTGCAGAACATCAGATACCTCATTATTTTTTTATATTCATATACAGTAATGAAGATAAAGTTTTTTATATATCGAGTCACTAAGACTTCAAAAGAAACAGAAACAAACAGCAGATTCGTATTCCTCTTTAAATAAGCTTTCCAACGGTATATAGGTTAATAGGGGTTACACACGATCTTGAAGGGGTAAATTTTCCAGCTGGAACAATCATACCCAACGCGTAGGTACGTACGAAAACGTTTGACCGTTCAAAAATTCAAATGGATCTCGAACGTACGTTCAAAAAATTAGCATTCAGTACGTACTAGCTAGCATGTAGATTCAGTACTAATTCCAAAATAATTCAACGTTCGAACGGATCACATTTGCGTTCAACGGATCACATACAGCATTCAGTACTAGCTAGCATGTAGATTCAGTACTAATTCCAATTATTCGAACGTTCGAACGTTCGAACGTTCAAAAAATTCAAACGGATCACATACAGCATTCAGCACTAGCACATCATGTAGATTCAGTACTACTAAGAAAAAAGTGCACTGTAAAATCACTCACACTGTTCGAAAAGTGAATTTAGTTCACTTTCGAATCAAATTGACCGAGCTCATTTTCCAACTTATCTGAGTAGAGTGTTGTTTCTTGCAAGCAACACTTCGTCCGAGAACGTGGGATCCGACCCTCTTCGTCACATGCCTTAGGGCGACGATGTCACGAGCACAACGATCCGTTCTCAGATATTTCAGTCCGAAATAACAGCCTTGTACTGCAAAAGAAGTAGAAAGCATTCGATTAGGGATTAGTTGCTGGAAAGATATTCTTGTTTGGACGGCCGCCTTACATAAACATCTTGAAAGCACAAAATCTGCATCAATTGCCTATATATCAACAGGAACAAGTCCCTGTTTTTCGTGACATAGGAATTACTACAAGTCTGCAAATCAACGGCAGCACCAACAACGATTGTCGGAACAACATATTGGCAACAACGATTGGAATCGAAGGCAGCACCAAGTGGAAGGCAACAACGTGAGATAGATAGACATTGCTGCCTGCCTGTTGCATTGATGATGATGTTCTTTTTCCTCACTTCTATTTTTTCTTCTTATTTTCATAGGGACGGATCGGAATAACAAATCGGAACAATAGAGGCTCGGCGAATCTTTCCTGGTGTCGCTGGAGGTGCATCTTCTTCTTCCCTGCTGGAGGCTGCAACATCGGACCGGAACAGGAATCGGAACAATAGAGGTGCAGCGAATCTCCCGTTGAGGTGGAACAACAGATCAGAGCAACAAATCGTTAGCAACGAATTGATCGGACGCCAACTGTGTAGGTCAGCATGTAGATTATATTATTCTGTTGTTATAATTTACTCTACCAGTACTACATCAATAGATACTCACCCATTTTGTTCAAATATTACATGTTTTCATAGACCAGCAACAGCAACCACAATCGAATTGCAAATGGCAGCGGTAACAACAATAGCGGCGGCAGATAGCAAGCAACACGGAGCGGCAACAGAGAGCAATCAACAGCAATTGAGCAAACCGGAACGATCGAACCAACCGAAACCGGGAACGATCAAAACGCAAAGCGAAAGCAACAGCCACCAACAGGAACGATTGAACCATTGGCATCGGCATCTGCATCGGCATCAACAGCACTCCTCCTCCTCCAACACATCCCGTGGCAGCATACGATTTGACACATCGTCAGCAACAGCAACCGCAATCTTCAGCAATTCATCTACTACTCCATCGGCAACGGCATCCTTGTTGACCAGGAGAAATTCAGAAAGAGCTATGAAGCAGAGAAGAAATAGGAAACTAGTATACCATCGAAAATACGGAAAAAGGGCATTTCGTGCAACGCCGTTGCAGAAAATAGAAAAACGCAAAATACACATGAAAAGGGGGGTATGACTGTACCGTACTAGTATACCATCCAAAATACAGAAACAGGGCATTTGGTGCAACGCCGTTGCAGAATATAGAAAAACGCTAAATAAACATGAGAAGGGGGGTATGATTGTACCATACTAGTATACAATCCAAAAAACGGGAAAAGGGCATTTGGTGCAACGCCGTTGCAGAATATAGAAAAACGGTAAATAAACATGAGAAGGGGGGTATGATTGAACCATACTAGTATACAATCCAAAAAACGGGAAAAGGGCATTTGGTGCAACGCCGTTGCAGAAAATAGATAAACGCAAATTACACATGAAAAGGTGGGTATGATTGTACTGTACTAGTATACCATCCAAAATACGGGAAAACGGCATTTTGTGCAACGCCGTTGCAGAAAATAGAAAAACACAAAATATACAGGAAAACCAGCATCCAAAACACGGGAAAAGGGCATTTGGTGCAACGCAGTTGCAGATAATAGAAAAACGCAAAATACACATGATAAGGGGGTATGATTGTATTATACTAGTATACCATTCAAAACACGGGAAAAGGGCATTTGGTGCAACGCCGTTACAGAAAATAAAAAAACGCAAAATACATCTGAGAAGGGGGGTATGATTGTACCATACTAGTATACAATCCAAAACACGGGAAAAGATAATAAACTTGTTCATTGAAGTCATGTGCTGTTTTCACCATCTCGTACTATTGATTGTAAATCCTTCTTTTCCAGTGAAGCCATTGTCTCGCGGAAATTAAACAACCATTGTTCACGATTACCCAGCACAAAATATTGGTCAGGACTACCATGGTTTCTAACAACGGCAGCTTCGGACTCAATGGCGTTGCAGTCGAACAAATACAATTTGTTCCGAAGCTCACCTAGCTTTACCAACGCATGATGGTGTTTTTTTCCTTTGTCCCTCTTGCTCGGTATGGGGTCTGCAGAAACAAAGCAACGAGCGACGGCATAATAACCATCGTGCACTAATTCGAAACCACTAACGGAGCTACCCACGGGGAACGGACCTTCGAGGTAAAGCAGGCACAGAATCTGACATGGATAAACTTTCAGTCCACGTCCATCAAGGAGGTCGAGTTGAAAATTAGCCCAATCGTACCATACATTGGACAATTGTCCAGAATCAGACTTAAACGATGGGTGGGCACGAAACAATAATTTCATCTCGCGAGATTGGTCATACCTCTTGTGCTCCGTGGTTCCAAAAACCTTGCTGCTGCCCACAGCCGGTAGGACCACGTCACAACAAAATTTGAGAACATCAGATGGAAACCAGGGTAAACTTGAGTTTTTTTTTTCATCCCACTTCATGTAAGGGAGACCATTCATCACACCAATCCAAAACGAAGACCCACCTGACCAACCACCCTCCTTAGGATGATTTGGTCCGGTTATGGGTCTATGTTCGAACAAATCAAATTCACGGTCAAGTCGATCAATAGTTCGATACTCCATCACTCGGTTGCAAGTTTGCTTGATAAGTGTGGACTTGTTTCGTTGAGTTCTCTTAGCAGGACCCTTCACTTCAGTTTTATGATTGCTCTCACTCGCGGCAGAGTCCCACCCAGTTGGAGGACCAAATAATCTCATGTACTGTGATAAATGAAAATACATGTGATTCTTCACAAGATTGTTACCCTCTCCCTTACTTCGTTGAAGATTGTTATTTATACAGTTAATGAAAAGAACAACCATTTTGTCCACATTCAAAACACCTTTCTTGTCTTGTTTGAAAACCTCGTCGAACGTTCCAGCATACTTTAGGAACTCTTCCATACCCAACAACAACTCAATGGCGTAAATACGTCGGTCAATTTCCTCTTCACACTTTCTGCTCTTGTTCTCGAGATTGGAAGGAGTCTTTCGAGACAACAACAATTGACGACCTCCAGCAGACAGAAGTGACAGCATCTGAATATAAAGCATTCCAATGTACTGGTTACCCTCCTTCTTCGCTGTATGTATTGATTCTGAAAAATTGGTTCGTGGGAAGTCACGATCGGATTGCCTCTGGACAGCACCACCGTAGTAACTGGCTAACCTTTCCATCTCACCAAGAAGCCGCTGGTTATTGCCTAAAAAGTCCTCGCGGAACGTCTCTGCTGCACGCTTTGCGCAACCAAGTTGGTGCATATGGAGTCTCTCTCCGGGAGACGCTAGATGAATATTATGTGGGTTTTCCCCAAAATCAAGATCATAAAAAGCGTTGCCGTTATGTACACCATGGTGAGAAATGTTTTTGAAATACTGTTCAACATTCACTCCTTCGCCAACCATTGGAGCAGTAAAATCAGATATGTTCCAGAGCCGAATGGATTGGTACTCTTCCCCATTTTGGTGCTTAGACACTTGCATGTTACCAGTTTCAACTGAAACAGGAACCTTCAAAACATTCACACGAGCGTTAATACCAAGTGCTCTGGGACAATTGCAATGCCTACAGATCATCTTTGAATTCGATGTTTGATAATGACCACAAAGTTGGTCGTGCTGGGGAGTATCACCTATGAAATAAGCAACCGCAAATTTCATTCGAACCGACCATTTCTTCTTGTTCCACGGCAAATTAGACCATTCAATACCATCCGTTTGGTTGCAGGCATCTTTCAAAGATGAAAGAGCAAAACGAAGGCCAGAGTGAAGATTGTTCACATTGTCAATTGATTCGGCACCTTTATCACCGGGACATGTTGGGTGATAGTATATAGCCTCCCACGCATCCGGCCGGGAGTTTCGAGTTAGGGTGTTGAATATGCCAAGAGTCATGTTCAGTGGGGTAAGAGTGGTTTGACCACTATTGTCAATTGCAATTCCATCCATGTAGAGAATAATAGGAACCAGAATTTCATTCGATCCAGATTTGCATCTCTTCTCCCAAGTGTTGATCCACCATTCACCGTGATGCAGTTCGTCAATATCAATATTCCCTTGAAGTTCTGGATAACGGACGGGTAAGGTGGGGTCTTCAGCATGGGGGAATGACAGATTATCTTCCTTCACCAAAGTCACATTTGTTAATAGGGAATGAAGTGCTTTTTGGAACGACCGGACGTAGATTTGTTTGCGACTGGAAACATCAGCATTCTGTGATTTCTTAGAACACCAGTCAATAAGATGAGGTTCAAACCCATCGCCTTTTATTTCAGGCACAGTTGCGGAAATCTCCTTCATAACACTTGCCCTGGTCTTTATGAGATTGCCTTTAGTCCATGAAAATAAATTAAGCCGCTCCGATTCAATAGCCCATTCATACAATTCCTTCTCGGCAACTAATGGTATGCTATGATTCCGCATGATTTTCATTAACTTGATCTTGACCTTCAATTCGTCAGATATGTTCCTACCTACATTGGGTGTCGTAATTAATAGCGTGTTTGAAGCAAGATGGGAATCGTCAACATCAATGTTGATGCCTTCTTCATCATTGACAATCGAAGAGTGGGGGGCCTCTATGATCTCACTTCCTTCTTCCTCATCGTCATTGTTAGGGAAGAAAAAATTGTCTTCGGAGACAGAATCATCGTCATCCTCTATGTTTGATAATTCCTGACCAATCAAGGCACGCCCAATCGATTCGACAGAAGGGTCATACATAACTTGATTGTCGAGCAACTCTGGTAATGCGCCGTCACTACTCTGTGGACCGTTACGGGTGTTCGTTAGACCTAATTGTTGACTAACATCCTCAAGCTTCTTCCTCTTTTTTCTAATGAATATGCATGATGCAAAATCTACTATCCCCGAAGATTGCGTGAAATAAGAATAGCATGATGCGTCATTCACAATATGGTCCCGAAGACCGGGAGAAACAACTACTCCCGTTTTCTTTCTTCGTCGCGCTGTAAACAAGGGGGGTTTCTTCTTCTTGGTAACCTTCTGCTTTCCGTAACCAGTAGTGATCAAAGGAGAGTCACGGTAGCAACGTAAACAATATACCTGATATTTGGGAGTGCGGACCATCGTTACTGCTGAAGCCGTACGATAGCCAGTAATAACAATAAAAATGGAGAAACGATTGAGATTGAAAAATTGCGACCATGCACTGTTTGTTTCAGGCATAAAATTCAGTAACATGCCACTACTTCGGAAACAGATGCCAGTGGGGTAGGAAAATGAAATGTGCATAAAAATATTATGAGTTCGACATTAATTTTAATAAATAGGGTGAAATTACAAAGGGGGACCAGTGGAGTTCGACCCAAATATGCGCGTGATTCTGAAATAACCCTGAATCTCGTTTGTGTGACGTGGGTCCGGGCCCAGATTTAATTCTATACCATTTTGACCCAGATACTGGTTAACGTGAGCTCACATCGACCACCAGTATCTGGGTCCCTACCCAGATTTTGCCCGGATTTCCAAAGAAGCACATGTTATATAATGCGCACACATGTTAAATATTTCACCGAGTACGTGTATTGTGTACGGTATGTGCTTGGTTATTTAATTTCTTATTTAAAATTCCTTATTCCAAAAATGAGATGTTGCACACTGGCCCGCCAAAATCTGGGTAGGGTGATTTTCATTCCCGAAATACAAAAATCTGGGCCCCTACCCAGACTATTTCAGGAATCACCCATTGTTGTATTTTTAGTGGTATAAGATTCTGTGTAACTCTTAAGGAAATACCACAAATACCACAACTACTTTACATGACTGTTATTCTTTACTCTTCTTCTTTCTAAGAAATGTCCATGGAGGTGCTTTTCTTTTAGCTCACTTTTTTGCTCACTTTTTTGAATGTGATGACCAATAAGACAACCGATAAGATGACTCGTTGTTCCCCCCTATTATTGCTGCTAAATCAGTCCCCTCTAAGTAAGCTAGTGCGCTATAATACTTTGGTACTCTATTTAAATTTAGTCTACATATCTACCTTGGTGGCAACAATCATAACGTTCATTTTGATCGTAACGTTCATTTTGATCGTAATGCTGGATTGATCACAATCCAGTTTCATTCTATCACCATTCCTGATCAAAAAATAAGTAGAGTAACATGCTGGCATTTGAAAGTGGTAGTCGTTTTACGTGTCTGCCTTCATCCTCTCTTCTGTCAGCGGTGAACGGGAAGGGCCATTTTCAATGTTCAATTAATCGCAATCGATTAATCGATCAATCGATCGATCAATTGATCAATCAATTAATCAATCAATTGATCAATCAATCAGTTGCGTTAGTTTGTTTGATCACCATCCCTAGTTGAAAATCTAGTAGAGTAACATGCTGGCATTCGACTTAGGTAGAGGTCTTACAAATTGGCCTTCATCCTTTCATCTGTTGGTGGTGAAGGAGAAGAGTCCGTTGTCAACTTGTTTACAAATCTTCATAATTTGGTTATTTGCCGTCCAATAGCCATTTGATCGCCATTCCAGGTTGGCAAAGCAGAAGAGTAACATGCTGGCATTCGAATGTGGTAGTATTTGTACATGTGCACCCTCATCATCCCTTCTATTGGAGGGGAAACAGATGGGTCAGAGAAGGGTGTGTTGTTGGCTCAACTTTTTGTATCTTTGAGTGTTATTTGCTGTAGAATTGCAGCTCAAATACCCTTCCCAGTCAAAAACCAAGTAGAGTAACGTGTAGGTATTTGAGTTGGTGTCATTTTGTACTATTTGTACATTGGCAAACCTTCATGGTCTGTTCTATCAAAGGAGAAACAGAAGGGTCGTTGGAGGGCCGTGAAATCAATGACATAGTAGGTGATTTTGCGGATCAGACTTCCCATCAAAAAAATTGTCTTATGAGTGAGTATTTTGGTGTTTTCAGGGTATTTTTCCCTTGTTCTTTTTTTGAAGAGACTTCACCAGTGTATGGAGCACATACACATTTATTACCCGTAGACTTGTACATGGTTTTTGTACTGGGTATACCGATAACCAAAATGTCGGTACCAGTATGTATTAAATTCCTTTCGTACGAATGTGAGGGAACCACAGAACAGTACTTGAACTTACGTAGATTTCTACGTAATTTGCAGTACTACAGCTGGAATGGTACGATACTACCGATCGAGTCATATGCACCTCTGTAAGCAGGATTGGAATATTCCTCTCGAAGACCGAATGACCAGGAAGGCCCATACTTTCTGTAAACAGGATTGGAATATTCTCATATCTATGGTAAATGACCGGGAAGGCCCATTCTTTCTGTTTTCACGACCAAAGTTCGATACTTAAGATCGGAAGCAAGGTTCTTTCACGATCAAAGTTCGATACTTAAGATCGGAAGCAAGGTTCTTTTGTTTTCATGACCAAAACAAGGTGAATTGCCTGGTTCCGGTATAGCCGTTTCGATACCTCCAATCATGTGTTTCGATACTCAGGGAGGTTCGAAGAAGCTTCCTGTAACAGCTGCTTCAGTGATCACGATTAGAAGAAAGCTTCTCATGATACATATATATATACAAGTTCGATAGCAGTGATTCTACAGTGCTGTACGCTTAGCAGTGTACTGTATTCATCACTGCACTAAAAGAGATATCATGCTCTCCAGCAAGATTACTCTCTTATCTCATCCTTTTAACATTCAACTGATTTATATCCCAAAATTCACACTAGTTGCTACCAACTACCTGTAATCTACATACTAAGGTCTGTCTCGCTGCAATCTGAATAAGTCACAGCAAGAGGAGATCTGGCGTTTCCCTAGTCTCGCCTGTAGTCCGATTATCCGTTGCCGAAAGTATCCAACCACAATTGTCACGCGTAGAGTACAATCGTTCGTCTACTAACACACTAACACAGCGTTGCTGTTCGTCAGAAGTCCTTGAATCAGACTCTCAACGAATCGGATTCAGAAGGAAAATAATAGTATGGTACGTAATTAGGGGTCATAATTTACAAACATGTGCACAAAGATGCCAGTCATGCACACCTTCCCTGGCAGAAAGTCAACTTACTACATTGTGTCTCCAATAGTGTGGCTGCAATGTAACTGTACCCAAATCAAATATTCTTATTCTAAACAGTTTAAATCATCATGCAAGTACTTCAAATGTAAAAAGGGAAAAAAATTATGGAGTTGTTATGAACAGAAAGTTGGGTAGTTTAACTACTAGTGCTCTACTTGTGCTGATCATACTGTAGTACTACATAACTTAAACAATGCCCTTGCTTGCGTCAAATTTGAGCGATGTATTTTAAAAATTTGGAAATGTTTGTTGCGCATCAAAAATAATTCTCTATGTATTTTTGCATGCAACAATTTCAAGGAGGACTGTTTTCGCACCCATAGTTTCAGCCTTAGTATTATGGTTGTTTCATGATTTTTCTATTTTACAACTTCATTTCATGCTTGGAATAATAATTTATTCTCCATTCAATTTTTGTTTTTTCCTTACAAAACTCATCTTTTGTAATGTTATCCTCTATGTGCAATGATATTTTTGTAGCATTATTACAAATTTCTTCACAAATGTATGAGCTTCTTGATAACCGGCAATCTATTATGTTACATCCATTTCACAATACTTACACTACAAATATTGAATACCAAAAGACAACAAACATATTTTGGGACAAAGATGCAACTATTTTATCAGCTTTTGCAACAATCTCATTCATATTATTCAATTTTAATAGAATGCAAACATATTGTGCAAGCCATAAACTAATAATGAACTTACCATGGTACTATAATGTTGTTATCACCATTTACTTTGGTAAACTTTTCATGCATTTAATGTAAAATTTGTAGTCCTCATCATCCTTGCCAAGAGCCTCAATCATGTTACATTGTTGCTTCCGTCTTTGCTCCTTTCAACTTTATTCATCCTCGTTATCTCACTGTGTATGATTGCCATTTTGCTGTTGGTACATTTTAAGTAGTTCTATCTCTAAATATTTTGACTGTTGTTCCTCCCTTCGTTTTTCTATTTCACTTATGAGGTATTTGTAAGGATCTTGTCCCTTGTCAATCCATCCCTCCTTATTTCCCAGCTTACTGTCAGTGGATTTCTTTCTCTTCATTGTGCCCTTTGTTGTGTCTAGCAACGGGTCATACTTGTTGTAAAGGAAAAGCAATGCAAATGCTTCATTGCTTGGGGTGAAAATGTCACTGGTTGTTGTTTGGAATGATTTTCTTTTGAAGTCTGTCTGTTTTGGTGACACTGCTCCAAGAATTCTTTTCATGAAGTATTGGAATTCAGGTGAATTTTTACGTCAATAGTCTTTGTGTAATTTGTACTTATCTTCGGATTTTGTGTTTTGATTTTCAGTGATTAGAACCGTTCCTGGGAAACTATCTGGTATCTGGTTGCTCCTTTTATTGTCTACGTGTCAGTGTTAAGAAGATGATTGTGTTAGAACTATTGATGAAAGAGTGTATACTGGTAATCATTATATTGTTGGTTCTTACCTTTGTAGTTTTTCCTGGCAAGAGTTTGAACATTGTGCCTAGACGTAGTGATTGTTCAGCAAAAAATTCCACTCCACTTTTGATCCTTGATATTGATTGTATTTGGTATTTCATTGTTATTCCCTGGTTTTACAATTCTTATGATTGTTGACTGTAGGAATGGTTCAAAGGGTGGGAATTTTATTTTCCTGAACAATGTTTCTTTGACGTACCGGGTAATGTTTTGTTTCATGATAGTCATTGGTCTCTTTTGTTGTCAGTAGAGTATCACTGTTGATACTGTTGGTCGTTCTATCTACCTATTTGGCTATCATTTGTGTTTGTTTGCTCCTCACTTCCCAATACACTGCTCCTCGGGCTGTTTGCTGTATGTGTAACAGCGGTGGTACCCTGCACCGGACTGTGACTTTGTTGCACCATTATTTCTTGAACAGAAACTTGCTGTTTTTGTTTTTGCTTTTGGATTGTTTTGGCGCGCTAGTTTTATGATTACATTGCTGTTTTGGAGCAAGTGTTTGGATTTTTTTTTCATTCATACTGTTCTAAATAACCATGGTAAAGTTATTATGTGCTGTAAGTGCTTGATTTACTGCATCCCGGGGAGTGTTGTATCACTATTATTATTATTTCTTGTATTGCTGGACTTGTGAGGGTGGTTGTACTGACACCTGCCTATCTTTTGTTTGCACATGCCCTGATCATCGGGAATGTTGTGTCCTGAAAATTTTGGCATAGACCAGCAGAACATTGTAGTGTTCCCAACCCTATCAATCTGTATGTCCCACGCTTATAATCATAGCCCAAGCATTGATTCACATATTTTTTGTTTTTCCATTTTCTGCAACGGCATTGCAGGAAATGGCCTTTTTGTTGTATTTGGGGAACATCAAACAACTTAAGGAATTTTTGGAAATGGTGCAATGGGCTTGGAGCCACCCCCCGAATTACAATCACATATCTTGATGTTCATTGATTGGGGTAATTTTTATTTTTCCATTTTCTGCAAGGGTGTTGCAGGAAATTGCCTTTTCATTTTATTTCGGGAACATTGAACAACTTAAGGAATTTTTCAAACTTGTGCAACGGGGTTGCAGCAAACCCCCTAATTACAATCCCATATCTTGATGTTGGTGTGGTATAATCAGATGTTGTTTTAATCCAGAGTAATGACAAAATTGATAAATATGAAGAAATAGTAAACCCTGCAACAGCGTTGCAGGAATGGAACTTTTGGACTAACCGATATTTTTTTCTGCAATCAAATTAATCTATATTCCTTATTTGTAATTGACAACCCCATTTTGACATCCCAATGTAGTACGAGTACTACTTATCATACTATGAATCTTACTACTATTGCTTGTACCATTAAAAAAAGTGCGTGGTTTTTAATCCCATAGTAATTCATCTCAAAACTGACAAATCTGAATAACTGCATCGGCGTTGCAAGAATCAAAAAATTGTTCAACGTTCCATGTTTTCGTCCCAAAATCAGTTTCCTGTTTTCATTTACATTAACCATTGTTGCTTTTTGAGATGTGCTTTGTCCGTTGTTTCCTATCATTCTTGTCTGGTTAGGTTTTTGTTGTCTGCTTTAATGGGTTGAAAGTTTAAGAATGATTTACCAATAGAATGTTTGTTCATAATTGAGGATAGCATTTTTTCCACAATTACAATTCTGATTGTTTTGAAACAACCAAAGATCTTTCTGCTCCACCGTTTTCACATCAGGTTCTAGAGTCTTCATATCAGGTTCAACATAAATAATGAGGACCTCTAGGACACGTAATAAACGCCATTGCAAATCTCCATCTGATGTTGCTGCATGAGGTACTATCACAGACGATGATTTGCAAGCAGCCAAAACAAAAAAATGATGGCCAGTAACCACCACCAAAGAAGAGGCGTATAACCAAAATTTCATCAAAGGGCACACCTACAGTTATTACCCAACCTGATGTTTCTGATGAAGATTCTGAGATAGCGGCAAGAACGAACGGGGTACCTGCTGTTCTTCCCCAAGTAGAAACTGTTTCTAATGAACCTTCCGACACAGCAACAACAATGAACAGAGATGCTGCAAACCCAAAAGCAAACCCTGGTCAAAGGAAACCTCCGCCTACTTATACAAAAGCAGTAGCTTCTATTTCAGAAGAAGATTTTGATTGTCAAAAGCACCCTCGGAGGTATGTGGAAAAGAATCTTGGATTGGCACTGAATGGTCAGAAATATGCAAATACAGAGTTTGTGAAGGCCTTAAGTTTGCATGTTTCAACCTCTTTTACTCAATTGATGACAAAGGCTTACATTGTATCCAAAATTATTCAATCAGATCCCATGTCTGATTTTAGGAAGAAGTTGTCTACTGTATATTTGACCAAGAAAAAGAAAAAGAAGAAAAACAAAAGATAGTTTGTTGAGTACGTTTGGTCCTATACCTTGTTAAACAGACATGATTGTCAATTTATTGTTGTACAAAACTGACAGTGGTGTTGCTGGGAAGTTGGAAGTATTGAGTAGGAATGAAATAACCAATTGATTCAAGGACTATCGTCAAATGAATAGTAAATGGGACAATTTCCAGTCTCTGCTACGGCATGCTCATGGTGAAAGAGAGGTTGGGGACACAAAACCACATTTGTATGATTGTAATGTGGTCAACTACGTAACAACTAAGAAGTACATGGTAGTGTACTGGGAGATCCTCGTTTGGTACATGGAGCATGTTGAATATCCCACAGCACCTGAAAACATGGAGAAGGGTTTGTGTTTCTATACCAAGCATGACAATTGCTCTTCACATGACTCAGGGGACTACGTCGCTGTCATGAAACAATTCTTGGATGATCTTATTGCCAAGTCTGCACTCAGGGTTTGAATGAGTCAAAGCTACAATCAGACTATCTTAGACAATTATTTCAACTCGAGGCGGGTTGAATGCTTAGAATCCCTAACCAACAACAGGATAAAGCTTGTTCCTCAAAATGAGTCAAAATGTTATGTCCTCAAAAATTGATGATTTATACCAAACCAAAAACTGCATTTTGTCAGGCAGTTTGGTTCCTGTGAGTAAAATTTCAAGGAGAGTCAAAAAGAATGTTTCTGACACTATCTCTATGTCACCTTGACATAAAACTTTTGTCACATGAAGATTTCTATGGTTACTTCTTACCCAAATTATTCAAGAATTTGTTCATCTTGGGAACAACGGTAGTTTCTGGGGAGCAGTCGGTAAAACAAGGGTTTCATGAAGAAGGTGGCAACATACCCAGCACCTGTTAGGTGACATTACCAATACATTTACAACCAGTCTTCCATTTCATCCTCCACTGCAAGGACCTTCTTACGAACCTGTATCACATTCATTTTGACTTCGATAAGAACATTGTTACGCTTTTGCCTTCCAAAATTGGCAAAGGCACAATTTGTCTGGCACCCGTGACCGTGAAAGAAGGAATCATACATTTGGTGAAAGAGTGGTTGATCAGGAAAATAGTAGATTGAAAAAAAACTTTTGGCAAAGGAAATGGTCGCTTTCAATAGAGCATGTAATTTGTGCATTTCTCAAGTGCTATGTGCCTCTATGTTGGCAAAGAATATTGCTCTGGTTGGTTTGTTTGACAATATTTGCAAGGCAATTCTTCAAAAGGTTTTAAAACTACCTCACACAGGGTTTTTTGGTTTGGAAGATGTGATTGAAAGAATTGAAAATTTGGTATTGACGGAGCAAAGATATCTGAATCAGTTACAGTTTGAGGATAAAGAATACAAAGGATTTCAACATGATCGGGAACTGTTTCTCTACCACCTGTGGGATATTGCACAGTGCTTTTAAAACTCCCTACCTTTTTTTCAAAACTCCCTGCCTTCTGAGCCTGCATATTCACTAAAAAACCTTGCGTGTCACATGCTTCCCCTTTCCAGACAATATCTTGTAGCTCATCAATCAAATAACAATTTCAGGGTTTAGGATATCATATGAGTTTTGTGACAAACAATATTTTGTGTCAAACTTACGCACAAATAACTTTTTCTCATCTTTGCAAGATCATGCTGTTAACTGCTTAGCAACATATCGTACGAGGAATGCAACAACTGTTGCAATCATCACAACATATGGTAGTGAGGAATTTACCGCACGGAAGAATACTCAAAACATCACATGTCCAATTCATTGTTTTTCTTTTTGTCGTTCCGTCCTTTTGACCACCGCTACTGATATTTTCTCTCAAACAACACAACAACATGATGGCTCCTGCTATCAAAAACCGTCTTACATTCTACTGTCATGCTTGCTGGGAGAAAGGCAAAAAATCCAAGGTTTTCGGATATTTCTCCATGTCGAACAAGGAGGGTACCTTGAAATACGTCTCCCGCGGCCTCAAAGCACACCTCTTGCACAAAGGACAATGCCACGACATTTACAAAAGTTGGGGTCTAATTAAAGGAAGGATCTATAAGCTCCTCTCCACCTCTATCAAAGAGCAACCCACCTTGTCTTCTGTTCATCATTCTCAATCAGATTTTGGGATGACTATGATAGCAAACGGTCCATTTGTTCCTCCTTCCCATCTCTCCCACCACACTGTCACAAGTCAATCAGCCACGGGTCTTCATTCTGTTCTAAATAGACAGATTGTACATGATGTCTTTCTACCGCCAGCAATGGATAGGAATGCTATTAAATCTTACATGGCTGTTTCTGTTGTTCAAGATGCAAATGTATTCCAGCTGAATAATAGCGGCGACAAAGCTGACAACAACAACATAAATGAAAAAACGGCAACAATGATACCAACAACAAAGATACCAAAAACAAAAATTGTGAAGACTACAAAGAAGATCACACTAATGGTTCCGATGTTAACTTTGATACTCAACTAGCCCCTCCACCACGGATGTTGCGCAAAATCATCAATCTAAATGAAAGAGAGGAGGAGGCATTTCAAAGTCACACAAAACTGCTGCTGTGATCCCAGCTTCTTGCTAAATTAGGACTCATGAATTTAATTGCCAAACATAAATTGCCACTGAACACATTCAAATCAATTTTCCAGTGGGCAAAGAAAAGTCAAAACAGAATGGGTTTTGATTTTTGTGATGCCAAAATTTGATCTCTGCAGTCAATTTTTGACAATCTCCAATCTAATCTGGGTATCTCCAATATGAAATTTCATCCACACATACTGAATTGGTTACCTGGCAATAAACCCACTCAGGTGTATGTCCATCCCTTTAAGGGTGCCATTTATTCTCTACTGTCAAACCAGCAGCTAATGAGAGAAGAAAACGTCACACAAACGAGATTCAGGGTTATTTCAGAATCACGCGCATATTTGGGTTGAACTCCACTGGTCCCCCTTTGTAATTTCACCCTATTTATTAAAATTAATGTCGAACTCATAATATTTTTATGCACATTTCATTTTCCTACCCCACTGGCATCTGTTTCCGAAGTAGTGGCATGTTACTGAATTTTATGCCTGAAACAAACAGTGCATGGTCGCAATTTTTTAATCTCAATCGTTTCCTTTTTTCTATTGTTATTACTGGCTATTGTACGACTTCAGTAGTAACGATGGTCCGCACTCCCAAATATCAGGTATATTGTGTACGTTGCTACCGGGACTCTCCTCTGATCACTACTGGTTACGGAAAGCAGAAGGTTACCAAGAAGAAGAAACCCCCCTTGTTTACAGCGCGACGAAGAAAGAAAACGGGAGTAATTGTTTCTCCCGGTCTTCTCAACCATATTTCACGTAATCCGGGTACATGTTATTCTTATTACTACCGGTGTTTGGGGGTAGATGATTTTGCATCTTCGTTATTCATTAGAAAATCGAGGAAGAAGCTCGAGGATGCTACTCAACAATTAGGTCTAATGAGCACCTGTAACGGTCCACAGAGTAGTGACGGCGCATTACCAGAGGTGCTCGACAATCAAGTTATGTATGACCCTTCTGTCGAACCGATTGGGCGTGCCTTGATTGGTCGGGAATTAACAAACATAGAGGATGACAATGATTCTGTCTCCGATGACAATTTGTTCTTTCCTAATGCCGGCGATGAGGAAGAAGGAAGTGTGAGCATAGAGGCCCCCCACTCTTTGATTGTCAATGATGAAGAAGGCAACAACATTGATGTTGACGATTCCCATTGTGATTCAAACACGCTAGTAATTACGACACCCAATGTAGGAAGAAACATATCTGACGAATTGAAGGTCAAGATCAAGTTTATTTTGCGTTTTTCTATTTTCTGCAACGGCGTTGCACCAAATGCCCTTTTCCCGTATTTTCGATGGTATACTAGTATGGTACAATCATACCCCCCTTCTCATGTGTATTTTGCATTTTTCTATTTTCTGCAACGGCATTGCACCAAATGCCCATTTTCCCGTATTTTGGATGGTATACTAGTACGGTACAGTCATACCCCCCTTTTCATGTGTATTTTGCGTTTTTCTATTTTCTGCAACGGCGTTGCACCAAATGCCCTGTTTCTGTATTTTGGATGGTATACTAGTACGGTACAGTCATACCCCCCTTTTCATGTGTATTTTGCGTTTTTCTATTTTCTGCAACGGCGTTGCACGAAATGCCCTTTTTCCGTATTTTGGATGGTATACTACTAGTTTGCTATTTCTTCTCTGCTTCATAGCTCTTTCTGAATTTCTCATGGTCAACAAGGATGCCGTTGCCGATGGAGTAGTAGATGAATTGCTGAAGATTTCGGTTGCTGTTGCTGACGATGTGTCAAATCCTATGCTGCCACGGGATGTGTTGGAGGAGGAGGAGTGCTGTTGATGCCGATGCAGATGCCGATGCCAATGGTTCAATCGTTCCTGTTGGTGGCTGTTGCTTTCACTTTGCGTTTTGATCGTTCCCGGTTTCGGTTGGTTCGATTGTTCCGGTTTGCTCAATTGCTATTGATTGCTCTCTGTCGCCGCTCCGTGTTGCTTGCTATCTGCCGCCGCTATTGTTGTTACCGCTGCCATTTGCAATTCGATTGTGGTTGCTGTTGCTGGTCTATGAAAACATGTAATAATTGAACAAAATGGGTGAGTATCTATTGATGTAGTACTAGTAGAGTAAATTATAACAACAGAATAATATAATCTACATGCTAACCTACACAGTTGGCGTCCGATCAATTCGTTGCTAACGATTTGTTGTTCTGATCTGTTGTTCCACCTCAACGGAAGATTTGCCGCACCTCTATTGTTCCGATTCCTGTTCCGGTCCGATGTTGCAGCCTCCAGCAGGGAAGAAGAAGATGCACCTCCAGCGACACCAGGAAAGATTTGCCGAGCCTCTATTGTTCCGATTTGTTATTCCGATCCGTCCCTATGAAAATAAGAAGAAAAAATAGAAGTGAGGAAAAAGAACATCATCATCAATGCAACGGGCAGGCAGCAATGTCTATCTATCTCACGTTGTTGCCTTCCACTTGGTGCTGCCTTCGATTCCAATCGTTGTTGCCAATATGTTGTTCCGACAATCGTTGTTGGTGCTGCCGTTGATTTGCAGACTTGTAGTAATTCCTATGTCACGAAAAACAGGGACTTGTTCCTGTTGATATATAGGCAATTGATGCAGATTTTGTGCTTTCAAGATGTTTATGTAAGGCGGCCGTCCAAACAAGAATATCTTTCCAGCAACTAATCCCTAATCGAATGCTTTCTACTTCTTTTGCAGTACAAGGCTGTTATATCGGACTGAAATATCTGAGAACGGATCGTTGTGCTCGTGACATCGTCGCCCTAAGGCATGTGACGAAGAGGGTCGGATCCCACGTTCTCGGACGAAGTGTTGCTTGCAAGAAACAACACTCTACTCAGATAAGTTGGAAAATGAGCTCGGTCAATTTGATTCGAAAGTGAACTAAATTCACTTTTGGAACAGTGTGAGTGATTTTACCGTACAGTGCACTTTTTTCTAAGTACTGAATCTACATGAAATTCGAATCTGTTTGAATTTTTTGAACGTTCGTTCGAATTGTTTTGGAATTAGTACTGAATCTACATGCTAGCTAGTACGTAGTACTGAATGCTGAATTTTTTGAACGTTGAACGTTCGAACGAACGTTCGAACAAATGTTCGAATTATTTTGGAATTAGTACTGAATCTACATGCTAGCTAGTACGTAGTACTGAATGCTGAATTTTTTGAACGTTGAACGTTCGAACGAACGTTTGTTCGAATTATTTTGGAATTAGTACTGAATCTACATGCTAGCTAGTACGTAGTACTGAATGCTGTATGTGATCCGTTTGAATTTTTTGAACTGTTCGAACGTTTGAATTATCTAGCTAGTACGTACTACTGAATGCTGTATGTGATCCGTTTGAATTTTTTTGAACAGGTTCGAATTATTTTGGAATTAGTAGTACTGAATCTACATGCTAGCTAGTACATAACGAACAATTTTTTTCTTCGTACGTACTTCGAATTTTTTCTTTTTCTTCGTACATACTTAGGGTTAGGGTTAAGGTTAGGGTTAGGGCTTCGAATTTTTTTTCTTCATACGTACTGAAGTAGAACTTCTTATTGGGTAATGACTAAAATTATTCTAAAATTCATACTGACTAAAGTATCAGCCTGTTTCTTGTCCAGTTTGTTTCATAGTCTACCCCATCCATAGTATGAGCAATATTCATCCTGAAATTGCAGTCAATGGCACACATTTGCACTCAAAACTACCAAGGACTCACTATTTTGGTACATGCAGCATGTCCAGGGACAAACATTATTCTAAAATTCATACTGACTAAAGTATCAGCCTGTTTCTTGTCCAGTTTGTTTCATAGTCTACCCCATCCATAGTATGAGCAATATTCATCCTGAAATTGCAGTCAATGCCACACATTTGCACTCAAAACCGACTAGGACTCACTATTTTGGTACATGCATGTCCAGGGACAAACATTATTCTAAAATTCATACTGACTAAAGTATCAGCCTGTTTCTTGTCCAGTTTGTTTCATAGTCTACCCCATCCATAGTATGAGCAATATTCATCCTGAAATTGCAGTCAATGCCACTCATTTGCACTCAAAACTGACTAAGACTCACTATTTTGGTACATGCATGTCCAGGGGGGACAAAAATTATTCTAAAATTCATACTGACTAAAGTATCAGCCTGAGACTTGTCAATATTGTTTCATAGTCTACCCCATCCATAGTATGAACACTATTCATCCTGAAATTGCAGTCAATGCCACACATTTGCGCTCAAAACCGACTAGGACTCAAAATTTTGGTACATGCATGTCCTGGGACAAACATTATTCTAAAATTCACACTGACTAAAGTATCAGCCTGTTTCTTGTCCAGTTTGTTTCATAGTCTACCCCATCCATAGTATGAGCAATATTCATCCTGAAACTGCAGTCAATGCTACACATTTGCACTCAAAACTGACTAAGACTCACTATTTTGGTACATGCATGTCCAGGGGGGACAAAAATTATTCTAAAATTCATACTGACTAAAGTATCAGCCTGTTTCTTGTCCAGTTTGTTTCATAGTCTACCCCATCCATAGTATGAACACTATTCATCCTGAAATTGCAGTCAATGCCACACATTTGCACTCAAAACTGACTAGGACTCACTATTTTGGTACATGCATGTCCAGGGACAAACATTATTCTAAAATTCATACTGACCTAAGTATCAGCCTTTTTCTTGTCCGGTTTGTTTCATAGTCTACCCCATCCATAGTATGAGCAATATTCATCCTGAAATTGCAGTCAATGGCACACATTTGCACTCAAAACCGACTAGGACTCACTATTTTGGTACATGCATGTCCAGGGGGGACAAAAATTATTCTAAAATTCATACTGACCTAAGTATCAGCCTGTTTCTTGTCTGGTTTGTTTCATAGTCTACCCCATCCATAGTATGAACACTATTCATCCTGAAATTGCAGTCAATGCCACACGTTTGCACTCAAATCTGACTAAGACTCACTATTTTGGTACATGCATGTCCAGGGACAAACATTATTCTAAAATTCATACTGACTAAAGTATCAGCCTGTTTCTTGTCCAGTTTGTTTCACAGTGCACCCCATCCATAGTATGAGCAATTTTCATCCTGAAATTGAAGTCAATGGCACACATTTGCACTCTAAAACTGACTAGGACTCATTATTTTGGTACATGCATGTCCAGGGACAAAAATTATTCTAAAATTCATACTGACCTAAGTATCAGCCTGTTTCTTGTCTGGTTTGTTTCATAGTCTCCCCAATCCATAGTATGAGCAATATTCATCCTGAAAGTGCAGTCAATGCCACACATTTGCACTCAAAACTGACTAGGACTCACTATTTTGGTACATGCATGTCCAGGGACAAACATTATTCTAAAATTCATACTGACCTAAGTATCAGCCTGTTTCTTGTCCGGTTTGTTTCATAGTCTACCCCATCCATAGTATGAACACTATTCATCCTGAAATTGCAGTCAATGCCACACATTTGCACTCTAAAACTGACTAAGACTCACTATTTTGGTACATGCATGTCCAGGGGGGACAAAAATTATTCTAAAATTCATACTGACTAAAGTATCAGCCTGTTTCTTGTCCGGTTTGTTTCATAGTCTACCCCATCCATAGTATGAACACTATTCATCCTGAAATTGCAGTCAATGCCACACATTTGCGCTCAAAACCGACTAGGACTCAATATTTTGGTACATGCATGTCCAGTGACAAACATTATTATAAAATTCATACTGACTAAAGTATCAGCCTTTTTCTTGTCCAGTTTGTTTTGTAGTGCACCCCATCCATAGTATGAACACTATTCATCCTGAAATTGCAGTCAATGCCACACATTTGCACTCAAAAACTGAGTAGGAATCACTATTTTGGTACATGCATGGCCAGGGACAAACATTATTATAAAATTCATAATGACTAAAGTATCAGCCTGAGACTTGTCAATATTGTTTCATAGTCTCCCCAATCCATAGTACTATGAGGAATATTCATCCAAACATTTCAGAAAATAACACACTTTTGCACTCAAAAAGTAACTGAGAAACACTATTTTGGTTACTTGTTCATACAAAAATCAAAAAACAATAACCAAAAATTACGGAGACTACCCTTTGTACACCACATCTCTACGGAGGAATCGATCCACTGGACACGTTAACATCTATTTCAAGAACCAATCATATCCTGACGAGGAAAGTTACACTACTTAAAGTTAGGCTGTTTTTGATGGACTAGTACAAAAAGACGTCGGTACATTCGAAAAATGTACTCCATAGAAAATAACAAAACAACAAAAAGGGCTTTTCTTGCAACGCCGTTGCAGAAAATGAAAAGATAATAGGTACGAGAATCAATGCTTGGGCTACGTACGATTACCCTCAGTGGAACCTACGGATTGTGGTCCGCGCCAAAATTTTGAGGACTCCACATTCCAGAATATCACGGCACGCTCGAAAATAAGATAGGCAGGCGACAGTACAAGAACAACACTCACAGATAGTACAATTAGTTGAAATACAGCTATTCCTTGGAGACAGTAAATCAAGAGATTACAGTGTGTACAGTAGGAATGAAAAAAAAATACCAAACGATTCCTACAAACAACATTATTATCATAAAAATAGCGCGCCAAATCAATCAAAGGAAAAAACGGTAAGTTGAGGTGCACGAGTTAACAAAAAAATAATGGTGGAACTGAGTACTAGTTGCAGTCCGGTGACAGGTAGAACCATTGTTACCAATAACACAAACAGCCCAAACAGCAGTGTATCGGGAAGTGACCGAACAAACACAAACGATAGCCAAACATATAGAACCACCAACAGTAGCAACAGAAATATTCTACAGACAACAAAACAATCCGATAACGATAACTTGGAAAACAACATTGTCAAACACGTCAAAGAAAAAGCATTCAGGAAATTTAAATTCCCGCCAGAGATTACATTCGTGAAGGCGACGATATTCAAAATTGTAAAACAAGCAAATAACAATGAAATACCAAATACGATCGATATAAAAGACCAAAAGTGGAGTGGAATTTATTGCCGTGCAGTGACTGCGTGTAGGCACAATGCTCAAACTCTTGGCAGGAAAAACTACAAAGGTACGCAACCAACAAGAAAATGATTGCCGGCATGCAATCGTTCATAAGCCATTCTAACATTTTGGTCGTATGAACACTGACACGTAGACGATAAAAGAAACAACCTGATACCAGATAGTTTCCCAGGAACGGTTCTAATCACGGACACACAAGACGTTAACTCAGAAAATAGGTACCAATTGCACGAAGACTATCGGCGGAAAAATTCACCAGAATTCAAATACTTCATGAAAAGAATTCTTGGAGCGGTGTCACCAAAACAGACAGACTTCAAAAGAAAATCAGTCAGAATGACAATCAGTACCATTTTCACCCCAAGCGATGAAGCTTTTGCATTGCTTTTCCTTTACAACGACTACGACTCGTGGCTAAACACAACAAAGGGCACGAGGTTGAGAAAAAAATTCACTGACGGTAAGCCTGGAAATAAGGAGGGGTGGAGTAACGAGGGACAAGATCTTTATGAATACCTAGTAAGTGAATTAGAAGAACGAAGGAAGGAACAACAGTCAAAACAATTAGAGACAGAAATACTTAAAATGTACCAAAAGCAAAATGGCAATCGTAAACAACAAGATAAGGAGGAGAACAAAGAGGGAAAAACACGGAAGCGAAAACGTACCTTGGTTGAGATTCTAGGCGAAGATGATGAGGACTACAAATTTTTCATGGAATACAATAAAAACGAACAAGAGTAATTGATGATACCAACATCAATAGTAGAACGGCTAGTTTATTATTATTTTATGGTTTGCACAATATTGTTCCGGGTCTTCTGTTCGAATATAATACAATAAACAACATAATTTCAAAGGCTGATAAAATACTTTCGTATTTGTTACAAAATATGTTTGTTGTATTTCCGTATTTGATAAGCGTAGCGTGAATATTGTAAAATGTCGGAGAGTATTGCAAATGCGGATAAAATATTTTCTTATTAGTACAAAAATATGGTTGTTGGATTTTGATATTCGATAAATGTAGTGTGAGTATTGTGAAAGCAACATAACAGAATACATTGCTGGTTATCAAGAAGCTCCTATATTTGTTCAGAAAATGGTATCAATGCTACGACAATATCAGTGTACATAGAGGATATTATTACATAAGATGAATTTTGTGTGGAAAATAACAAAAATTAAATGGCGAGTAAATATTAACGGGGTAAGCATGAAACAAAAATGTAGAATAGAAAAATTTGGAAGCAACCATGAAACAGGGGGTGAAAATATGGATAGGAAAATAGTCCTACTTGAAATTGTTGCGTGCAAAAATAGGTAGAGAATTATTTATTGTGCGCGCAACAAAATGTTTCGGAATATTTTAAAATATCGCACGAATTTTACGAAAGCACGAGCATCGTTTATGTGACGAACCTCTCTTTTAAAGATTATACTACACCCCTCTCTCCTGACATTAATCCAGAGCCGAATGATCAGTCAGTAATCTCAGAATTACATCATGGTTCTTGGTGGAAATTGTCTTGGAAAGAAATTTGCAATCCAAATGCCTTTGAAATACTTGTTCCTATTATTTTTACATGGATGGCATTTCTTTGGATGTACACGGAAGACTAACTCTTACTCTGTTGAACACGACACTTGGTATTTTTGGTGTGGGGACCCACGCTTAACCTGAAGCATGGACAACTATTTGCTTCAATCAAGACCCAGAATGGGAGTCAACAAGACACGCATGGCATGCCGGTTCAAAGGAAAAAATATACAATCTCCATAATGGTTTGGAAGTTGCCCTTGAATTCTTTGCTTAAAGATGTATGTAACAAAGAGGGTGGTATGTCGCATCTTCCCTTTTCATCAAAAGTTTGAAGAAGAAAGAGGATGCTATTGAAAAATTAGGTTCAATGAACACCCCTAACAGTCCTCTGAGTGGTGGTCTAGTACCAGAGGTACTCGGCAATCAAGTTTTGTATGACCCTGCTGTCCAACTGATGGAGTGTGTCTTGATTGGTTGGGAATTAAACAACTATGACGATGACTCTGTTTCTGATGTTAATTGTTTTTCTCCTAGTGATGACAATGAGGAAGAAGGAATTGACAGCAAAGTCCCCCCCCCCTTTGAGTGTCCATAGAGAACTCAACAATGCACATGTTGATGATTACCCCCCTGATTGGAACACGGCAATTATGACTCCAATTGCTGGAAGGCATGTATCAGATGAACTCCTCAAGGTGAAGATCACATTAATGAAAATCATGCAAAAGCACAGCGTACCTGTAGTTGCAGACAAGAAATTTTATGCATGGGCTACCAAATCCAAGCATCTTAATTTATTTTCTTGGACAAAAGGAAATCTCATAAAGACCAAGTCAAGTGTCATGAAGGACATTTATGTAACTGTGCCTGAAATAGAAGGTGATGGCTTTCAACCTCATCTTATTGATTGGTATAATAAGAAATTGATCAGTGGAGATGTTGCTGGTTGTCAGCAAGTCTATGTCTGGTCATTCCCAAAAGTACTTCATTCCCTATTAACCAATGTCACATTGGTAAAGGAAGAAAATCTGTCTTTCCCCCATACCGAATACCCAACCTTACTGGTCCGCTATCCAGAACTACAAGGTAACGTTGATATAGACAAACTCCACCACGGTGAATGGTGGATCAATACTTGGGAAAAGAGATGCAAAACAGATTCTAATGGAATTTTGGTGCCTATAATTCTCTACATGGATGGAATCATAATCAACAATAGTGGTCCAATGACACTTACCCCACTCAACCTCCTGACGCTTGGTATATTCAACACCCTAACTCAGAATTCTTGGCTGGATGCATGGGAGACTATATATTTTCACCCAACAGGAACACATGATAAAGGTGACAAATTGATTTACAATGTGAACAATTTTCACTCTGGTCTTTGTGTGGCACTTTCATCTTTGAAAGATGCCTGCAACCTAATGGATGGTATAGAATGGTATGATTTGCTGTGGAACAGAAAGAAAGGGTCTGTTCAAATGACATTTGCAGCCGTGTATTTCATTGGTGATACTCCCCAGCACAGCCAACTTTGTGGGCATTCTCAAATAACCAATACAAAGATGATCTGTAGGCATTACAATTGTCCAAGGGTGCTTGGTAATAACACTCATGTCAATGTTCTGAAGGTCCCCGTTTCAATTAAAAGTGGGAAGATGAAGGCGTCTAAGGACAATAGTGGGGAAGAGTATCATTCTGTCTGTCTATGGAAGATGTCCGGTTTTACTGTTCCTACAGTGGACAAAGGAGTGAATGTTGAACATTATTCCAAAAATGCCTCCCCCACAGTGTACATAATGGTAACTCATTTTATGATATTGATTTTGGAGAAACCCCACAAAATATTATCTAGCGTCTATGGGAGAGAGGCTCCATATGTACCAACTTGATTGCGCAAAGCAAGCAGCAGAGACCTTCTGTGAGAATTTTTTTAAGAAATAACACCCGGTTACTTGGTGACATGGACAAGCTAGCTAGTTACTATGGTGCTGCTGTTTGGAGGCAGTCCAATTGTGACTTTTTGCAAACAAATGTTTTGGAATCAATACATACAGCAAAGAAGGAGGGTGACCTATCACTTATTACTACTATTTCACGCGTCCCCATGAGCCACGAGGGACAGGAATTTTGTTGTACTCCTCAAAATCTTCAGGTGAATTCCAACATTTTTGGTAAAGATGCAGCAGCCAGTGCTGAATGTTCCCCTTGTTTCCGTCTTCTTCCTCGTTTTTCTCTTTGTTCTTTAATTGTTTCAGTTTTGTGCCTTCTTCTTTGACTGTTTCTTCAATTGTTTCATGAAAACATTCCACTCCTGTTTGTTACAATTTCTTTCCGTCTATTTGGCCATCATCTCATCCACTTGTTCTGTGTTGTTCCGATAGTCCTCATTAGGTGTTTTCTCATTCAATTGTTTCATACATTTCTTCACCATTGTATGACGACAAATCATTATCTACCAATCACTCAACCAACTTGTCGTCAGACAGGGACGGTCCTCTGGATGGAAATGTATACAACCTTTAATGTGCTTTCTCACTGGCTGTGTCAGGTTACACCATTCCATTGCAGGGAATACATGTCCATCCTGTTCCAGTTTCCTTCATTGTTGCAAGTCCGCTTTTGCTCGTCTGATGCCAATGGTGTCATAACAGTGGATGTCTGCCTTCCCATTCAGTGGGAGATTGCCGCATAGAAGGTACAAAAGAATGATACCCAGACACCAAATGTGGTTTGTGGTGTAAGTGTTGCTTTTCTCATGTCCCGGGAATAATTTGTAGTGGACATACTAGTCCGGGGCCTCTCTCCAAACGGAGGAAGCTTCTTCTTCCTCAAATCTTCCTTTTCTGCTGTTCAGCCTAAAGAAAGTATCCACCGACATCAATTTTCGCCCTTGGAGGTTGGTCGTCAGCTTTGTTGTTAGTGTGTTGATGTTGTAGTTGCTGCTTTCAAGGCACCACCCTTGGAGCTGATTGCGCCACTACAGTGTTTCAGATTTGTATTGCTCTAGGAGGAACTGTAGTTGGATTACAAACTTCCTCTCAACAACAAGGGGTTGTTGGGCGGCGACGTTTGGCTCGACACAAGCAGACAGTCGGATCCAATTATCCTTGCCGGGATCTGTTGCTGTCTTTGTTGGAACCGGTTCTCCGCTGCATTTTGGCAAGTGAACGTGCTTCTTGTACTGTCTGGTTCTCCGCCGCACTTTGGGCGGCAGCGTGCTTGTATTAGTATTGCCGTCCGCATAATCCTGTATAACTATTAGAAGTAGAAAATCCACTCTCTACTCTATGCCCATGATGAAAGACAGAGGTGCTGCTTTTTACTGAATGTAAATCGGGGTTATACAGGATTATGAGTACTATTGCTATCTTGTTGGTTGTGTGGGCGCTTGATACCTGTCTGTATTCTTATTACCAGTAGACGTACAAGCTGAGGTGCAGCAGCCCTGACACCGCGCTGACACGCTGACACGCTGAGGTTCCCGCGCTGGCACTTTAGGTGCGAACCCGAGGTGCGTGTTCGTAAGATTACGTACGTGTTATTCACCAAAGATTCTTGTTCTCCTTGAATTAGTAATTTATGTACCGATACATGATTTGAGATTGTAACAGTAACAAAAACCATTTAAGCTGCTGTGTTGCAAATGAGATGAGAAACATTTCAAGCTTTTTCTCTGAGTAGTAATTTATGTACATGATTTAAGAATCTCACAGTAAGAATCTCACAATAAGAATAATCATTTTGTTTCATACCGAGCAACAATCATACAATCCTGATCTTTCTATTGTTATGTAATTCAATGATACCCCATCATATGCTCAGGAACCAGCAGATGTACTACTAATGATGGCCCGTATGAAGTACTACTAATCATCTGTTTATTTCTTCTTGTTGTTGGAAGGAATACACAAATTAGTTATAAGTTTTTGTTATACAATTTGTAACAACCCCTCTACATTGAAACAACTGTCAGATTCATCCACCACAAAAATGTACCAGCATTTCCATCATCAGCTGGCAAAAAAATTGTAACCAGGGTATGCCTCATAACCTTTGTATTGTTTGGAAACATACTAAACATTGACCAATCTGCCATGAGTCTTATCACAGCGTACACTGGATCACCAATTTGGTAAGTAGGATATATGATCTCCAGATCTGGGTCTTTCAACATGACCTTTATGTTACGCGTTGCATAGCCCTAACCAACTTTCAAAGGAAACTTGGGCATAATTCCTTCCAGAATACAATTCTACGTATCAACATTTTCTTCGATTTTTTTTGTGTTGCCATTTTTGGATAGTGACTATGTATGCGTCCAATCTTTGGGAGCCAGTTCAAGTTTTTTGACCAATAATGACTTTCCACCCACCACCATTTTGGCATTATTTCCAGATTCCTTTGAATTGTTTTTCTTCCCTGGTTCTTTTGAGGTTGCTTTCTTGGCCGCTGGTTTCAAATCACCGTCGTTTTCTCAGTTTGCATCTTTGTCGTCAGCACTTCCATTTCCATTTTGTCCATGTTTTCTTCATCACTCTTATCGCCCTTGTCCTGCAGTGGCTTACCATCATCATCATGGGGAAGTAACGTGTTGCTTTTGGTTTCACCGTCAGATGTAACAGTTTTGACAGGAATTTTATCGCTGTTTTCCTAATCAACCAACCATGGGAGTACCAAGCCCTTGCACCCAGAATCTGCATATTTGGAGGTGAACATTACCCATCCTGCCTCATATGAATTGTTCTTGGATTTGAAAGATTACAGTTCCTCCTTGTTGTCGAAGAAACAGCCCCAACTCACTAAATCTGACAATGTCTAGTAGGAAAAGTTGGAACCCTCGAGGTGCTTGAATACTCCACTCAAATATAGATCATTACCCTTGGTAATATGTGCCTTGGTTCTTGGGAAATAACTGAAAGTCTAACCTTTGATGGAGGTGGGGATTTATGTCTCTTCTTTGCTGGTGGTGTTCCATCAGGATCTTTTGTTCTGGCTGCTTGAGAATAATTGTCTGGGGAAGTAGCTTGTAGATTGACATTGCATGGAGATTTGGATTGATGTTTCTTATTTCCTTGTGGTGATCCCGAACAGGATCAAAGTGCCCTCAATGTCCTCATTGCTTCTGTACAACCTGATATGAAGACTGTAGAACCTGACGTGAAATCATTGGACCGGAAAGATCTTTGCTTGTATCAAAACAATCAGAATTGTGATTTTGGACAAAGGACAATCCATTATGAACAAAGATTATATCGGTAAATTGTTTGAAAACTTTGAGCCTATTAAAGGCAAAAACAAAAACCTAACCAGGCAATGATAGGAAACAAGGGAAAAACAACATCTCAAACAGTGACAATGCTTAACGTAAATGAAGAGCGGAAACTGATTTTGGAAAGAAAACCAACATTGGAGGATTTTGATTCTTGCAATGTCATTGCAGGTATTCAGATTTGTCAGTTTTGAGATGAATTACTATGGTGGATTACAAACCAGCCACTTGCATTTTTTTTTAACAGTACAAGGAGTACGATTACAAGTATGGTAGTACTAATGTACAATGTCAAAGGGGCTGCAGGGTACAAAGTCTGAATCTTGATTAATTTGATTCCTGAAACACTGTTGCAAAAAAATCGTTGATTGTTCCATTCCTGCAACACTGTTGCAGGATTTACTATTACTTTGTATTGTACAACAACATACAATTATACCACACCAACTGTACAGTAGGTTCCAGATTTTTTTGTTATGAGTATGGCTACGGTAGGAGTAATACTACTTCTAATTTATATACAATGTCAACAGTGAGGCCTGGTTTACATTCCAAAAAATAGTAATTTATTTTATTACCAGTGATACAACATACTAAATACAAACTATAATTACGATGCTACTATGCTTGGACTGCGATTGTAAGGGTGGATCCTATGGATTGATAGGGTAGGGAACACCATAATGTTGTGGTCCACACCAGAATTTTCAGGACATCACATTCTGGATTATCAGGGCACGCACAGACAAAGGATAGGCAGGTGCCAGTACAACCACCCTCACAAGTGCAACAATACAAGAGATAGTGATACAGCCCTCCCCAGGATGCAATAAATCAAGCACTTACAGCAAATAATCATTTTAGCACGGCTATTTGCAGCAGTCTGAATGAAAGAAAAAAACCTACTTACTCCAAAACAAATCAATTCCCATAAAACTAGCGCGCCAAAACAACCAACAGCAAAAACAGTAAGTTTCTATTTGCGATTTAACAAAGAAACAATGGTACAACAAATTTGCAGTCCAGTGCAGGAGGGTACAACTGTTGTTACACATAGAACAAACAACCCAATGAGCAGTGTATTGGGAAGTTACCAAACAAACACAAACAATAGCCAAACAGATACAACCCCCAACAGTAGCAACAGCAATACTCTACTGAGAACAAAAGAGACCAATGACATTAACATGAAACAAAACATTACCCGGTACGTCAAGGAAACAACATTCAGGATTTTGAATCTCTTCCCAAGCCGGTCTTTGTACATTCAATGATTGAGAGAATTGTAAAACTAGGTAATAACAATGAAATACCAAAGACGATGAATGCCAATGATCAAAAGTGGAGTGGAATTTTCTGCCGAGCAATCACTATGTGTAGGCACAATGCTCAAACTCTTGCCAGGAAAAACTACAAAGGTAAGAACAGCAGACAACATCATGATTGCCATTATACACTCTTTCACCACTTCTACCTCAATTGTCTTCGTAACACTGACACCTAGTAGACAATACTAAAATAAACAAACAGATACCAGATAATTTCCCAGCAACAGTTCTAATAATGGACACCAGAAAGGTGAACTCTGAAAATAGGCACCAATTACACAACGACTATTGACGTAAAAATTCACCTAAATTCCAATACTTCGCCAAAAGAATTCTTGGTGCTGTGTTGCCAAAAGAGACAGATTTCAAAAGAAAACACTACCAACACCAATCAGTAACATTTTCACCCCAAGCGATGAATCATTTGCATTGCTTTTCCTTTTCAATGACTATGACTCGTGGCTGAAAACAACAAAGGGCATGAGGAAGAGAAAGAAATTCACGGACAGCACATCTGGTAATAAGGAACGATGGAGTAACGAGGGACAAGATCTTTACAAATACATCCTAAGTGAAATAGAAAAAAGAAGAAAGGAACAGCAGTCAAAAGATTTAGAGATATAACTAGTTGAAACACACCAACAGCAAAATGGCAAACATACGCCACAAGATGACGAGGACAAAGAAAGTAAAAAGGAGCAAAGACAGAAGGAACAATGTGACATGATTGAGACTCTTGGCAAGGATGACGAGGACGACAAATTTTACATCAAATACATGAAATGTTTACAAAAGTAAATGGTGATAACAACATTATAGTACCCACGGTTAGTTCATTATTATTTTATGTCTGTTTGCGCAACACATTTGTCTTCTATTAAAATTGAATAGTGTGAAGGAGATAATTACAAAATCTGATAAAATAGTACTTTCTTTTTTGCACAAAACTATATTTGCTGGCTTTTCGTATTTCATATTCATAGTCTGAATATTGTGAAATGGATGTAACATAATAGATTGCCGGTCATTAAGAAGCTAATACATTTATGAAGAAATTGGTAATAACGCTACGGCAATGCCATTACACATAGAGGATAATATTACAAAAAATGAGTTTCGTTAGGGAAAAACAAAAATTGAGTGGAGTCTGAATTATTATTGGGGTAAGCATGAAAGGAAGTTGTAATATAGAAAAGTTGTGAAGCGACCATGATAATGGAGCTGAAACTATGAATGCGAAAATAGTCCTCCTGGAAACTGTTGCATGCAAAAATACATAGAGAATTATTGTTCATGCGCGCAATAAACATTTTCAATTTTTTAAATCAATCAAATGAATTTGATGCAAGCATGAGCATCGTATGTAACGTGGGTGTCCGTGCGGATGTCTGGGTGAACTCTGGGCAGTGTCTCTGCATCATACATACTACCTACGAGACCAACAATGCAAGAAATACATTGCTAGTTCTTGCTTGTGTCGTCTAGGTGTGGGCGGCGGGCAGGATGGCTGGTATGTGCGGACGAGCAGGGGAGTGTGCCTCCCACATGTCCTGCTTTGGCTTGTCCTACCGTTCTCTCCTGGTGTTCTTTGGCAGGTCAGGTGCCTGTGCTCCAATTTGTTGGATGGTTCACCACAAAATATGACCGCAAATGCACGTGCTGATGTCATCCCCAATATTGCAATGTTATATTTTTAGAAAAAAGGTGAGACCGTTAAGTATACCAACGTGTCAGACGTCTGTTCCTGGATTTGAATGGGACACACACACAAATCGGAAGACACGTGCATTTTATGTCATCCCCGTTCCGTAGCTTGAAGATAGTCCTTGTCAATAAATGGCTTGTTTCTTGTTAGAGACGATCGACGCGAATTGTACCGTACCAGGGATCATTATCATCTTCTTCTTCTGATTTCTAAACGGACGATTGGCAGACTGCGCGCCGTACCTGTAAGAATAGGAGTACTAGGACCCGTGCGTTCTAGCGGGTCTGTCCATCCATTCCTCATTACTGTATCGAAACATAACCTATTCGGGAATTTGATTCATTCATTGGCTTAAATTTAGATAAAAATTGGAATGATAACCATTTTTCCAAACAATGCTGTAGTACCCCGATAGTACCGTATGTTACCAGAACGTGCTCCCCTCCCTCCGCGGACAGCTTCCTTGAGCTGGAGGACGATAAATGACTTCTTGTCATCTCAAAAAATCCAAAAAATATCCATTAAATAGTCACTCGCTTTGACACGATTTTTTGGAGCGTAAACTTCAAACAATTCGCAACCACATCACATAATTACTCAATATCCGTAAAAAAATATGATACTCGTAGTACGATACCGTACGTAAATCTATTTTTTATTTTTAATCACAACGGCAGCAACCAACTACAACCAGGGATACGACAACAACAATAATTGCAGTGGTGATAATTCGTACTTCTTCTTGCGACTGCAACCCTGATTGCTCGGGCAATTGGAGAACGTAGTCGCGCGGATAGGGAACGAATCGCAGAATCAATCGAATCGATCCGATTCGATTTCAACTCAAGTCAACTCGACACAACTCAATTCAAATCCACTCGGCCGTCCCGTCCTGTCGTCACTCACTATTACGAGTACTAATATCCCTGTCCAAACTCCAACGAAAAAATCTTGCCATCCCTCGCTACAATTGTTTGACGACAAATCGAATCGAATCGAATCAAATCAAATCAAACCAAACCAAACCGACCATGACGACAACCTCGAATGCCGAAGGCACTGTTGCTGCTGCTTCGGCTGCTGCCGGAGCTCCCTCTCCGGCTGCCGGCAGCAGCAGCAGCAGCAGCAACAAAGCCACAACGACCACGAATCCGGCGAGTGCGAATGCGAATGCGAATACAACTGCAGCCGCTGCCGTCGTTCCGACAGTCACCAAGCCTCCCAAGCCCGAGGAGGTGATCAACGTCAACGTGGGAATTCTGGGACACGTGGACTCGGGAAAGACCTCCCTGGTCAAGACGTTGTCGACCCTCTTATCTACCGCCGCCCTGGACAAGTCCAAGCAATCCCGCCAACGAGGTGAGTGAGTGTGTGTGTGTGACAATCTATGCGATGCAATGCAATGCGATGCGATATCAATCCCGATGCGATGCAATGCAATGCGATCCTGTTGCAATTCAGGGATCGCGCAACGATTGATCGCACGATTTGTTGATCGAACAGGACCGAACAGGGTACAGTGGTTCCAACTGTATGGTGCCGGTGCCGGTACCGTACTAGATACGCGTGCCTCCAAAATCCTTGATTGATAGATACTCACTCTTGTTTTTACACACTTCCATTGCGATTACGGCACAACACAACAGGCATGACGCTGGATTTGGGATTCTCTTGTTTCTTTATGGACCTTCCGGATCGATTGAGAGAGCAACTGGAGCAGCAAAATAGCAGGAATGCAAATACGAATGCAAATGCAAAGGCGATAACCACCACGGCACCATCCCCGAACCAGAAAGTGACAACAACAACAACAACAAAAACAACAACAAACCCCAGCACTTCCAAACTCAAATATCTGCAGATGACACTGGTGGATTGTCCCGGCCACGCCTCGTTGATTCGAACCATCATCGGCGGTGCCCAGATCATTGACGTTGTGCTGCTGGTGGTCGATGCGTACAAGGGATGGCAGGCACAAACCACGGAATGCCTCGTCTTGGCGGAACTGACGGCCCCCCACCTGGTCGTCGCCCTCAACAAAATCGACATGTTCCCTGAACACGAGCGCGAGGAGCGATTGGAGGAAGCCAAGGCCAGGGTCCGGGAACGCCTGAGGCAATCCCCGAAATTTTCTCCAGACTCGGTGCCCATGATCGGAGTCTCGGCGTGCGCCGGGGGAGAAAAGGTAGCGGCCGTCGGTGGAGCGGACGATACTAATACTTCTACTTCGCTCGTGCACGATCTCGTCAAACAACAAACCATCAACGTAGACAAGCTGATCGATCTCTTGAAACTGACCATGCCGGCTCCCCGGCGGCACCTCGCGTTCGAAACCAACAGCAACACCGGTGGCACCACCACCACCACCACCAACAACAACAATGCGGACAATTTTTACTTTGCCATCGACCACTGCTTCCCGATCAAGGGCATGGGCACCGTCCTGACCGGAACCTGCCTCAACGGATCCGTAAGGGTCAACGACATGATCGAGTTTCCCGCCCTAGGAAACCTGCAGCGAAAGGTCAAATCCATGCAGATGTTCAAGCGAAAGACGAACCGAATCCAGCAGGGGGACCGCGCCGGAATCTGCGTGTCCAATTTCGATGCCTCGTCCCTGGAACGGGGTGTCTGCGCCAGCCCCGGCAGTGTCAAGTGGGTTAGCGGGGCCATTGCCCTCGTGAGAAAGATCGTTCCCCACTACAAGGGGGCATTTCTCAAGAACAAATCCAAATACCACGTCAGCGTCGGTCACTCGACGGTCATGGCCACGGTGTCCTTCTGGGGCGCCAGGGAATTGTGGACGGAAACCCAGAAACTACGGCAACTCGCCCATGATTCGAACTCGAACGGTGACGATGCCGAGGGAGCGGCATTGGCTTCCTCCTCCTCCTCCCAAAAAGCCGCCACGGCGTGCCTGGGAGGAGACGCCGACCAGGCCGGACTGCCGTTTTTAGAATTCGACTGGAACAAAGATTACTTGTTGCAAGACGGTATGCTGGATACTCTTCCCAAAGACGACATTGATTTCGATGCGATATCCTCCGGTTCGGGCAAGACGGACAGAAACCAAGACAGCAGCAGCAGCAACAAAAACAACAACAACACGGATGGATCCAATGGGGATGGCAACGGCAACGGATCCACCGAAAGTGGAGGAGAACAACAAGGTTTGTTGCATTGGGCCATATTGGATTTCCAGACTCCGGTGTATTGTCCTCTCCAATCGTTGGTGATCGGCTCGCGATTGGATGCCGTGGTAGAAGGAAACAATCATCGCCAACAAGGCGGCAAGAACAGCAATAAGAATTCCAACAAGAACAGCAACAAGAGCATTTCGAAAAGCAACAACAGCAACAAGCATGCGAGCGATCCCGATGGCGACGAGGCCGGAAACGACACCGCATCGTCCTGTCGTCTAGCATTCTGCGGACGACTCATCGAGCGCGTGGATCCAAAGGAAGACACCCAACGGATACGCTGGTACACTCCCAAGGAGAAACGGGGTGTCATCGCGCGACTCGGCGATCCACACAAACGACAGGACGACGGAAAGGTGGTCCGTTACGAGGTCTACGGCGGAGATTTGTTCAAGAAAGAGACGCTGCTGAGACCCTTTTTGGGACTGAAACTCGTGACGCACCCCGGTGGGGACGTCGGGGAACTCCGTTCGGGATTTGGGACGTCGGGGAAGTTCCGGGTTACCTTCCCGTCCGGGACCACGGCACGGGAGGGGGACACCCTGCGGCTTCCCTTTAAGCGATTTTTGCACGATCCCGAAAAAAAAATGCGTCAGGACGACATCGTGTTGCCCCCGGCGCGACCCGGAAGCCGAATAGACCCTCCCCAATCCTCCGGCAGCAAAAAGAGAAAGGTGGAATCCACCGGATCGGTGGAAAAGGTCAAGGGAGACCCATTGGTGGTGGAAGCAACAGCAACAACCCCCAATGGCGGCACCAACAACGACAAAAAGAAAAAGCCTGCAGCGACGAAATACCCAACCGCAATAATATCCGGCTTGTTTACGCCCGACGTGGATATCCGACAAATGGTGGGCCGCAAAATATGGATTCCTTCCACAAAAGAAGAAGGAGTTATATCCGGACCGTTTGGCAAAGCCGGAAAGTGCAAGGTTTCCTTCGTCGTCGATAACACCAACACCACCAGCAACGATTCATCATCGTCCAGTTCTTCCACGCATACGCACAATGCGCATCTCAAGGGCATTTCCGAGCACGCGGTAGGAAGCAAAGCGGAACTGCTACGGCCTTGATGATCCTTAAAAAAAATGTTTGGCATTCCGACTGTCTGGGTGGTTTCCATTGTTTTAGCTATTACTTCAATACTGATTATTATTACAGTTCTCTGTCTGTCCAATTCATACAGTAGGTACGGTAGGACTGGTATCAATATCTTTCATTTTCACTGATCAATCTCGAATCTGCCGAACTCAACATACTTCTAGTAGTTTATCGTACAAAAGGTTGTCTATCTCATTTTGTATCGTGTGTCTTTGTGTGTTCCACCTCCACCTTTGCGTCACAAATACTGCGTCGTTCCCACTCGTCAAACAGATTGAGGATACTGAAAGTAATTGATATGTAAAATTCACGCTTTACAATTGGTTCTGCGGTTGTCAACATCGTTCAAAACTCAGTGCTCGTACTGTAGCGAAGAAAAGGTTTCCAACATCCAATGCACATTTCGAAGCTATCCGACCTTGGCACATACGAGTCACTGGACAACCATGCCATGATCGAGGATGCTAAATGTTAAAATACGAAATAAGAATAAACCATCGATTTCGTCGCATGAAAGAAAAAATACTTTGCTCGCCATCGCCGTTGTCATCTCGGACGAACAGTGTCCGGCACGATTCCTCTTTCTTTATTCGGCAACGAGGGGCTGCTTATTTGCTCTTAGGACAGGGGGAATGCTGTAGTCTCTTTTTACTCCTACCGCATTTCACTCACACAGCTTTCATCTTTCTTTTTCTATCTATTCACTATGGGAATAGCAATCATGGTTCGAACTATTCTACCTCAAAAAGAGCAAAGCTCCATGGACTCGGTCTGCTTCTGCCCCAGCTCCCCAGACTCGATCACCAGCTGCAACAGAAACCCAACCTCCTCACTCTGTAGCACCCACCCAGGAAGTCTAGTAGTACATCGGCCAGTACCAACCTCTATAAGAAGAAGAAGAAGAAGAAGAAGAAGAAGGGTCTTCCTTCTCCTTCTGTCTCTCCGAGCACCACTACTGGAAAGAGGAAGAAGCGCCGAACCCTTTCCGTTTCTGTCCAAGTTTCATCTCCGACATCAGATACTCCGTTGATGATTGCGCCTCCTGCTACTGCTACTGATTCTGCTACTACTGCTGCTCTTTCGATTCTGGTTGCTACCGCTCCTCCTCCTCCTATTCCGATTGTTCCTCCTACTGCCGCTCCTTCTCCTCCTTCAATTCCGGTTGTGCCTTCTGCCGCCACTGCTGAAGAGGACACTGATGAAGAGAGTGTTGTGGTGGACAAACCAGCCGCCGCCGCCGCCGCCGCCGCTGCTGCTGCTACTGCTGCTGTTGCTAATGCTCTCGTTACAAAGTTTTAGCTACTACGATCTGTTACAGTTCCTACTATTACAACCCTTGTTCCCAATGTCAACTCTGGTAATCATGGGGCTGACTTCCGACAAGCTGCTGGTACTGCTGCTCAAGGCAACTTCTCTATTAGAGCCATTCTGTAAGATCTGAAGTATAATCCCTCAGCTCTGTGCTAGGTGCCAAGACAGACAAGATCAGGGTGGCTGTACAGGCTTGGACTTCAACACTTCAAAGCACGAGAAGGTCAAGAACAAAAGGGAGCTTGAATTCTTCGAATCACTTAATGGATGATCTGGGTAAGGATGTGGATCTATTGTCAAAGCTCAGCTGGCTCTGAGATCTGGTGGTTTCTCATCTCTGCTATATTGGCTTGAGTGGTGGATAGCTTGTTGCCATAAATGGAATTCCTCCACTGACATTCCCCTCTACCAAAGGCCCCGGCCACCATCATCTCCTTCTTCCACCTCAGGGCTCTCATCCAATCATACAATTTCATCAATATTCAAAGTAAATGCTTCAACTCTGCAAATAGGATTCCCCCCATCCTCAAGTGTACCTTCTTGTAGCAACTCATACAACCATAGAATCTGTTGCTTCAGACCAAGGGGAACATACTCAGCAACAGAGGGGTCAAAGCAAGCCCAAAGCAAGGGTGGTGCTAGGATACGCCGTGCACCTGAATGAGTCAAGGGAACTCGTGACTGAATAAAGACCGATTAGCAAGTATCTACTATCGTCGATTATTCTGATGGCAACAGCAATGGACTAACAGGCAGTAGCTGTAGACTAATTGATAGAGCTCACAATTTGCATATCACTACTATTCTAATACCAGTAGACCCGGGGTATGGCATGATTTTAAAATCAAGCTAAGCGCTGTGGACCGGGGACACAAAAGGCTCAGAAAACCGACAGGTGAACCAACACCGGAAGAAAGTGCTCCACTGGAGGCGTAAGAAGCAAAAGAAGGATAGAGAAGCCACCCATGTCTGCAGCATGACGGTGAGGATCATCCGGCAACCACTGAGCCTATGGAATAGGACAGCGGCAGCAACAGAGACACCTAAGGACCTTGATAGGACCATGGTCAACAAAACAAAAGGAAAAGAAAAAGTGCTCAAAGCAACACAACAAGTCAGAATGATGACCCATTGGACTAAACTGGAAGGCAGACAGACAAATAAAAATACCACCAGGCGAACCACAGTACCAGCATACAGGGATGTACGCAGTACGAACTGGCAGGGGACAAAATCCCACGGGAATCGACTATGAGGAAACCGGACCGGTTACCCCACACTTACGAGGAAGGAGACTATGTCACCCTGGAAAGGAAGGGTGTTATATCAAAACTCTCTTTCCCACAGCAGGGACCTTACAAATAATAATAATATACTTATTTAAGTAACCTTAACCACCAAAGGTGGATCTAAACTACTCAGTCTGTATCCAGACTTTAACGTCGCCTCAATCAAAGAGAGTTTAAGCCCCAAGTTGTAGAACGACAAATTTTTCAAACGAATCCTGAAAGCAAGCAGGGAGGGTACAAAGAACAAACTGATGAATGATGTCCCAAACAGAAGCCTAACAGAAGGCAGCTGCAACAATCATACAGTAGGAAGGGGATACACATAGGAGGAGCAGCGCCGCATGGCACCACTCAGGCGGGCTGGTCCTATGGTATGTGGGATGGAAGAAGACAGGGGCCATGGTCTTGAAGGAAGAAGAACAGGGTGGGCTGGAAGGGAGGGTACAAAGAACAAACTGATGACTCATGCCTCAAGCAGAAGCCTAACAGAAGGCAACTGCCAACAATCATACAGTAGGAAAGTATTATTTTCCTTCTGAATCCGATTCGTTGAGAGTCTGATTCAAGGGCTTCTGACGAACAGCAACGCTGTGTTAGTGTGTTAGTAGACAAACGATTGTACTCTACGCGTGACAATTGTGGTTGGATACTTTCGGCAACGGATAATCGGACTACAGGCGAGACTAGGGAAACGCCAGATCTCCTCTTGCTGTGACTTATTCAGATTGCAGCGAGACAGACCTTAGTATGTAGATTACAAGTAGTTGGTAGCAACTAGTGTGAATTTTGGGATATAAATCAGTTGAATGTTAAAAGTATGAGATAAAGTGAAATCTTGCCGAAATGCAAGATATCTCTTTTATTGAGATGAATACGTTGCAACTGCTGTTGCGTAGTGCTGAGATTACTCGCTGATTATTTCCGTACATGTATTAGTCGTTGACCATATATATTTGTATGCATGTATATGTATTGTGTGAGAATCACATGCCAACGGTTTTCTTCTCTTGTTCCGTTAGGAAGACTCCATGAAATGTTTATCATTAAGGTCAGGAATTGCTCCCGTAGCTCGTGTGATATTTTATGAAATCAGAGTTTGCTCACCGAAGAACAATGGCAATATTGTAAGACAGGGATTGCTCACCGTTTATGCGCGATGGGAATCGATGCGCCGTGGGAATCGATATGCCGTGGGAATCGATTACTTGGATGAATACGGGACTCATTGATTCATGCGCATAGGAAATCTACCCTTTGGTAGCTTTGGTACTTCTGGTCACGAAAGGAATTTAATACTCCCCATGTCTCCTTGTGAAGGGTCATCACGCTCTACATGATGCTTCCATCATCCTGGAGAAGGTCGCCAGTATTACCACAGAAGTGGAAGATGGGCCTGAGCAGTGGATACACAACTGAGTGACTCCAATGCTTGGTGAGAATGTCTGCACAGTTATCCTTACCTGGGATGTGCATCATTAAAATGAAACCTCTCGCTATCATGCTCCGTACGTAGTGAAACGATAGAATGTTATGACGCTTATGCAACCTTGCGTAGGGAAAGGTTGACGTTTGGATCATCTTTTCGTTGTCACCCCAGGAGTATGAGATATCATGGACTCGTGTTCCGAGGTATCGGAATGAGTGGCGTAGATCGACAATCTGTTCGATGCAAGTTCTTCCTGCAACAAATTCAGCTCCAAAGGTGGCTGTTTCCGTAGTAGACTGCTTCTTCGAGAACCACATCATGGGAGTCTTGTTCGCGAAATGAAGAATGCCGGTAACTGCCTTGCCACTGAGAATATCATGCATGAGGTTGGCATCATAGAAGTGTGTTAACACTACTGTCTTTCCAAGCGGTGCAGGAGCGTCGTCGGGTAGCTCTTCAGAATGCTCCCCATAGACGGTGTTGGACCAGTCGATGGTGTTGGGTTTAGTCAATATAAAATCGGGCGGTTCCACGCGGAATCTGATTTTAAAATGTCTAAACTTGGAGATATATCCATAGATACGTTTAGCACGTTCGAGATGCCCATCTCGTGGCTGAGCTCTAAAACTTGAGAGCGTCATCACGGCTGTTTGTACATCGAAACGGCCAATAGCGATGATCCATTGCAGTGAACCGATCATACTTTGGTATTTCTGTATACCGGTTTCTTCGAGAAAGGCTGAGGAGTCCAATCCGGGATGATCGTTCTCCGCGATGGGTGATTGGAACCTAGTGCTAGGTTTGCATCCGAACATTTGTTCGTAAGATGCTTCCATCTTTTCGATGAACTTTATGGGATTCATGCACAGAACACCATGTTCGTCGCGCTCAAATCCACAGCCTAAGTGAAAGTTCATAGGTCCGGATCCCTTCAATTTGAAGTTATATGGTGACGATTGCAATATCTTCAAGAAGGAATTGGGATCCGCCATGCAGAGACATAGGTCATTGACATATGTGCATATAAGCTCATATACACGTTCACCATGCTTGTTCGTTCCGGGTTTGAGGAATATTTCCAGTTCTGCGCGGGATCTTTCGAAGCCGAGTTCGATGAGACAAGCCGCGAGTAAGTCTCCAAAGCACTTGCCTGAAGACCTGAGACCATATAGGGCTTTGTAAATGACCAACAGGTGACCCTCCAACGATCCGAATTCGGGACCTGCTTTGATGCATACTTTCTCGCAGGTGACTGCTTCCAAGTAGGCGTTACCTATGTCGGTGCCCCATGCTTCTAGATCGTTGAGTTCAGCTAGGAATAGGCACATACGTAGGCCGCGAAGAGATATGACGCCTGCGTAAACACTGTGGATAGGGGCCTCAGTGAGATTACCGTTAGCAACGAGGCGAGCCTTGTGTCTTCCGTTGTGTTTGACAGCGTATATCATGTGTACCTTGATCTGTTGGAATCCCGGGGGAATGGAGCTCGTCTTGTACACGCCTTTATCAATGAATGTATTGTACTCATTGAGTTGTGTCATTTCCAGAGTGGTGGCATCTTCCCATTTGGTGTTCCTGTTGGCTTGATCAAATCGGAGGGCTTCTTCGTGGTTACGAGGCACTTTGAATCCATATTGATACTGCGGAGTGGTACGGAAAGAACGTAGTTTGGCTTGGTGCACGAGTCGATCAAGTTTCTTGGTTCGTCGGGCTAGGTTGGTGATTCGCCTGAGACGTTTCCAACCCGGGAGATCAAGCAAGTTGTTGTCTTTTCCATATTTTGCAACGGTGACCGGGTCGTCAGCTGCAATATTGGCCAGAGGTTCATATGTGCGTTCCATATTTTCCCATTCAATCCAGAGGTTATACTTGGAACCTTTGTATTGAGGATGCTTGTTATCCAGTGGACCTTGGTGTCCTAGGATGCGGCGAAACGACCAGAGTTTGCCGTCTTCTTGTGTTGCATCACGATGTATGTAATTCATGACGTCATTGTATGCAATGATATCATCGAGTTCGTCATCGGAGTGTTTGCACTTGAACTTGATGAAGTCTTTATTGCGTTCAAGACTGTCTTCAACATCGACGATGGTAAGACGCTTCCGAGTGCCATCAGGATTGGTTACAAGGAAGGAACGTCCTTGTAGATCGGCAATCGGGATCATAGGAATGGTAATAGGTTTACCGTCATCGTCAAATTGTGCGTTACCTTCTTCGTTGGTAACAGCTACCTGTGATGGGTCTACGGAAGGAGTAGCTGGGTTGGTGTGTGGAGTTGCGACGTCACTAACATCAAAGTATGCTAATTCCGGTGGGTCAAAATCATCTTCAGTAAGGAGAACGCCGTCGGATGTCTTGCTGAAGATGTGTGTCGTAGGAGGACCATCAAGACTCTCCCCATAGTTGTTAGAGAGTGGAGAAGGTGACCAGCTAGGGCTGTCATCGACCTTCTTATAAAGAAAGCTCGGTAACGAGGGGTGGGCGGGTGGTTGAAGAATTGGTTGAGTGCCAGGTGCGTGGGGCGTGGTATCTGGTTGTTTGTTGGGTGCAGATAGAACGGTGTCATCGGCGGTGTCAGAATCAGCAGGTGAACCGTTAGGGGAAACTGAGCTGTTTGGTTTGGTAGACTCGTCAATTAGTTTATTCTGATTGGTATGCTCCCCATGTTTGAAAGCTGGAGCTTCTCCAGTGGCGTATATACGGGGTAAGGAATCCTTTGCATTACGCCATTTGATGAAACCATCATCAGTAAATAGGCCCGCGCGTTTGTTACGTGACTCAGGTGTAAGAGCAGATCGAACACCGGACCGGTCTAGTAACTTGTTGGTAACTGGGTCCCAGATGCGAAAGCAGAGTCCATTGCCAACATGTTCGGCGATGCCGACGAAATGACCTAGGCGTTTGGTAGATTTGGTACCGAAAGGAGAGTCATTTGTCTTGAAATACACAGGTTCAAACCAGAAGAAACTGGTGTATGCGCTGATGTCGCCAATTGTACCCGTGGCAATGAAGATCGGTTGTTTATCGGACAGCGTAGGGTCAGAGACAACATTGAGGAGACCCGCGACGTATGTCATGCACAGTAACCACATGTGTGGAGGTGTGCCGGTACGATCCATGACGCGATTGACAATGCGTTTGAACGTTTGGTATCGTCGTTCGAATTGATTCTGGTGTTGATGGTACGGTTCACTTTGCCAGAGTCCAATCCATAACATTTTTAGGTAATCCATGACTTTCTTACTTGATTGATAGTTACCGTGGTCGCAAAGGAGGCGGATGGGCCTGCCCCATTTTCGAACAAAGTTCTGAAAGCAGGATAGGAAATCGCCGGTGGTACGCATTTCTTCAACGTGTATAATATGTGATTTGCGGCCAAAGAAGATCTGAGCAATCTTGGATCCACCATCAATTGCTGGGACATCTGAATAGACTGCATCGGACATAACATCGTCATTGAAGGGGCGAACGTTCATGGCCGGTTGAGGGGAATGAAACCGTTTGAAAATGTTACCATCAGGGCTAACCGCTAACGAACTGTATTGAGTTAAGTTTTCAAAGGTAGCTTTGATGCGATCGGTGGAAACCCAACAAAAGAAAGGTTTCAGGGATAAGTAATCATGTTCGTTGGGGTATCTTTCGCGGGGCGTAGCTGCAATGCATGTAGTGTCACTGGCTGTACAATCTGTCGGAAACGCAGTGACTGTTCCAGAGACTGCGGTTGGCGCGCAGCATGCGAGACGTGCTTGATGAGCGTAGTCGGTGGAAGTAAGCCAAAAGGAGCGATCGTTGTTCTTATGATCATCAATCGGAAGAAAGGGAGATCGGGTGGAATGGCTGGAATACGAGCTGAGGGATGTGACCGTGGAGGACCCGGGAGAAACAGAGATATCGAATCCTTCAAGGCAGCGTGGGTTCCCATATTCGTCGTAATCGGCATAAGGGAGTTGCTGTGGTTGGGGAGGATATTTCTGGAGAAAGTGTTCATCCTTTGCACTGATCGTGGTATCGAGAACAGATGGGTCCCAATGTTTATCGGACGTCATGATAACATGTGGTATCGTGTCAAATTCGACAGTCGTATACTTTCGCATCGCAAGGTATGGTAAACCGTGTCGTATGCTAAGAGGCAGTGCATAGCCATCGGAGGTGGTGATGACCTGTCCTCTGCCTGCTTTGATGGACGTGTTGTCTACCGTGGAAAAATATGCTTCCATCTGGCCGGATGACAATATAGAAGGATGTCGTCCTGTATAGGCACATTCATTGAAAATGAGAATGACGGGGCCTCTGTTTGACATGGAATATGCTCCGCATGTAGCAATGGGAATATTCTGTACCTGATGATTGTTAATGCCGGTGACGTTAACATATCATGGTGGGATATCCTTGGAGATGAGACACGCATCATTACCGATGATGCAGCCATTTGCGCCGCGATCGACCATGGCAAAACCAGGGCTAGTAACCGTAGTTTTGTGTATACGGTATGTGTATGACGTTACGGGACCATCATTAGGAAAGGTGAGATCATCCTCGGGAGTATACCACTGGTGAAAATTGGCGGAATACGATGGTGTTCCAACAGGTATTTGGGTGTCACCGTCCTTTTTGTACTGAATGTCAGGGTTGTTTGAAAGGAATCGAGCTGGATGCGCGGGTGACACGGAAGACTTGAGAGGTCGCTGGTCCTTAGACGAAGAGGTCGTGGATTTGTATACACCTAGGGATGCATGGAAAACGCCTCTACGATCATTCTCTACAGCAGGATGTAGGTCTGCTGCGGAATTGGCATGCTCATCCTTGGTCGAAGTATCGTCTTCTCGAAAAGATACCGAGTGTTCATGTTGGTATGCCTTCCGGGTAATGGGTTTGACACTGTTGGGGTCAGGTTGGTCCGTGTTAAGTAAGTCGCGTCGCAATGAGGCAACCACGATTTTCTTGCCTTCCGGAGAAAAACTGAGCCAACTCTTCATGTCCTGACGTGACAAGGCCTTCCATATGTTTGTAGGCAACCTTGTGGTAGGGTCAGGGGTACGTCCAGCCTTAAACACAGCATAATCTTGATAGTCTCCTTCAAATTCGATGGGGAGAGCATAGTCATCATGGTTTTGGATCGAGTCAGAAGAAAAATCATGAACGTGTGCACGTACGGTCGACCGAGGAGCAGACATCGCAGATTGGGAATCAAGTCGAGTTGCTTCGAGTAAGAGCGTGATTTTAAGATCGTGGATAGCAGCGGCTTCGGCAACTGCATCGGTTACGGTGCTATTCGTCCCACCTGGATCCTTGACTTTGGCAAACTGTTCGCTTAGCTGGAAGCTGGAATAGCATGCCTGACACAATGCTGATTTAACAGTATGGTACTCAAGGGGCTTGTTGGGAGGACGGAGCTTGTTGAGGTGATTCAATTCATCAAACCAATGTGTGATGAATTTCACTTTGGATTCCTTCCAATTGTTGAGGTTCAACTTGAGCAACGCTTGTAGCTGAGTCGAGTTGTCGTATACCTTTGCTTTTGATTGGCTATGAAGGTTTACGAAGTCGAAGTATGCCTTGCGTCCATCACGAGTGGTAGAATGACTGTGTACACATGATGCAGAAAGGTCACTCTTGAAGACTTCCAACATTAGTACCCAGAAGAAGGCACATTGTTTGACGTAGAGATCACGGGTGTAACCCACAAGCGTGGCTGGAGGCCAAGTTTCATCGAGGAATGTCTCTGTATCGATGTCGTATGCCTCGAGTTTAGCTTTGAAACCGACGAGCCAGTGTTCGAATCTCGAGTCATTCGTGAGGGGTGTAAAGGACTTTTCATCTCGTGCTTTTCGGCACCATGATTCGTACTTTACCTGCTGAGGGGACTTTTTGTTACTTCCCGCCGGAGGAGGTGGTGGGTTCAGAACAGATTCGTTACGTAAGCGTTGGGCACGCTCCTCGCGGAATGCCTGGAATTCTATGTATGTATATGACTTTACATCTTTCCAGTCCTTCTCGTCTTCTTCTAGGTCGACACCTTCTTCTTGTAGGTCGATAGCGAAATCCGCAAGTGCTTCTATGCTCCTTTGGATGGATCGTGGGATATGCGTTGCCAATCCTTGCTCCGTATAGGTAAGTTTGCGTGCAAAATCCGGTTCGATAAGTGCGTCTAGGAACGACTTCCACTCGCATAATCCGCCTTCTTTGAGAGCTAGGCACAACTTGCTAGTAATCTCACTTGTTACGTTGAGTAATGATATGAGTATCTTTCTCATATCAGCATCGAAGCTGGGAAAGCGTTCGATAGTGGTGACTTCGGCGTCATTCTTCTCTTCGCCTCCGAGTGCATTGCCGGGCATCAACGGTATGTTCGGCATCTGTGGTGGTTCGGAGCCTTGGAAAGAATTGCGTGGTGACTGAGAATGGGAACTGCTTCGTGTACGATGTGCGATGTGCATATGCCAGCGTAGGGATTGTGTTCAATTCCGTTCCTGTTCCTTCTTGTGTGCAAGCCTTCTTAGAGCTTGCGACTGTTAATCTATTATTTTCCTTCTGAATCCAATTCGTTGAGAGTCTGATTCAAGGGCTTCTGACGAACAGCAACGCTGTGTTAGTGTGTTAGTAGACGAACGATTGTACTCTACGCGTGACAATTGTGGTTGGATACTTTCGGCAACGGATAATCGGACTACAGGCGAGACTAGGGAAACGCCAGATCTCCTCTTGCTGTGACTTATTCAGATTGCAGCGAGACAGACCTTAGTATGTAGATTACAAGTAGTTGGTAGCAACTAGTGTAAATTTTGGGATATAAATCAGTTGAATGTTAAAAGTATGAGATAAAGTGAAATCTTGCCGAAATGCAAGATATCTCTTTTATTGAGATGAATACGTTGCAACTGCTGTTGCGTAGTGCTGAGATTACTCGCTGATTATTTCCGTACATGTATTAGTCATTGACCATATATATTTGTATGCATGTATATGTATTGTGTGAGAATCACATGCCAACGGTTTTCTTCTCTTGTTCCGTTAGGAAGACTCCATGAAATGTTTATCATTAAGGTCAGGAATTGCTCCCGTAGCTCGTGTGATATTTTATGAAATCAGAGTTTGCTCACCGAAGAACAATGGCAATATTGTAAGACAGGGATTGCTCACCGTTTATGCGCGATGGGAATCAATGCGCCGTGGGAATCGATATGCCGTGGGAATCGATTACTTGGATGAATACGGGACTCATTGATTCATGCGCATAGGAAATCTACCCTTTGGTAGCTTTGGTACTTCTGGTCACGAAAGGAATTTAATAGAAAGGTATACACATAGGAGGAGGAGCGCCGCATGGCACCACCCAAGCGGGCTGGTCCTACGGTATGTGGACGGAAGAAGACAGGGGCCATGGTCTTGGAGGAAGAAGAACAAGGTGGGGGAGTTTGGGTAGTGGAGGTGCGTTTGATCTGGAGGCGTCCGCACCTCCGTCGTCGAGTTGTGCGATTGCCGCCGACAACAGTAGGAGTTTTTTGATCGAATTTGCCGCCAACAAGGACAGTAGGAAGGGGTACGTTTGATTGTCTGCCGCACCTCTGTCACCCACGATCAAATTGTTGAGTTTTTCAATCGAATTTTGCTGCCAACAACAGTAGGAAAGGATTTCGCCAACAACAGTAGGAAGGGACAACAGTAGGAAGGGATACACATACCGTAGGAAGGGTATAGTGCCGCTGCTTGGTGGAAGAAGCAAGGGATCCTACGGTAACGAAATGGAAGCCCCTAAGTGGAATTCAGTTAGTGGGGGGCACAGGGGCCATGGTCTTGGAGGAAGAAGAACAAGGCAGGCTGTACACTGGAGGGGTCCTGTGTAGGATGGGAACCATAAAAGAACAACACTTAGGGGCACATGGTATGTAGTAGGCTAGAACTTGAAGGTCGACCTGTGAGACCTCTCATATCTCGCAGGGAACACTTGAAGAACCGGTGGAACACTGGAAGGAGGTTCCTATGTAGAAACGGGCTCTAATTGAAACCACTTAGGAGCCAATGGGCTGTAGGTGTGAAAACAGATGCCAGATGTTGGGCACACCTGATGATGCATGGAGGAGGTAGGGCCATAAGTGAAAACACTTAAATACCAGGGGCCATACAAGGATTCGTACTTAAAGGTCAGGGAAGGAACAGAAGGGAACTTGAAGTTCGACCTGTGAGACCTCTCTTATCTCACAGGGAAGGGACTTGAAGAACCAGGTGGAACACTAAAGGAGGGTCCTATGTAGAAACAGGCTCTAATCAAAACCACTTAGGAGCCAAGGGGCTGTAGGTGTGAAAACAGATGCCAGCTGTAGGGCACACCTGATTGTATAGGGAGGAAGTAGGGCCTTAGGGGAAAACACTTAACAACAAGGGCCATAAGTGAATTCACATTTAAAGGTCAGGGAAGGAACAGAAGGGAACTTGAAGTTTGACCTGTGAGACCTCTCTTATCTCTCACAGGAGACTTGAAGAACCGGTTGGTACACTGGAAGAAGGGTCATATGTAGAATTGGCCTCTAATTGAAACCACTTAGGAGCCAAGGGGCTGTAGGTGTGAAAACAGATGCCAGCTGTAGGGCACACCTGAAAGGTATATGTGGGAAGGAGAGCCTTGAGCAGAAACACTTAGGGGCCAGGGCCATAAGTGAATTCGCACTTAGAGATCAGGGGAGGAACGGTGGGAACTTGAAGCTCAACCTGTGAGACCTCTCTTATCTTGCAGGGAAAGAGACTTGAAGAACCAGAGGGTTATATAAAGTATAGCGCAACCTCAACTTGCAAATACTTAAGGGTCAGGACGAAGGAACCTTCTAGAAGGGAGGGGTGTGTGTATGTTTGTCAACTTTAGCAGAAACCAAAACGTTAAGTGAAAAGCACTTAGGGGGCTTGGAAACAGTTCAAAAGAAGCTTGAGGAATGAAGAACGTTGAGTGTAACAGGATAGAGCTGTTAAGTAAAGATACTTAAGAACCTTGGGGGAGAAGCTTGGAAACAGATCTAAGTGGTAGCGCTTCGCGAAAACAGATCAACGAAGTAGCTTTGTGGGGTTAGTACTTGTCTACAGGATCCAGTGTAGGTAGAAGGGATACTGGATTCAGTGTAGAAAATTAGTGTTGGTTTGCAAGCCCAACGACCCACAACAACCGACCGACAATGGTGAATTGGCAACCACAGAGGCCAAGGAAAGCGCCAATCGACCAAGCTGATAGCAAAATCAAAAAGGCCGGGTCTTGGTTAGTATGTGTAGGGGCTGGTGTCAGGTGTGGCGGTGGAGAAGTGGGCAAGATATGGCAGGGGAGATTTGTGTAGAAATCTACGTGATTTTAGTACTGAAACATCAGAAATTTGGAACGTCGGACAAAGTTGCTCGAGAGCAAAATTGTACAGCAGGGACCTTACAGAGTGATTCAGGCCCATGAGAATGGAACTGTCACCATTGAAACGACTCCCTTTGTAACCAACCAGGTTAACATCAGGCGTGTCCAACCTTATTATTGCAGGGATCCACCAAACTGAACAGTGCCATGGAGGAGCATGCCGTGCACCGGAATGAGTCATGGGAACTCGCGACTGAATAAAGACTGATTAGCAAGTATCGGCTATTGCCGATTATTCCGATGGCAACAGCAATGGACTAGCATGCAGTAGCTGTAGACTAATCAATAGAGCTCAAAATTTGCATATCACTACTATTCTAATACTAGTAGACCCAGGGTATGGCAGGATAGCAGCACCACCATACCCATACCTTCCTCAAATTGTGGGAGTAGCGGAGGCAAAAAAGCCAGCCATCTGTAATACCACTGTTATCCCTCTCCTGGTACAAGCAAATGCCCCTGTGGCAAAGCTTGCTAGCAGCATTGATATCAGGCCAATCCAACTGGATATCCAAGTACTTATCTTGCATAGACTTAGTCTTCCTCCATCTAGCCCTGAAGTTAACATCATATCTAGTAGCTCCTCCTCTCCTAGACATAATTGTAGCCCACTTCTAACAGAATGAGTTTCTAGGTGTTGCTGCCGTCCAAGGGGTCTAAGTTTGTCGTGTTCAATGAGGATGCTCTTAAGGGTATTTTGGTATGAAGTCTTACACTTGTTTGCTTCCTTGTTCTGGTGGGCTTTCAGCACAGACCTAGAGTCACTACCACCCTCAACAAACAGCCACTGGCTCAATGCACCACCCGTGCCACTACTTAGCCACATCTCCAGCAGTATTGGGGATCTACTGCTACCATCAGCATGATTCTTTCACTCACCTCATTTATTTGCAGGTCATCTTTTGTCAGTTGCCCTGCCATTCTGTCAGATACATGCAAACCTTTGTACCAGTTTCAGAAAAATGAATTAGTTACCGAGAGGACCATTTCTGTCTCTGGTGTATGTTTGTATAGCAACTTCGTATGAAATACCTCTAATAATAAAAAACTTGTCGTTAAACTACTACAACACCCTTGAAACAAAAGTCAAACACAAGATAAAACAAAACATGTTGGACTTTTGTCTTCCATATGATCTGTTTGCTGTACAACTAGGATACCACAAGACATCAAAGTTATTGCCTGAAGGCAGTGAATTGCCCTTATCCTCTGTAACTCTTTTGGAAGTTTCCACGTGGATCAACATGTCCTGTATATCCCCATTCTGGCCTGACATGCGTGATAACATTTTGCAGCAACTCTGCAACAGTGGTTTGATTCTATCTACCCGATGACTATCAGAGGTATTGATTCTGCAATGAACAAAAATTGGTTGTCTGGTGAAAAGGAAAAAACTGAGCGCTGTTGTTTGTCAAGCAAAAAGAGAGAGTTGCCTCTGTTACCAAGATCTTTGTTTATGGTCTATGAACGGTCAGATTATTTTCAAAAACATAGATCACATCTTTGGAGGTTACTGGAACTGTTTCCATACAAATAGAAAAGGAAGGCAATTTGGTGCTTGTCTTGGCAAAGCTTGCAATTCACTCACTTGGACGGTTTTGTTGTGCTGCAAAGACTCCTCCTCTCTGTGTCATCAATAGATTGAATGATATCTTTCCAGACAGCAACTGACAGCTCTATTTGGTCTGTTCCTATTCGGCTAGTTTTTCCCGTAATTGTCAGTTATTTGTTACCTACTGACCTGCATTTTTCCTGATAGAACCTATTACTAGGCCCATTTTTGGCAGTCGTGTTCTTTGGAACCTATTACCAGGCCCATTTTTGTCAGTCGGGGTCTTCAGAACCTATGACCAGGCCCCTTTCTGTCAGGCTCTTCATACTGCACATGAAACAAAGACAAAAACAGAACAAAATTATTAACCAATCAGAACTGTTAAGTCACCCAAATCTTGAACCTTAATAATCTTCCTAGAAAATCAAATCTCAATGAAAATGGAAAAATGATTCATTGAGATTTGATTCTCAACTACAAACAGGACAGGAATAGTTATTTAATAACCATTTCTGATTGGCTAACAAATTTGTAGTGAATATTTAATTATCCATTCACATTAATGAAAAATATGATGCCAACTCAGCTATTCAATTAATCCAAGACATTTTTTCCCCTTTGTTTTTAGTTAATGCTGAGTTGGGTTAGTTTACCATTGATCGTACGTACCGGTAACCCAAATTTTAAAACCCCCGTTTTCGTTTCATATTGGGTGATTCCTGAAATAGTCTGGGTAGGGGCCCAGATTTTTGTATTTCGGGAATGAAAATTGCCCTACCCAGATTTTGGCGGGCCAGTGTGCAACATCTCATTTTTGGAATAAGGAATTTTAAATAAGAAATTAAATAACCAAGCACATACACAAAAAACGTACTAGGTTAAATATTAACATGTGCTTGGATTCCTAAGGAAATCCGGGCAAGATCTGGGTAGGGACCCAGATACTGGTCGAGGTGAGCTCACGTTGACCAGTATCTGGGTCAAAATGGTACAGAATTAAATCTGGGCCCCTACCCAGACTATTTCGGGAATCACCCATTACGGTACGTACGTACCGGGTAGTTCGGAACCTACCGGTAGTTCAACATCAATTCAGCGACTGATGGGACATGCGAAGTAAACCATTTTTTTTAAAACATGAGGCTCTTGCTCTACCGGTACGAGTACGAGTACGAGTACGTACGGTACAGACAAAAACAGCGTTCTTGTTGATCACCATCTGTGACGCGCCGTTGATTGTACCGTGCCGGTACGGTTATTTGCCAGTAATCTTTCCGTATCTCTGTCCGGTTTTTGAAGGGCCCTGAAACTTGCAGTAGAAGACTGGCATTTTAGCTATTTGAATTGTTTGTTTGTTTATTACATTGAATTATCATTTACTCAGATTGTTGAATTGTGAGCGGATGAATCCACTCTTTCCTAAGATCACTAAAACCACTAAATTGGTGCATCGATCCGCTAATACTTCGATGCACACACTAAATCACTGACATTTGCACCGGCCCGCTAATACTCCAGTGCAATTCTCGCATGCCCCGTACCTTTATTACCAAGAGCTGTAGGCCTCTACCTTGTGCCCTGTAGATTATAGTACTTAAGGGGTCTTTTGAAGAAGATACTTTTTGCGCCACATCATCCGGGAACAGATGATCTTTTCTCCACATGACTGATGATGGCCCTTCTCCACATTCCAAGAGAAACTTCTCATTCTTTCTCCATTCAATCAACCGTCTCTGTCGTATGCCTCTAGAAAAGGGTACTAAAATAAGGTTTATGTATTGGTTAAAAACTAAGATTGTGAGCTAGCTCTTCTGTCAACCACTCCGAGGAGCAGTTGGGAGCTTGTAACAGTAAACAGCCGTTGAATCGAAATTCAACGTACATTGCACATAGAGAAGCACATGGAGAATTTGGATATGTTCTTCATCCAGTGTTCAATATTGAACACTGGCTTGCGTGGCATTGCTTTTTAGATTTTCTTGAGTCGTGGGTAATTTTCAATCGTGAGCGTTGGAATACCACACTTTTCTCCTTCTCGTAAAAGTTCGATTGGTGGCACAGAATTTTTGTTAGTCGTGTGCGACCAGTATTGCTTAGATAAGAAATTTTTAGTTGGTGTGATATGGTTTCAGGTTTCGAATGTTCATACGTTGGATCACGTGATTTCTTAAGAGAAAGGAAACTGTACCATTTGTGTGAATTTGCTGGATAGTATACGGGCCTTTGCATCTTGGATCAAAAGCTCCAGGAATTTGCTTTTCATTTTTCACCATAATTTGGTCTCCTACACGATAATCATGAATCTTTCTGTGGCTATTCTCTTTCAAAGCATTCTTGTCAATTTGAGCTTGTCTTTTGTTTCTGACCATGACCAAGTCAGTGATTACAGGGATTGGTAGAAACATGTCGCGATGGAAGACAAGGGCTCCGGGTGTTATTCCAAAGGTCTTGTTGATGGTTGATCTAACTGCAAACTGGGCAGAAGCAAACACGCTGTCGATGATGTCTGTGGCTTCCTGGAGGGTCTGTGGAGGATTGGTATTGAGCTCAGTTCGCATTGCCGATTTCATGGTGTCATGGACCCTTTCGAGTACTGCATTGGATTGAGGGTTGCGGACGGAGCAAACCTTGGCTTTGATTCCAAGGTTGGCGAGATGGAGTTGGAAGTCGTTGCTCATGAAGTTGGTTCCTTGGTCGATAATACAATTTACTGGTTTGGGGTATCTGGAGAGCCAGCCATTGTCGAGGGCATGGACTGCCATGAGGCCGGTTGGGTTTACTTGTGGGGCTCGGATGATCTCGAGGAGATTGGTGCACATGTCCATGATGGTAAAGCCATTGAAGGAGACTGTTCCATGCCCAGGGATCTTGATTTTCCAAGGGCCTACTCCATCAATTGCAATGGTGTCCCAAGGGACATATTGTTGTTCTTTGGTCGGGAGTTGTCCATGGCTTTGGTGGCTATTCTTGTATCGTTGGCACGTGTCACAAGTTTTGCAGAAGGCGTTGATTTGATCCTTCAAGTTTGGGGCGTATACGAATTGGTTGATGGTTCGATACAATCTTTCTGCGCCGGCATGGCCAAGCACGTGGTGGTAGTATTTGATCGTGGCTTGCACTCGATTTGGAGGGAGTACAATTTTCTGGCGACCGTTGGAGTCTACAACTTTCAAGTCGGTGCCGTTGAAGTTTTCAGTTGTGTACTGGGGATTGGTAGAGATATCTACGTTGGCTGCTTGATCTTGGGCGAGTTGGTTGAAGGCTAAGGGGTACATGGGAATGTCTTCTGGGTAGTTAAGAAACAATTCAGAGAGAGAAGGAAGGTCGGAGTCCGTTGAGTCAGTTTCAAGGTTCGAGTCGGCCGAGTCGTCATCCGTTGGATCGGGAGCGAGAGTGGGAGGACCGAAGAACTCCTTCTTCTTCTCCGGAGTGTCTTGCTGGAGTGGGAGCCTGGAGAGCGCGTCAGCAATGACGTTGTCTTTGCCTTTGATGTACTTGAATACTGGAGAAAATTCTTCAAGGAGCATTCTCCAAGTCATAATGCGATGGCTTGTGAGGTTTTGGCGAGTTAAGTTGATGTGGTCTGTCCATACTATGATTTCAGCACCCCAAAGAATGGTTTGAAATTCATTGAATACTTCTACAATACAGAGCATCTCTTTATCGACCGTTGGGTATTTGCGTTGGGCCAAATTGAGTTTTCTCGAGAAGCAAAGGATGATTTTGCCATCTTGGAGGATGACAGCTCCGAGTTGGTAATCAGAAGCATCAGTGTAGACATGGAAGGGCTTGTTTGGATCAGGAAAGGCAAGGAGGATATCATTGGCAATAAGGGACTTGGCTTTGTTGAAAGCTTCGAGAAGTTCTGGTGTTGGAGAGATTTTGCCTTTGGCTCTTCCAGAGAGGTCAGTAAGGGGTGCAAGGACTTCAGCGCGTTTGGGATAGAAGTTTTGATAGAAGTTAATCATCCCAACAAAGGATCGAAGTTGAGTTGTTGTTGAGGGAAAAGCAAGTTTCAGGATCGGAGCAATCTTGTTTGGATTGGGTCTAATACCATCACAAGAGATAATGTGGCCAAGCCAGGGTGCTTGCGATTGAAACCAGTGGCACTTGGAGGGCTTGACAGAGAAGTTGTGGGACTTCAGTAAGGACAGGACAGAAGAGACTGATTTGCAATGGGATTCAAGTGTATCTGAGAAGATGCCAATATCATCGATATATACTTCAATGTCCTTCAAGTGTGAGAGCATTTGTTCCATACAGCCTTGGGCCCAACTTGGAGAGTTGAGAAAGCCCATTGGCAATCGGAGCAGTCGAAACTTTCCGAACGGAGTAACAAGGACGCAAAGCCAGGTGGAGGCTTCATCAAGTTTGAAGGTGTGGAACTGCATGCTGACATTGATAAGGGTGACATATTTGAAGCCTTGTCTTCTGTGGAAGATATCTTGGAGCTTAGGAAGTGGATAGTGAAGTTTCTTGGTGACCTTGTTGAGTTCGCGGAAGTCACTGATGAGTCTACAGGAGCCATCTGGTTTGGGCACTACAAACGTTGGCATTCCCCATTCTGTGGCATAGCATCTTTCTAGGATGCCAAGCTTTACTTGTCGATCGATTTCTTTCTTCACTGCTTCTTGTTGGTGCAGTGGAATAGAATAGGGTTGTTTCACATGATATGGAGTTGCGCCTTGCTGGAGATCAATGTGGAAGGTTTGATTAGGGAAAATGCCTAATTCCTTGTCATTCAAGCCTTCAAAAAGTTCTTCATTTTGGAGGAGTATTGGTAACAAGGCTTGTTTCTCTTGGTAGGAGAGATGGGTTTGGTCGGTGACTAGCTTGTGGAGGTCAGTTTTCTCATACTTGGTGGTTCCATCCACATACGATTGTTGGATAGACTGATGGGAGTAACTTTCTGCAATGGCATGTGGTTCTGCAGACATGACCTTGTGGAGTAAGGACTTGTTGTCGAAGTAATTTCTTGGGTGGAAGTCCACCGTCTTCTCATACCATTCAATGGTGCAAGTCTCGAAGTCCATCTTCATTCCGAGGTCTCGCATGGTCTTCCTTCCAATGAGGAGATGGTAGTTGATGTTCTGAGAGACTACAAAGCATTTGATTTGTAGGACTTTCATTGAGTAGGATAGTTCTGGGAATATGGTGTTCTCCAAGGTTACATAGTGGTTGCAAGTGGTTTTGCCGTTTGTTGTCTGCATTTGGATTGGTTGGTCTAGAAGGCTCTTCTTTATTCCGGAGGGAATTGCTGATTCCACTATGAGATTGTCGGTTGATCCAGAATTGAAGAGGGTTTTCAACTAGTACTTGCCAAGGGATCCATTGATGGAATTGCAGACGCTTACTGTGGTGGGAGCAAGGTCGACATCTGTGTTGCTGGGAGCAACCTCTTGCTTGTTGTTGTCGGAATCGGTCTTTTCAGAGGGAAATCTTTGAAGATCCGAGTTGTAGTATTCTTCGTCGATGTCCATATCTACATGGAAAAGGTCCGGCCAAGGGGCTGCAGGTATGGTTTCTTCTGGTTCATTGATGAAGACACACATGTGTTGTTCTGGTTCATGATAGTTACTGCCATGTGAAGAGGAGGTAGTGGATCAATTGCTGTTGTTGGAATTGCTGCGATCATTCACATGCGAGTCGGTGTTGTCTCTGTTGTTATTGGACTGATTGGAGTTTGTGCCATACTTGTTGGTGTAGCATTGACCCCAAGTGTGATTGGTACCAGGATGGATAGGACATGGTGAGTCGTTCGAGATCCTAGTTGGGCCTTTGTTGTTGCCTTGGTTGTTGCTGCGTTGATTGTTGTTGTTGTTGTTGTTGTTGTTGCGTTGGTTATTGTTGTTGTTGTTGCGATTCCGATTGTTTCGATTGTTTCGATTGTTGCGGTTGTTGTTGTTTCCATTTCGGTTGTTACGATTGTTGTTGGCATTGTTGTTGTTGTTGTTGGTGTTTTGAGATGGGTTATCTGATTTCTTGTTCTTTCTATTCTGCGCATATTGGAATCGTTCGAATCTCATCATCATTTCAGATAGGGAATCTCTATGGGGAGAGTGGTGTTGTTGATAGGTGTGTTTCCATTCCTCAGGCATCGATTCAAATATTAGATTCTTGAACTCTCTTTCCTTGATCTCTGCATCTTCTGGTGGGTGTCCCAGAAGTAATGGGAGGATAACATGGTTGTGGAAGTTGACTTGTGCTACAAATTGGTGTACTGTCATGGCGGTTGTCTTCTTGATATTGGTGAGGAATCTTCTGTGATTCTGATAGGCGTCAAGGTTGTTGTCAAACTTGTAGTTGATAAATTCTTCCACTGTGGTTTGGAAGTTGTCCACAGTTCTCTGTGGCACATTGGTTGACACATAGCTATTCCACCAGCTACAGTCGGTGTAGTCTCTGAGGAGATCTACAAACTTGTCATAGATTCTTGGTCCTGTGGTTAGGTTGAGCATTTTCTTGGATCGAATGAACTCATTGATGGTAAAAAGGATTTGTAGTTTGGTTGATCCTGCAGTAATCAAGGGGATTTTGATCTTGGTAACTTCTTGAGATCCATTGACTTCTTGGGTGTTCTTGTATTCCACTTTGTCGATAGACTCTTGATCAAAGTCATACTTGAAGGGGATGACTGAGTAAGACATTGTTTTCTTGTTACTGGACAATCGTCAGGATCGGTTGGTTGTTTATTAGATGTAGTGGTAATTTTTATTCGCGTAGTTGAAGTAGTCTTTACCGGTAGTAATAAGGTCAAAGCAGTTATTCGACTGTTTAAACAGTGTCGTATGCCTCTAGAAAAGGGTACTAAAATAAGGTTTATGTATTGGTTAAAAACTAAGATTGTGAGCTAGCTCTTCTGTCAACCACTCCAAGGAGCAGTTGGGAGCTTGTAACAGTAAACAGCCGTTGAATCGAAATTCAACGTACATTGCACATAGAGAAGCACATGGAGAATTTGGATATGTTCTTCATCCAGTGTTCAATATTGAACACTGGCTTGCGTGGCATTGCTTTTTAGATTTTCTTGAGTCGTGGGTAATTTTCAATCGTGAGCGTTGGAATACCACAGTCTCGTTCCGCGTGTCTAATTCATTCTGTCTTGTCTCATTCATTCACTCGTATCTCTCTTCCTGCAGAAGCAAGATGATTGGATCACACGCGGCCTGTTTTCGATCGACCTCAAACATCCGGACGTTCTCCCCTGGGCCTGACATCGGCGGGTTGTGATTACCAAGTTTTTTCGATAACACAAATTTTTCGATACACATCACCACAACCGACACGAAATGCAGAGCTTACATCTTTGACTAGACCTGTAACGGGCGCAAAGAATGGGAAAGCAAAGCAGAAAGAAGTTCTCTAAGAAAGGTAGCAAGGAGTACAAGGCCAAACTAAAAGAAAGGCGCGAGAAACAAGATCAACGTATTGATAATGATAGCACCAATTACAGCGGGGAGTTCGAGGAGGATAGGAATACTGCGCTAACAATTCTGGAAGGCGACCGGGTCTGGATTCTTTCCGTCACCAAAACCGAATGCAAAAACCAGGAAGGTAGTGACGACCCAGAACTTCGTCGTGGTGTAGTCAAGAAGCTGGGACGGGACGGGACTGCCGAGGTTCAAACCCTCGCCTCTGTTCGCGATGGAGACCAATGCACTCGCAAGATACCGATAAAGGATCTCTGGCGAGACTTCGAGAATTTGATTCCCGAGTTTCAAGTCGGAGACGAAGTGATTTGCTCCACTGACAGCGGGGCTTTGCCGGGATTAGTTACCTATCTGTGGCCCGTGTGGCAGCACAAACGATGTCCCGAAAGGGGTCTGATTTATGTGCCGTTTTACGAGGTCACGATTTACCCCTCGATGGCAGGTCGTTTTGGCAGTCAGCCATTCACCGTTGTTTCCTTTTCTGAAAAGGAAGACTCGATCATGGCACAACCTACAGTCTTTCGGTTTTCGAGCGGAGACCACGTCTTGATCAATTGGAAGAAGGCCGATTTTCCTTCTATGAATGAAAGAGCTCGCAACATTCGATTCGGGAACGATGAGTGGATTCGCGCAACAATTTCCGATGTGGATACGTTCGGACAATTTGGATATGCTGCATACGAATGTACAATCGAGGGAGCGACAAAATCAAAAAGACTGATCTGCTACGTCTTGAAGGAACAAGCTGAGTTCATTGCACCAGCGATTCAAGATCCGAGAGAACGCCTGTTCGCTGCAATCGAACAAGATTGCAGTTTCGAGCACATCGACTACCTCATCACTACGTATTCCATCGACGTGTCGCTAATTCAGGAACTGGTGACGTCAAAAGTCATCGAGAATGGAAATTTTGGCATGTTTCGCTGGCTGGAAGAAAAGCAGGGGGCGAATCTAGCATCATTGTCGTTTCCTGGAGGGAACAACATCCTCCACGAAATATGTCGGTCACCGAATGCATACCGTTTTCTTCGACAGTATGCTCAGAACTCTTTCAAGGAAAAGAAAATCATGTACAGGCCGTCCCTCGACAAAAATGAGCACCGTTATATTATGGATTCCAATAATAGAAGAGTTCCTGACCAGCCTCGTATAAATCAGCGGAATGAACATGGTGAAACCTGGCTTCACGTCCTTATTAAGAAGGGTGATCTACACGCAATTGATTGTGCATTATCCTTGCTAAAGGGGCTGTTTTGGATTCTTCGTCCTTGCGATTTTACGGACCTCAAATCGAGCCGATTCGAAAGCAATTCGGTTCAAGGAAAAATCATCGAGTTTGCAATCGATATATTTTTATCCGAAATGAAAATTTTCCGTCAAGTCGATTTACTTTATTTTTTGCATGATGAGAGCGAAGACAGGATGCTTCAAGGAACTATCATGCAAGATTTTTGTGCGAAGAAATTCATTCGTTTCGTTCGGCAATGGAACCAACATCACCCCGATTTTGAAACGTATCGGCTTGTTACCATTGTGTGTCAATTGTCAACAAAGGGCTTCAGCAAAATGTTCCGGGCATTGATTGATGCAGACGACACGGTACTAAATATGCGGATTCCAAGTTTGCAAAGGAAAAATTTAGACAAATTGTTCGTTCAACCAGAACTGTACAATGACCTGCTTGAGGAAAACGAAGTCGACGATATTGATTTGACTGTAGCCGAAGTAGTGGCGGAGGGACACGTTCGATACAAGCCATACGGTTCAGTAGAAGACTACATAAGCTTTTTGCTTAGGTTAGGAAGTCATCTGTCTCTAAATGAAACGAGTCGTTCCGGATTTTCGATACTGTCGTGGCTGGAGGTAGGATTCAAACAACATCAAATTGAAAAAATAATCTACGACTTTCAACGAAACATGCTGGAAGATGACATCTCTCTTCCAGGACGAATCGAAATACTGACCCATTTAGTCAATCGACACGGGGTTGAGTGTCCGAATGTACTTCGAGTTGTTAAAACGCACCAGCGCGGTGTCTTAAGTTGGATGCTTCAACAATCTTTAGTGAAACTAGATTCGAAAGCATCCCTCGACGAGCAATTCAGTGCATCCAATGCAACAAAGCTCGAATTACTTGGAGCACAACGTATTCCTGCCAATATTTCTTGTGGCTCATTACTTGCATTCTCTTGTGTCGAGTACGGTTCTCTGCATGTGCTTTCTTGGCTTTCGGAAGACCAACACGTTGCTCTCGATTGCTCCATCAATGGCTTTACATTTTTGCACACCTGCGCTTATTTTGGCAGGCTTGAAATCATTATTTGGTTCTACACACGTCCTGAGTGGAATGAAATTGCACGAGCATTTTCTACTAGAAAGGGATTCGAGGGGGCTACAGCTGTCCATGTAGCTGTTAAAAGAGGTCACATAAATGCCGCAGACCTTCTTTTACAGCTTCGGTGCCCTTCTGTGGACAAAAGAAGTACATCGCATAGATCTTTGGCTTTGAAGTCGACTCATGAATTTGTTCGAAAGTGGGGAGCACGTCAAGCAGAACCAGTAAAGAATGAACGAAGTCGCCTAAATGAGGACGTTCACAATCTTTTGGAACTAGTTTCAGAGAAATCGTACGATGCTGCAAAAAAATGTCTAACGTCAACTAAGTGTATGGACATTGGTCGCTGGAAACGTGCTGGCGTTCGCAACGCATCGGAGGAAACTCTGTTTGGTGGAGAGACGTACGAAAGTGTTCTATTACAATGCATGAATGGTCATGATGAAGACTTCGGTTACTGGTTCTGTGAATCAATTGTTAGTATCTGGGCAGGCGAACACTCGTTCTACAATAATCTGGAAATTTTTTGGCATTCAGATATCGTTAATGGGGTGCTTGATTTGTCTTTCATTCTCGATACTGTTGGTCGAAGCGGGGATGAAAACTTGATCAAGTTGTTTTCCGACCCATCAATGCACGATATCAAAATCCGCGATCCATGTGCGTGGTTGCCAAAAGCTTCACCTGCGTTCGTGAAGCAGCATCTAGTGTTGCGCCAAATATACACCGCAATGCTCCGCACATTACCAAGGAAAGCAGAGATGGAAATTAGGAAAGGTGGTGACCCTCAGTTACTGAAAAGTATGGCAACGAGCTATAGAAGAGCTGCGCGAAAAGTCGCCGGTGGGAATGAAGAGAGATTTGGTACTTATTTTAAGGCCGATGATCTGTTCACTTCAACGGGCGAGCGCTACATCAATATGAATTTTTCCATGGAAACGTCGGCACTTCGCGGCTACAGTCAAATGATGCTTTCTGTCTTTGGGATCCATGATGAATTCAAAATGCTACATTTATTCATCGCGATTGAGAACTACTCGAATTTTCTTGATTTTTGCATTAAGCATGGAGAGTGTTGGACGGCATCGAAAGAATTAGAGATGATCCGAATCGGAGCATACTTCGGCCACGACCAGATCGTCGCATATTTTTTAGATGGTAAGGAATTTCTTTCCTCGTATACTGATCTTCAAGGATCCGCCATATTCGGTTTCGCTGGATCTGGTCGAGGTAGAGAATGGAAAAGAATGGTAGATAATCATGGCTTACCCTCGGACCAGCCTCCTTTTGAATTGATGCACGAAAAGGGGAAAGGTGGGAAAAGGGATTATGACAAAGAGCGAAAGCTATTGTTCTCGTCTCATTCTGTGACAATCATACACGGATTTCTGTCTACGTCAGAAGAAAGTGTTCGCATGGGACACCGAGCAATGATAAAGTTTTTGTTCGACAGTGACAAATACAATCCAATATATCTTCTTGAGGTGATCCACCTTGTGTTTGAGTTGACCTTCGATACGTCCATTGAGAATCTCTCTTCTCTCTTGAATTTGATGTTTACAAAAACAGGAACATCAGATCCAATGGGAGACCGAGTGGTTCAGGACATTATCACACGTATTACCACTAATGAATTGTTTAAAGTTGGATGGACAAGAAAATCTGAGAATTATATTCAGGCACTTAAGCAGTGGCTGAATGCACTTGGAACGTGGGGCATTAACATACAATCTTTAGAATTCAAAGCATACGATGGCAAGCCTGAGACAGAAAGTTTGTTTTTGCTACTTTTAAAGTTACAAGAGGAACAAAGATCGAAGTGGACAGAGCTCGATGTTATCAAAAAAGGCCAAAAGCTATCGGAAATAGAAGCGGCTGTGCAAAACGAGAATATCAGCTTTGAACAACGCGATCAAAACGGCTTATCATTGATTCATTTGGCATCTTCTTACGATAGAGTAGATGTTTTAGAGTGGCTAGTTGACTCTGGAAAGGTTGATATTCGCCAGAAAGATAGCCAAGGTCGCACCCCGCTCAACATTGCAAAAGCTAGTAAAGCAGCAAACGCTTTAAAATGGATCGAAGAAAGACAGGCGATGACAACACTCTCGAACTTCTTCAGGAAGAACCTGAGGCGCAGATTGGCGTCCATACGGCAATCAAGAATCACAGTGGCAGCGAGTAAGATCCAAGCTTTGCAGCGCGCTACGGTTGCTAGAAAATCGTTCCGTGGGATGCTGTTGCTTCGAGTCGAGGAGTCGCTTCGTTTCAACGATGTCTGGGAAGGTAACATTAAAACGATGGACAGGGATGTCGAATCCTCGTCGTGGTCATCAACTCGGAATCGCCATGAGAACAGAGTTTCCCATCTCGATGACTTAGAGGCAATTGTGAAAACGAGTGAAAAATTGGACGCTGCGTCCACAAGTGCCATAGGTGACGAATATGCAGATGAATTCTCTGACATGGACCGACTAGATGAAATGATCGAATCTACCCCAATGAAAAGTAGCAATTCCCACATGGGGGCACAATGCGAAATTACGATAGAAACAAAGATTATGTTCACCGAGTACGTTATGAAGTGGCTTCGTCACGCAGATGAAAAATATCGGGAGTTCTTCGTCCGGAGGTTGAAACAGTTGCAACGAGGGGATAGAAGTAGAATACTCGCTAAAAAGTTGAAGGGTAGTATTTCAACAATATTTGAGACATACCTCGAACAGAAATCTGGACACAGAATTTTGTGGCGAAACGAAGGAAATGGAACGATTTTAATTTGGTTTGTTGCAAGGCATAAAAACGTGTCAAGATTAATGCAATTGATTGATGATTCGGAGAGTCGAAGCGCTCGGCAAAGAATCTCTTCAATGGACGCACTGCCGGAGACAGCCGTTCCCAACACGGATCGAAAATATGATCATAAGCACCGTGTGCTGCTCAATCCGCTCGGGAATGTCCCACTGAAAGTGTATGAAATTGAATCTTTGAGCCTCGAAGAGGTCAAAGGTGACGCATGGTCTCCGCAATTGTACCTGTCGGAACAAGAACGCGATATCATCGAATGTAATGGATCGGTTTTGCTTCTTGGCCGATCTGGCACGGGCAAAACGATTTGCATTTGCAACCGTATGGACCTTGATGCACGAAGATTCCAACACAATACCGGGTTCTCGCAACTCTTTGTGGCGCGTTCACAAAGGCTCTGTCGATACGTGGCAGAGACTGTAGGATTGCAGGCTCAAGAAAACACGTTTACTACGTTTCGCCGATTGATAGAGAATTTGGAAAACATGATCCCCCAACTAATGCCGACAGGGGGTGATGTTTTCCTCACTAGCCGAAAGATGGATTTTGCAAGATTCAAGAGAGATGTATACAGTGGAACCTCCAAGAAAAGCGGCTTGCAAATCGATCCATTGCTTGTATGGACTAACATTCGAACTTTTTGCAAAGGCTCTATCGAGGCACTGCAGTCACCGAATCAAATATTGGGAAAAGATGCTTTTCTAGGACTCGGTGATAGACGTTGTCGTCTGGGAAAAACTCATCGAGACTTTGTGTACGATATTTTCCTTTGTTACCAAAATATCTGTTGTGAGCAAAACCTGTGGGATGATTGTGATCGTATCACCTCGCTAGTAGGGCGGCTTCAAGAAGCGCGTGAAAAAAAGGACCCCTCATTTGACAAGATCCATCAGAGTAAGATTTACGTGGACGAGATTCAAGATTATACGCAAGCTGAGGTCTGTCTCTTTTTCCTTCTTTCTGGATCTGGTGATCTATTCATGGCTGGGGATCCAGCACAGAGCGTCGTGGAGGGGGTAGAGTTTCGGTTTGAGGACATTCGATCCGTCGCCTATCATTTGAGCACCCCGGGAAATCGAGATCTAATCCCGCAAAAACCCAAGGTAGTTACGATCAATTTTCGATCCCATTCGGGTGTTATGGACACGGCCGCCGCCATTTTGCGATTCATATTTGACGCGTTTCCCTATTCTGCGAAGCAACTAGCTGAAGATCGAGGTTTGTTCACCGGGCCACGCCCTGGGGTGTTTCATCCCGTTCAAGTTGATCGACTCCGAACACTGATATCTGAAAAGCTCAATGGAATTGTTATTTTGACCCACGATTCGTCAGTGCGATATTGGAAGAAGGCACTGGGGAACTATGAACTTGTTTATGGGATTCGGGCCGCAAAAGGATTGGAATTCAAGAGCGTGATCATTCTCGATTTCTTTTCCGAGCTCCCTCGGGAACTTCAAAAGCCATGGCGAAACCTCTTGTTGGGAAGAACGGGGGAAAACCCGAAGCCGGAACTCGAGGGGCAGCTCAAGCTGCTCTACACGGCAGTGACGCGGTGCGTCGAGCAGTTGTTTTTCGCCGAGACTTCTCGGAGCTCTTCTGGTGATGCTTTCGTTCGATGGGTGACAACGACGAGCATCCGTCCAAAGGCTCTGGCGACCCGCCAGAGTGTTGACAACGTCGAGATAATGTCGCTAACGCAGGACGAATGGGTGGCGAGTGGCCTGGATAATGCAGAACTGGCAGAATCTACCGAGGAAATGAATTTAGAGCAATCTCTTTCCTTGATGGACAAGGCACTGTTCTGTTTCGAGCAGGGCAAAGATCAAAAGCTGTCGCAAAGAGCCCGCACTCACCGAGCGGCTTTGCTATTCCGGAGGGACTTGTTAATGTGGGAAGCGGACGATGGTATGAAACCAGACGGTGGAACCGTTGAGGTTCGGGTTGCAGAGCTGATGGGCCGGCTCCTCTCGGACGATTTGCGTTTGGAGGCCTTGCGGATAGTGAAGTTTGCTCTCCCGTATTTTGGAGATTATTCGAAAGAGAGACTGGAAGGGATTGTTCTGCCCAAACTCCATGTTCTCGAACAGGACAACATGTGAACTTACGTTGTAGCTTATTGTAGAGCTGTTATTTATTCTAGGGATTGCGTTCAAATCAAATACAGTACACTCGAAATTTGCGGCATAGCTAATAAACAAACACAAAAATGCACTAGTATTAAAGTACGAGTGGATGAAACCGATTTCAAAAAACTTTCCGCGTGGGGCAATAGCGATCTACTATGAAAAAATCATAAGAAACTCGAATGTATGGTCAAATTGTCGCAGCTCCTCATTGGCATTCGGTTCGTCCATAGATCAAAACAACCTCGCATCGGCTCGGTTCCATTCTACGACCAAAGCTCTTGAACAAATCGGCCCTCGCTCGACAATTTCGACAAATAATTCGCGGCGGCATCCTGAGACACGGACCCGTTGCTTTCTTGGACCAAGATTTCCTTGAGCGCTTCGGTCACGTCGTGTCCCATCTTCACGCCTCCACACACATACACGTAGGCTCCTTGTTCTTTTAGCAATTCGTACGTGGAGGCAGAGTTCTTCCGCAGAAGGTGCTGGACGTATTCTTTTTGTTTGGGGTCCTTTCGAGAAAAGGCGAGATGGAGGTCCCGAAGCACGCCCTCGCTATGGTATCCTTCCAGTTCGTCCCTGTAGATGTAATCCAGTTCTTCCTTTTTGCACCCAAAGTACAGAACGTTGTGCATGTTTTCGCCCTGCTTTTGCTCGGACTGGTGTTTTCGGTCCTGCAACAACGCCCGCATGGGAGCAATACCCGTTCCGGGTCCGATCATCACGACGGGCGTGCTAATCTCGGCTGGCAATCGGAAGGTAGACGGACGGACAAAGACCCGGAGGGTTCGGTTGAGGCCCTGGGATATGTGCGTCGAGCAGACACCTTCGAACATGCTTCCGTCCGCCCGCTCCTCCTTGGTGACGGCTACCGTCAGGTGGATCGACTTCGGGTGGACCTTTGAAGACGAGGCAATCGTGTAAAATCGCGGAAGCTGGAAGCGGCAGACATTTCCGATCAGGTGCTCGAGTGGAATCTCCAGAGACGGGCACAATTTCAAGAGCTGCGCCAGTCCGACCTTGGCCTCGACGATTTTTTCTTTGTATTCTTGTTTTCCCTCCTTGGACGAAAGTCGCTGGAGTGCCTTGCGGTCGAGGACCTCCTTGGCATAGGAACTGAGCAGCTTCAGATCGGACCGGCGGGGTGCCGAGGTCAGATCAAGGTAGCGCGTCAAGCACTCTCGCACGGTAATGGGTGTGGGAAAGGGCAATCCGTGCCATTCGTGTTCTTCACCGTCCTGGTTGGTTCCTGCTACGACCGAAAAGACCTTGTCCAAATGCTGGGTATATCCGAGCGACTCGGCGACCAACTCGACCACCTCTGGAGCATTGCACGGCAACACTCCGAGGTTGTCGGCCGTTTGGTAATCGAAGTTGGCATTCGTAATGTCGATTTCGACGTGGACCGTGGAGCCGCCATCCTCGGGGGAACGAAGCTCCTTGACCACGTCCACAGGACAGTCGACCGCGGTAAAATAATGTTTGGACGATCCATGGACAGTCTCGAGCGAAACCGACGACCGGTTCCCGTCCGAATTGGCACTGCTCAGGCCTTCCTCCCACCGAATGGCGTACTCACAATCGGGCAGGGTGTGTTGATCGCCTTCGGTTCCTGCTGCGGCAACGAGTGCCCCCTCCTTGACGTATCGTTTTTTGAGGGCCGCCCACATGCCCTCCCTCCACTTTTCGAAGTCGGATTCTAGATCGTCCGAGTCGTCACCGAGTCCGACGTCGTAGACCCGGGTCCCACCGAGTTTCTCCAGCGAGGCATCAAAGAACTTTCCCATGGCGTTGAAAATCTCGTATTCGGTGTTTCCCAGGCCAAAGACGGCGTACTCCAGCCCCAGCAGCGGCTTCTGTAGTTCTCCGTCCTCGTCCAGCATCGATTCCATTTGGTTGACCAGCTCCGTGGCATTGTCCGTTGGTTCTCCCTCTCCGTAGGTGGCAGCCAGGATGATGGCCCGGGGTGTCTCGTCGGGTTTGCTGTCGGCTCCAAAGGGAAGTCGTGACTCGCCATCGACCATGTTTTCCGGCGTCTCTACGTTCTCGGCATCCTCCACCTTGACCAGGAAGCCGTGGTCCTTTCCCTGTCGCTCGAGTTCCTTGGCAAAGGACTCGGCTGTTCCGGTTTGGGTGGCATAGTACACCGTCAGTTTTCCTCCCGGATATTTGGTGCGGTCAATGAGCCCGTTCTTGGCTGCCTTAGCGGCAGCCGCTGCCTCCTCGGCGGCAAAAATCCCCCTTTCGATATAGTATAGTTGAAAAGAGAGAGCGAATATAAAAAAGAAACCAGAGACAGAGACAGACAGAGACACGAGCATTGAGAAATGGAATTCCACTTATTTTTGGGGTCAGAGCTATTTTATTTATAAACCCCACACGATTTGATCTGGCGGATTCGTTTCGTTCGAATTGCCATTCGGGCACAGACTCCTGACTTCTTTACATCGCCCTTTGTTGTCCGCGTGTTGTTGGTGAATGAATGCATCTGTCTTTTCTTTTCTTTTCATTGGTCATTCGTTCGTTCGTTCGTTCGTTCGTTCTTACCTCTTCTTGGACTGAGATTTGATCGAGAAAAGGGCACCCATCAAGCCCACGGTCAGGCATCCCGTGGTGACCAACACGGGCACAATGTTGTCCATCAAAAACGACAACGATGGTGATTCCTGATCGGCTCCCATGGTACCGGTGGTTTCGTTAACCATTGTTCGGTGCACAAAAAATAATGTTTATCGTCTGTCGGTGTTGATAGTACGAGTACCGTGCGAAGATTACCGTACCCACTGTTTGGTGGAAGATTTTGAATTCGATTCGATGGCTTATTCTGTTTTTCTGAATTGTACCCACCAATTCTGCAAAACTGCGTACTGTATCGAACCCAGGGGTCAGACCAAATCCCAGGGCCAGGGCTCAGGAGAAACTCTGTTGAGATCGCCTAGAAATCGTACATGAATCGCAACAGGTACGTACCGTACAGTATCACTCTATTCATTATATACTTTGCAATTACGCTACTTTTCAGCAAGTCCGCTGCGTCAGTAGCGCCTTCCACCATAAAAGTTGAATGTCATTAGTAGTACGTCAGGGTCACAATTCAGAGGGGTGCGAGACGCAGAGTGTATCCGTCGCCCATTTTGCATTTTGGATCAATAACAGTAAGAAAAAAAATGTGGCCGCTGTCATATTTGACCCAAAACTCCAAAATTTCTAAAGCTCAAATTTTTCATTCCCGCGAACTATTTCTTAGTTTTACTTGATACCGTACTATCGTACCGTAATTTAGGTATTAACTTTTTCGTAACTTGATGCCGGAGACCTTGAGGCTGCGACACGGGGAAAAAAGGGTACCGGTAGGTTACTCCGTACATATTAAAATATCATTTATTGAAGTTAAAGTTGATGTTGATGAAAACAATCGTTGGATAATTAAAAAAATTACACGAATACCGTGCGAGCCCCAAGTTCGCTTGACATCAAAAAATAAATACTACCGTACTTCGTGTTAAAATTAATGGAGTTTAAATTTAAAAAAACCATTAGGTGAGTTTTTAAGTATTTAGGAAAGTACGAGTACGAGTACTTGTACCCAATGTTCTTTTGATATCAAAAAATAAATATGCGCTCAGCGCTATTCTCTTGGCATCAAAAAATAAGTACTTAATGAAAGCAATATTGAAAATAGATACACGCCCATGGATGAAAAACTCATATCAGTTTCCCTTATCCCCCTCAAAATTTTCTTCATTCATTCTCAAATTCTTCCAGCCCCCGGATGGCCCTTTTTGTAAAAAAACTCACATTATTTTACTTAGTATGCACTAAAACAAAGCAAATATTATCCCTTCTTTTCCTGACCAAAGACACCAATGGATGTGCTAGGGTCTGACAACCTTGTCGAAAGCTTGACCCTGGTCAAAGATTCGGTAGATCCTGAGATATCCCTTTATTGGATCGTACGCGTACAGCCATACAAATCGCTCTTTTTTGGGGGGCCAAACGAAAGTCTTAACTCTGTCGGATTTGAAATCCAACTTGATATTCTCATCCCTTGTCAAAAACGGTCTCAGAACACACTTTGTTCCAGGTCACTACTTGGAATTTTGGCTGAGCTATTGGCAGCCGAAGCTCCATTACACTTGGTATTTTTTCCACCATCCGGACAAACTCAAAATTCCGTATCACCATGGAAAAAAATATGACTGCCCGCTACACTCCACCAATCTATGATCCAAGCAAATCAGCGGCTTCCTCTACTGAAGAGATATCATCCACAACAAGTCCGGATCAATTTGGCGAGAAATCAAGGATTTACGGACTGATCTTGCACCTCACCCCCATTTCAAATGGCCCGAAATGCCATTAATGATAGGGATCTCTCTCCAGTAGCTTGATACAAAGCGCCGCCCACAAATCAACGCGTTGAGCCTTGTGTATTATTAGATACCAGCACTCCATAAAAAGAACAGACTGATTTCTGCAGAAATCAAGGTTGTAGGGATAGTACAAGCGGCACAGATCATGCGGGATGTGGATTCGTGGATTCCTACTTCTGCTCTAAAATACCAATGAATACAAGCTTATTACAACAAACCAAGGCATCAACCCCATTCTACTATTAGATACCTACAAGCCACAAAAAAAAGGGACTGATTCCTCCAGATATCAAGGAGATACGGCCTATTTTGGTGATTTTGACCGGGGACAAATGAACAAGAATAAGAACAACAGCAACAACAACAACAACAACAACAACAACACTGCAGCGAATCCACCAAGCGAGATCCAGGATCGTTCGATGCCACCAAAGTACCCAGTCTTCTTTGACTATCAGATACCTACAAGCCACAAAAAGAAGGGACTGATTCCTCCAGATATCAAGGAGATACGACCTATTTTGGTGATTTGGACCAGGGACAAATAAATAACAGCAGCAGCAACAACAACACTGCAGCGAATCCACCAAGCGAGCTCAACAAGGATCAATCAATGCCGCTAATCAAAGTATCCTGCCTTCTTCTACTATTAGATACCTATTAGCCACAAAAAGAAGGCACTGATTCCTCCAGATATCAAGGAGATACAGCCTATTTTGGTGATTTGGACCGGGGACAAATGAACAAGAACAAGAACAACAGCAACAACAACAACAACAACAACAACACTGCAGCGAATCCACCAAGCGAGGTCAAGGATCAATCGATGCTGCCAATCGAAGTATATGGCCTTCTTCAACTATCAGATACCTATTAGCCACAAAAAGAAGGGACTGGTTCCTCCAGATATCAAGGAGATGCGACCTATTTTGTTGGTGATTTGGACCAGGGACCAGAAACAAGAACAAAAATGATGCTCAAGCAAATCCCACTAGGCGAGCTCCAGGATCTTTTGATGCCACAAATCGAAGTACCCGGCCCTCTTCTACTATCAGATACCTACAAGCCACAAAATGAAGGGACTAATTCCTCTAGATATCAAGGAGATACGGCCTATTTTGGTGATTCGGACCGGGGACCAAAAACAACAAACAACAACAACAACAACACTGCAGCGATATCCAGGATCATTCGATGCCACCAATCGAAGTACCCAGCCCTCTTCAATTATCAAAGGCCTACACACCACAAAAAGAACAGACTGATTCCTCCAAATATCAAGAGATATGGCCTATTTTGGTGATTTGGACCGGGGACCAAAAACAACAAACAACAACAACAACAACAACACTGCAGCGAATCCACCAAGCAAGATCCAGGATCATCCGATGTCACCAATCAAAGTACTTGGCCCTCTTCTACCAACAAATGCCTACACACCACAAAAAGAAGGGACTGATTCCTCCAGATATCAAGGAGATGTGGTCCATTTCTGTAATTTTGACTGGGGGTGAAAGAATGGATTTGCATGATCATCAATTCTTGATTCAATTGCAACCTCAACCTCGGCAACAGCAAGTATTGCTTCAAATTCACCACCCCTTGTTATTTCTGTGTGATAAACGTGGGATTTTGTTGCAGTCTTTGGTGTTTTCTAGGCAGTGGCAGACAACAAAGACAAGGCGGACGACGAAGACACGGATTGCAAACAAAAACCATGATTCGATTGCAACCTTGACCTCAACAACAACAAGTATTGCTTCAAATTCACCATTCCTTGCTATTTGTGTGGGACTGGTGTGGGATCTTGTTGCAGTCTTTGGTCTTTTCTAGGTGGGGGCAACGTCTTGTCTCAAAATTATGAAACACAGCGGACCCGATGTATGAAAATTGCCAGATTTCTGCCAAAGTTAGCCAAAAATACCCAACTAAGTAATAAAAAACCCTTCCCTGTGTTATTTCATACCAGTATGAGTGATAGATTGTTACTTTAGTTGAGATTGATGCCCTTTTATTGACTCCACTAGCAAGAACTCCCACGAGATGATGGTGTTGTCAGGTACCAAAAAACCCAAAAAATTCAAAAAAAAAGTCATACGCGAATTCGCGTACAACCTCAATCCAATTAAGGGATACGTACTTGTTCAAATATGCTGGGTCTGCTATTTTTGAGGAAGTCCTCCTCATTGTTTGTTGTGTAAATTAACCAGTGGTTTCATAATTAAAAAATGGGCGCGCAGTCTGACTCACAAAAAAGTTGAAGGTGATCTTACTTGTAGTGCAGATGACATAACATGCATGTGCTCTCATACTTTTTGTGTCCCGTCCAGATTGAAAGGCATTATCTGCTTGAATATGACACTTAATAACAAGTTCCTTTTTTTGCCCCTTTCAAGGCACTTTTTGCCCCTTTCTGAGAACAAACATTTTTGCCAGTTTTGGGGCACAGGGCAACTCAATGATCACTATAGAATCTGTGTAGAAGACGGTACTGAAGAATGAGGGTTGTGACATTTCCCCAACTTGACATAGTACTTGCAAGGATACTTGCAAGTACTATGCCAAGTCACATTAGGGAACTTTTTTTTTGCAAGCCCCCTTGCAAGTGCCCTTGCCAGTGTAGAATTCTTGAGCATTATGTACGAAGTAATAATCTTGGCATGCAAACATTTTTCTTGACATCAAAACAAGCTTTAATTATGTCAAAATGTGAGCAACTTAGGCAGAGAAAATTCTGCGTAAAAATTCTGGTAATCAGCGATAAATTCAGTTCCGTACTAGCATGCCCCCATTCGACAACCAACCTGTTTTCAGAAGTGCATGCATGGTCAACCCCTGAGATCATAACCCCTGAAACATTCTCCCCATTCTTTGACACATCAGGCACCTGTGCTTCAACATCACCACAAATGCACGTTATGTCATCCCCACTGGTACTACAGTAGTAAAATAGTGCGCACTAAAAGATGTTTCCATTGATTTTTGGTTTTCATTCTCCTAGTATTCAATATTATGAGTAGTATCTTTGTACGGTAGGAAGGAAAAAGGTTGTATTGCTCATAAATTAAAAAAAGGAATATGAGTACAAAGTAGGAGGAAAAGAAGGCATCCACAAGAAACAAAGCAGACAAGCAGGCAGAAGGCAAGACAACCATCATTGATTTGTACAAGGAACAAGTCAACACTTTGGTCTGGGTCATCTCAATGAAGCCCATCATTGTATGCTGGGATGCAATAGTATGATGTTTAGCCATTTGTCAACAGAAAAGTGGGGTTGCCACTGCAGCAGCAATGGCTAGGAGCACCATTGCTTGAGGATATCATCTTGAGGGGATTGAATTGTGAACCAGTGTTTAATAATGTTGTTTGTAGACAATAATAATTGATTCATTCAACAAATGCACTATGATCTGTGGTTTAGATGCTCTAATGAGGATTGAAAAGTAGAAGTAGTACTAAACTGACTGTACTACTAGCAGATTTGCATACTATCAAGGAATGGGACTGTGCCGTGCACCAGGACTCAGTCACGCTTTAGACTAGGGACTGAGGCTTGAACATGACCGGAATCAACTGTTGATACCTAATCAAGCTAACTTGCTAGTACAGCAGCTAACAAGCCTTGCAACAAGGAATGTCTTCCTTTAGATTAACAACTTGCTCACTGTTTGCAAATCACACTACAAGACCTGGTAAATGGTAGACTGCTACACTAAGTTATTTTGTATTGGGCTGGCGGAAGAGAAGAAACATGAAGCTATAGACTTGTTGCCATGTCAGATGATCCTTGTAACTTATTTTGATCCCCTTCTCCACAAAAGAATGATTTTAGAATTTCATGTTGTAAACAATCAGTTTTTGATAGATGCAATCAAACTTAGTATTAGCAGGAATATAATAATAATATGGTACTGTGAACTCTTCAATGAAGTTATTGCAGAGCTTCATCTTCTCCTTTAACCGCCATGGTCACTGGTAGAACTTCATAGTCTCTGATATTTAATGGAATGAAAATACTACAGCATGATTCTTGCTGCCGTCGGTTCCTAATAACTTGGCTACTCCCTCCACCGGAGGCATCATGCATGAAAAGAATTCAATTGAACCTGAACCATTTCCTCTGGTGAATGTTTCGTTTACGAGATCTCCATAGCCAGCATCACAAGTGTTGGCAAGGTGTGATATCCGGTGGACGTTTAGTGTGGGGCAATCAACAACGTTATCTTTGATGGGACACCGTCTGTTCCTGAGATAATAAACAGATAATAAACTTCCATTGGGAAAGTGCATTACAGTATGTGGCGCCAACCTTTGTGGAGTTGGTCGATGGTTTCTAGGGTGCACTTTTTTTAGAACTACTGTATCAAAAAACAATACTGTGATACAACTACTTCAAACGCTCATCTCTGCAATCTGTTGTCGGTGTGTGTTTGCGTGTGTGTATGTGTACCGTATGTGTGCGTGCGTGCGTGCGTGCGTGTGTGTGTGTCGGGCGACGATGGTTGCGAAAGCGCATCATTCAAACAGGCAATGCCATGCGATGCGATGCGATTGGAGATGGATTCGACCAAAATTGGTTTCCGCAGATCCGTTTCCGTCAGTGCGAACCACAGCACGGCCATCGATACGAGTACGTACCTGTACGAGTCTTACTCGTAGCAGGTTGTGTTGTGTGCGGTGAGTTGTTTGAAGCCCTCGCACGCGACCCGGTTCGAACCGAACGCCACAAGCTGCGAGAGAGCATAGTATCACTGTAGTACGTACTTCTACTATTTTGTTGTTTGTTGTTGTACGCATGCCTGCATTGTGAACGACACGGCATAACGCGACACAATTCATTCGGTCGAATACGACAACGGAATCGAGCCCCGGGCAGGACGCAAAGGAAATACAATAATTCTACTTTTACATGTGTTTGTTTTCTATTGTTTGTTTGTTTGTTGTCGGTATGATTTTTGTACGCGGGATTGTGTTTGAGAGCAAGGCGACATCGTCCAAAGGAGGAAGCGCCCAGCAGTGATTGGATTGGATTGGATTGGATTGGATCGTATCGGGTCGTGTCGACCGGAACGGCTTTCGTTTCGATTCGAGAGACACGGTAGCACAGCACAGCACAGCACGCACGGTAGACAATGAACCCCAAAACGCGAGGTGCGGTGCAGTGCGGAGCCCGTCTGTTTGCTCGCTCGCTATACCTCCGCGGTGATGGGTTCGAGCTGGAGTTCCAGTGACCCGATGGTTCCATCGGTTTGGGCCCAAGAATCCATGTCGTCGTCGTGCGATTCGTTGTCTCCGTCGTCGTGGAGCTGGTGGAAGTAGGCGGTGCTGGAGCCCTTTGTGTGGGAGCCCAAACGTTTGTGCTGTTTGGTGGGACCTCCGTTGCCACCCAGTGGACCGCACGACGGAAGCTTCCGGGATGTGTTTCCGTGCAAGCCCATCAGCTGGCCCTTGAGTGTGTTTCCGAGGTCCATTTGAATGGCTTCGGCCGACATGGGAAGGTCCGGGTATTCTCCTTGTACAGCAGCAGCCTGCTGCTGCTGCTGCTGTCGTCGCTGGTGAGAAACAGGCTCGTCCTCCTCGAACACTTCGGAATCCACCGTCGTTTGTCCCTCGCTTTCTTCTTCGTGATCTTGATTGCTGGATTCTAGATCACCATAGTTGTATTCGTCCACGTCGACATCACCATCGTAATCGTACTCGTCACCATCGTCGTCGTCGTCTTCGTCAACGTCAATATTGGTGTCGTCATTCCCGTCAATCTTCTCGAGATCGTAGCCTCCTCCCGCGCCTGCTGCTACCGCCAGAGAGGGATCCCCGTTTCCCGCCGCCACGTCTCTCTCTCGGCTTCTGCCATCCCGGAAGGACCGGCGGCGTTTCACCAGAATGTATCCCACCAGCACAAAGGCGATCGAAAAACAGGCCACCAGCATGCCCCCCACCACCGTGATGGTTTTTCGGTTGTTCCGGGCGTTTTCGTTGGTTTCGATTCCCGTCTTGATGTTGACGGGTTGCTTCAACACGTCGCGTCCCTCCTGAGACGCCCCGGCCTGGAAGTTGGGATCCTCCGCGGTGCGGGGTACCCCCAGAAAGGTCGTCTTGTAGCCATCGGTTCCGTCACCGATGGAGGTCTCCAACGCGCCGAACGGCCCGTTGTTGACCACGGTCTCGACCGTGTCGACCACGTCGCTGAATTGCGTCCCGTCCTTGTCCGTGCGAATGGCGCCCATGTAGGATCCCTTCAGGCGGGCCTCGTAGAACTTGCAGTCCTGCGTCGCCTCGTCCCATTCCAGTTCCCGGCAGCCGCCTGTGCAACGCGCGTACGGTACATAGAACGCACCACGACGCAACGCGACGCAACGCAACGCACCACGACGCAACGCACCACGACGCAACGCAACAATTCAAGTATGGTGCACAAAACAAACGACACAAACAAAATCAACAATAATAATACAGTATCGTACTGTGTGAGCCGACGACTGACTATCAAACCAAAAGTCCACAAACAAAGGTACCATACGATCCCGTGCGAACCGAACTTACCAAACAGCGTAACCTCCTTGAAATCCTCCGCCTCGATCGCGACCTGGACCAGCCAGGTGGACCCGTCCACCGGCAAATCAAAGCACCGGACACCCTTCGAAACGATCGGATCGATCTGGTACTCCTCCGAGACCTCCTTTAGGATTGCGGACTGCGTCGCGTCGATGGCTTTCTGCTGGTTGGTCCGGGTGGCCGTGGTGAGGAGCGTCTCGTTCTCGTCGACGTATACGTCGTCGTCCCTGGGACTCAGGACGTCCACGTAAAAGACCAGGTCCATGGGTTCGACCGTGTTTTGTTGCAAGAGTTGTTTGCAGGCGTATCCGATGATCTCGTCGTCGTCGTTGTACAGGGATTCGACAATGTCGTCGATGTTCGATTCCGTGATGGTCTCCGTGATGGCGATGGCGGTGTCGGTGTCGGTGTCGGCAGTGCCCCCGCCGCTGGTGCTAGAACCAGAACTAGAACTAGAACTATCCATCGTGTATGCGTGATGTTCGATTCGATTCGATTCGATTCGATTCGGTTAGATTAGATTAGATTGTTCGCACAGAGTTTGTTGTTGATGGATTGCTGTCTGTTCTTTGTTGGCTAGAAATAGTATCTCTTATTGCTTGGATTCCTCTTCGTTTCTATAGACGTCTCTTAGCTTTGGAAGGATGATTTGATTTGATTTGATTTGATTTGACATAACTTCCGGCGTCGTCGACATTCCTCCCCGTACCGGTACGGGTATTGTACGGGTACGAGTACCTTTTTCTAGGGCGGGAACGAAAGGCGGTGATAAAATTACGAAGTCGTACTTCTATGAAGTAAGTTACTCGTACCGGTATGTACTTATTTTTTTGCAGTACGAGTATGGTATGATTGCAGTGGTGCTTTGTTGGCGGAAGAGCAGATTTTCCCTGATTCGATTCATTCGCTTCTTTAACGGTCGACCAAGGAGTCGTGGGAAACCGTGACAAACAAAGACGCAAGGCGCAAAAGCACCGTAAAGTACTCGTTCTCGTACGATACTCGTACTCGTACCGTACGCCTAAGATTACTCCTAATCTTTGTTCCATGACGATACTGCACACAAAAGTGGAGAGTACGCAGAGCGCGGCATGTAGAAACGTTTTGAAGAGGCGTAAATATTCTTCATTGAATATTCATCACTGCATACCTTATGGATAGGATGCCGATCCCTCCGGCATGGCTCGCCACACACAACCGACATCCATTGGCAGGGATCTGGTCGTTCCTGCCTGTACGTAACGTACCGTACCGTACTTTACTTGCGAGTAGTTTTGGCGACTCCACCGTTCCCCACATCTGCATGTGTGTTCGGAAGTCACAACAAGGGTTACTAGCAGCAGCAGTACTTACAACTACTATTAGCATGAATGAATCAATCAATTATCCTCGCAACAAAAGCATCACCGCTCGATCATGGCTGGACCTTTTCCCTGCCACTCCAGATATTAGTATTACTTTTTTCAATCCTGTACTATTCATCTACTAGCAGCAGCAGCCAGCAAAGCAACAAGAGCAGCAATGGCAGCAGCAAGCAACAACAACACCAGTCAACAAGAAGGAGTATTGAGTGCTGCTGGATTGAGTAGTATGTCACTTAAACGATGCTTGTCATGTTTGCGTCAAATTGGTGCAATTGATTAAAAATCCGGAAATGTTTGTTGCGAGCATGAAAAATAATTTTCTATGTATTTTTGCACGCAACAATTTCCGGGAGGACTACTACTTTCCCATTCATAGTTTCGGCCGCCTAAATTATTATGGTTGCTTCACAATTTTTTATATTACAACTTCGTTTCATGCTTACCCCAACAACAATAATTTAGACTCCACTTAATTTTTGTTTTTCCCCTACGAAAATCATGTTTTGTATATTATCCTCTACCGTATGTGCAATGATATTGTCATGTTAGGGTTATTACGAATTTCATCATAAATGTATTCCCAAACGGGGACGTGGCCTCAATGTCGACATCGCTTCTTTCGAACCTGATATGAAGACTGTAGAACCTGAAGTGAAAAACCTTTGACCGGGAAGATCTTTGGTTGTTTCAAAACAATCAGAATTGTGATTTTGAACAAACAGCAATCCATTATGAACAAAGATTATCATATTGGTAAATTCTTTTAAAACTTTGAACCAATTGAAGGTGGCAACAAAAACCTAACCAGACAATGATAGGATAGGAAACAAGGGAAAACCCACATCTCAAACAGCAACAATGGTTAAGGTAAATGAAGAGCGGAAACTGATTTTGGAAAGAAAACCAACGTTGGAGGATTTTGATTCTTGCAATGCCATTGCAGGTATTCAGATTTGTCAGTTTTGAGATGAATTACTATGGTGGATTACAAACCAGCCACTTGCAGTTTTTCCTTAACAGTACAAGTAGTATGATTACAACAAGTATGGTAGTACTGCATATGGGATGTCAAAGGGGCTGCCAGGTACAAATTCTGAATCTTAATTAATTTGATTCCTGAAACACTGTTGCAAAAATTCCGTTGGTTGTTCCATTCCTGCAACACTGTTTTACTCTGGAGTACAACAACATACAAGTATACCACACCAACTGTACAGTTGGTTCCAGATCTTTTTTCTAATAAGTACGAGTAGGTATGAGTAATACTACTTCTAATTCATATAAGATGTCAACGGTGAGGCCTGGTTCAAATTCCAAAAAGATAGTGATTTGTTTGATTACCCGTGATACAACATACTAAAAACAAACAAATATGATATTACCATGCTTGGGCTACAATTATAAGGGTGGATCCTACGGATTAATAGGGTAGGGAACACCATAACGTTGTGTTCCACACCAGAATTTTCAGGACACCACATTCAAGATTATCAGGGCATGCGCAAACAAAGGATAGGCAGGCATCAGTACAACCACCCTCACAAGTGCAACAATACAAGAAATAGTGATACAGCACTTCCCAGGACTCAATAAATCAAGCACTTACAGCACACACTAATTTTAGCACAGCTGTTTGCAACAGTCTGAATGAAAAAAAATGTACTTACTCCAAAACCAATCAATTTTCATAAAACTAGGGCGCCAAAACAATCAACAGCAAAAACGGTAAGTTTCTATTTGCAATTTCACAAAGAAATATTAGTATCAAATGTGCAGTCCAGTGCAGGGTACAACAGTTGTTAAACGTAGAACAAACAGCCCAATGAGCAGTGTATTGGGAAGTGAGCAAACAAACACAAATGATAGCCAAACAGATACAACCACCAACAGTATCAACAGCAATACTCTACTGACAACAAAAGAGGCCATTGACATTAACATGAAAGAAAACATCACCCTGCACGATAGGGAAACAATGTTCAGGAAAATGAAATTCCTGACTGAGCAGGTTTTTGTACAGTCAATGATTGAGAGAATTGTAAAACTAGGAAACAACAATGAAATACCAAAGATAATGAATGCCAATGATCAATAGTGGAGTGGAATTTTCTGCAGACTATGTGTAGGCACAATGCTCAAACTCTTGCCAGGAAAAACTACAAAGGTAAGGACCAACAACATCATGCTTGCCAGTATACACTATTTCATCATTTCTAACTCAATCGTCTTCTTAACACTGACACCTAGACAATAAAATAAACAAACAGATACCAGATAATTTCCCAGCAACAGTCCTAATAATGGACACCAGAAAGGTGAACTCTGAAAATAGGTACCAATTACACAATGACTATTGACGTAAAAATTCACCTTGGTTTCAATACTTCGTCAAAATAATTCTTGGTGCTGTGTTGCCAAAAGAGACAGACTTTAAAAGAAATTACCAACAACAATCAGTAACATTTTTACCCCAAGCAATGAAGCATTTGCATTGCTTTTCCTTTACAATGACTACGAGTTGTGGCTAAACACAGCAAAGGGCACGAGGAAGAGAAAGAAATTCACTGACAGTAAATCTGGTAACAAGGAGGGATGGAATGATGAGGGACAAATTATTTACATATACATCATAAATGTAATAGAAAAATGAAGGGAGGAACAACAGCCAAAAGATTTAGAGATAGAACTAATTAAAACGTACGAGCAGCAAAATGGCAATCATACGTCACAAGATGTAGAGGACAAAGAAAGTAAAAAGAAGCAAAAACAGAAGACACAATGTAACACGTTTGAGACTCTTGGATGACGAGGACTGCAAATATTACATCAAATAAATGAAACGTTTACAAAAGTAAATGGTGATAACAACATGATAGTACCCACGGTTAGTTCATTGTTATTTTATGTGGGTTGGCACAATATATTTGTGTTAAAATGGAATACTATGAAGGAGTTTATTGCAAAAGCTGATGAAATACTTTCTTCTTTGAACCAAACTATGTTTGCCATCTTTTGGTATTTCATATTTCTAGTGTGAATATTGTGAAATGGGAGCAACATAATAAATTGTCGCTTATCCAGAAGCTAATACATTTATGGAGAAATTGGTAATAATGCTATGACAATATCATTGCACATTGCGAGTTGCAATGTTGTTCCCAGTATGCGTCAGATGAGTCATGCAAAACTTATTCATGATCTTGAACGGATACATTGGGAGTCCTTGCCTAGTCAGTCATTTCTTGCCCTGGATTTGCACCAAAAATACTCTATTGTGCATCATTTGGAGAGACAAACCACAACATTTACTGTATTGATAGTTGTAGTGTTGTTCCCAATATGTATCAGGTGAGTCATTACCTGATACTTTGGGAGAAATTACCCAATCCATTATTTTGCGCCCTGTATTTGCACCAAAAATAATATCTTGTGCGCCATTGGAGAGACAAACCACAACATTTTCTACATTGTGTCTGGCAAAGTTGGCAAAGTTGTTCCCAATATGCATTAGATCATTCATGAAAAAAAAATTGTCACCTTGACCTAATACTTTGGGTGTCGTTACCAAATAACTCGTTTGTGCCCTTGCTTTGCACCCAAAATATTCTCTCGTGTGGCATTTGTAGAGACAAACCACAACATTTTCTACATTGTATGTGGCAATGTTGTTCCAAATACGCATTAGATGAGTCTTGAAAAACATTATTCATGGCCTTGACCTGATACTTTGGAAGTCATTACATAATCAGTTAGTTTGTGCCCTTGATTTGCACCAAAATATTCTCCTGTGTTGCATTTGGAGAGACACACCAAAACATTTTCTGTATTGGTGTGTGTGGAAACATTGTTCCCAATATGCATCAGATGAGTCATGAAAAACATTGTTCATGGCCTTGACCTGGTGATACTTTGGAAGTCACTACCCAATAAGTCATTTTGTGCCATTTGCACCCAAAATATTCCCCTGTGTTGCATTTGGAGAGACACACCAAAACATTTTGTGTATTGTGTGTGGAAATATTGTTCCCAATATGCATCAGATGAGTCATGAAAAAATTATTCATGACCTTGACCTGGTGATACTTTGGAAGTCATTACCCAATAAGTCATTTTGTGCCCTTGATATTCTCTTGTGTTGCATTTGTAGAGACAAGCCACAACATTTTCTACATTGTATGTGGCAATGTTGTTCCAAGTATGCATTCAATGAGTCTTGAAAAACATTATTCATGGCCTTGACCTGATACTTTGGAAGTCATTACATAATCAGTTAGTTTGTGCCCTTGATTTGCACCAAAATATTCTCCTGTGTTGCATTTGGAGAGACACACCAAAACATTTTCTGTATTGTGTGTGGAAACATTGTTCCCAATATGCATCAGATGAGTCATGAAAAACATTGTTCATGGCCTTGACCTGATACTTTGGAAGTCATTACCCAATAAGTCATTTTGTGACCTTGATTTGCACCCAAAATATTCTCTTGTGTTGCATTTGGAGAGACACACCAAAACATTTTGTGTGTTGTGTGTGGAAATATTGTTCCCAATATGCATTAGATGAGTCATGAAAAAAATATTCATGGCCTTGACCTGGTGATACTTTGGAAGTCATTACCCAATAAGCTAGTTTGTGCCCATGATTTGCACCCAAAATATTTTCCTGTGTTGCGTTCGTAGAGACAAACCACAATATTTTCTACATTGTATGTGGCAATGTTGTTCCAAGTATGCATTAGATGAGTCTTGAAAAACATTATTCATGGCCTTGACCTGATACTTTGGAAGTCATTACATAATCAGTTAGTTTGTGCCCTTGATTTCTTGCACCTAAAATAATCTCTTGTGTGGCATTTGGAGAGACAAACCACAATATTTCCAGCAGTTTGAGTGGTAATGTTGCCCATACTATGGATGGAGTAGACTACGAATCAAACTGGACAAGAAACAAGCTGATACTTTAGGCATTATGAATTTGGAATCATTTTTGTCCCTTGACATGCATGTACCAAAATCGTGAGTCCTAGTCTGTTTTTGAGTGCAAATGTGTGGCATTGGCTGAATTTTCAGGATGAATGTTGCTCATACTACGGATGGGGTAGACTATGAAACAATCTAGACTATGGAAGAAAAATGATATGAAACAAGCTGATACTTTAGGCAGTATTGATTTTGGATTCATTTTGGACCCTGGACATGATGGACCAAAATAAGGGGTCCTAGTCAGTTTTGAGTGCAAATGTGTGACATTGGCTGAACTTTCATCATCAATATTGCTCATACTATGGATAAGTTAGACTATGGAAGAAAAATGACAAGAAACAAGCTGATGCTTTAGGCATTGTGAATTTTGGATTCATTTTGTACCCTGGATATAGTACTTTGAGTAGTATGCATTGTGTGCAGTTCTACAGGGCACACCACTACAGAGTACCTATAGGTACATAAATACTGGAATGAGTGTAGTACGTACTGTAGGCCGGTATGTATGTACGGAAAAACCCATGAAATATCAGTACCAAATATCAGTACAAAAACACGTATGTAAGGTACATTCAGTGCAAAAATTCAGTACAAAAACACGAATGTACATTCAGTACAAAAATTCAGTACAAAAACACGTATGTACATTCAGTACAAAAATTCAGTACAAAAACACGCATGTGGCAGTACATTCAGTACAAAAATTCAGTACGGAAATACAGTAAGTAGTAAAATACAGTACGAAAATACAGTAGGAAAATTACAGCTTAAGTATGTTTTAATTAATGTTCTGAAGTAGCTGCTTAATTATTTATTAATAAAGCTTAGGAAGTAATTAATGTCTGGAAAAAGAACACTGAAGAATTCTTCAACATCAATATGATTTTATCAATTAGGTAGCAAATTTAATTAGATAAATCTTATGGCCTTAAATACGCTGTTAAATTAGAGTATCCACCACTATCAGGAAGTAATTTATATTAATGTCTGGAAAAAGAAAACTGAAGAATCCTTCAACATCAATATGATTTTATCAATTAGGTAGCAAATTTAATTAGATGAATCTTATGGCCTTAAATACGCTGCTAAATTAGAGTATCCACCACTATCAGGAAGTAATTTATATTAATGTCTGAAAAAAGAATACTGAAGAATTCTTCAACATCAATATGATTCGATTAATTAAGTAGCAATTTGATGAGACAAATCTAATGGCCTTAAATGCGCTGTTAAATTAGAATATCTGGCACTATTAGGAAGAAACTAATGCCTGGAAAAAGAGCACTCAAGAATTCTTCAACATCAATATGATTTTATTAATCAAGTAGCAAATTTAATAAGACAATTCTAATGGCCCTAAAAATGCTGGTAAATTAGAGTATCTGGCACTACGAGGAATAAATTAATACCTGAAAAAAGAACACTGAATAATTCTTCAACATCAATATGATTTTATTCATTAGTAGCAAATTTAGTTAGACAAATCTAATGACCTTAAAATACAGTACAAAAATAGAATATGAGAATTACAGCTTAAATATGTTTTAATTGACGTTCTGAATTTAATTAACAGATATAATTTGTTAAGTATCAAACTTAATACACATACTGTATTTTTGTACTGTATTTTTGCTCTGTATTTTCATGCTGTATTTTACTAGTAGCAAAGATACTCTTTTTTCTCGCCGTGTTATACAGTAATCCATTGTGTACAAAAATACAGAGTGATTTTGTACTGTATTTTTGCTCTGTATTTTCATGCTGTATTTTACTAGTAGCAAAGATACTCTTTTTTCTTGCCGTGTTATACAGTAATCCATTGTGTACAAAAATACAGAGTGATTTTACAGTGTTTCACTGTGCAAAAATACATATTGATTTTACAGTGTTGTCTTCACAGTATTGTCGCGGGCCAAAAAAATGCAATTCCATTCATAAATTTGAAAGAAATTCATCAAAATCCTACTATTGGTTGTATCACACCAACCCTTATCTGAGTATAGTGCTTGCACTCCATCCAAGAATGTGAGATCTAACCTCTTGATCCATTGATCATTAGACAAAAGATATGTGCTCAGATATATAAGTCCACACAAGAGAATAGCCTTGTAGTGCAGGAAAAAGGATAGCATTGTGATGAGAGATTAGTTGCTGGAAGGAGACGTCTTAAAAGCACAAATCTACATCCCTTGCATCTATATCAACGGGAACAAGATCCTGTTCAAGTGACATAAGAGTAAGAAATCTTTCATTAAAACATCAAATTGATGGCACCAATTACAACAAATCGACGGCAACAACAAATTGACAGCAGCAACAACAACAAAGGATAGATAGACAACAATGCCTGCCTGTTGCATTGCTCATGATGTATTTTCTCACTTTGGTTTTCTTCTCGTTATTGGCAACACGAATCAAAGGCAACACAAATTGACAACAACTGTGAGAGAGATAGACAATGATGCTATGCTGCCAACTGCATTACAAATGAAATATTTTCTCACTTTGACTTTTCTTCTTATTTCAGGGACAACAACAGCCGTGGCAGGGACGGCACAAACCGGCAGCACCAACAACAACATGAGACAAATAGACAACGATGTCTGCCTGATGCATTGCTGATGATGTAATTTCTCACTTTGGTTTTTCTTCTTATTTCAGGGATGAGAACAAAGCATTGACTCATGACAATAATGTAGCAACGAACACAAAACAACAAAAGTGGCAACAAGAGCAAGAGCAAGCAACAAGAGCTAGAGTAATACTTTGTCACTGTATTTGTCATCCTTTATCCCCCCTCCCCCCTCGCGCTCCAATAGAAGTAATTAGTAGTGATATGCCCTTGTTGTTATAATTGTCGTCCTTGTTATCATTTTGGTTTATTGTTGCATGTTGGTGTTGGTGTTGGTGTTGGTCTTTCCCAAGCAATGACTCAGCTCATCAAATGTCTTCAAAAGGATAAAATCAATGGAGGGAACAACAGGCTGTATTGGTAGGTGTTGTTGGCATCGTCAGTGCCATCAGTTTGGTATATGGCTTGTTGTTGCGTGTTGGTGTGTCAGTGCGGAGTATGTTGCTGGAGAGCATCCCCCCCTTGTTGTCGTTGCTAGGGGGATTTGTCGTGCAGATTTTAGTGTAGTGTAACACATTGGTTGGCACCTAAGTCCAATTGGAACAAAGATTGCCCTGCTTGCTCTTATTTGTATTGATCCATTATCATCTCCTCTCTTTGTATCTGTTGTATCTTCCAATTCATCATTCGATTGCCGTTCCATTGCCATTCCTGGTTGGCAAATCAGTAGTAGAGTAACCTGCTGGCGTTCAAATGTCGTAGTATCTATACATGTGAATCCTCATCCTCCCTTCTATTGGAGGGGAAACAGATGGGTCGGCAAAGGGCCATCGTCGGCTCATTGTTTTGTATCTTTGTGTGTTATTTGCTGCATAATTGCTGTTCAAATACCCTTCCCAATCAAAATTGAAGTAGAGTAGCATGTAGGTATTTAAGCTGGTGTCATTTTGTAGTAGTATCTGTACAGTGGCAAACCTTCATGGTCTGTTCTATCAAAGGAGAAGCAGAAGGATCATTGCAGGGTCATGAAAATGGAAATTAATGAATGACATGGGTGATTTCCATTATTGGACTTCCCATAAAAAAATGTCTTCGGCAATTTCTCTCTCTGTCATTTGACTGTTGTTTCAGAGTCTTTTTCACTTGGTATTTTTGAGGAGACTTTAGTGTACGGAGCACATACATCTTTATTACCTGTAGACTTGTACATGGATTTTGTACTGGGCATTAATTGTGGTATTTTTATAATGTACACTTGTTAACAACACTCATGGTATTTTACTAAGTACAGTTAACAGCATGCTGCAAACATGAGAAAAAATCATTCTTGGGTAAGTTGGACACAAAATATTGCTCGTGATGGCAACTTTTTGATATCCCTAACCCTGAAATTGTTATTTAATTGATTATTTTTATTCCACTAGGTCAAGAGTGAGGTTTACGTGATGATCGAGAGATTGATTGACGAGATATTGTCTGGAAAGGGGAAGCGCGCGACACGCAAGGTTTTTTCATGAACACACAGGCTCAGAAGGCAGGGAGTTTTGAAAATAAGGTAGGGAGTTTTGAAAGCCCTGCGCGATACCCCACGGGGGGGGGGGGGGGTCGAGAAACAGTTCTCGGATGCTGTGCACACTATGCATCAGATGAGTCACGCAAAAAATATTCATAGTGTTGGATTTGCACCAAAAATAATCTCTTGAGTGCCATTTGGAGACACAATCCACTAAATTTTCTGCAGTTTGAGTGGCAATGTTGTTCCAAATATGCATCAGATGAGTCATGCAAAAATTATTCATGGTCTTGACCTGATACTTTGGGAGACATTACCTAATTAGTCAGTTTGGGCACTGGATTTGCTCTAAAAATACTCTCTTGTGTGCCATTTGGAGACATAAACCACAACATTCTCTGCAGTTTGAGTGGCAATGTTGTTCACACTATGCATCAGATGAGTCATGCAAAAATTATTCATGGTCTCGACCTGATACTTTGGGAGTCATTACTTACCTCTTCAGCAGTTTGGGCACTGGATTTGCACCAAAAAGACTCTCTTGAGTGCCATTTGGAGACGCAAACCACAGCATTTTCTGCAGTTTGAGTGGCAATGATGTTCACACTATGCATCAGATGAGTCATGCAAAAATAATTCATGGTCTTGACCTCAGAATAAATAGAAGTACCACATTTGTGGTATTTCATACATACTACTTCTACTTCGTATTAAGATAACCAACTGACGTACGGTACTCGTAGTACAACATACCTACAATAACTCCGATTCGCCCCTGCGAAGCGAGCAATATTATTCAAAAAAAGACGTCGTTCAAGTCGAGCTTGAAGACCGTTAAAAATATGATGTTGCACGTGTAGAAAAATCATACTCCGGTAGTAATTAAAAATCGACAACGGAATTGAAATTCAAACTCTCCTACGTCTATGAAAGTATCCATCTGAGTCTCGTCACCAGCTGATAAAACGTCACGGGAATCCTTAGAAGGCATTAATATTTTCGAAGTTGTGAGAAAGCCAAGTTTCTTGGTTAAACAACAAAAGCCGTTAGGCAGTTATGTTTAACACATATAAGTTATTCATTATTGTAGAAAGTATATAAGCAAAATACACATGTCACGCAGAATCTATTTTCGTTAGTTCCTTCGAAGATTGTGGCATCTGGGTTTTTGCATCCACAAACTCTTCATTTACCGGAAGGACTGAAGCACGAATAACTGCCGTCTGCCTGCATCTGCAACTACCGGCAGAGGGGAGAAAGTGCGGTGACAAGTCATCCATTAAAGCAGTGACGCAACAGCCAACTACTATAGGAAGCACATCCATCCTCGGTAGTCTTGAATACAACTAAGTGTTTTGTTCATTCAACGGAAGTACACATACGAAGAGCAACAGCGAAGCGTCAGGAACTTCACCTCGAGCTACCAAGACAACATAACTCACACTAGAGGAAGAAAGGTTGGGAGATTGAGCATCGTGATACTTTCAGTTCAACCCTATCGACTCAAGCTGACCTAGCATATCGAGCTCCCAACAGTCTTATTACACCGAAACATGTCCTACCACGTAAGGAACCCCAGCCGAAGGGCATCGCAACAACATCACCATCCTATTACTCTGTCAGAGCAGCAGCAGGAGCAACAATTTCGAAGACGACAGGATGAAGTGGGACTAGAAACGGATTTCCAGTGGACCTATTTCGTCAATGGCGGTGTGGAACGCGTGAGCAACTCCGACTCCAGCGATTTAATTGATGACTACAGTCAGGACGAGAACGATGATTATGTGGCTGTTGTGCAAAAGGACGAAGCCGCATTCACGTCCTTGCTGAGTTCAAACGACCCTCTCGTTACTTATTCCAGCAGAGCCCCCAATTATCCCATTGGATATTCGTGCGAACACTTTTTGTTGCACACCAACGAGAACGGCAACATCAGCAGCAAAGATGTCAATGCTACAATTAATGATGCTCTGGAACTGTCGTATTCAAATGACGAAAAAGAGGAAGAGGCGATTATCTTACAGGAGACCGATGTGTCAATGTTACTGGAGTTGCAGATCCCAGCCTCTATCTCGGGAGATTACAACAAAGTCCTCTCCAACATCGAAGCCCTGCAATGGTCCATCCTGAATCAGGTTGCAAAACAAAGCGGACTCGCAAAGGGTTGCAAGGTAGATGTTCAATACGACGACCAAACTCTACCGATCACAACGACGGCCATGAATGATGTGCACGCATCTCTATCAGAAACGAATCAAAGTCACAGTAGCGGGCAATCCCCATCGATACCGACGTCGTCCATCACCAACATTGACAGCAACAACAAATCAAAAACCCACAGCAACGATACCAAAAATCGCCGCCGTGCACGAGCACTTACATCTGCCGATCAAAATTTTGTTTTGAGTCTTCCCTACCCAACCAGTGTATATTCGGTTGATTCGACACGTCCTAAATGGATAGGTAAGTAAATATGGCACAAAAAGTTGGGTTATTGTGTTGGTATGAGGTTAAACTCAGTCCTACTCACATAGGACTGAAAATGTTTGTTCATGCTACAAAACAGTCTCCTGCTCTGGTCAAATTATTGACTCAGAGCAATCTGGTAACCAATGCGTCACTGCACAAATCAACCTTGCTGTCAAATACCGTGGAGAAGGAGTCGAAAGTGATTCGATCGAACAGTATATTCAATCGATAGTCCACAAGCAGATCGCCTTCGACGCGTCACAGCTTTTTGCAGAAGATATTAGCGGATTGAAATGGATAACCAACGAGGATTCCTCTGCTGTAATCGATGCACCCAACGGTGATCAGTCATCGAAAGCACCCATATTTTTCAGACCCAAAATCGATGACAACAACCTCCAAGGTGATAACGGTAGCACGATAGTAGCACCAACCGATGACGCATCGGACGCTCTATTTGCCAGTGTCATGATTCCACTTACCACCGCTTTCATCTTACTTTTGGTATGGCTCTTTGCCCATCGCTATTACGGCCCAAATCGAAGAAATCGTCGGAGTGCACAGCGAATGAAACACAAGGGTATGACGGGCTTGAGCGTTGTAAAACAGACATCAGATATTGAGACCGGCAGTGACAGCACGGAAGCAACTCGTGAAGTTGTATCGAAAGACAGCAGTGATAGCAATAGCGATTCCTTGCTAAACATTTCACCGGCAACCTCCTCCTCCTCATCGTCGTCATCATCGTCGTCTTCAGCATCATCACCGCTCTCCCTTTCTAAGCGAAGTAAGAAAAGCATGCCTATTTCTGTTGACTCCCCCGAGCGATCTGCTGCTGGTCTACCTCCGCGTCCAATGGTTGTGAAACGAGAAGTTTCTAAACAGCTCAAAAAGCAGAGAAAAAAGAAAAGGAGGAAGAAAAAGAAGGTCATGGCTTTGCAACGCATAAGTAGCAGAGACACTATCGCTGAAATGCCCATGATTTCCGAAAGCGAGTCCGAGTGCGACTCCGAATCAGGAGACGAAGAATCTTACCAAAACGACGATGCTAGTTCATACGATGCTTCCGGAGGATATTTGACTCCTTCTCGACGGTCACGTACGAGCAGTAGGGCGAGCAGTGTAGGCAGTCCACCAAAATCTCCACGGGACGACTTAGTGCCGGTTGATTCCATAAATAGCTACGAATTTGTTATGGAAGCACCCGAATTTTCCCAGGATGTTTTCGCACAACTCAGGGTTGAGAAAGAAATCGCTACACATGCTAATGCAACTAACGAGAATCGTCCTCTGCTAAAAGTACCACTGCAGCCAAAACCAACGGATCCAAAGATCAACCCAGTTGACGCGAATAAAGAAACGAATCAAGGTATTGTCTCCATCGAAAATGAACGAGAACGTCGAAGTTTGGAGATTGAGCCACAATCCGAATTGGATAGTTCCTTTTCAAAGGAGCACGGATCAGTGATGGAGCGCATGATGCCTCTTCCTTGGCTTGCCAGCAGCAAGAATCCAAAAATATTGTAGAGAACCGCACTCCCATTCCTAGCCAAAGATTCAGGCCTGTTGCGCCAGAACCATCGAATCACACAACATCTAATCGCTACCGTCGCTTCATGGGAAACAACAATTCAATGATTTCAATCAATCAGTCGGCACTCATAAATTGCAAACAGTTGCCAACAATGCCACAGCGACGCAAGAAGTTCGCATTCAATTCGCTCACATGACGTTTTTGAAGAGGGAGACACCCTATTACGGCGCTCCCAATAGCGGAGTACTTTACTCCGCCCCATAACATTAGCTACTTGATCTTTGTATTATGGTTTTGATGTAGCTATGGATCGCACAATCGTGTTTTTTCAATGTAGCGATATCTACAATGCGTGTAAGTGATCTGTTTCTTCTCCGCAACTATGAAAAGTCGCTATTTTCTAAGAATGTTACAATCTCTGCGAGATCCAAACCGTTTTCAAAACATATAGAGCAGGGACGAACGAGGACTCGGGGTGCCTCAAGCACATGCAACAGTGCGTAGGGTGGGTTTCAGAAGTCAGACAAAGATCATCCACCCTACCGCGAATCGTTCTGGAGCGGTCGAAGTCAGATTCGAGACACCGGTACGAGTACTCCGGTTCAAAATGCATCCGTTCACTTTCGAGGCACCAACCAGGATTCGCGTGGATCCATGATTTGCCGAGTGGTCGCGGCCCAAGACGGCTAGCTTTCGGAAGCGTCAACCACCGACAGGCGCCGTCACTGCAGTTTCTCACATGTGCCGTACCACATTATCGTGCCTCCGGAGAAACGTCAATGCGTCGGAAGACGAGTGGCACGCATGTCAGAAATCTTGCCGCTTCCGACGGCACACGTATGATGTCATACCACAGTCTTACGAAGGTACGAAGTAGTGAATACGATCACAATTCCCGTTTCGATCCGGGCCCTGCCGGAAGATGATTGTTTGGCTGTCACTGTTTCCATTCGACCGTGTCAGTATGTTACTACAGGACCCTAGTACTATACCGTACGAGTAAGATAGTGCCATACACACATCAAACGCAACCGAAAGCGGCAACATCAGTTTTCGAACGACTGGTGGATATGATGGAGAAAAATCGTCTACCGGTACGTAGTTCGTTCACACCGATACTCCTACCGGTACAGGTACATAATCGTAATTACTCGTAATTACTCCCGCCATGTTTCCTCCTCACTGTTCCATGCGGGTGTTACTTCTTCCTAGGACGTATTCGGCACCAAAATACAAAATCATCGAATTCAGTATGATTTCAGTTTCTAGAATTACGGTACCGGTACCGATACCATACAGCGGAAATACCACAATTGTGGTATTTAGCCTGGCACTACTGTGGTACGTAAGTAGAAACCAGTACGCTTAATGATACATACCTCTAATGACTATTTCTACTGTTTTTTCTCTGTAGAAATCATGTGGTACCCCTCAAAAACAGAGGTACAGGGCGAATTTCCATACACAGTATTGTTGCATTTTTAGTGGTATAAGACTCCGTGTAACTCTTAAGGAAATACCACAAATACCACAAGTACTTTACATGACCGGTGTTCTTCAGTCTTTTCTTCTTTCTAAGAAATATCCCCGGAGGTGCTTGTTTTTTTTTGCTCACTTTTTTTGCTCACTTTTTTGAAATGGTGACGGTGACGACCGATAAGATGACGACCAATAAGACAACAAGACAAGAACCGATAAGACGGCTTATAATCACCAATCCTCCCTTTTATTGCTGCTAAATCAGTCCCCTCTGAGTAAGCTACTAGTGTGCTGTATAATATTTTGGTACTGTATTCAAACTTAGTCTACTAGGTTTTCCTGCTGCTCGAAACGTCGTTCCGAAATGCCGCTCCGGAACGCCGCTCAAAACGCCGCTGCTGGCTGCTGGCTTCCTGCTGCTTCAAAACGCCGCTCCAAAACGCCGCTGCTGGCTTCCTGCTGGTCGAAACGCCACTGCTGGCTGCTGGCTGCTTGCTTCCTGCTGCTCCAAAACGCCGCTGCTGGCTGCTGGCTGCTGGCTGCTGGCTTCTTCCTGCTGCTCCTCCAAAACGCCGCTCCAAAACGCCGCTCGAAGCGCTGCTGCTGGCTGCTGGCTTCCTGCTGCTCCAAAACGCCGCTTCAAACGCCGCTGCTGGCTTCCTGCTGCTCGAAACGCTGCTCGAAAGGGCGCTGGAAACGGCGTTTGATTGCCATTCAAACACCCTTCCGGATCGAAAACCAAATAGCGGAATGTGTAGGTATTTGAGTTGGTGTCATTTTGTACTATTTGTACAGTGGCGAACCTTCATGGTCTGTTCTATCGAAGGAGAAACAGAATGGTCGTCAAAACGGAAATGGTGTCCCCCATATCTTCTTTATTTTTCCATCCGATCCAATAGCCGTTTGATTGCCATTCCAAGTCGAAAAATAATCAGTAGAGGAACATGATGGTGTTCGAATGTGGTAGTATCTGTACATGTGAACCCTCATCTTCCCTTCTATTGGAGGGGAAATAGATGGGTTGGGGAAGGGCGCGTTGCCGGCTCGTTTTTTTGTACCGTCTTTGTCTCCCTTGTTTGCCATTGAATTGCCGTTCGAATACCCTTCCGGATCGAAAACCAAGTAGCGGAATGTGTAGGTATTTGAGTTGGTGTCATTTTGTACTATTTGTACAGTGGTGAACCTTCATGGTCTGTTCTATCGAAGGGGAAAGAGAATGGTTGTCAAAATGGATCGTTTTTTGGGTATCTTCCTCATCTCCCTTCTTGTTTGCCATTGAATTGCCGTTTGAATACCCTTCCCGCTCCAAATCCAAGTAGAGGAATGTGTAGGTATTTGAGTTCGTGTCATTTTGTACTATTTGTATGCTGGCGGACCTTCATAGTCTGTTCTATGGAAGGAGAAACAGAAGGGTCAATGGAGGGTCGCGAAAACGAAAATGGAAATTAATGACATAAGTGATTTCGACGATCGGACTTCCCATCAAAAAAATTGTCTTAGGAGTGAGTTTTCCGGTGTGTTTGCAGGGTCTTTTCACTTGTTCTTTTTTTGAAGAATATCAGTGTGCGAAGCACACATATGTTTATTTCCTGTAGACTTCTACATGGTTTTGGTACTGGGTATTAATTGTGGTATTTTTATCTTGGAGGTACACTCACCGTACCGGTAGATCTTGATAATTATTTAAGCATGACCCCTTATTACGTATTTGATTACTCGTTCGTACCCTAAGACCAATCCAAAACAGGCACGAATGGATGAATCGTATCGTGCACGAATGGACACACACGACAGGATTCATAACAAGAATCGGCCTTTCACTCTGAAGCAGTTCACCCGGATCGGAAATGATCCGAATCTTACGGCTCGTCAATACGAGTCCGTGTGGTCAGACCCATTCAATACTGAAGATATCACAGAGGTCTTCAACGGCATGAGAACAGATTCCTTCCGAGTCGATCTGGGACTAGCTAGGAGGGAACGGAAGGAACAAGTCGGTTTTGAATGCAGTTTTGGTCGCAAAAAGACTCACAATAGATCCTAAAACTACGTCAACGGAAAATAATTGAATTTATGGTCGCGCAAGTTTTACTCCACTTTTTTTTGAATGAATCGTGCCTTTAAGGTAACATGTGTTCGTTCGGATTAGATGCATACTAACCTATCCGGTAATTGCAACCAATCTTGTAGGAATACACGACCACAAATTTGCGTCGAGAACAATTGTGTTCGTTCCTTTCGACAAAGAAAACCCAAGATTTTTGGCTAGTTGCGATCGCCAGAGTTATTCTCACAATTTGCAAAGATCCAATCTCTCAAACACCCAAAATACAAATCTCCATCTTCCAAGAAACCCAGAACTGCCATCATGCCTCCTTACGCCGCCCAAGACTCCCACCAAGACGCCCTTGTCCTCCGGGATGATCTCTCCCACGAAGATCCTTTCATGGACATCTCACTCGGACCCAAGCCACTAGAAGTTGACCACAAGAATCATGCTTCCCTCGAAGACGACGCCTCGGCCACACCTTCCGCCACGGAATCCGAATCGGCCGATTCGCAAGATTCGTCTTCTTCGTTCTTGGAGCGATTGATGGACTGGAACCCCTGCGCGGGCACGGCGGGCGGAAGCACCGACGATTCATTTTCGTTGCCCAACCCATCCTCTGCCATCTTCAAGACCAGGGTGTGTTCCGAATGCGGAGGCAAGTGCACCAAACTCAAGGGCTACAACAAGGAAATCGTCGAAAACACCGTTGTTGACGAAGAAACCGGCGAGGAATCCATCGTGAAAACCAAGATCTACTTCCACAAGTGGTGCGCGAAGGTCAACGACTACCGCAAGGATCACAAGAAGGACTACGATGCCGTAATGTGCAATTTGTTGGACCACTTTCGTGCCATCGAATTGGAAGCCCAGATGAAGCTCGAGGCAGAGCTGAAACTGGCCCAAGAAATGGAAGAAGAAAAGGTCCGAAGGGAAGAAGAATCGGCCGCGAAGGACGCTGAGGCCTCACAGTTGGAGGTTTCCAAGTCAAAGACTTTCTTGAAGCGTGTCAAGAAATCCGGAAAGCGCGTCAAAAAGACTTTTTCCATGGGCTCGTGCATGGGAAAGACCTCGGCTGCATCCGTTGCCGCGGTCGACGGATCGGCTTGCGGTCGCGAGGAAATCTAACCACGAAAACGAAAACGAATTCCAATTCCTGTTATTTACGATTCCGCAACTGCCGAAACAAGATTGATTGTGCCCCTCCCACCGGGTATATGCTCTGAACCGCAGAGAAGTGGTTCTGTCGTTTGTGAGACAGACCGATCGCTCTCTTGCGATTCCGAGCTAGTCTACCATCATGGGTAAGACACTGTACCATAGTATCACACGAGTCAAACACGAACACGAAGTGTTCCCTCATGATTTATATTCCCACGAAACCATGTTTGTTGGCAGCACGACACGTACGGTACGAAACGAAACGTGCTTGTAAATTAGTTAGTACGAAGTAAATGTTAAAAATTAAAAAATGAAACCCTACTACCGTATACTGGAAGAAGAGCAACTTCATTCCGCAAATGAATTTGGGTATAGCAATAAATAAATCCTAGTTTGTAGCCATTCATTCGTGTAACAACCCACCCACCCACCCACCGACACCTTGATGTGGCCCGTCGCACGATCCCAGGATTCATTCTTGCCATGGAGGCGGACGATGGCTATTCCCTCAACCGTTTTATCCCCACAGATTTTTCGTCCTTGGGTCAATTGCGATCGCACGAAATAATACGATACTCGATTGTAATTAGTGTTGCAATGGAAAGAAATGAAATGAAATGCAATCATTGGAGAATGCCACGAAACGAAACGAATCGAATCGCAATGAATTAATTCATGGTCCGGTCCCCATGATGTTTCAAAGTTGAAGCTGCCATAAGTCTCACCGTACCGGTACACACCATAGGTTACGTTACGTTACGTTACGTTAAATCGGACCGGTTGTAAATATATACGTCGTGGTGAATTCTCGACGCGAGCTGAGGATGCACGAAATCGAATTGCTCGTGTCCGAAGCGAAACCCCGACCCGTCGGAGGGAAGGTACGAATACAGCCGGGTGGTTTGGATGGAGGGACCACCGAGAACGCTTGCCAAGTGCACATAGGTTGACTTCGCGACTCCGATCAGTTCCTTCTTGGCCATCTTGAGAAAACAAAAGTCTTCCGGGCCAGTGGTCCCCGGCGAAACGCGCACGCTAAGCCCTCCTCGCCGGAAGCCCTCAAAGAGTTCGTGAGCGTCCGTACGATTCTCCATCGAGTCTCTCATGAGGTTGCGGCCCGTGACGGCAAGCTTGTCCCCGGGGTTCAGGTGGCCCAAAACCCTCGACACCATGTGGTCCCCGGTCATTTCCATGAATCCCATGGCCTCTTTTAATCTCACTTTGCGGAGTTCGGTTCCAAAGTTGCGATAGTGCAGAACGGATTCGTCTGCCTCTGGGGGATTGTCCAGTGTTTCACCACAGCAAATGGCATCGTCAAACGCAAAGGTCTCGAAGATTTCGTCGTAGTAGAGGTCCAGCGGTACTTTAATGTTCAAGGAGTTAATGCGGAGCATGACCCTAGGTACAATGCCCTCGAATTTGCTCAACTCGTCGTTAAGCTCCGGGCTGTTGTTGTTGTTGTTGTTGCTGTTGTTGTTTTGGAAGAGATGAAGATTTTGCTTCAGGTTTTCTACCACGCTACGAATACTTTCTCGAAACGAGGTGATGTTTCTATCAAATTTACTCCAGTACTTATGTGACCTATCCTTGGACATTGTATTCGGCATGAATTCCACAAAGTAGTCGGCATCGAGCAGAACGTTTCCTATCGAAAAATCGACATCGTCAAAAAAAGGCACGCACTCAGCCAGCTCCCTGGAAGTTTTGCGGGCCTTTCCGATTACCTTCTTTCTTTTGTTCCGTTGTCTCGAAAATACCAGGCGAGACCGTATGCCAAACTCTTCGTACGCCATTTTTGCGACCGCCCATCCAAAGATGCTCTTGTCCATATTGTTTGCAAACTCGCCGCTCAGTATCACCAGAAAGGTAATGGGCGGGATTTGGTTCTCGTCGTGGTCGTGGTCGTCGATCATTTCGTTGTTTTCGATCATTTTCTTTCGTATGGGAAAGAAGAACTCTTTTTTGGCCGTACTCGTGTTTGTGTTTGTGTTTGTGCTTGTGCTCGTGTTCGTGCTACTGCTACTGCTACTGCTACTGCTTGGCTCGATCGTGCTCGTGTTTGTCTCGATCGGTTGATGATGATTGCCAGAGGTTTCCGCGTCGCGGTTCTTGCGATTTGTCGCATTGCTGCTTCTTGTGACTGTGACTGTGACATCAACCTCCGCCTTCGACGGGTAAGATTCCGTGATGCTAGCCAGCCTATCATCGAACGCAAACCTTTTCATTTCAAAGAAGACCGAGGTCGTATAAAATGTCCCAAGAAAAAGCAGAGTGCCAATCACGGCTCTCTGCGGAAGAAGTGGACCCATGGCGTCGCGTCGTGTCGTGTCGTCGTGTGGTGTGGTGTTCGGTTGGTTCAATACCAATACCAATACCAATAATAGTGTTTGCCGGGAAGAGAGCGGCAGAGTGATCCCACGTACAAGTACTTTCACAAAATCTACCGTACCGTACAAGAACACTCTGTGTGCAGCCGTACCGGTAGGTTCAATGCTTTTGTTGCTGGGCCCTGGTTCAGGCCTGGCCTCGTGTTCGGCAATCAATTTCAAGAGAGAGCTGGCCCCACACAACAAATGACGCTCTGTCCGGCTCTGTCGGAGTTTTGTTTGCACCTACCGTATTCTCAACCGTCGAGTGTTATGGTAATTACGTACTCGTACTCGTACCGTACGGTACGAGTAGTACTATTGGGTCATTGAGTGATTCCCACCAATGATAAAGTAATAAAAGTTTGCGACCAAAGTAATAAATCTATTCACATAGTCAATAGATCTATTAACTATTGAATAAAATTTAGCAGTTGAGACTGCATCGACTTGCAAAACTTTATTAACGGAATAAAAACAGAATAAACTCGAAGGGAATCACTAAAATCAAATATTTTAGTCCCCAACGCACGAACGAATCATGTGGTGCACCTCGCCTTCCTTGAATACTTAACAGGGCTTGCTTGCCAAACAGACAGTTACTGTTTCTTATTTAGAGATTACAAATTCCAAATTTGCTCCGAGTAATAGTTAATAAAATTCATTCATCCGTTGGGTGCGCCAAAAATCTATTCAATCTATTCACTCGCGAATATTTTTTTATTACTTTGGTCAAATCATTGGTGGGAATCACTCATTGAGTGATTCCCACCAGTGATAAAAAAGTAATAAAAGTTTGCGACCAAAGTAATAAATCTATTCACATACAAATAGATTTATTCCATATTGAATATAATTTGGCAGTCGTGACTGTCTCTACTTTCAAAACTTTATTAACTGAATAAAAACAGAATAAACTCAAACGGAATCACTAAAATCAAATATTTCAGTCAACCAACGCATGTGCACCTCTTGCACCTCCGTTGCCGGCATGCTTTTTTGGTGATCATCGTCAGTTTTGCGGAGCTGGAAAATTGCAGTCCGGAAAGAAAAGAAAGTCCGGAAAGAAACAGCAAACAGCAACAACAACAGTACCGGTACGACTTGTCTCTCCAGCACATTAGACACGGCACCACCGATGTCCTCCTACACCACCACTACTGTTGCTGCTCTTGTGGCGCATGCTAGATTATTAGTAGACAATTTGTCAGTAGACGAGGATGATTCGTCAGATGATGAATCTTTCTTTGGCTGCTCACAAAAAAAAAAAAAAACAGAAACACCACCACCAGCAAGAATACCATCGATCGTAACAATCAACAACATCACACCCTCGACTGGAGGCAGGAAAGCCGGCATCGGCAACTACTACTACACCAAGCCAGAGTAGGAGAACATGTTTGCTGCCATTAGAGCTGTCATGCCATGTGGAACAGATGACTGGGATGATGATGTTGCAGACCTGCGCGCTGAAAAATTTCCTGGAAGGGATGCTACTTCCATTTGCAACAAATTCAATCGATTGAACCGGAAGAAGGCGCCAACAGGCAATCCAAACATGAGATGGGACATTAAGGAGGCGAAGGAACTCTTCAGACTGATAGGCAAGAAATCACAGGTTACAGATGGAGAAGATAGGTATGAGGTTGAAAGAAATGAGTTTACTCCTCCTCCTCCTCCTCCTCCTACTGCTGCAACAACTCAACCGGTACCACTTCTACTTGGTCAACCAACTCAACTCAACCAACACAACCACTTCTACTTGGTCAACCAACTCAACCAACTCAAGAAGTTACACAGTTCGAAGAAGTTGTTAGTACCATTAGTACTAGCAAGAAGAGACATTACAACCGCAAAGGAGACGAATCAAAGATGACGAATACAATTGCTCAAGTTTGAAGCTTCAGCAGCAGGCATTGGAACAACAGCAACGATATCAGGAAAAGGCAGATGAAGAGAGGAAGATTTTGATGCAGGTACTCATTGTTGCTCACGTCGGTCGTGGTCCTCCAGTGTCGGCGTCGGTCGTACGACATCTCCTCCTAGTGGCGGCGGCAGCAGCGGCCGTGGCTTTAGTGGTCCTCTTACTCCCCAAGTTACTAATGTTACTAATGCTCCTGCTGAAGGGGGGGGGGGGGGGGGGGGGGAAGTAAGCTCAAAAGAAAAATAAACAGTCTCCAGCATTGGGACTACAGCAGTGACAGCAGCAGCAGTGACGACAATTTGTTGAGGTCGATTAGTTAGGAATTGAATCGATTGATTAGTTAGTTAGGAATCAAATCAATCAATTAGTTATTTAGTTAGATTATTAAACTGAACAACACTACCACCGTTGCTCCAGACAGAAACTTAGGCTACAAAGCAGGTAATAGAAAAACTCTATTGCAACACCTTAAAAGAGTAATCCAAAACCACTAGAGGTGTGCTGGAGCAAAATTATTCGAACGTGTTGTTGACTGCTTGATCGGACGTGATACAAGTAATTGATTGATCAAATCGATCGACTAATCGATCGATTCAACGATTGATCAAATCGATTGACTACTAATCAATCGATTCAACAAACTAATCGATCGAACTAATGGAATTAACGCTAATTCGTATGATTATCTAATTTGCTAATAATAATGGAAGGATCGATCGATTCGGCAACTCTAAAATAAGTCGTTTGCGGTTTCAGTTGGTACCAAACCGTAGGAGAAGAAACCTTCAGTCTGACTCGTCATGTAGGTGTTGAGTATGGTGTTGATTCCAACCTTAGCTGTCTGGAAGTTATACAACAACACAACAAGCTTCAGAATGATCCTCCTGTCTCCCGTTTCTTCCAGCAACATGTTATCTTTGAGTCAAGGGAACCCACCTTGGATCTGTCTCATCCCCCATTCAGACATCTATCTAACGGTAGTTGCATCTCTGTTCACTGCAATAACCTTGCAAACAGCCCGTCTTTTCATTGCTCTGGCCTCGTCGATAGGTGTACCCTCAGGTATTTCTATAGGAGCTGCCAGAGGGTTGTATTGACAGCTTCTAAGAAGGTAATTGTTTGTAGATAACTTAAATGCCAAATCGACTACAGTCTTTGCCTTATACAGCTCATACATGCGCTCCATCTTTTCATACAGCCCGTACTCGGCCTGAGTACTATCATGCCAAGACCCAGGACAGTTCAAGACACAAGCCCGGATCCTCCCATCCGGGCAGAAAAGAAAGACGCTGTTGTCATATGCACCACAAGTCCAACCATTGTAGTATTGGTTCTGTTTGGTCCAGTCGCCAGACTGCTGGAGATGCAGTTTAAGCCTGTTACAAGCACCCCACACTCTGTGTGGACAAAGAGTTGGACACTTTGCAGCAATAGCATCAATGTGTTGTTGAATCTCTTCTTCATTTGGCAAACAAACTTTTGCAGCAGGATGGTCTTGTAATGCAGTAAGAAGGACCTTGCAACCAAATTTCAGCCATCTGCACATAGGAGAAGCTTTTAATCCAAACGCTTTAGCAACTGCTGCTCTTGCTGCTGATCCTCTGGTTTGGAACCAGAATAAGATAAGAGCAGGACATCCGGTTGCATCAAACTCTTGAGGATGAACATAATTGTGTTTGTTGTATTCCTTTAACTTTCGAATCAATCCAGTCTTCTCATCATACATGTATTGACTGAAGAATGGCTCAAATATATCTAGGAGCTACATGGTTGACTCCACAGCAATTGAGAAGTGCTTGATCATTGCCAGATCGATAGAGATACATGAAAGCATATTAAGTGTATCTCTTAATTGCTATCCTAGGAGTTCTACGATCCCTTCTTTTCTTATCTTCCTCCCCAAGCTGTGGATTGTTGTAATAGGGGATGAAGTAGTTATCATAGTAGTCTCCAATTAGTGTTAACTCCGGGGCCATGTTGATTGTCGATTAGTGTTTCGAAAGAGTGTTTGCAAAAGAGTGTGGTTTCTTGATGGAGAGCAATGTGAGTGTTTCAGCGAGGATAGCTAGTACTCAGCAAAGCCAATCGTAATCATACGGTACCGTACATGAAATTCTGAAATTTTCAACTGCCGGCCACTCTTGAATACTTAACAGGCTTGCTTGCCAAAACAGGCGGGTAGGTGGCACGGGTAGTGATTAAACAGACAGTTACTGTTTCTTATTCAGAGATTCCGAATTCCAAATTTGGCAGGTAATAAAAGTATTTGTCCGTTGGGCGTGATAAAAAATCTATTCATCTATTCACTCCTCGTGAATATGTTTTTATTACTTTGGTCTTTTATTACTTTATTATTGCTGGGAATCACTCATTGAGTGATTCCCACCACGAATAAAGTAATAAAAGTTTGCGACCAAAGTAATAAATCTATTCACATAGTATAGTAGTGCTACCGGTACATAGATTTATCAAATATGGAATATAATTTGGCAGTCGAGATTGCCTCGACTGCCAGATTTTTATTAACTGAATAAACACCAAATAACTCCAACAGAGTCTTAACATCATACTAAAATCAAATATTTCAGTCACCCAACATTAAGTAGTAAAAACTATTCCACTTAAGGCTACAAAAGAAACAGGTTAAACTATTTGAACCAAGGTATCATTAAAGACCGGATCGATAAGTAAACACTTGGAACCCATATGTGCATTCAAAACAGTACATATATCATCCCGTGAGTAAGTTACTATTTGCAATCATGAAAGTCAATAAAGTATCAGAATGGGCCTCGTTTATTCCATATATCATGATCAAGCAAAAGGCCCGTGGAATAAAATACTTAGCCTTGTCAGCCAGCCTTGCTTGCCAAAAGAGACAGGTAGGTGGCACGGGTAATGATTAAACAGACAGTTGCTGTTTCTTATTTAGAGATTCCGAATTCCATATTCACTCGGAGTGAATAGTTAATAAAAAATATTCATCTGTTGGGTGTTATTCAATCTATTCACTCCGGAATATTTTGTATTACTTTGGTCTTTTATTTGCTAAACGGTAGTGGGAATCACTCATTTATGAGTGATTCCCACCAAATAAAAGTGAATAGAACAAAAAATGAATAAAAAGTATGTAGAATGAATACTTTTTTATCACCTCCAATGGACAAATACTTTTATTAGCTGCCAAATTTGCAATTCGGAATCCCTAAAGAAGAAAAAGTAACTGTCTGTTTAGTCACTACCCGCGCCACCTACCCACCTATTTTGGCAAGCAAGCCCGTTAAGTATTCAAGGATGACCGGCAGTTGAAAATTTCAGAATTTTTCATGTACAGATTCACTATCCTCGCTAAAACACTTAAGTTGCTCTCCAGAAAGAACAAAAGCAAACACTCTTTTGCAAAACACTCTACAATCAACAATTGACAATCAACATGGCCCTGGAGTTAGCACTGCTTGGATACTACTATGACTACTTAACCCCCAATTGCAATAGTCCACTGCTTGGCAAGGAAGATAAGAGAAGAAGGGATCGTAAAACTCCTAGGATAGCAATTAAGCATTACAGCCAATCTCCTTTCATTTATCTTTACCAATCTGGCAATGATCAAGCACTTCTAAACTACTGTGGAGTTGATCATGTAGTATTTAGGGAGCTCCTAGATATATTCGAGCCACTCTATAATTCTTGTTACACTGTTGATAAGGACACTGGAGTTCTTTGACAGAAGAAGACCCAGTCAACAAATCAATTTGATGCAACTGGGTGCCTTGGTCTTGTCTTATTCTGGTTCCAAACCAGAGGATCAGCAGCAAGAGCAGTTGCTCTAGTAGCGTTTGGATTAATACTAGCTTCTTCTATGTACAGATGGCTGAAAGTTGGACGCAAACTCCTTCTTTTTGCATTACAAGACCATCCTGCTGCAAAAGTTTGCTTGCCAAATAAAGAAGAGACTCAACAACAATACGCTGATGCTATTGCTGCAAAGTATCCTGTGTTAGCACCTCACAGAGTGTGGGGTGCCTGGGATGGCCTCAAACTGCATCTCCAACAGTCTGGTAACTGGATGAAGCAGAACCAATACTACAATGGTTGGACTTGTGGGGCATACATCAACAGTGTTTTCATCTTTGTTCCGGACAGCAGGATCTGGGCTTGCATCTTGAATGCTCCAGGCTGTTGGCGTGATAGTACTCAAGCTGGCTATGGGCTCTGTGAAAAGATGGAGCTCATATAGGATAAATTCCTAGCAAAGTTTGTTGTCGACTTAGCTTTCAAACTGTCTAGAAAGCCATACCTCATGCGGAGTAGCCAACGTGATCCCTTCAATGCAGCATATCTTACAGTTAATCCCGCTGCGACTAGCATTCGACAGCTCTCTGAATGGGGAATGCGACAGATCAAAGGGGGATTTCCCGGAATGAAAGACAGCATGCTCCCGGAAGAAACAGGAGACAGGAAGATTATTCTGAAGCTCCTTGTTTGTCTCTACAATTTCCAGACAGCTAAAGTTGGAATCAACACCATGCTCAACACATACATGAGTCAGACTGAAGGTTTCTTCTCCTATGAATTGGTACCAACAGAAACTGCAAGCAATGTATTTTAGAGTGGAGTTGATAGATTACGTAAGCAAATTAGATAATCGATTAGTTGATCGATCAATTAGTTGATCCATTGTAGTTACAAATTAGCATTACCCCAGCACATCTCTAGTGGTTTTGGATCAATTAGATAATCAATAGTAGTTACAAATTAGCATTTTTTAGAGCAGCCGACAATACCTCCAAAGAATTTTGCTCCAGCGCACCTCTAGTGGCTTTGAATCCCTCTTTTAAGGGGTTGTAATAGAGTTTTTCTATGATCTCTGTAGCCCGAGTTTCTGTCTTGAGCAACATTGGTAGTGTTGTTGAGTTTAACTAATACGGAGTAATTGATTTGTTTATTTTTACTTACTAACTAACTAACTAACTAACTCACTAATGGATCAATCGATTCGGTTACTCATTCCAAATTGCTGTCATCGTCACTGCTGTCATCGGCATCAGCACAGAGGCGGAGATTGTTCAGCTTTCTTTTGAGCATCCTGTCGTCAGTAGTAGCACCACCACTAGTAGCAAGTTGAGCAATAAGTGCCTGCAACAACACGTTCCTCTCTTGATCTGCCACCTTCCTCTCTTCATCGGCCTTGTCCTGTTGTCGTTGCTGGAGTTCCAATGCCGCTCGATGGGATTCCAATGCCTGCTGCTGAAGCTTTTGATCCTCTCATCCCTCTTTCAATGCTGCAGCAATCACACTCATCAAATTTGTGCCCTTGGCTGCTTTGTGATTGTAAGCTCTCTTCTTGTTAGTGCTGACACCACCACTAATGGTACTGATAGGAGTGAGCTCCGTTGCTTCATTAATTTGTGTTGGTTGAGTTGGTTGACCAAGTAGAAGTGGGGGTGCTAGTTGGTTGTCCTCCGTTCCTTGAGTCGATTGAGTTGTTCCTTGAGTCAGTTGACTTGATTGAGTTGGTTGACAAAGTGGAAGTGGTGGAAGATTGATATCCTTGGTTCAAAGTGGAGGATCCGACAATTCCTCAGCATCAGCAGGGACAAATTCCCCTGTTACAATATCAAATGTTTCCCCTCCATTGAGAAAAGAGGCTCTATCACCAATCAGATACTTGATTTCCTTGGCTCGTTTATCATCCCATTTCTTAATTGGATGACCAGTTGGCATCTTCTTCAAGTACAAACTGTCAGTCGGATACACATCGACTGACAAATTTTATTCAGAAGTGAATAAATCTATATAGAAAGCACATAGTACTCGTACTTTCTACGGTATGTGTTTTTTTTATTAATTTTATTACTTTTCGTTTGTGGGAATCACTCATTCCCGAAATACTGTTCTGGGTCCTACCTGGGTAGATAAGACCCAGAAGTATTTCGGGAATGACCCATTATGTATGGAATTCATTATTACTATTATTTAAGCGCATTTTTTGTTTTTCCTCTAAAAAGCGCTTATTGCGTCCAAGGGTCATTCCCCAAAATACAGAATATGTGTGTCATCATTGCACACATGGCATCGATGTGTGTATTTGGGAATGAAAACCAACATACACAGATATCTGTGCGCTAAAAACTCTTGCCACATTCATGTTCATTTTTTGAATAAGGAATTTGGCAATACCTATGCCGATACTACAAACAATGAAAAATTGGTATCTCCCTCTTTCTCTGACTAAAAAAGGTACGTACTGACTAAAAAAGGTATCTACTATCACCAAGCATATCCACAAGTTAACCTTAACAAAGGCAGAGAATGGAGTACCAAAAGGAAGAAAACCAGAGGCAAATTCAACCTGTTGTCTTCTTTGGTTAGTAGTAGTCCTTTTTTGGTTCCGCACAAGAGGATCTGTTGCAAGAATCTCCTCAATGGCTTTTGAACTTGGTACATCTACCAATGTCATGTACAAATGGATTAAGTTTTTGCGGAAAGGTCTTCTGTGTGTATTACAGAACCATCCGAAGGCAACAAGGATTGTACTTCCAAACAAAGAAGAAGTTGAGGATTATATTACTAGCGCAATTGGTGCAAAATATCCTGCACTTCATGAAAATTGAGTATGGGGTGTCGCTGCCGGGCTCAAACTCAAAATACAACACTCCAACAGATGGTTAATACAGAGCCAGTGCTACAATTGTTTGACGTGCAACGCTTACATGAACAGTGTTTGTGTCGTTGCACCTGATGGGAGAATTCGCATATCTGCTTTCAACTGTCCTGGGGCATGGCACGGCAGTATCATTGCAAATTACGGCATTTACAAACAGGCGCAGGAAATGTTTGATAAGTATGGCGCAATGGCCACGGTCGACTCGACATTCAAAGGAAGACCTACTAACTATCTTATCCAGAGTTCCCAAACGGATCCAGTTGGCGCTGCAGCTCTTCTTGTGTTGAATCGTGAAGCGACCTCGCTTCAGCAGTTATCAGAGTGGTGGGGGATGCGGATGCTGATCCACCAGGGGCAATTCCGTTTTGTTGCAGTCTTTGTTGTATTCTAGAAGCGAGCGGACAACAAAGACGCGAATTGCAAAAGATTTGATGTTCAAAAATCACGATTTGATTGTAACCTTGACCTCAATGACAGCAAGTATTGCTTCAAATTCAACACCCCTTATTATTTCTGTGGGGCGGACATGGGGTTTTGTTGCAGTCTTTGGTGTTTTCTAGGTGGCTGCGTCCATCTCAGATTTCTTGTTGTGGCTCTTGCTTGTCGCTACTCCGCCGTTGCTTGCTGTTGCTCTCGCTCTCGCTGTTGCTGTCGCTGTCGCCGTTCGCTCCTCACTGTTGCTGTTGCTGTTGCTGTCGCCGCTTGCTGCGGCCGCTGGCTGTTGCTGCTGCTCTGGTTGTTGCTCTTGTTGCCGCTCTTGCTCCTCGCTCATCACTGGCGCTCTCTCACTGTTGCTGTTGCCGTTGCTGTTGCTGTGTTGCTCTCGCCATCGCCACTTTAAAGAAGGTAATTACCATAGGGCAGAATTTTCAGAACAAGAAGGTCTTCAGTGCCATATTTTAAGCAGGTATTTAAAGAAGGCAGTTAGCGCAGTATTTTAAGAAGGTATTTAGGGCCCTATTTTGCGCTGTACTTTAAGACCATTGAGTGATTCCCACCAAATACAAGTGAATAGAATGAAAAGTGAGTAAAAGTATATAAAATGAATACTTTTTTATCACACCCAACGGACGAATACTTTTATTAGCTGCCAAATTTGCAATTCGGAATCCCTAAAGAAGAAAAAGTAACTGTCTGTTTAGTCACTACCTGCGCCACCTACCCGCCTATTTTGGCAAGCAAGCCCGTTAAGTATTCAAGGATGACCGGCAGTTGAAAATTTCAGAATTTTTCATGTACAGATTCACTATCCTCGCTAAAACACTTAAGTTGCTCTCCAGAAAGAACAAAAGCAAACACTCTTTTGCAAAACACTCTACAATCAACAATTGACAATCAACATGGCCCTGGAGTTAGCACTGCTTGGATACTACTATGACTACTTAACCCCCAATTGCAATAGTCCACTGCTTGGCAAGGAAGATAAGAGAAGAAGGGATCGTAAAACTCCTAGGATAGCAATTAAGCATTACAGCCAATCTCCTTTCATTTATCTTTACCAATCTGGCAATGATCAAGCACTTCTAAACTGCTGTGGAGTTGATCATGTAGTATTTAGGGAGCTCCTAGATATATTCGAGCCACTCTATAATTCTTGTTACACTGTTGATAAGGACACTGGAGTTCTTTGACAGAAGAAGACCCAGTCAACAAATCAATTTGATGCAACTGGGTGCCTTGGTCTTGTCTTATTCTGGTTCCAAACCAGAGGATCAGCAGTATTATTTTCCTTCTGAATCCGATCTGTTGAGAGACTGATTCAAAGGCTTCTGAGGAACAGCAACGCTGCGTTAGTGTGTTAGTAGACGGGAGTGGAGAAGGTGACCAGCTCGGGCTGTCATCGACCTTCTTATAAAGAAAGCTCGGTAACGAGGGGTGGGCGGGTGGTTGAAGAATTGGTGGAGTGCCAGATGCGTGGGGCGTAGTATCTGATTGTTTGTTGGGTACAGATGGAACGGTGTCATCGGCAGTGTCAGAATCAGCGGGTAAAACGCTAGGGGGAACTGAGTTGTTTGGTTTCGTAGACTCATCAATGGGTTTACTCTGATTGGTATGCTCCCCATGTTTGAATGCTGGAGCTTCTCCAGTGGCGTATAAATGGGGCAAGGAATCCTTGGCGTTACGCCATTTGATGAAACCATCATCAGTAAATAGGCCCGCGCGTTTGTTACAGGACTCAGGCGTAAGAGCAGATCGGACACCGGATCGGTCAAGTAACTTGTTGGTAACGGGATCCCAGATTCGGAAGCAGAGTCCATTGCCAACATGTTTGGCGATGCCGACGAAATGACCTAGGCGTTCGGTAGACTGGGTACCGAAAGGAGAGTCATTGGTTTTGAAATACACAGGTTCAAACCAGAAGAAACTGGTGTATGCGCTGATGTCGCCAAGTGTACCGGTGGCAATGAAGATCGGCTGTTTATCGGACAGCGTAGGATCAGAAACAACATTGAGGAGACCCGCGACGTATGTCATGCACAGTAGCCATAGGTGTGGTGGTGTGCCTGTACGATCCATGACGCGATTGACAATGCGCTTGCATGTTTGGTATCGTTGTTCGAATTGATTCTGGTGTTGGTGATACGGTTCACTTTGCCAGAGTCCAATCCATAACATTTTGAGGTAATCGACGACCTTCTTACTGGATTGATAGTTACCGTGGTCGCAAAGGAGGCGAATGGGCCTGCCCCATTTTCGAACGAAATTCTGGAAGCAAGATAGGAAATCGCCGGTGGTACGCATTTCCTCAACGTGTATAATATGTGATTTGCGGCCAAAGAAGATCTGAGCAATCTTGGAGCCACCATCAATTGCTGGGACATCTGAATAGACAGCATCTGACATAACATTGTCATTGAAGGGTCGAACGTTCATGGCCGGTTGAGGGGAATGAAAACATTTGAAAATGTTTCCATCAGGGCTAACCGCTAACGAACCATATTGGGTTGAGTTTTCAAACGTAGCTTTGATGCGATCAGTGGAAACCCAACAAAAGAAAGGTTTCAGGGATAAGTAGTCATGTTCGTTGAGGTATCTTTCGCGGGGCGTAGCTGCAATACGTGTAGTGTCACTGGCAGTACAATCCGTCGGAAACGCAGTGACTGTTCCAGAGGCTGCGGGTAACGCGCAGCATGCGAGACGTTCTTGATGAGCGTAGTCGGTGGAAGTAAGCCAAAAGGAGCGATCGTTGGCCCTATGATCATCAATAGGAAGGAAGGGAGATCGAGTGGAATGGCTGGAATACGAACTGAGGGATGTGACCGTGGAGGACCCGGGGGAAACAGAGATATCTAATCCTTCAAGACAACGTGGGTTCCCATATTCGTCGTAATCGGCATAAGGGAGTTGCTGTGGTTGGGGAGGATATTTCTGGAGAAATTGTTCATCTTTCGCACTGATCGTGGTATCGAGAACAGATGGGTCCCAATGCTTATCGGATGTCATGATAACATGTGGGAGCGTGTCAAACTCAACAGTCGTATACTTTTGCATCGCAAGGTATGGTAAACCGTGTCGTATGCTAAGAGGCAGTGCATAGCCATCGGAGGTGGTGATGACCTGTCCGCCGCCCGCTTTGATGGATGTGTCGTCGACAGTGGAAAAATATGCTTCCATCTGGCCGGAGGACAATATAGAAGGGTGTCGCCCTGTATAGGCACATTCATTGAAAATGAGGATGACGGGGCCTCTGTTCGACATGGAATATGCTCCACATGTAGCAATGGGGATATTTTGTACCTGATGATTGTTAATGCCGGTGAAGTTAACATATCGCGGTGGGATATCCTTGGAGATAAGACACGCATCATTACCGATGATGCAGCCATTTGCGCCGCGATCGACCATGGCAAAACCAGGGCTAGTAACCGTAGTTTTGTGTATACGGTATGTGTATGACGTTACTGGGCTACCGTTAGGAAAGGTGAGATCTTCTTCAGGAGTATACCACTGGTGAAAATTGGCGGAATATGATGATGTTCCCACAGGTATTTGGGTGTCACCATCCTTTTTGTACTGAATGTCAGGGTTGTCAGAAAGGAATCGAGCGGGATGCGCGGGTGACACGGAAGACTTGAGAGGTCGCTGGTCCTTAGACAAAGAGGTCGTTGATTTGTATACACCGAGGGATGCGTGGAAAACACCTCTACGATCATTCTCTACAGCAGGATGAAGGTCTGCTGCGGAATTGGCATGCTCATCCTTGGTCGAAGTATCGTCTTCTCGAAATGATACCGAGTGTCCATGTTGGTATGCCTTCCGGGTAATAGGTTTGACACTGTTGGGGTCAGGTTGGTTAGTGTTAAGTAAGTCGTGTCGCAATGAGGCAACCACGATTTTCTTACCTTCCGGAGAAAAACCGAGCCAACTCTTCATGTCCTGACGTGACAAGGCCTTCCATATGTTTGTAGGCAACCTTGTGGTAGGGTCAGGGGTACGTCCAGCTTTAAATACAGCATAATCTTGATAGTCTCCTTCAAATTCGATGGGGAGAGCATAGTCATCATGGTTTTGGCTTTGTTCAGAGGAGAAATCATGAACGTGTGCACGTACGGTCGACCGAGGAGCAGACATTGCGGACTGGGAATCAAGTCGAGTTGCTTCGAGTAAAAGCGTGATTTTAAGATCATGGATAGCAGCGGCTTCGGCGACTGCATCCGTCACGGTGCTATTCGTCCCACCTGGATCCTTGACTTTGGCAAACTGTTCGCTTAGCTGGAAGCTGGAATAGCATGCCTGACACAATGCTGATTTAACAGTATGGTACTCAAGGGGCTTGTTGGGAGGACAAAGCTTATTGAGGTGATTTAATTCATCAAACCAATGTGTGATGAATTTCACTTTGGATTCCTTCCAATTGTTGAGATTCAACTTAAGCAGCGCTTGTAGCTGAGTCGAGTTGTCATATACCTTTGCTTTTGATTTGCTATGAAGGTTTACGAAGTCGAAGTATGCTTTGCGTCCATCACAAGTGGCAGAATGACTGTGTACACACGATGCAGAGAGGTCACTTTTGAAGACTTTCAACATTAGTACCCAGAAGAAGGCACACTGTTTGACGAAGAGATCACGGGTATAACCCAGAAGCGTAGCTGGAGGCCAAGTTTCATTGAGGAATGTCTCTGTGTTGATGTCGTACGCCTCGAGTTTAGCTTTGAAACCGACGAGCCAGTGTTCGAATCTCGAGTCATTCGTGAGGGGTGTAAAGGACTTTTCATCTCGTTCTTTTCGACACCAAGATTCGTACTTTACCTGCTGAGGGGACTTTTTGCTGCTCCCCGCCGGAGGAGGTGGGGGGTTCAGAGCGGATTCATTACGCATGCGTTGGGCACGCTCTTCGCGGAAAGTCTCGAATTCCTTATATGTATATGATTTCACATCCTTCCAGGTTCTCAAGTCTTCTGCTAGAGCGCCATCGCCTTCTTGTAGATTGATAGCGTAATCCGCAAGTGCTTCTATGCTCCTTTGAACGGATCGAGGGATATTCATTGGTAGCCCTCCATCAGTATAGGTAAGCTCGCGTGCAAAATCCGGTTCGATGAGCGTGCCGAGGAATGCATTCCACTTGCACAATCCGCCTTCCTTGAGGGCTAAACACAGTTTACTACCGTCTTCACTTGTTATGCTGAGTAGGGATACGAGTATCTTCTTCATAGCAGCATCGAAACTGGGGAAGTGATTGATAGCAGCGACTTCTGCGTCATTCTTTTCTTCGCCGCCGGCCATCGTCGGTATGTTCGGCATCAGTGACGGTTCCGATCCTCCGAGAGAATTGCGCGGTGACTGTGAATGAGAACTACTTCGTGTACGCATATGCCAGCGTAGAGATCGAATTCAGGTCCGTTCTTGTCCCTCTTTGTGTGCAAGCCTTCTTAGAGCTTGCGACTGTTAATCTATTATTTTCCTTCTGAATCCGATCTGTTGAGAGACTGATTCAAAGGCTTCTGAGGAACAGCAACGCTGCGTTAGTGTGTTAGTAGACGAACGATTGTACTCTACGCGTGATAAATGTGTTTGGATACTTTCGCAACGGATAATCGGACTACAGGCGAAGCTAGGGAGACGCCAGATCTCTTCTTGCTGTGACTTATTCAGATTGCAGCGAGACAGACCTTAGTATGTAGATTACAAATAGTTGATAGCAACTAGTGTGAATTTTGGGATTTAAATCAGTTGAATGTTAAAGGTATGAGATAAAGTGAAATCTTGCTGAAATGCAAGATATCTCTTTTATTGAGATGAATACGTTGCAACTGCTGTTGCGTAGTGCTGAGATTACTCGCTGATTATTTCCGTACATGTATTAGTCGTTGACCATATATATCTGTATGCATGTATATGTATTGTGTGAAAATCACACGCCAACGGTTTTCTTCTCTTGTTCCGTTAGGAAGACTTCATGATATGTTTATCATTAAGGTCAGGAATTGCTCCTGTAGCTCGTGTGATATTTTATGAAATCAGAGATTGCTCACCGAAGAACAATGGCAATATTGTAAAACAGGGATTGCTCACCGTTGATGCGCGATGGGAATCGATGCGCCGTGGGAATCGATATGCCGTGGGAATCGATTACTTAGATTGATACGGGACTCATTGATTCGTACGAATAGGAAATCTACCATCTGGTAGCTTTGGTACTACTGGTCACGAAAGGAATTTAATAAGCAGCAAGAGCAGTTGCTCTAGTAGCGTTTGGATTAATACTAGCTTCTTCTATGTACAGATGGCTGAAAGTTGGACGCAAACTCCTTCTTTTTGCATTACAAGACCATCCTGCTGCAAAAGTTTGCTTGCCAAATAAAGAAGAGACTCAACAACAATACGCTGATGCTATTGCTGCAAAGTATCCTGTGTTAGCACCTCACAGAGTGTGGGGTGCCTGGGATGGCCTCAAACTGCATCTCCAACAGTCTGGTAACTGGATGAAGCAGAACCAATACTACAATGGTTGGACTTGTGGGGCATACATCAACAGTGTTTTCATCTTTGTTCCGGACAGCAGGATCCGGGCTTGCATCTTGAATGCTCTAGGCTTGCAACGGCGTCCCACTCTTCTGGTCCAATTGGTAGGATAGTTCTCATGCATCTGAACAAGTTCTCCAACTGGAGCTCTGTGTAGTTGGCAATGCCGGCTTTCCTTCCACCAGCAGCATTTTCACTATCATCATAATTACCGGCGTTTTCATTATCATTACCAATAATGACCGGCAACCCTGTTATATTTACTGGTTCCAATAGTACTTTCACAATCATTATAGTTACCGGTGTTCCTGCCTGATTTACTGGCTCCAATGATAGCTTCACTATCATAATATTTTCTGGTTTTCCTACCAGGAAAGTGCTTACTAACCGTTCTGTTCACCCTGTCATCAAAGAGTGCCTTTTCTTGGGTACCAAAACTTACCACAGCAGGTTTTCCCTTATCCAGTGCTCCATCCACGGGGCATAACATCTCAATATTGGGTCTCGATAAGCAGGAACAGAAATGGACACACCGGACCATACTAGTATGACGGTACTTTCTACAACACTCTACTGGATCCAAAACAAACCCAACTGGCTTCTAGAGGATGCCCCACAGAAATTATTCAATTATTAGAAGTAGAAAAGCAAGCTTCCTACTCTATGCCCATGATCTACAACAGACGAGGTGCTTGTTACTGAATGAAAATCAGGGGTATACAGGATTATGAGTACTATTGCTATCTTGTATGTGTAGGCGCTTGATACATGTCTGTATTATTACCAGTAGAGGTACAAGCTGAGGTGCGGCGCTGGTGCTGACACCTGAGGTTCCCGCTTTAGGTGCAAACACGTATTTACGCTCTCAGTAGCATCGATGGCAAAAGAAAACAATGTACTGTCCCCTTGAAAATCTGGAAAGAATTACTACTAGCATCTTGCACAAAATAAAACTTCCTTTGCCACGGCACCACAGAGCAATAAATTAACATGGTATCTCCTGTCGACAGATGCTTCATTTGCAGTGGTTTCATCTATCACCAACTTGTTGTTCAAGAGTTGGGTTGCATCATCAAATAATAATAACACAACTTCTCTGTCTTCACAGACACAACGATATTATTGTTTGACAACATTTGTTCTTATGTTGGTATTGACAAATTGGGTATCATCATGTGGTAATGTGATGCGATGGGATGCGATGTGATGCGATGTGATGCAATGCGATGTGATGTGATGCGATGTGATGCGATGTGATGTGATGTGATGTGATGTGATGTGGTGTAATGTGATGTGATGTGATGAGATGGATGGGAAGTCAGTTGAATGCGGTACCAAAAAAGGGCAGGGACAACTTGATGGCGTGGCAGGATTGCTTTTTACAATACTTTAGTAGCTATAGCATCTTCTTACATTCCGTTCAGGTCCGAGTTGCAGTTTGTACATACTGGTAGACCTAATAGATTGTTGCATAATCATTATGAAAGCCTTGATCCAATTCTGGTTTTTGTATTGCTTTTGGAACCGGATAATTTTACATCATCTGCACCGTCACTATCCTTGCTGTAAAGTTCCACAATATTTTGCTGAAAGGCTTCCAGCAGCCATACTACATGATCACAGATGGTTACTAGAAAACAGGGAATCATTCAATTCAATTTGATTCACAAGGCAGCAGGGTTTGTATAAGGTGTCTAGTAGGGTGTCTGAGGAGGTGTCTTGTTGGGGAGGAGGTTGTTTCTTTGTTGTACAAGAATATTTGTTTGCAAAGAAAGGTACAATTGGTGGTCAATCATTTTCAGACAGAAATCTGATGCAGAAAGGGTTGCTTGTCACTGTTTGGGAGCCCACAGGACCAGCAGGTCAAAGTTTTTGGGAAGCAGAGAGAGGATCATCATGGCAAGCCAAATGGCAGTTGGTACTTATATTTTTGACTGTTCAGAAAGGTTTGACCTCATTTTTTGAACTCACTACTAGTACTAGTACTAGTACTGCTGCTACTAGTAGTAGTGATAGTGTGCACCTCAGCAATCATGGACTCAGGACGAATATTACTACAAGATCCGGCTTGAATAGTCCCATTGCTTCTTATTCATATGGTATCCATGTTTACTAATAGCTTACTATTATTATTTTTACCAGAATCCTGGTGTATTTGTCAGACTGTCTGACAGACTTGTTGCACGCGTGCCATTTTAGAAAGAAGTGCAAAATAACCAAGTTATGTACTAGAATTTAATAATAACCTTAGTTATTATCGATCCTATCAGTGTAGGTTTTGTACTGCCAGGCCATATATCCGGGTTCCTTTCTCACATGGTTGTCAGCGTAGGTTTTGTACTAGTACACACCATCACTTGTAGGTTTTGTACTGCCAGGCCGAATATCCGGGTTTTTTCCTTGTCGGCATAGGTTTTCTACTACTATGTACCATCACTCATAGGTTTTGTACTGCCGACACTCGATCCTGGGGCGTATATCCGGATTCCTTTATCATATCCACATCGCACACACATGCGCATCATACATGAAACATGGTTGAATTTGATTGGTTGGTTTTAGTGTAAAGGTGTTATCTTAGTATGTCAGAGATTTCAACCGTCATGGTTAAATCACGCGCAATGTGCTACTAAGAGACGAGTCCGACACTGCTCCTCTCCTGACATAATAAAAATAATCTAATACTTATTATAATTCTTATATTTAGTAATATTTTTTGAAATATTTTTTGAAAATGGTATTGCAATGGCAGGAACTCCCTTTGTGTGCTGGGTGTGGGTGTGGGTGTGGGTGTGGATGTGTTTCTGTTTCTGTTTCTGTTTCTGTTTCTGTCATGGTGTTTCCACTCCTTCTTTTATGGAAGCGAAAAATGATGGTCATTTTTGTGTTGCTGTTGGTGACCCCTACGGTACCTAGCTCGGCGCAACTCGGAAGCAAAAACTAGTAGTCGGAAGCAAAAACTAATGGAACGGAAAAAAATCGTTCCGGTGTCTCGCCGTCACGAGTAAGTATCTCTTACTCGTAAGATTTACGTACCGGTACGTACCGTAAGATTACTGGGAGCACAGGTTACCTAGAAGAATTTTACTGGTGAGCTTACCAGGACCAGTAAGTTACGGAACTAACATCGGTGGGTGTGTAACGCACCTCACCGCACCGCACCGCACCGCACGGTTCGCATCGAAGAATTCTCTTCTCACTGTTACATAGGTATACCGGTAGTACAAATACGAAAGGCCAGTTCGTACTTGTCGTACTTTTTGAACCAACGGACGAAAACAATGTGTGACAACGGAAATTCTCACCGAATCGTTTATGCCATCAGTACAGTACATAATAAACATTTACTGTACGCGCACCTCTATCTTTAGCAGCCCCGGAATCTGGGCCCTCTAGACAATCGACTCCAATTTTTTTTATCGGGCTCTTAAAAATTGGCGTTGAGACCCGTTTCACCAAAAACATAAATCCATGAATAATTCTTAATTTTGTGGAAAGGTCGAACTTTCCGATTCACCGGATAGAAAAAAATAGTGCTGACGCACAAACCAATGTTTTTATCTGTGGCCATCCCGGCTGGCACGAGGTGGCTAGTACACCACGATTGAGTACGTTTAAGTACCGTGAGATCTTTTCGAGTGCTAAGGTTACTCCATCATTTTTGGAGAAAGGACTTTTTTGTGTTTCGTGGAGGAAACGTACAAGTATACTTATACCGGTATTGAATTCGCTCCGTGTAGATGGTGGTGCGGTTAATTTTCTCCGCCAAATTCGAAAAAATGAAGACCTGAAATTCCCAAGAACACGTGAACTACAAGTACCGTACGATACCGGTGCGAGCGGACATTCCATTTTTTTCTCTATTCGAAAAGACCCACCCATCCCCGTGCATTGGTCACTTTTCGTACGTGCTATAATTACCCGACACAGCGAAGTAAAAAAATACTACTTGTAGTTGTTATTTTCCTACTTGTATCATTCTACTGTATCCGAAGTCTCGTAGCGTCCGAGGTGATACATCCATCAGTGCCAGTCCTACGAGTATACACTGCAGCAAGGTTACTCACTAACTTCACTTACCCACCGACTCATCCAGGACGGTTTCAAACTTGAGAACGAACGAGCGAACGAGCGAACGAGCGAACGACACAGGTTCCGAAAGACATTTATAATACTATAGTACGGAACTTCTCTTTCACTGTTTGTTTTGCTCCACCACTAACTGCTTCCAGGCATCATCATCATCATCATCATCACTTACCGGTACTGCACACCTACGAAGGACAACGCCCTATACCGCAGCAGCAGCAGCAACAACAACACCGAACAGAACATAACAGAACATAACAGAACATAACCTATCGTACATCGCAACGCATCGCAACGAAAGCACAGACCAGACCAACACAATATGTCGTCTCCTACCGAGTATCCAACCGCCTTCTCCTCCGGTTTGATGAGCGGGTCGTTGACCAGCATGATAGACGACGACGATAACATACTCGATAACATTCCGCTTTCGGAAGCGCCCACGTCGATGCCAACGTACGCACCCACCACCCCGACGCCCACGTTCGGTTTCACAGATACCGAAGAACCCATCCCCATGCCCACGTTTGGACCCACCATACCAGTACCAGCCCCCGTGGCAGCCCCGGTCGAGGTGCAGGTGCCTCCCCCACCGGTTCTGGAGGATGTCCAGGTCCAGGTCTCGGAACCCCCGACGGACCCCACTTCCCTGGAAGGCATCGGCGTCGACGACGAGGAGACGTTCGACGAAGACGCAGGCATGTTCAACGATGTGGGCTTCAACGATGGTTTCGACTCCGTTGGTCCGGCGGACAACAACAACGACAACCTACCCGTCTCGGCACCGACCATCAACGAAAAAGACGAGGGCTCGACCGTGCAGGGCACCGGCTCCAAGTGGGACCTGGTCGGATTTCAGTCCGATTGGGGCTCGGCCCACGCCGGATCCATGGTGTACGATTTCCACATGAATTCCATCTACCTGACCGGGACGACCTTCACGGCAAAGAGCGTCAGCGACACAAAAAACAAGTGGGACCGCTCCACGTGTTTCGTCGGAGAGGTCCCGATGGCCGACATCAAAGACTGGAAGACCGTCGACGATCCGAAGCCGGTCGATGCCGTCAACAACCCCTCCTATACGCTACCCGATAGCATGAAGGAACGGGAGCTCATGTCCTGCCAGGTCATCTACTTCGACGGCAGCCCCGAGGCGGACAAGTTTCTCTACGTTGGTGGCGTCGACGAACCGGACGCACAGATCCGCAACGGAAACATCGGGGCATTCCTCAACACCTACGAGCGCGACGAGGTAAAGCCCGACTGGACCCTCAAATTGGCACCCACGGGCGTCGTTGCGACCGGCATGGAAGACGCGCAGGTCACGGTACCCATCCGCTATCCCGTCGCCATGATCAACGGCCGCCAGGACGGGCGAGAGGTCGTCATGATGCTCATGGTCAGCAGCGACGACGGGCTCCTGACGGAGGAGTACATCGAGTCCGGCGACGCCAACAACGCCAAGAACCACAAAAACTCCCTGCTGCCGCCCGGTCTGCACCCCATGCGGGAATTTGCCAAGCGCGGGAGCAACTATTACGTGTCGTACCAGATGTTTGCCTACGACAGCCTGTCCATGCGATTCGAGTTCCTGTCCGGAGAGGATCTCGGGGCGGGCACCTCCGAAACCTACCCGACCGGTGTGGTCAACCTGTCCCCCATGGGATTCCAGCCCGTTATCGTCGGACACATCAAGGGCGGTAACCCCGACAAGTTTGCAACCATGCCCAGACCAATCAACCAGAACAACGATCTGCGCTACGAAGACGCGGACGGGTTTGTGCAGTACGCGAACCTCGCCGCCACGGGAAACCCCACCTACGGCACGGGCCTACGCTATTCGTCGATCGAAATGGATCCGCCACTGGACGACTTTATTCACGATATTTGCTTGGGCAAGGAGTCCGGCGACGGCCAATACAAAGAGTTCTACGTCGTTGGATCGACCTACGGAACGATGGAGGCAGGATTTGGTCAGCAACGGATCAACACCAACATCTTGGACGCGGGCTACCAGATCAAGACGGACGGGAACCACATCTCAAAATTGTCGGCCTTCGTTTCCAAGGTCATTGACGGAGAAAAAGCGTGGACGACCCAATTGTATGCCGTCACCCCCAAGAACAAACTCGACGGGGCCAAAACGGAAGCCTTCGGTTGCCACATGATCGAGAACGATCCGACTCTATTGTACGTCGGTGGAACCGTGTACAACGGCGGCACCATGGACACCCACCACAAATCGGCGGGTGGTGACGACTTGTGGGTCATCCAGATGTCGACGGAGGACGGATCGCTCCGATGGATCAAGCAGGTCGGATCCGCCGGAGACGACCGGATCAGTCCCAACAAGGGCATCCAGGCCGCTTACAACGGAGACGCCATCGTGTACGGATCCACGACCGGAGAACTCTACCGCAAAAAGGAAAAGGGCGAGACATCCGTCTCGGACATATTCGTCACCACCTTTGGCAAGGAAGAAGGCAACACCCTGTCGACCGTCTCGCTCGAAAAATCGTCCGCCAAGAAGGACGGGATCATCGGTGCCGGAACCGCCCTGGTCGCCATCAGTCTCTTGATGTGCGGCTGCATCTTCTACAAGTTCCGCCGGCCCACGCGCCGGGGCCAGTCCCGCCCCAAGGGACGGGAAGGCGAGGGAGTCTTCACCGAAGACAACTCGAACAACATCGCACCGAGTTACCTCGACGACACCGAGCTGAATGTTTCCACCTTCCACGACAACGAGGCTCCCGTCGAGATCAACTCGGTTATCAACACACCTCCCAACGGTGTCTTCCACGACGATCCGGTGCGAACAGCGGAAAAGACCTTTGTGTAAGCGAGTTTTTTAATAGTACTCGCATTGCATTGCATCGCATCGCATCACATCACATCATATCACACACGAACCCAACGATGCTGTTACCAAACAGAGACGCACCACAAAGACACACACACACAAACACAAAGACACAAACTCGCACTCTTCTTGTCCCGTTGGGGATCTCGCACGCGAAAACAAACAAAACAACCACCACTACTAGTATAGTACCGTGCTGGCTAGGCACGAACTCTATTCACACCCAGTACCGTACGGTACGGTACCTATACGAGTTTCGAAAACCATCCTCTTGCGTGGTTTATTATCACGGTTGCCGTTGATAAGCATGTAGAAAGTATTACTAGTACGCAGCCGACAACTGTCACGAAACCAAAATAATAGTGCAGTTGTACCAATACCGGTACCCCTTAGTTGAATAATAAATTCGTTCCAATCGTACACTTCCCCTTCCACGAGCCAAACCAAGATACGGTACCGGGTACTTTCAAATTGCGCATCGAAACAAGACCGTTATACGGTACCAGATTAGATTAGTAGACCGGTCAATACTCATACTCATACTCGTGCGGTACGCAATTGCCCGGTGCAGCTCCGAGATCAACACGGGGATTGTCTTCCACGGTACGGTACGGTACGTAGTCGGTCAGCAACTTCGTATCGCAATTGCATACATACCTCGTACCGTACCGGTGCGGTTGATTGGCGGAAAAGTCTCGGCACGGTGGTTGGTTGGTTAGTTGGCCGTCGACCCGACCCGACCCGAACAGATCTCGTTCCAAATTTCCCCCGTTCGAGTGTTCCGCTAGCCAGCTAGCCAGCCAGCCAGTTGGCTAGCCAGTCAATGGTAATTACGGTACGGTATCGTTGTTGTCCGTTTCGTTGGCGGTGCTTTTTTTCGTTCATTCCCACGCGAAATCAAATCCTGTTGGTTTGCAAAAACTGATGGCAGATCTAGTAGTACGGCAGGCCCCATAGGCCTTTGTGTGTGTGTGTGTGTGTGTGGTGTGTGTGTAAGTTCAAACCAACTTTCGCGAACGTCCACGGCAATTGCTTGCCAACCAATCCAACAAGAACAAGACCAACAAGCACCAGCACCAGCACCAGCACCGCATCCGAGTTTTCACAAGAATCCAAATCTTGCAACTGCAACCCCGGGCAAAAGCAATGGTTGCACATCGCATCGCATCGCATCGCATCGCATAGTTGAGTGCGTTGCTGTACTAGTAGTCTCTATGGGAATGGTGGTGAAGCAGAACAGCAACGAAATACTCACCACAATGCAAATCATAGTATTGTATCATGCTTTCATTCATTCATTGCACACCTCCCAACAACGGCTCCAGAGTTGCAAACACGGAACTGCTAGTATAGAATCTCAAATCACTGCTTGTTGTTGGCACACGCCGTCCCTTTTCCCCACCTGCATCTTTGGGCATTGCTGTCATTCTTTCCAACAGATCCGATTGCTTCATCCATCGTTTTTGCTGCCTGTTTGCTCTAGGCCATTGTTTTGTTGGCTCGCTTTTTTTTTGTCAAGAGTTGGTTCTGAACACGGGTGTTGGTGTGTGTGTGTGTGTGTGGACTACACTCGATCTTCCACATACACAACAAAAGGCACGAGGCAAAGAGGTTGCAGCTCCCGCTGCTGCTCCTCCTCCCCGTGTCGCAAAATGCAGCAAAATGGAACGGCAAAATGGAGCGGCAAAATGGAACAGTGAAATAGAACAGCAAAATGGAACAGCAAACTGGAGCGGCAAAACAAATGGAGCAGCAAAATGGAACAGCAAAATGGAACAGCAAAATGCAGCAAATTCTTGGAGCAAAATGCAGCAGTGAAATGCAGCGGTGAAATAGAGCAGCAAAATGGAGCGGCAAAATAGAGCAACAAAATGGAGCGGCAAAATGGAGCGGCAAAATGGAACAGTGAAATGGAGCAGTGAAATGGAGCAGCGAAATGGAGCGGCAAAACAAATGGAGCAGCAAAATGGAACAGCAAAATGGAACAGTGAAATGCAATGAATGCAGCAAAATGGAGCAAAATGAAGCAAGATGGAGCAAAATGGAGCAAAATGGAACAGTGAAATGCAATGAATGCAGCAAAATTGAGCAAAATTGAGCAAAATGCAACCAAATGCAACCAGATGCAACCAGATGCAACCAAATGCAACCAAATGCAGTGGAATGGAGCAGCAAAATAGAACAGTGAGGTGTAGCAGCAAAATGGAACATCGGAATGGAGCAGCAAAATAGAACAGTGAGATAGGTATAGTAGAAGCAAAATGTAGCAGCAAACTGGAGCAGCAAAATGGAGGGGGGAAATGGAGCAGCAAACTGGAGCGGGGAAATGGAGCAGCAAAATGCAGTGGCAAAATGGAGCAGCAAAAATGGAGCAGAAAAATGGAGCAGTGAAATGGAGTGTTGTTATTAAAATCCCAACTCAGTTTTTGTGCTGTTGCCTTGAAGTTAAATCAGAGTTATTTACAAGTATGAGCCTAAGGAGATCCTCTTCAGCCATATTCTCCTGAAACCTTTACATTTCCTCTGTTTGATAGTTTCATCTTGTTTCCTGTGTTAATCCTTGCGCTAACAATTGTGTGGTGTTTGTCATGTTAATCCTATATTTTTGCCTAATTCTGATTTGTTAGATTGAACCTCACCTTCTTATTCATGTATGGTAATTTCATCGGTGCTTGACTGGAGTAAACTTCTTTGTCTTTTTTATCATGGAGGGATACATTGTGTGAGTGATACCCATGGGATAGCCTTGGGAGGGCTGTGCGTGATTCCCTACTACCCACTCACCCTTGGCCCTAGTGGGATCATAATCCCCAGCCGTATTTTTTTAACAGGCAACACCTATTGGTGATATTTTTACCCCCACTATCATTACTGGTATGTACAATAATTTCCCATGATTTCATCATGCTTACCGGCCTCGATGATACTTTCACTATGTGCCAAATTACCGGTAGGTATATTATTTATTGGTGATAATTATAATTACCGGTGATTTCTTCATGCTTAGATATTTCCATTATTATCACAAGTACCAGTGGTTAATTTTCCCCCAGAAATACCGTCTCTTAGACCGGGTATTTTGCACCAATTTTCCCCTTCTGTCCACCATCAATGAGTAGTGCTGGATTCTGTCCATTCGGGCTGGTGTCAGGTTTCATCAGGTCTGGTTTCTCCACATCCAGGCATAATATCTCAATACAGCCTTGTATGGTTGTGGGACTCCTTCCCAGCTCACACAAGTAAATAGGCCACACCCTGCTGTGGTGGCTACCTGGGTGATGCTTCGCCATATAGTCTGCTAGGTTGTGTTTCCCCGGTTCCCAAAATATGCCAAATTGCCCCTGATCAGCTTATACTTGAGCCAGTACAGTGCATATCTATGGCCTTTGACCTCTTCTGTTTGATGGTTCCTATTATTTCCCTTCTGAATCCGATTCGTTGAGAGTCTGATTCAAGGGCTTCTGACAAACAGCAACGCTGTGTTAGTGTGTTAGTAGACGAACGATTGTACTCTACGCGTGACAATTGTGGTTGGATACTTTCGGCAACGGATAATCGGACTACAGGCGAGACTAGGGAAACGCCAGATCTCCTCTTGCTGTGACTTATTCAGATTGCAGCGAGACAGACCTTAGTATGTAGATTACAGGTAGTTGGTAGCAACTAGTGTGAATTTTGGGATATAAATCAGTTGAATGTAAAAAGTATGAGATAAAGTGAAATCTTGCCGAAATGCAAGATATCTCTTTTATTGAGATGAATACGTTGCAACTGCTGTTGCGTAGTGCTGAGATTACTCGCTGATTATTTCTGTACATGTATTAGTCGTTGACCATATATATTTGTATGCATGTATATGTATTGTGTGAGAATCACATGCCAACGGTTTTCTTCTCTTGTTCCGTTAGGAAGACTCCATGAAATGTTTATCATTAAGGTCAGGAATTGCTCCCGTAGCTCGTGTGATATTTTATGAAATCAGAGTTTGCTCACCGAAGAACAATGGCAATATCGTAAGACAGGGATTGCTCACCGTTTATGCGCGATGGGAATCGATGCTCCGTGGGAATCGATTACTTAGATGGATACGGGACTCATGGATTCATGCGCATAGGAAATCTACCCTTTGGTAGCTTTGGTACTTCTGGTCACGAAAGGAATTTAATACTCCCCATGTCTCCTTGTGAAGGGTCATCACGCTCTACATGATGCTTCCATCATCTTGGAGAAGGTCGCCAGTATTACCACAGAAGTGGAAGATGGGCCTGAGCAGTGGATACACAACTGAGTGACTCCAATGCTTGGTGAGAATGTCTGCACAGTTATCCTTACCTGGGATGTGCATCATTAAAATGAATCCTCTCGCTATCATGCTCCGTACGTAGTGAAACGATAGAATGTTATGACGCTTATGCAACCTTGCGTAAGGAAATGTCGACGTTTGGATCATCTTTTCGTTGTCACCCCAGGAGTATGAGATATCATGGACTCGTGTTCCGAGGTACCGGAATGAGTGGCGTAGATCGACAATCTGTTCGATGCAAGTTCTTCCTGCAACAAATTCAGCTCCAAAGGTGGCTGTTTCCGTAGTAGACTGCTTCTTTGAGAACCACATCATGGGAGTCTTGTTCGCGAAATGAAGAATGCCGGTAACTGCCTTGCCACTGAGAATATCATGCATGAGGTTGGCATCATAGAAGTGTGTTAACACTACTGTCTTTCCAAGCGGTGCAGGAGCGTCGTCGGGTAGCTCTTCAGAATGCTCCCCATAGACGGTGTTGGACCAGTCGATGGTGTCGGGTTTAGTCAATATAAAATCGGGCGGTTCCACGCGGAATCTGATTTTAAAATGTCTAAACTTGGAGATATATCCATAGATACGTTTAGCACGTTCGAGATGCCCATCTCGTGGCTGAGCTCTGAAACTTGAGAGCGTCATCACGGCTGTTTGTACATCAAAACGCCCAATAGCGATGATCCATTGCAGTGAACCAATCATACTTTGATATTTCTGTATACCGGTTTCTTCAAGAAAGGCTGAGGAGTCCAATTCAGGATGATCGTTCTCCGCGATGGGTGATCGGAACCTAGTGTTAGGTTTGCATCCGAACATTTGTTCGTAAGATGCTTCCATCTTTTCGATGAACTTTATGGGATTCATGCACAGAACACCATGTTCGTCGCGCTCAAATCCACATCCTAAATGAAAGTTCATAGGTCCGGATCCCTTCAATTTGAAGTTATATGGTGACGATTGCAATATCTTCAAGAAGGAATTGGGATCTGCCATGCAGAGACATAGGTCATCGACATATGTGCATATAAGCTCATATACACGTTCACCATGCTTGTTCGTTCCGGGTTTGAGGAATATTTCTGGTTCTGCGCGGGATCTTTCGAAGCCGAGTTCGATGAGGCAAGCCGCGAGTAAGTCTCCAAAGCACTTGCCTGAAGACCTGAGACCATATAGGGCTTTGTAAATGACCAACAGGTGACCCTCCAACGATCCGAATTCGGGACCTGCCTTGATGCATACTTTCTCGCAGGTGACTGCTTCTAAGTAGGCGTTACCTATGTCGGTGCCCCATGCTTCTAGATCGTTGAGTTCAGCTAGGAATAGGCACATACGTAGGCCGCGAAGAGATATGACGCCTGCGTAAACACTGTGGATAGGGGCCTCAGTGAGATTACCGTTAGCAACGAGGCGAGCCTTGTGTCTTCCGTCGTGTTTGGCAGCGTATATCATGTGTACCTTGATCTGTTGGAATCCCGTGGGAATGGAGCTTGTCTTGTATACGCCTTTATCAATGAATGTATTGTATTCATTGAGTTGTGCCATTTCCAGAGTGGTGGCATCTTCCCATTTGGTGTTTCCGTTGGCTTGATCAAATCGGAGGGCTTCTTCGTGGCTACGAGGAACTTTGAATCCATATTGATACTGCGGAGTGGTACGGAAGGAACGTAGTTTGGCTTGGTGCACGAGTCGATCAAGTTTCTTGGTTCGTCGGGCTAGGTTGGTGATTCGCCTGAGACGTTTCCAACCCGGGAGATCAAGCAAGTTGTTGTCTTTCCCATATTTTGCAACGGTGACCGGGTCGTCGGCTGCAATGTTGGCCAGAGGTTCATATGTGCGTTCCATATTCTCCCATTCAATCCAGAGGTTATACTTGGAACCTTTGTATTGAGGATGCTTGTTATCCAGTGGACCTTGGTGTCCTAGGATGCGGCGAAACGACCAGAGTTTGCCGTCTTCTTGTGTTGAATCACGATGTATGTAATTCATGACGTCATTGTATGCAATGATATCATTGAGTTCGTCATCGGAGTGTTTACACTTGAACTTGATGAAGTCTTTATTGCGTTCCAGACTGTCTTCAACATCGACAATGGTAAGACGCTTCCGGGTGCCATCGAGATTGGTTACAAGGAAGGAACGTCCTTGTAGATCGGCAATCAGGATCGTAGGAATGGTAATAGGTTTACTGTCATCGTCAAACTGTGCGTTACCTTCTTCGTCGGTAACAACTACCTGTGATGGGTCTACGGAAGGAGTAGCTGGGTTTGTGTGTGGGGTTACGACGTCACTAACATCAAAGTATGCTAATTCCGGTGGGTCAAAATCATCTTCAGTAAGGAGGACGCCGTCGGATGTCTTGCTGAAGATGTGTGTTGTAGGAGGACCATCAAGACTCTCCCCATAGTTGTTAGGGAGTGGAGAAGGTGACCAGCTTGGGCTGTCATCGACCTTCGTATAAAGAAAGCTCGGTAACGAGGGGTGGGCGGGTGGTTGAAGAATTGGTTGAGTGCAAGATGCGTGGAGCGTGGTATCTGTTTGTTTGTTGGGTGCAGATGGAACGGTGTCATCGGCGGTGTCAGAATCAGCAGGTGAACCGTTAGGGGAAACTGAGCTGTTTGGTTTGGTAGACTCGTCAATTAGTTTATTCTGATTGGTATGCTCCCCATGTTTGAAAGCTGGAGCTTCTCCAGTGGCGTATAGACGGGGTAAGGAATCCTTTGCATTACGCCATTTGATGAAACCATCATCAGTAAATAAGCCCGCGCGTTTGTTACGTGACTCAGGTGTAAGAGCAGATCAAACACCGGACCGGTCTAGTAACTTGTTGGTAACTGGATCCCAGATGCGAAAGCAGAGTCCATTGCCAACATGTTCGGCGATGCCGACGAAATGACCGAGGCGTTCGGTAGATTTGGTACCGAAAGGAGAGTCATTGGTCTTGAAATACACAGGTTCGAACCAGAAGAAACTGGTGTATGCGCTGATGTCGCCAATTGTACCCGTGGCAATGAAGATCGGTTGTTTATCGGACAGCGTAGGGTCAGAGACAACATTGAGGAGACCCGCGACGTATGTCATGCACAGTAACCACATGTGTGGCGGTGTGCCGGTACGATCCATGACGCGATTGACAATGCGTTTGAACGTTTGGTATCGTCGTTCGAATTGATTCTGGTGTTGATGGTACGGTTCACTTTGCCAGAGTCCAATCCATAACATTTTGAGGTAATCCATGACTTTCTTACTTGATTGATAGTTACCGTGGTCGCAAAGGAGGCGGATGGGCCTGCCCCATTTTCGAACAAAGTTCTGAAAGCAGGGTAGGAAATCGCCGGTGGTACGCATTTCCTCAACGTGAATAATATGCGATTTGCGGCCAAAGAAGATCTGAGCAATCTTGGATCCACCATCAATTGCTGGGACATCTGAATAGACTGCATCGGACATAACATCGTCATTGGAGGGGCGAACGTTCATGGCCGGTTGAGGGGAATGAAACCGTTTGAAGATGTTACCATCAGGGCTAACCGCTAACGAACCGTATTGGGTTGAGTTTTCAAAAGTAGCTTTGATGCGATCGGTGGAAACCCAACAAAAGAAAGGTTTGAGGGATAAGTAGTCATGTTCGTTGGGGTATCTTTCGCGGGGCGTAGCTGCAATGCGTGTAGTGTCACTGGCTGTACAATCTGTCGGAAACGCAGTGACTGTTCCAGAGACTGCGGTTGGCGCGCAGCATGCGAGACGTTCTTGATGAGCGTAGTCAGTGGAAGTAAGCCAAAAGGAGCGATTGTTGTTCTTATGATCATCAATTGGAAGAAAGGGAGATCGGGTGGAATGGCTGGAATACGAGCTGAGGGATGTGACCGTGGAGGACCCGGGAGAAACAGAGATATCGAATCCTTCAAGGCAGCGTGGGTTCCCATATTCGTCGTAATCGGCATAAGGGAGTTGCTGTGGTTGGGGAGGATATTTCTGGAGAAATTGTTCATCCTTTGCACTGATCGTGGTATCGAGAACAGATGGGTCCCAATGTTTATCGGACATCATGATAACATGTGGTAGCGTGTCAAATTCGACAGTCGTATACTTTCGCATCGCAAGGTATGGTAAGCCGTGTCGTATGCTAAGAGGCAGTGCATAGCCATCAGAGGTGGTGATGACCTGTCCTCCGCCTGCTTTGATGGACGTGTCGTCTACAGTGGAAAAATATGCTTCCATCTGGCCGGATGACAATATAGAAGGATGTCGTCCTGTATAGGCACATTCATTGAAAATAAGGATGACGGGGCCTCTGTTTGACATGGAATATGCTCCGCATGTAGCAATGGGAATGTTTTGTACCTGATGATTGTTAATGCCGGTGACGTTAACATATCGTGGTGGAATATCCTTGGAGATGAGACATGCATCATTACCGATGATGCAGCCATTTGCGCCACGATCGACCATGGCAAAACCAGGGCTAGTAACCGTAGTTTTGTGTATACGGTATGTGTATGACGTTACGGGACCATCATTAGGAAAGGTGAGATCATCCTCAGGAGTATACCACTGGTGAAAATTGGCGGAATACGATGGTGTTCCGACAGGTATTTGGGTGTCACCGTCCTTTTTGTACTGAATGTCAGGGTTGTTTGAAAGGAATCGAGCTGGATGCGCGGGTGACACGGAAGACTTGAGAGGTCGCTGGTCCTTAGACGAGGAGGTCGTGGATTTGTATACACCTAGAGATGCATGGAAAACGCCTCTACGATCATTCTCTACAGCAGGATGTAGGTCTGCTGCGGAATTGGCATGCTCATCCTTGGTCGAAGTATCGTCTTCCTGAAAAGATACCGAGTGTTCATGTTGGTATGCCTTTCGGGTAATGGGTTTGACACTGTTGGGGTCAGGTTGGTTAGTGTTAAGTAAATTGTGTCGCAATGAGGCAACCACGCTTTTCTTTCCTTCCGGAGAAAAACTGAGCCAACTCTTCATGTCCTGACGTGACAAGGCCTTCCATATGTTTGTAGGCAACCTTGTGGTAGGGTCAGGGGTACGTCCAGCCTTGAACACAGCATAATCTTGATAGTCTCCTTCAAATTCGATGGGGAGAGCATAGTCCTCATGGTTTTGGATCGAGTCAGAAGAGAAATCATGAACGTGTGCACGTACGGTCGACCGAGGAGCAGACATCGCAGACTGGGAATCAAGTCGAGTTGCTTCGAGTAAAAGCGTGATTTTAAGATCGTGGATAGCAGCGGCTTTGGCAACTGCATCCGTTACGGTGCTATTCGTCCCACCTGGATCCTTGACTTTGGCAAACTGTTCGCTTAGCTGGAAGCTGGAATAGCATGCCTGACACAATGCTGATTTTACGGTGTGGTACTCGAGGGGCTTGTTGGGAGGACAAAGCTTGTTGAGGTGATTCAATTCATCAAACCAATGTGTGATGAATTTCACTTTGGATTCCTTCCAATTGTTGAGGTTCAACTTGAGCAACGCTTGTAGCTGGGTCGAGTTGTCGTATACCTTTGCTTTTGATTGGCTATGAAGGTTTACGAAGTCGAAGTAGGCCTTGCGTCCATCACGAGTGGTAGAATGACTGTGTACACATGATGCAGAAAGGTCACTCTTGAAGACTTCCAACATTAGTACCCAGAAGAAGGCACATTGTTTGACGTATAGATCACGGGTGTAACCCACAAGCGTGGCTGGAGGCCAAGTTTCATCGAGGAATGTCTCTGTATCGATGTCGTATGCCTCGAGTTTAGCTTTGAAACCGACGAGCCAGTGTTCGAATCTCGAGTCATTCGTGAGGGGTGTAAAGGACTTTTCATCTCGTGCTTTTCGGCACCATGATTCGTACTTTACCTGCTGAGGGGACTTTTTGTTACTTCCCGCCGGAGGAGGTGGTGGGTTCAGAACAGATTCGTTACGTAAGCGTTGGGCACGCTCTCCGCGGAATGCCTGGAATTCCCTGTATGTATATGACTTTACATCTTTCCAGTCCTTCTCGTCTTCTTCTAGGTCGACACCTTCTTCTTGTAGGTCGATAGCGAAATCCGCAAGTGCTTCTATGCTCCTTTGGATGGATCGAGGGATATGCATTGCCAATCCTTGCTCCATATAGGTAAGTTCGCGTGCAAAATCCGGTTCGATAAGTGCGTCGAGGAACGACTTCCACTCGCATAATCCGCCTTCTTTGAGAGCTAGGCACAACTTGCTAGTAATCTCACTTGTTACGTTGAGTAATGATATGAGTATCTTTCTCATATCAGCATCGAAGCTGGGAAAGCGTTCGATAGTGGTGACTTCAGCGTCATTCTTCTCTTCGCCTCCGAGTGCATTGCCGGGCATTAACGGTATGTTCGGCATCTGTGGTGGTTCGGAGCCTTGGAAAGAATTGCGTGGTAACTGAGAATGGGAACTGCTTCTTGTGCGATGTGCGACGTGCATATGCCAGCGTAGGGATTATGTTCAATTCCGTTCCTGTTCCTTCTTGTGTGCAAGCCTTCTTAGAGCTTGCGACTGTTAATCTATTATTTTCCTTCTGAATCCGATTCGTTGAGAGTCTGATTCAAGGGCTTCTGACAAACAGCAACGCTGTGTTAGTGTGTTAGTAGACGAACGATTGTACTCTACGCGTGACAATTGTGGTTGGATACTTTCGGCAACGGATAATCGGACTACAGGCGAGACTAGGGAAACGCCAGATCTCCTCTTGCTGTGACTTATTCAGATTGCAGCGAGACAGACCTTAGTATGTAGATTACAGGTAGTTGGTAGCAACTAGTGTGAATTTTGGGATATAAATCAGTTGAATGTTAAAAGTATGAGATAAAGTGAAATCTTGCCGAAATGCAAGATATCTCTTTTATTGAGATGAATACGTTGCAACTGCTGTTGCGTAGTGCTGAGATTACTCGCTGATTATTTCTGTACATGTATTAGTCGTTGACCATATATATTTGTATGCATGTATATGTATTGTGTGAGAATCACATGCCAACGGTTTTCTTCTCTTGTTCCGTTAGGAAGACTCCATGAAATGTTTATCATTAAGGTCAGGAATTGCTCCCGTAGCTCGTGTGATATTTTATGAAATCAGAGTTTGCTCACCAAAGAACAATGGCAATATCGTAAGACAGGGATTGCTCACCGTTTATGCGCGATGGGAATCGATGCTCCGTGGGAATCGATTACTTAGATGGATACGGGACTCATGGATTCATGCGCATAGGAAATCTACCCTTTGGTAGCTTTGGTACTTCTGGTCACGAAAGGAATTTAATAGTTCCCACGAGTATACCCTGGGCTGTCATATTGTCGGTTTTCAGTGGTGTTGGGGCTACAGGTGGTGGCCCAACTTGATGATGCATTGTCTCTCTGGTAGTGCCTCCTGTGCATTGATGAACAAACTGGCGATTGAAATGGAGAAAATTGAGCAAATTTGAGCAAAATGCAGCAAAATGGAGCGGTAGCATGGAACAGTGAAATGCAGCAGCAAAATGCAGCAGCAAAATGTAGCAGCAAAATGCAGCAGGAGCAAAATGAAGTAGCAAAATGAAGTAGCAAAATGAAGCAGCAACATGGAGAAGCAAAATGGAGCAGCAAAATGAAACAGCAAAATGGAGTGACATGCAGTGAGGTGTACCAAAGTGCAGAATGTACCAAAATGCATAAAAATGCATAAAAATGGAGCCAAATGGAGCCAAATGGATAAAAATGGATAAACATGAATAAAAATGGATAAAAATGGAGCCAAATGCATAAAAATGGAGCCAAATGCATAAAAATGGAGCCAAACGGAGCCAAACGGAGCCAAACAGGGCCAAACGGAGCCAAACGGAGCCAAATGGAGCAAATTGTACAAATTGTAGCAAACTGTAGGAGCAAATTGTAGCAAATGGTAGCACAATGGAGGACGAGTCAAATTTGGAGGAGCAAAATGGAGGAGCAATACAAAGCAATACAAAAAAGGAATACAAAAAAATGAATACATGAAAAAAGGAAAAAGGAACACATAAGGGGGATACAAAAAAGGATTACAAAAAAGCAATACAAAGCAATATAAAAAAGCAACACAAAGCCCAAAGCAATGCAAAGCAATACAAGACAAAATACACACACAGAGAACAGCACAGCTAAAGGAAACACAGCATAACAAAACGGCCTGTGCTTTGTTGTTGTTCCAACAAAACCGCAAATCTCAAAATGCATCTTGCACTTGGTCCGTCACGAGCATCATGAGAGTGCAATCTTTTAATACAACCCAAAATACAAGGTGCAAAAAATGTATATCTCTATCTAGGACACATTAGGCGCACACAAACATTCAGCAACATCAGTTGTGAGTGAACAACATTCCCATCAGTGAGGCACAAACAAGCCCGTTGGGATGTGCATAAAACAACTTCCAAGTCAGATCCCTACAAATAACACGGCAAAATACTGACACAAAGATAATTTTGGTTCATATCACAACAGAAATTGACCATCAGTTACATGTAATATCTAATCTCTAATACACCAGTTACAGGTCAATCTGATTGGTTAATCGATTGATCGATCAATCAAGGCACAAAGCCCGCCGGGATGTGCATCAAAGAAACTTTCAAGTCGGATCACTGCAAATAACACAGCAGAATACAGACACAGAAATAATTTTAGTTCATATCATGACAAAAAAATTCCATTGGTTACATGTAACATCTAATTTCTAATACAGTTAGAGACCAATACAATTGATCTGTCAAATTCTAAACTCGGTACATAACAACTTGAACTTCAAAACACCTGCTATCAGCAACAACAGGGGGGGGGGGGGAATCCCTATCCAACAGCAACATACTCCACTTGACCATCCACCAGCAATGATAGCCGACGCCCCTTGCTCAACGAAGCTGGAAATTTCCTCCCTGCCTCTCATCTGGGTACATCTACCGAATCAGCTGAATCATAGTACAGTCTCCGTAGCACCTCTTGATCTTGGCAATGGCTGTGTTCACATCATTCCCCCGGTCTAGGAGCCTTTCCATACATCCCAAGCCCCTCACTCATTGAAGCTGATAATGTCCTCCCCACATCTCATCTGGCCACCTCTTTCTAATCAGCTGGGTCATAGTACAGTCTCCATAGCACCTCTTGATCTTAGCAATGGCTGTGTTCACATCATTTCCTGGGTCTAGAAGCCTCTCCATATATCCCCAGATCACTTTACAATTGCAATACTTGCATTTCACCCGCCTGCACTCCACGTCAGTGAACTCCCTTGCTGGCTTCCTCCCTCCTAATCCATTTTGGTGCCCATCCCACAAGGCCTGGATGGTTTGAGGTCTATCATGCAGGAGTGCTGGCCTTTCTACCACAGGAGCCCCTTGCCGGGGATTTGCAGATGGTCTTGCTCCTACTCCTCCTACTCTCCAAGCTGGCGCCATTGCCATCCCTTGAACAATCTGGGTAAGGGTTTTAATCTGCCATTCGAGCTCAGCAAGCTCTGAGATCTGATGGTTCCTCATGACTGCTACATTTGTTTGAGTAGCAGATAGCTTGGCATAGATAGTATTCCTCCACTGCTGCTCCCCTCTACCAAATGCCCCTCCACCATCTCCTTCTTCACCCTAAGGGATCTATCCAGCCACACGATTCCATTGATGCTGGAAGCAATCACTTCAGCTCTACAAATAGAATTCGCCGCATCATCAAGTCTCCCTTGCAACAACTCATATTGCCACACAATCTGTTGCTTCAGTCCAAGGGGAACATAGTCTACAACAGTAGGATCAAAGCAAGCCCAAAGCAAGGGCTTTGCTAGGATAGCAGCAACATCACCCCCAAAGGCTCCTTGGCTCACAGGAGCTACCAAAGCACAAAGCCAGTCATCTGTCAGTCCACTGTCATCCTTCTCCTTGTACAAGCAAATACCCCCATGGGAAAGTTTGCTACCAGCATTGATATCTGGCCAATCAAACTGCACATCCAAGTGCCAATCTTGCATACTCTTAGTCTTCCATCTAGCCCTGTAGTTAACATCATCTTGAGTCGCACCTCCTCTCCTAGCCATAGTTGTAGCCCACTTCTTAACTGAATGAGTTCCTAGCCTTTGCTGCCTTCCAAGGGGACTAAACTGATCCCCTTCAATGATAGCCTTCAGAGCCTTTTGGTATGTCTGCCTGCTTCCTTGTTCTGAACCTTCAATGGAGATATGTAGTGAGTACCACCCTCAGCAAACAGCCATTGGCTCAACTGGCAGGCGCCACTACCAAGCCATACCTCCAGGTAGATAGAAAGCCCAAGTAGTACACATTACCTGTGATCCATAGATCCCATGAGCAGTTGCAATGGACAGTCCCCCTTGTCGTGCACGTTCTTGGACCACCTCATCTGAATTGTAAGATAGCCAGAGTATGTTCTACTCACCTGTAAGTTTGCCTTCTTCATGTGTGATGTGTCGTCCCCTTTTGCAATCAAGTGCAGCTGGACTTGGAGCATTGTCATGTGCCGGAAGCTGGGGAGGCTGTCTCCAACAGCAGTAAGCTGCCGGAGGCTGGGGAGGCTGTCTCCAATGGCTGGGGAGGCTGTCTCCAACAGCAGTGAGCTCAAGCATCTGAGCAAACTCTTCATGGGTAAAATCCCTATCAGTAGAGGTTTCGGCTCAAAGCTGCCGTGTCTCCTTTTTTGCCACAGCTTTGATCAGTTGATTGATCTTGATAGATCTTGTAGGATTGCTGGTCTCATTTGTTTCATCCCAGGCTACAGTGTTAGTCATGAAGTAGGAGATAGCTTTCTTCCAATACTTCAAAGTGCTAGATCGGCCACTAACTGGGTTATTGTCCGCTCCTGGATCCTCCACCCCATACACCTTCAAACACATCCATTTGTAGATGTCATCTGGAGTTATTATGTTGAGCTCTTCCTGGTTGAACACCTGGTTCATGGCGTATTCATGCTCTCTGGCAATGAAGGACATCAACTCCAACAAGATCCAGTGGTATTATAGAGCTGGCCTGGTGCATTTACATCATTGGGATGGACAGGCGCTGGCCCCCTTTGGGCCGGTCCCCTTGTTTGACGATGGGCCGCTCTTGCTGGGACTCAGGCGGGGGCAGGGGCATCATCTAGGACTTTGTCATTGTCATCTAGGATTTCACTGTCATCAGCAGTTAAGGCTAAGGCAGCTAGCTCACCTAGGCCATTATCTTCAGATTCATCATCCTCCTCCTCCTCCTCTAGAGGTTTCAGTTTGTCGTTGTTGTCAGATGAGCCATCTTTTGCTGCTGCAGCTGCAGCTGCAGCTGCTTCATTTCTTTACATGACAACTCTAGCACGCTGGATTGCTACAAGATCGTCCTTTGCTTGCTGCAAAACCCGTTGCCTCCTCCCTTGGTGCTGCTGCAGGATCCAAGTCAGCTAAAGCTGCTGCTGTTTGGGCCCAAGCACGAGGTTCACGGGCTCGTTCCCATGACCGCATGTTGTTTGGATCCATGCTCAGCTGACGCGGCATGTTGGCTTTGCTTCTTGTTGGCTTGGTGCTTGCTTGTTTAACAAATTAATTACATCAATCGGTTTGCAATTTGCATTAGATCGATCGAGAAACGATTGAAAAAAGTGAGCTTTCTGCTAATCAGAGTGAGCAAAAATTGATTTGTGTGTGTATTGAATTAGTTAACCAAAAACTGAGCAATGGATTGAAAATTGAGAGCAAAAGCACATAAAATTTGTGTGTGTATTTGCTTGTGTATGGCCGGTCCGATAAGCCAAAATAAGCGAGTCACTCACTATTTGGGAGTTGCATAAGTTGCGCACCTCGTGGGAAAATACAGGGCTACAAATCAACCAATAGCGCAACTTTACTAAAATTACGAATGCAACCGGTACTCTACTCTATAGTACAAAAAAATTGTGTACCTCGACAGATGATGGGGTACGTACCAAACATGATACTAGTGCCTACAGTAGAATCGTGTAGCCGGTTGTACTAGCCCAGGTTGAATGCAACCCGGGTTGCATTCGAGGGACATCATACTCGTACGAATAATGTACCGGTAGCTGTACCGTAGGTGTGAGCTTAGCAATACAATCGGAAAAGATGCACGTCTCGCACAAAATTGAAAATGATGGCGCAATCCCGAAGAAGAACCAAACCAATCCTGCAAAAGATGTTCCAATCGATACCGGTACGTACGGCATGGTAGAGCTCGTACCGTACCGTACAATAGTGAGGAAGGACGAAGGGCAAACATTCACAATACCGTACTCGATTCGAGTTCCAGACTCCATATTCCATACTCATACATACGAGTACGAGTACTTGTGCTGTGGGATGCAATGTAACGACACTCCACAACAATGCCCGCCAACGACCTCACTTTTTCTACCGTCCGTAGCGAAAAACTGGATTCCGTGAATCGTCTCTTGCTCGACCTACAACTGCAACGGGGAAACCATCTAGAGAACAGCAACAGCAACGGCAACGGCAACAACAGCGGCTCTCTCCTTTCCGCCAAGACGACAACGGCAACGGCAACGGCAACGACAACGGCAACGGCAACGGCAACGGCAACGACAACAACAAGCCTATGCGGAGACGATGGCGAATCACCACCGCCTCCCCATGCCTCCGAACCGGGGATCTTCGTGATCGCGGATCGGGACCTGGAAGCGGGGACCTGCATTCTAGAGTGCACCGCGGAAGGCTTTGTCCCGGAGGGTCCGGAGCATCGAAGCCGGTACTGTTCCTATTGCTGCGTCCATAGCAGCAGTAGTAGCAGCAGCAACAACAACAACAACAACAACAACAACACGGATTCCGGCTTGGAATTCTGTCCCCACTGCACCGATTGCGACGGGATTCCAATGGTGGGGCATTGTTCCGACACCGGCTGTGCTGATTTGCACAAGAGGCACCACGTCGACAATCCGCGTGAATGCTCGGTGCTCCGGTGCCTCGTGGCGTCCCTCACACCCACCGCCACTGCCACCGCCACTGCCACCGGTGAGGAAGGAGGGCAGAAACAGCCTCTGTCCGAGGAGCAAGACCTAACAAACCGGGTTATTCGAGCCATCTTTGGGTCGTCGGTGGCGCTCTTGGCGCTCCGGCTCGTTTGTCGCCAGCAGGAGGAAAACGGCGGTAGTTCGGACCCGCTGCGCCTGTTGCACGAACGCCCCCTCGACGGTCCCTGGGAGAGCATAGCCGCGGTTCTGGCGAGCGCACTGGATGCGGTGGAAGTGTGCACGGCCACGGTGCGGGGGAACAACAACCATCACCACGAAGTAGTGGTCCGGTCGACCCTGGGCAGGATCTTGGGGTGCTCCCACGCCATCGTCGATCCCTCTCTCCCGCTCGGAAGGCAGAGCCTGGGACGAGCTATCTACGCCGGGCACTCCTTTTACAACCATTCCTGTGCGCCAAACGCCTACCTTTCGTCGGCATTGTCTATAGTGTCATCGTCGTCGTCATCATTGTCGTCATCATTGTCGTCATCATTGTCGTCGTCGTTGTCGTCGTCGTCGTCGCAAGCGCGCCGGAGAGCCCCGACCGCAAGGGTTCACCTGCTGCGACCGGTCCGAACCGGAGACGAAATCACGCTCAGCTACCTGCCGCTCTCGGGCTTGTCCACCCAGGAACGACAACGGAAACTCGTCGAGGGGTATGGCTTTCGATGCTCGTGCCGGGCCTGCTGCCACCGGTTGGCGACAACTGCCGCATCCACATCCACATACACATCCACATCCACACCAACAGCAATGGGTGCCGAAAAGAACGGCACCGATGCCGAATCATTGCCGTCGTCATTATCGCAACCTAGTAACGCCCGGGATCCGCTGGATCTCCCGCAAGAATACGACTTCGAAACGATGGGAACAAAGCCCATCGATTCGATACGCGAAATCCAGTTTGGTCTCAACGATCGCTTGCTGGAGCTACAGAGATCGTCGTCATCGTCGTCGTCGTCATCGTGCGAACAAAAAACAAACACAAACACCAATGAAACAAAGATAGAAACAGACAACCAATCAGAAACAGAAACCACCACCAACCGTACACTTGCTGTGCTGAAGGAATCCCTCGAGGAAGTATTGGCAGCCATCGCCATGACCCGTCGGGGGATTCGAAACCAAAACCTTCCGATGTCGCACGAGGTCAGCATCGAATCGGACCGGCTCTCCGCGGCCACCTGCGATCTTTGGAGCCGCCGTCGATGTCGCCGCCGCCGCGGGACAACCGCCGGAACCACGACCACAACGACGACGACGACGACGACGCAAGAAGAACCACAACCATCGACCGAACCAACCACCGATTCGTCTTCTTCTCCCCTCGGGGAAGGAGGCTCCGGCCCGGATCACCACCGGCGGTTCTTTCGCAAGGTTTCCGAGATACGAGATCTCTTCGACCCGGTGGCGCTCGGAACGCAACACCTGGAACTCGCCTCGAGCATTCGGCTCCGGAGCAACGAACTCCGTTCCGTGAACGACAACGATTACGACACCGATAACCATGGCGAAAACGACAATAACAGCGACGAGCGAGACGACAAAGCGGACGCGGTGCTGGAGCGGGAACGAGGAATGACACTCTTGGTAACCGCGCTCGGCAGGGATCATCCCTGGGTCCGGGAACTGGCGCCGCAAACAAGCGACGATAGCGGCGGTGACGATGACGACAACGATGACGACAACGATGACGACAACGGCCAACAAACGGTCCGGTCGCGTCCCTGCGACGAGGGAGGTGGCGATAGTAGTAGTTCGAACGACCCCGCATCAGAATCGAGATCGGATGCCAAGCGACAACGGCTCGGTCCGAGCTCTTTGTCATAGGAATGTCAAAAAGGGGACGATGCAAACGTATGCACACCGCGCGTGTGTGTGTGCCTGTTCGTGCCTGCATACAATAAGAACGCTGTCGTTTCGTAGAAACACCACTACCATCCCGCAAAGCTACCATCGTCAGCATTTGCAAAGACGCTGCTTCTCGTATTGCACATGTTACTAGATGGGCTTGCTTCAAACGGCCCTGGCATTTGTCGGTCGTCTACTAGGAGAGACTGACTGTACTTTGAGACTCACGCGATGATTCCCATGTCGAATGGAACTGTTGTGCCCACTGCGTCGTGAATGATCGACATGTGCAATGTTATCCTGGCTACTGCTACTGCTACTGCTACTACTACGGCGACGGGCTACTACTACTTTCAGTATGCCGCATCTCGACGTTCCCGATGACACGTGTTGTGGCGTCGCTGCATTTCTGTTCGTCGCGATGCAAGTGCGCATTGATGACAACGATTCTAGTAGGAGACAACTCTAATAATAGGGAACGAACGACGACGTACTATTGCGAAATGGGAGTCCTTCCATCGTTTCCAGTTTGGTAACTTTCCTCTAAAGTTTGTACAATACATTACTGGTGTTCGCGGTTGCACCAATGCGGTGCGATGCTCCGTTTCGTAGTTGTAGTCGCAGTCTCAGTAGTACTGTAATCATAGCAAGTACGTACGTACGTACGTGCGCAACGTTTCGTTTAGTAGTCGTCTCCTCGACTGGCCACTTCCTTGCAGGTCGGTCTCATAATGATAGTGTGCTCGTATTGAGCCGTGTAGCATCCCTTTACATCGCACAGTGGCGGATACGCTTGAACGATTCCCTGTGAAAATTATTGCAATCGGACGGCCAAGCATTGGAGCACACATACATCACGAAACGGACAACATGGATTGATTTTAATAAAAAAATAAACGAAAGAAAGAAAGTGGTGAGCACCAACGCAATTTACGGCAAAGCATTTCTGCAAACACAAACACAAACATCCACATAGCCAATTTCAGCTCCCTCGCAACGCTGCCAACCCCGGCTGCTAGAGTGGAATTCTATGCACGGTATTATTGTACGCACCACATCGCAGAGATTTTTCAGGGCGCCCATGTACTTGGTCTGTTTGCCATTCTGCCCGTTTACGGTCGCCGATCCGCCGTCCTCCCGCTCCAGCCAGCGGCGGCAAAAGGCCAGCGTTCCAAAGGTCTTGTTGATGTGGGCCAAGAGCCGCTTGGAGGACTGCATCCGCAGCGGAACGTGCGGGGCGTAAAAGTTCTTCATGTAGTGGCTGCACTCCATGTCCTCCACCACAAATCCCCGGCCGGTGCTGCCAAAGGTCTCGATGGCGTAGATCTCTCCCTCCTCCATCTTGAGGGACTCGTCGCATCCGCCCTTGACAATGGGGACGGATTTTCCGGCGTGGATCTGGTAGGGAGCGATGGAGTGGCCGTTGAGGTTGCGGCAGCACCGGACCGGGTAGGTGGTCCCGTCCAGTTCCACCTCGTAGCTCTCCATGACCTCCTGGATGGCCTCGCCGATGTCGCACAACCGCACGTCGATCCCGGATTGCTTGATACCCTCGTCGGTGGCGCACTTTACGGCCTCCAGCAGAGGATCGTACCGCGGATTGAAGCTGACCGTAAAGGCCGAGTCGATGATCCGGCCATCGATCTGGACGCCAAAATCAACCTTCATGACGTCGTCGTACCGCAGGACGGTCTCGTCTCCCGGATTGGGCGTGTAGTGGGCGGCGACGTGGTTCAGGGAGCATCCGGTGGGGAAACCGATCCCGCGTTCCAGACCGGCCTCCTGGACCAGCTCGCGGTTCTTGTTCTCCAGCTGCCGGCACAGATCGGCCAGCTTGATGCCGGGCTTGCACAGGGACTGGGCGTAGTTTCGGACCTGCCGGTGGACCTCGGAACCCCACCGGACCTTCCCGTAGAGATCTTCCTGGATGCGCTCCCGGGCCCGGCACTCCTCCGAATTTTCCCGATAGGTCTGGCTCTCCAGCAGGTGGGGTTGGATCTCTCCGAGTGGGTATTGCTTTCCCTTGAAGAGATCGACCACCGGAATCGTCGGCTCGGGTGCAGTTTGTCCGTACTTCACTGCGAAATCCGTGAAGGCCGTGTCCTTCAGTCCCAGGTGGGGGGGCTTTGTGACGGGTTCCTTTATCTGGAGGGGGCCACCGGCACCGCCGGCCTTTTTCTTTTTCTTCTTTTTCTTTTTGCGCTTTTTCTTCTTAACGGCTCCGTCGGCTCCTCCTTCGCCATTCTCGTTGTCATCGCCATCGCCATCGCCGTCGTCGTCCTCGTCGTCGTCGTCCTCGGATTTGGAAGCGGGAGGAGCGTCCTCCGTTTTGGGTTCTTCCTCTGCAGCCATGGTGTAAATGCTACTCGGTATGGATTGGGTTGGGTTGGGTTGGGGTTGGACTGGATTGGATTGGATTGGATTGGATTGGATCGTATTGGTGGGAGGATTCCGTGTGTGACCTGGTCGTTCGATTTGCCGAGAGCCCTCTCTTATTTCATCAACTCGGAGTTTTCGATCGGAATGAACGGCATGTTACAGGTATGAGTACGGTAGTACAGATTATTTCTTGGCACTGTCGAACTTGGTGTCCGTGAGTGACACGTGATGTGCAGCTCCGGCAGGTTTCATTTATTTCGATTCGCTGTCGTCGTTTAGGGTTGTCGCGGGAATTGACGATGGCGGGCAATCGACTTGCTTCCCATAGTGGAGGGATGGACAGACAGACGCTTTCTGAATCTACACAACATCACAAGACACAAGAACATGAATGCGCGAGTATGTACGAGTAAGATCACCGCTACATATACAGTATGTACCAACTCCTAGATTCTACCTCTAGTCCTGTAATAGCAGCGAATTGTAAATAAGGCAATAGGAAGAGATAAAATGCCAATGCAATGCTGCTTCTGCCACCCAGACCAAGGGAATCTAGATTTTCCCCATGGCATTATCATGTTAAAGCAGAAGAGGAATAGGAAAACGTTCACTGACAAGAAGAAGCAATACTACTACTACTAGTACTACAACAACAAACAAGAATAAGAATTTGTCATGATCATTCAGCATATGGTGTAGTAGCTATGGTGTTAAATACGAAGAAATTGTTGAGAAACAAGAACATGCCACAGACAGGCACTAGATCCTCCCTCCTTAGTCGCAATGACAGCTCCCTTCATGACTGGACTTCATTCTCTTAGCTCCCAATTACTAACATTTCAATATCATGTTCTTTCAATGATGTCCAACAAGAATGCATGGCTATCATGTTTCAAAAAGGAAAGGTGACCAACCAATGATATGATCATATTGTGGATGAGCTATGGAAGGAACAAATCATGCAATGGACAACTTTCAATTTGTCAAAGTTGTGCTCCACTGTACATACCTCGCCACTGATAGAATCAGTCCAGCAAAGTCCTAGAACCAAAACAAGAAGATGCAACGTAGTACCAGCAGAGGAATTTGATTGTGAAGGCAACAAACAGTCACTCATGGGATGCACCGCCACTGTTTGCACAGCAACGGCTATAATGACATATCTGTAGTAGTAACAACAACATCACCATAACCCTCATTAATAACGGCAAATCACACCAAGAAGAAGAAGAAGAACTTGGTGGTTTTCATACTACTCCATGGCAGAAATTACTACTCGTACTAGTACAAGTACTCCTGTTTGAGCAATTCTTGATTTCATAATGTGAACAAGAAAAAGAAGAACAAGAAGGAGGACATCCAAGAGCATTTTGCAACAAGCAAGGTAGCAGGGACAGATATTTGTTGTCAACATACTAGCTTGTTGGTAAGAAGCATGATGCAGCAGTTGTCTCTCAACATCGCCAAGAACCTTTGTTGTTCCTCATTAAAAAATCTTTTTGAAAGACATTTTTGATAACGTTGCTTCTTGGTAGTAATCTAACACGTGCAGGACCCTTCTGAATCAGCTTTTTTACTACTTTTTTAACACAGATGCACCCAACTGCTTGTAAACAGCCAGTAGACTAACAGGACCTGATGATCACACTGTTCTGTTGTTAGTAAACACGACTAAGCCAATGCTGGATTATTAACTATTTATCTTCATTACTAAGTATATATATATATGTGTGTGTGTGTGTGTGTGTGTTGCGACCACCTTGATACCACCGAGTACCAAATTGTGCTTCAGGTTTTTTGTTGACCTTGTTCTTACCATCAACTTACTATCAACTTACCAACAATTATGGTAAGAAGTTGTTGATAAGTTGTTGGTAAGTTGTTGGTAGCTTGTTGGTAATTTGTTGGTAAGTTGATGGTAAGTTACCAACAACTTACCGACAACTTACTGACAACTTACCAACAAGCTACTAACAAGCTACCAACAACTTATCAACAACTTACCAACACCTTACCAACAACTTACAATAATTGTTGGTAAGCTATTAGTAAGTTGACGGTAGGATGCTGGCCTGTTTCCCTAAAAACAATCACATGGTTTTCTTTCACTTAATCAGCGTGACGCAATAGTACTGTCCGTTGAGAATATCATTGTTGTTTTGGTAGTAGTCTGTTTAGTAATATTCTGGCAAAACTATTCACAATGAAATCTACTATTCACTAATCAGTGTGTAGCAAGCAAGACGAGTGGTACTCTAAAACTGTTTGGTTGCCAGCTACTACTAGTTGCGTGCAGTTCACCAAAGAAGTACGTTCAATAATCTAAAAAATATTAAAAATTACCCCATCACAGGCAGCAAAGAAACCAAACTTCTTGACTAGTAGACTTGCAAGGCTGGGGCTACCGGTATATGAAACAAAAATGAAAACGATTTTAAATTAGGATACGTTGAAAATGATTAACCCTACACAGCATTAACTAAAAACAAAACGAAAACATGGTATTTGATTCATTTGATTCACGTCACGCAAACGAGATTCAGGGTTATTCAGGAATCCAGCGCATTTTTGGGCCAAACTCCACTGGTCCCCCTTTGTAATTTCCTCGATTTTATGAAATTAATGTCAAACTCAAAATATTTTTACTCACAGTACATCTTCCTACCCCATTGGGATCGGTTTCCGGCCCAGTGGCCTGGAACTGAATTTGATGTCTGAAAAAAATATTGGATGGTCGTAATTTCTCAATCTGAATTGGTTCCTCATTTCTATTACTACTACCATACTGCTAAAAATGGTCGCGATACCTAAAAGTCAGGTTTATTGTAAATGGTGCTACTTGTACTCACCTCGCATTACTACCGGTTAAGGAAAGAAGAAGGTCACCAAGAAGAACCCCCCCCCCCCCTTGTTTACAGCAAGACAAAGAAAGAATACAGGAGGAATTGTTTCGCCTAGTCTTATGGACTATATTTCACTTAATCCAGGTACATGTTATTCTTATTACTAGCAGTGTTTGGGGGTAGATGATTTTGCAACTTCCGTATTCATCAGAAAATCGAAGAAGCCAGAGGATGCTAGTGAAAAATTAGTTATGCGTCTAAAAAAATTTAAGACGCATAATTAAAATAATTAACGTCTTTTAACGGTTTTAACGCTTCTATTAACGTCTGTTAACATCTTTAACGCTTCGATTTTGAAAAGGCTCAACTACCTAAATTGGGCTATGAATGAAAACCGTTGGATGGCCCAGGGTCAAGAGTCATGAGGACATTTACGCAACTGTGCCTGAAATAGAAGGTGATGGGTTTGAACCTCATCTTATCGACTGGTGTTCTAAGAAATCAATTGGTGCTAACGTTGTTGGCCGTAAACAAATCTACGCCCGGTCCTTCCAAAAAGCACTTCATTCCTTATCAACAAATGTGATGTTGGTAAAGGATGAAAATCTGTCTTTCCCCCATGATGAAGACCCAACCTTACCAGTCCAGTATCCGGAACTACAAGGCAATATTGATATAGACGAACTCCACCATGGTGAATGGTGGATCAATACTTGGAAAAAGAGATGCAAATCCAATTCCAATGAAATTTTGGTGCCTAATATTCTCTACATGGATGGAATCGCAATCAACAATAGTGGTCAAACCACTCTTACCCCGCTGAACATGACACTTGGCATATTCAACACCTTAACTCGGAACTCTCGGTCGGATGCATGGGAGACTATATATTTTCACCCCACGGGCACACATGATAAAGACAACAAATCAGTTGACAATGTGAACAATCTTCACTCTGGCCTTTGTACTGCGCTTTCATCTTTGAAAGATGCCTGTAACCTAACGGATGGTACTATAGAATGGTCTAATTTGCAGTGTAACAAGAAATGGTCTGTTTGAATGAAATTCACAGTTACTTATTTCATTGGTGATACTCCCCCCCAGCACAACCAACTTTGTGGACATTATCAAATGGCCAATACAAAGATGATCTGTAGGCATTGCAATTGTCCGAGGGCACTAGGTAATAACGCTCATGTGGATGTTCTGAAGGTTCCCGTTTCAATTAAAAGTGGGAAGATGAAGTGTATAAGGACAGCGATGGGGAAGAGTATCAATCCGTTCGGCTATGGAAGATGTTCAATTTCACTGTTCCAATGGTGGACAAAGGAGTGAATGTGGAACAGTATTTCAAGAATGTCTCCCACCACTGTGTACATAATGGTTACGTGTTTTATTATCTTGATTTTGGAGAAAACCCACATAATATTCATCTAGCTTCACGGGGAGAGAGACTCCATAGGCACCAACTTGGTTGCGCGAAGCAAGCAGTAGAGACGTTTTGTGAGGATTTTTTAAGAAATAACATGTTGCTACTTGGTGACATGGACCGGATAGCCAGTCACTATGGTGCTGTTGTTCAGAGGCAATCCGATCGTGACTTTCCGCAAAGCAATTTTTTGGAATCAATACATAAAGCAAAGAAGGAGGGGAACCAGTACATTGACATGCTTTACATTCAGATGCCAGCACTTCTGTCTGCTCAAGGTTGTCAATTGTTGTTGTCACAAAGAATGACAACCAATGTTGAGAACAGGAGCAGAAAGTGTGAGGAAGAATTCAACGGACATATTTACGCCCTTAAGTTGTTGTTGGGTATGGAAGAGTTCCTCAAATACACTGGAACACTTGATCAGGTTTTCAAACAAGACAAAAAGGGTGTTTTGAGTCTCGACAAAGTGGTTGCTCATTTCATTAACTGTATTAATAACAATCTGCAACAAAGTAAGGGAGAGGGGAACAATCTGGTGAAGAATCACATGCATTTTCATTTATCACAGTACACGACATTATTTGGCCCTCCAACAAGATGGGACTCTGCAGCGAGTGAGAGCAATCATAAAACTGAAGTGAAGGCTCCTGCTACTAAGAGAACCCAATGAATCAAATCCACACTAATCAAGCAAACTTGCAAGCGATTAATGGAGTACCATACTATTGATTGACTTGACTGTGAATTCAATGTGTGTTTGTTCACAACTCTACAACAGCAACAATTCATCCTAAGGAGGGTGGTTGGTCAGCTGGGTCAATTAATTAATTAATATACTTATTTAAGTAACCTTAACCACCGAAGGTGGATCTAAACTACTCAGTCTGTATCCAGACTTTAACCTCACCTCAATCAAAGAGAGTTTAAGCCCCAAGTTGTAGAACGGCAAATTTTTCAAACGAATCCTGAAAGCAAGCAGGGAGGGTACAAAGAACAAACTGATGAATGCTGCCCCAAGCAGAAGTCTAACAATAGGCAGCTGCCAACAATCATACAGTAGGAAGGGGATACACATAGGAGGAGCAGTGCCGCATGGCACCACTCAGGCGGGCTGGTCCTACGGTATGTGGGATGGAAGAAGACAGGGGCCATGGTCTTGAAGGAAGAAGAACAGGTCGGGCTGGAAGGGAGGGTACAAAGAACAAACTGATGAATGCTGCCCCAAGCAGAAGCCTAACAGGAAGCAGCTGCTAACAATCAAACAGTAGGAAGGGGTTACACATAGGAGGAGCAGCGCCGCATGGCTCCACTCAGGCGGGCTGGTCCTTTGGTATGTGGGATGGAAGAAGACAAGGGCCGTGGTCTTGGAAGAAGAAGAACAAGGCGGGGGAGGTTGAGTAGTGGAGGTGCGTTCGATAGAGGGCGTCTTGTTCGATCCACCGTTTGCAAGCGGTCCGCCGCAAGCAATCGGCAGCTGCCGGTGTCTTGTTTTGAACTGGTTAACCGTCAGAAGTGGAATCGTTTTTACCACTTAAGGATTCCAAGTAGCGGAGGTGCGTTAGCTTCGAAGCTCGGCAAGGATTCATGTTCGTACCTCTGCTTCGTTCGCCGAGCGATTGACGAGTTTTTTGATCAGATCGACAACAGGAGGAAGTTTTCGAATTTGCCGCCGACAACAGTAGGAAGGGATACACATACCGGTAGGAAGGGCATAGCGCCACACTGCTTGCTTGGTGGAAGAAGCAAGAGATCCTACGGTAAGGAAATGGAAGCCCCTAAGTGGAATTCAGTTAGTGGGGGGCACAGGGGCCATGGTCTTGGAGGAAGAAGAACAAGGTAGACTGTACACGGGAGGGGTCCTAGTATGTACTAGGATGGGAACCATAAAAGAACAACACTTAGGGGGCTCAGGGGCCATGGTCTTGGAGGAAGAAGAACAAGGCGGGCTGTACACTAGGGGGGTCTTATGTAGGATGGAGAACCAGCCGAGAAGGGATTCGATCAAATTTGCCGCCAACAGGGACAGTAGGAAGGAATACACATAGGAAGGGCATAGCACCGCACTGCTTGGTGGAAGAAGCAAGAGGTCCTATGGTAAGGAAATGGAAGCCCCTAAGTGATATTTATTTAGTGGGGGGCATAGGGGCTATGGTCTTAGAGGAAGAAGAACAATGGCAGGCTGTACACTGGAGGGGTCCTATGTAGGATGGAAACCATTAAAGAATATCACTTAGGGGGCATAGGGTATGTAGGCTGGAACTTGAAGTCCGACCTGTGAGACCTCTCTTATCTTGCAGGGAACACTTAAAGAACCGGGTGGAACACTGGAAGGAGGTTCCTATGTAGAATCGGCCTCTAATCGAAACCACGTAGGAGCCAAGGGGCTGTAGGTGTGAAAACAGATGCCAGCTGTAGGGCACACCAGAAAGGTATATGGAGAATGTAGGGCCTTAAGGGGAAACACTGAGGGGCCAGGGGCCATAGCGAATTTGCAGTTAAGGGCCGGGGAAGGAACAGAACGGAACTTGAAGTTCACCTGTGAGACCTCTCTTATCTCGCAAGAGACTTGAAGAACCGAAGGGCACACTGGGGGGAGGTTCCTATGTAGAAACAGGCTCTAATCAAAACCACTTAGGAACCAAGGGGGCTGTAGGTGTGAAAACAGATGCTAGCTGTATGGAACAACTGAAAGGGGTAGGTGGGAAGGAGGGTCCTAAGCGAAAACACTTATGAACCAGGGGCTTTAAGTGAATTTGCACTTAAAGGTCAGGGTAAAAAACATATGGGAACTTGAAGCTCGACCTGTGAGACCTCTCTTATCACACAGGGGACTTGAAGAACCAAAGGGCACACTGGGGGGAGGGTCCTATGTAGAAATGGGCTCTAATCAAAACCACTTAGGAACCAAGGGGCTGTAGGTGTGAGAACAGATGCCAGCTGTGGGGCACACCTGATGGAATATGGAGGAAGTAGGGCCCTTAGCGAAAACACTTAGAGACCAGGGGCTATAAGTGAATGCACACTTATAGATCAGGGGAGGAACATAAGGGAACTTGAAGCTCGACCTGTGGGACTTCTCTTATCTCGCACAGAGAGAGAGAGACTTGAAGAAGCCGGAGGATATAAAGTATACTACAACGTAAACTTGCAAATACTTAAGGGTCAGGACGTAGGAACCTTCTAGAAGGGAGGGTTATGTGTATGTTCGGCATCGTCAACTTGAAAAGACTGAAGGAAACCAAAACGTTAAGTGAAGATTACTTAAGGGCTTGGAAACAGTTCAAAAGAACCTTAAGGAATGAAGAACGTTGAGTGTAACAGGATAGCTGGTAAGTAAAGAAACTTAAGAGCCTTGGGGGAGAAGCTTCTTGGAAACAGATCAAAATGGTAGCGCTTCGCGAAAGCAGATCAAAGAAGTAGCTTTGTGGGTTTAGTACTGATCTACAGGATTCAGTGTAGGTAGAATTAATACTGGATTCAGTGTAGGAAATTGGTGTTGGGTGTCAAGCTCAGCAACCACGGCCAAGCCAACGACGACACAACGACCGACAATGGTGGAAAAGGAGACAAATAGGGACCAAGAGAGGCAACAAGAGACCAAGCTGATAGCAAAATCGAAAAGACCAGGTCTTGGTTCATACGGGTAGGTCCTGGTGTCGTTGGTAGCGGTGTAGAAGTGAGCAAGATATGGCAGGGGAAATTTGTGTAGAAATCTACGTGTTTTGAGTACTGGAACATTGGAAATTTGGAACGTCGGACAAAGTTGCGCGAGCGCAAAATTGTGGTTGGTCAGCTGGGTCAAAGTTTTTTATTGGTGTTATGGATGGTTTGCCTTACATGAAGTGGGACAAGAAGAAAAATGCTAGTGTACCTTGGTTTCCATCAGATGTTCTCAATTTTTGCTGTGACATGGTCCTTACGGCTGCAGGTACCAGCACGCTTCGTGGATCCCAGGAGCACAAGAGGTATGACATTTATCGTGGAATGAAGTTACTTTTTTCACGTCCATTCATTGTTTATGTCTGATTTGGGACAAGTGGCAAATGTATGGTACGACTAGGAAAATTTGCAACTAGACCTCCTGGATGGATGTGGACTGCAAGTTTATCCATGTCAGATTCTGTGCCTACTTCATCTTGAAGGCCCTTTCCCCCTGGAAGTTCTGTCAGCGGGTTTGAATTTGTACACGGTGGTTACTACGCCATTGCTTCTTGCTTTGTTTCTGTTGACCCAACATCGAGCAAGAGGGAGAAAGGGGGAAAGCACCACCAAACGTTAGTGAAGTAAGGGGAGTTGCCAAAAAAATTATATTTGTTTGACTGCAATGCCATTGAGTCTGAAGTTGCCGTGGTCAGAAACCTTTGTAGCAAAGTTCATGCTTTGTCATTGGAAACCGGGAACAATGGTTGTTTAATTTCCACAACACAATGGCTAGATTGGAAACAAAAAAAATTGAATCAATAGTGAAAGCTGACAAAACCAGTGATTTATAATCCTTCCTGGACCGGCATTCCAGGTAAGTGAAGGTAATGATTGTATTTTTTAATTTGTGGATCAAAAATTTTGTACAAAACTTCCTCTATTGCTGCAATTTCCATTCCATGCTGACACAATTGATTTTAACATGGTCAATTGTCGTTTGCCTTTTTTTAATCCCGGAATGGTGTACTAGAAGTACGGTTTTCAGTACTGTACAATTTTGAGGATTTTTATTGGTGGAAGTTTGGTCAAATTCCGGTCTGTTGTTCAGAACTTTGTTTTGAAATTCATTGTCTGGAACAGCGTTGCAGGGTTAAGTGTCTGCAACAGCATTGCAGGTTGAATTGTCTGGAACAGCAATCATGACTTCTGAATTTGTAACAAATAATATTTTACCTTACATAATTTATACTTCCATGTTTACGTACATGACAAAGATGTATTACGAAGTAGTGACAAGTTTTGCAATAACGGTTATTAGTGGTGTTTCACGCATCCCCATGCGCCACAAGGAACGGGATAGTTGTTGCATTCCTCCAAATTTTCAGGTAAATTCCAACATTTCTTGTAAAGATGCAGCCAGTGCTAAATGTTCCTCTCGTCTCCGTCTTCTTCATCCTTTTTCTCTTTGTTCTTTAATTGTTTCAGTTCCCGCTTTTTAGTTTTTGACTGTTTTCTTGCTTTGTTCATGAATGAATCCCACTGCTCCTCTTTCATACATTTTCTTTCCATGTCTTTGTGTGTTGCCTTTACCTCATCCACTTGTTCTGTGTTGGTTGTATACTCCTCAGTAGTAGGGGATTCAGATATTACATTTTTCAAACCTTCCTTCACAATTACATACGGAGTACTCATTATCCACCAATCAGTCAACTTAATTGTTGTCAGACAGGGACAATTCATGGATGAAAATGTATACAATGTTTAATATGCTTCCATTCCTTTGCTGGAAAACTATGTCCATCCATTTCCATTTTGCTTCATTGTTGCGAGTCTGCTTTTGGTCCGATGCCAATTGTGTCATAACAGTGGATGTCTGCCTTCCTGTTCAGTGCAAGATAACCACATAGAAGGTACAAAAGAATGATATCCAGACCCCAAATGTGGTTTGTGGTGTAAGTGCCGCCTTTCTCATGGTCTGGGAATAATTTGTAGTGGACATAGTCCAGTGCCTCTATCCAAATTACGACAGGAGCTTCTGCTTCCTCAAATCTTCCTTTTCTGCTGTTTAGCATTGTTCTTACAATATTTGTCAGCTTGCATCCATCCAGGATTGTGAGTACAAAATGTCCATTTCTGTTGCATAGAGAGTCATCTCCTGTTTCAAAATGGTAGAAAAAAGGGTTCAGGTCTTCCCTTTGTACTTCATCCATATGTTTCTTGTACTGATCAACCATTACAGGAAACCTTTCATCTGTGGAGTAAAATCCGGTATCATCCATTGAGTAGCCATACCATTGCAATCGATCGTTTTCAGTGATCACCTCTTCAGTCTTTGCGCTCCACTTGTTCACCCAAATCATCGTCAGACAGGAACGGTTTGCAGGGTTAAAATGTATACATTGCTTTATGTGCTCTCTTTCCTCCAGTGTCAGATTACACCATTCCTTTGCTGGGAAAGTACAACCATCCCATTCCAGCCTCTCTCATTCTCTAGATTGTACTTTTGGTCTGATACCAATGTTGTCGTAGCACTCCATGTCCTCTGTTCCTTTCAATGGAGGATAACCACATAAAAGGTACAATAGAATGGTACCCATAGCCCACACATTGTCAATACCATCAGTGTTGCCTTCCTCATAGTCTGGAGACAATTTGTTGATGATGTACTTCAAGCATTCTTCACAAATCCCCAAAGCTTTATCTTCATCAAATTGTCCTTTTTTGCTGTTCAGTCTTGTTCTCACATCATCAATTTGCTTGCATCCCTGAAGGATTGTGAGCACCAAGTGTTTATTTTGGGCACATAGCGCATCAAACCTGGTTTCAAAATGATATAAAAACAGGTTTATGCTGTTGTTTAGGTCTTCATGATTGAGTTCTTTCATCCATTTCATGTACTCTGCAGAAAAAAGAAGAAACTGGGGCGTCTTTTCCGTTGTCTTGTTTGCTGATTCTTTTTTGTTTTCCATCTTATTAAATTCCTTTCGTACGTATGGGGACCACAGGCCGGTACTTGAACTTACGTAGATTTCTACGTAATTTACAGTACTACAGCTGGAGTGGTACGATAATACCGACGAGTCATATGCACCTATGTAAGCAAGATTGGAGAATCTCTGTAAGCAGGATCGAGTCATATGCACCTCTGTAAGCAGGATTGGAATATTCTTCGCGAAGGCCGAATGACCGGGAAGGCCCATACTTTCTGTAAATAAGAATTGGAATGTTCGATGACTGCATCCAGCTCATATCTTATGGAAAATGACCAGGAAGGCCCATTTCTTCTCTGTTTTCACGATCGAAGTTCAATACTTAAGACCGGAAGCAAGATTCCTTTTGTTTTCATGACCAAAACAAAGTGAATTGCCTGGTTCCGGTATAGCCATTTTGATACTCCCAATCATGTGTTTCGATACTCATGATCAAAAGGGAGGTTCGAAGAAGCTTCTTGTAACAGCTGTTTCGATGATCACGATTAGAAAGAAGCTTCTCATGATAAGCACATCCTTCTACAGTGCTGTACGATTAGAAGGAAGCTTCTCATGATAGCATGTGATTCTACAGTGCTGTACGATTAGCAGTGTACTGTATTCATCACTGCACTAAAAGAGATATCATGCTCTCCAGCAAGATTACTCTCTTATCTCATACTTTTAACATTCAACTGATTTATATCCCAAAATTCACACTAGTTGCTACCAACTACCTGTAATCTACATTACTAAGGTCTGTCTCGCTGTATCTGAATAAGTTCACAGTAAGAAGAGATCTGGCGTTTCCATAGTCTCGCCTGTAGTCCGATTATCCGTTGCTGAAAGTATCCAACCACACAATTGCCACGCGTAGAGTACAATCATTCGTCTACTAACACACTAACGCAGCGTTGCTGTTCTTCAGAAGCCTTTGAATCAGACCCTCAATGGAATGGATTCAGAAGGAAAATAATACATCTTCCTGTTATTTGTAAGTTCAGATGGTTGGCAAGTAATTGTCATAATCAAACCCTGAATCATAAAGCTGGTGGAGCGTGCCTACCATGTATGTTCACTTTTGGGCTGTGTATACTTCTTCCCAAACACACAGAGTAAGATTACTTTCTTCCATAGTCCATCCCATCCATACTATGAACCATCATGTCCATGGTGAAATTTCAGGTAATGTACTTTGTTCACACTGAACCCATTATTTCTGACCATGTCCAGGCTTCTTCCATAGTCCATCCCATTCATTCTATGAACCATGTTCATGGTGAAATTTCAGGTAATGTGCTATTTTTCACTGAAAAACTGAGTAGTACCCACCCATTATTTCTGACCATGTCCAGGCTCCTGAATCAACTAAAAACTCATTACATCTAAACTATCAGTGGATTTTACACCATTTTTCTTCCATTGCCCATCCCATCCATAGTATGAACAATGTTCATGCTGGAATTTCAGGTAATGTATTATGTTTACACTGAAATAAATCCAGAACTGATTAGTTGGTGACATGCGAAATATTGTCTTCTTTCATGTCATTCTTTTTTCACCTATGTATAATATGAAAAGGACTGACACTAGAATATCAAAAACATGAAACGCTTTTGCACTGAAAAATGAATTTTAGTGGGTATGGTTGGTCCAAATCCAGACCCAAATGCACCAAATCTCACAGTAATCATGATACTTTTGTTATTACCTGATGTGCTGGTGATTTCCTTTTTATTTCATGTATTGCAAATAAGAGCAGAAATATTTCCACATTGTTGAACAAATAAAGAAGCAATGTAAGTTTTACTACATCAAATTCTTATTAATGGTGTTGTTGTAGTACATATCAATTTGTATGTGAAATATTGGTTGAAAGTAGAATGACAATGAGAGGAGTAAGGACAAGCATCTTCTTAGAATACTCTTCAATGGTTGTGACATTGATGATGCACAGTATGATGATGAGATTCTAAAACAAGAAAAATGTCTTTCCAGAATTTTTATTGTTGGAAGGAAAACCAAAGTCAATCACACCAAGAACTTATACTTTGAACAATTATTATCATTAGTATGTGATGTTTTCTAACTTTGACACAAGAAGAAGATGATTCAGAATGATGCTCTTTATAAATATTAAATAAGTGGTGCAATGTTGATCAAAATGGATAAGACATTCTTGATTTTGTATGTGAATTTTGCGGGCACTTGTGTTTGGTTTGTAATATCAGACATATGGGGAGTAGTAGGATCAGGTCACCCTTTCATCATTATTTGTGTTCTTGTCTGACACTTGTGCATTAGGTGATGCACCCTTCCAATTGAACAAATTGGACAACATGGTGTACTGCGGTGTATTATCCACGATATGGTCGTATGGGAACCAGGTTGCCCGGGAGAACTGTGTGCCATCCAGTTTTTCCTTGTACACCATGTATCCAGGAAACAAAGGACATTGGTCCTTCTTCTTATATGCATAACTCTTGACTACCCCCTTCCGGGGGGTTGGCATATCCTTGATTTTAACCTTGCTATCAATTGGGAAACAAGGATACTTGATCTTGGGATCAACGTCTGACAACAACGCCTTGACGTTACCAGACGACTGTTCCATAGCTCCGGCGGCTATGAGACAAGGAACTTGCATAAGGTATCCTAGATTTCCAACATGGCCCAGGTTTGAAGAAACCTTCCTCTCCTTGCGCTTGTCACACATATTTGATTGCTCTGATGTGGTCTCCCCATGTTTGTAACCTGGACGAAGCAACAATATTCCTCCTTTTGGCTTCTTATTGTTTGCATTGGCCTTTGCGCGCGGGTCATCATCATTTAAATTGTGGATCAACTGCTGGTAAATCAAAAAGTCAAGGAGCTCAAAATAATGACTTTACTCCACCACACCCTTTGTTAGTGAACACTATCCATCCAACAGATTACGTAGCATTATTTTTGCTGAATGATTCCAATTTGCCGCGTTGCTTTTTGAGGAAGTCCCACTTTGCAATGGTGAGAACATTGTGACATTCAAAATCTGGCACGCTTATATTCTCAAAACTTCCCTCAAAGAAAGACCATTGGATTGTGAATTCTTTTCATCCTCTTCTGATTCAGAGCCAACTTCCAAGTTTGCCTGAATGACACTTTTTTTGTTCTTCAATAGAATACTTCGCACAGAAGTTCCTGAGTCGAAGGAGTAAACAATTTCCCCCTAACCGGTAGGTAACAGTACATAGTGAGAAATTCCAGGGACCTGTTGAAAAAATTACTAGCGCAAAGTAGTATCTCCAGTTGGGTGATGAAAATCTCACAAAATATGTGTCTCGTATGCTCCCAGAACAACCAGTCCTCCACCGTGTATTGGCAGTTCTCATCAACATTAAGGAACCTTGTAACTGAAAAGGAGTTTCTCATCTATTTCTAAGGGGTAAGTCTCCTTAGACTTGGTGCCACCTCTTAGAAGTTCTTGTGGAGTCAGTTTGTCAAATTGAATGGAGCTCCTGCCATCTGTGGTGTAAGTGAATAACCAATCTTGGCGGTAAGCTCCATGAGGGGTTGAAGTTGGACAATGATTGGTGCTCTGCTTTCAAATATCTGTCCATATTCTCAATTGTAGTGTCAAGGTTAAGAGTTGTTTGTTCTGTGTCCAAAACTGCATGAACGATTGCTTTCACGGCCATATTCTGATTAACCAGCCCATGTTTACCATTGGGATCACATGACAACCCACTTGTTAGAACATTATCAAGCAACTCATTGCACAGAATATTCAACATTTCAACAGAGTTGGGCATCAAAACAACATTGTCACCCCGACACAAAGCCAGGATTAAATGTTGCAACAATGTCTTTACATGCTGTTCATGTTCCTGACACAAGTTAGCAAAAAATATGTCCCGTTCTGTACTCAAATTTGAAGTACAAAGAGTCACCAATTTTTTGTCAAAGTCAACGACTACTTTGTAACACTTGTTCAAAGCTTTCCTGTGCTCCACAAGCTTTGAAAAATAAAGAGGAGATAATAGTTGAAATCTAATTCTGCCAACCAAATTGTCCAGTCCTGCTATCCTGTACCGTCCAACCACAAATGGACACTGATACTGATTTGGCAAAAGTTTCTTGTACAAATAGTCATCAACAAATGACTCATCTGCAAAGTGGTTGAGGTTGACTTCTTCAAAAATTTGCTGCCTTTGTTCATTTGAATTGTACCCACAAAGACATGAGGACCTTTTGAAACGCAAGATCTTTCTTTGACACAGTGGATGTCAAATCCAACTTGAGGTACTTTGCGAATTTTGTGGAAGGGACTAACTCTACTGATGGTGGACCTGTCTTTGTTTGGCCTAAGACTTCCTTGCCCCAAATTTGTTTGATAGTCTTGTCCATTTGTGCAAACGAGTAACTTGCTGAAAGAAAACATCAGAGTGCATGTTGCAACAAAAGACCATCAAAGAAAGAGATCATCACGTGGACGTATCATTTGCCTTTACCATTGTTGTCTTGAAATCTTTGATAGAAAAATGGACCTTGATCTTCATTCAAAGGTGCCGGTGGGAATTCAACAGAATGAACACAGTACCACCAAAGAAGACTTAGGTACACTTTCATATGTTTCAGTATGGTTTTGTAGTTACCAATCCTGCATTCCAATAAGATTTAGGTCAAAGTCATAAATAGTGGTTCTCGAGAGGGGGGTAAACCGGTATTTGGGTCAAAAAGTCCTAAAGAATAGCCTTTTTAGGGTTTTTTGGATTTAGGATTTAGGCATTTTGGGAATCACTCATTGGGTGATTCTACTTCTGGGTCCTACCCAGATCTATGTCTTTTTTGTATTTCAGGAATGAAAATTAATAGACCCAGATTTTGGCGGGCAAGCGTCTAAAATCTCATTTTTGGAATAACAAGGAATTTAAATAATAATTTAAATAAGCATATTGACAACAAGCAGGGGCAAAACATGTGGAAACACACATTATTTAACATGCACACATTATTTAACATGTGCTTGGATTCCTAAGGAAAATCTGGGTAGAACCCAGATTGCTGGTCGACGTGAGCTCTCATTGACCAGTCTTACTCAGATTCTGGTCGACGTGAGCTCGCGCCGACCAGAAATCTAGGTACTACCCAGATTTTTTTGGAATCCATGCGCCTTTCCACATGTTTTGCGGATGGTTGTTTCTACTTATCCATACGAAGAATTCCACATATATTCCAAAATGAGACTCCATATTCCAAAATGAGATTTTAGACGCTGGCCAACCATGAATCTGGGTTTGCTAATTTTCATTCCCGAAATACTAAAAACAAAAATCTGGGTAGTACCCAGAAGAGTATTTCAGGAATGACCCATTATGCACACACGAGAACGGGTTGCACGAGCTCAACAGGGGACCATTGACACTTCGTTCACAACCGACCCACCAGAATCAGAACAAAGCAGGTACCGGGTCAATCACACACTTTTTGTGGTAGATCCGTACGGTACGTACTCTTTTGCCATATTTTTTTTCAAATTTAACAATACCCACGAAAGGCATGTTTATACCGTACCTACGGTACAACTGGATCATGTGACCCCATTTTTCAGCCACTGATCCATCCACCACCCTACCGTACCCTCCAACCTATATGATCAACCTAGCATATTAATCAGCCAACTTGGTTGGGGTCGAGCTTGCTCTGGTGAACACAGTACTGGGGCAGGGGTTGGGGGCTATTAATAAGGGGGCCCCGCGCCGGGGATGCCAATTGATACTTTTGGTATTCATACCGTATATGTACATCAATCATACCATAGTACCTAATTTTCAAAAGTGTACGGATGTACGAAGTTCGTACTCGTACCTTTTAAAAGTGTAAAAATTTGCCCCCGGTCCGAACCAGAACCAGAACCAGAACCGAACAAAGATTACATCCTTTGTTCTTTCAATCCATTCGTGATACCTTTCCTAGCTTCCAGTCGTTGGCATGTCACTAAAATCGAATCGCAACAGCGCCAAATTCCTAAAGGGCGGTCGAAGCTGCCCCCCTACCCCCGACGCAATGGACAACAGCGACTATGACGAAGTCTTCGGAGAGGAGGAGGCAGTGCCCATAATGGATTCTTTCGATTCCTACATCGTGGTGAGCGTCCTGACGGCAACGGCGTCCTTTGCGGCCTTGTACGACGCCACTCTCGACGACAATTCCTATCGTCTCTACCCCATCGTTCACACGATCTGGGTGACGATCTGCACCATCTCCGCCATGAGTGGAATGTACGCGACGGTGGTATTTTCCTTCAGTTCGACGTACGGGCACACGGCGGCGGGAACGGGCCGGCTCCGCATCTACGAGACCTTTTTGGAGTCGACGGCCGAGTATCGTCAAAGAGCCTTCAACATGTACCTGTTGAGCCTTTGGTCCTTCGTTGCGTTGCTGGTCATGACGGCGGCGGAGAGGGTAGAAAGTCGATTCCGGGGGGCCTTCATTGTCTTTCTCCTAGTGGCCTCCGTCTGGATGTACCAAGACTGGAACGCCGTCATGAAAGCGGCGACCCCTATTTTTGCCGAAGAAAAGATTCAGAAAGAATACAAGATTAAGCGCAGACCGTTACCGGTTGGAAATCGCTCCTTATATAGGGATTCGATTAATGTCCAGCGAATGAACGGTATAGGCAATTCGTTTGGCGAATGACTGAGTGGGGTGGGTGTTGTCGGGGAAGCAGTAATTTCGTCGAAAACGCCATTACTGTTGACGAAACAGTTCGATAGCCGAATCAACGAATATGGTTCAAACAAACCGCAAAAGAGGGAAGGCGACCGGTCACCATGAGAGATGAGTTACCTCGTCCTTTCAAAGGCGTTGTTTGCGACAATACATTGAGGTGCCTGTGTTGAATGTTAAATTGTTTGCATGCTTTTGCGGAAACGAATTGTTGGGCTTCAATTCTTCTGACAATGCCTGCCGAATGAAAAATTCTGTGTTTTACAACGATTCGAGCAGAGTTGACATTCTTAGCTGTATTACAAAATAATAATAATGATGATGATGATGATGATGATGAACGACGATTAGTGCTGAACCTAAATATTCATACAAAGCATTCAAACGTATCATGACCACAAGCGAAAGAAAAATAATGTGTATCGAGAATGCTCATTATTGGGTGAGTCGCATGAAAGACATTGGCTGTCATCATGGTCATCATTTTTAGGATACAGAGCATGTGATCATAATCACAGCAATTCGAAGGAAACTCTTAGCTAGAATTTTCACGGCCATCCACTGAAGGAGATAGATCAACAAAAAATGGATAGTCGGGTCTCCTGACAAATGCCCAATGGGTTGCTTACGAATGCTGATATGGAGAAAGAAGACACAGCCCCACAGAAGAGGTGCTTCGCTTTCTCTCAATTTTGTTTGTAAGGATTGATCCCAAAAGTAATGGTGGTTAGTAGTATTCATAATATTCATTTTGTTGACCCTGCATTTCATTTCTAGTACTGCTGTTTGCAAACAATATACTCGGGGTATCAACCACTTCAGATTCAGCAGATAGTTGACAAAAATTTAAAAGTTCATTTTTTCATAACAAACTGAGAAAACAACTCAGGATAGATCGGACTACTTCGTGCTCAGGAGGGACCTTGAGTCTCAGCAGAAAATCGGTCAAAGCATGTTTGCATGAGAGCTTTCTCTTCCAACTGTGCTGGCTGGATTCATTGGGGGTATCAACAAGAAAGATTCTGAAACTATGTGCTTCTTTATGCCTTCAACATAAACAAGAATTTATTTTCTAACAAGAGTCGCCAGCAAACACCTTGTTGTTGCAAGAAGCAATGAAAACAACAAAAATACATGCAACGGCAACAATGAAAATACCAGGATTGCCACCCCTCCAAGGGTGTTGACAACCCCAACCGGGTCCACCAAATCTCCAAGGGTGGTTCCCCAAAAACTGTTAAAATTCAATATGAACACCGACAACAAATTCAAAATCCACGTGGGAGCACCAGGAACGTACCAGATTCAGGCAGTCCCAAAATTGATCAACTTCTACCATGCAGTTGCCAGCTTCCCCACCAAGCAAGGCAATGCAAATAGCGGCCATTAACAGAGGCTCCTTTGCCACGTGGTCCAGCTTAACGGCAGCTAGAGTCAACAGATATCTAGAGGACTCAGAAGAGACCAGAATGGGCCACATGCAATTAATGTGATAAGGGATACAAAGCACACGCAAGACCAAGTCCAGCAAGAAGGAAGAAACCCCAGAGCAAATACAAGGAGTGCATGCCGTATGTATCAACGCAATCCCCCAGGCGGTGACATCACTATAGGTACAGGTGTTGTGCCAAAGGAGATCATAGCGTGGGACTTACGCTGACGTTACCCCATCACGTCACGTAGAGGTCTTCACTTGTACTTTAGATTTTGTGAATGTCACTTGGCACCCAATTATCACATAGTTTGGGGACAGAGACCATAGGTAGTAGTAGTTCCACTTCTTTAAACTCGTAACATCCCCTTGCACCTTCAGGGAGTTGTGGCTACTAGTCCAACACATCTGTCACAACTTACTCCATGGTGCTGCCATTGGCACATCCCACCTGGTGTAGGTCCTGAGGGGTTTGGTGGTGTGCGCCCCCTTGGTAGTGTAGGGGGAGAAAATTGTTGGTTGCGGCCAAGTCCATTGCACCGGAACCCGGGGGACATATGTAGTGCAAAACTCACTTGTTTCCATCAGGAGATTCTACTTGGAGGGAAACATTGTATACACAATGGCTCCAATAACTTGTAATTACTATGTTTAGGTACAGTGTACTCCTCCCGGCGCCTTCAGCTGGGTGTGGCGTGAACTTGTCTGGTGACTGGGTGGCTCCACTTCATCCAGTGTTTGACTCTCTGGGTGGACCTTCCTTGTCCATTTTAATAGGTGGCCTGGTCCTGGTGGCCGGACTTGTGTCGGAGGCACCTGCTGCTGCTGTGGGTGAGGTTGACACCACAGGACGAGAGGCTGTACCATTTGTACTCTTTCCACTTCAGGGCGTACGAGCCCAATTTCTGGCCCTGGCCCTGGTTCTGGTTTTGTTTTTGGCCTGCCTTGGTGGCCGTCATGATGGAGAGTAAGGTAGCCATGGCTCATTCTCAGTGGTGTGCCATGAACATGGTTGACGCCGTGGTGTTTGTGGTACTGGTGGTGTCCTTGACCTCCCAATGCAGGGACTGGCACACTGTTACTAGGTTGCCCTGCTGTTCTTTTGGTGCCGGCAGCTGTGCATTATACGCTGCTTCTACCAAGTGGGCAGCAGTCTTGCTGTTGCTGTAGCAACAGTGCAGATCCTTCAGGCTTTTCCCCCAGAACTTTTTGAACAGGTGGAACTCCAAGTGTACTGTTCCTACCTGGGCGTTGTAGTGTTTGGTCCATTCTTGCTTGATGCAGATGGGCAGGAAGGGTTGTGTTTGATTCTGCAAAACGTCAACTGGCTTTGTTGTTGCTGCCACGGGGGATTTTTGCAGTTTTGCTCTTTGTCCTCAATCTGCTGTTGCTGTTGTTCCAGCTCGTTTCTTGGAGGTGCTGTACGGGCGGAGATAGGTAGCTTAAGGTTTACTTGGTAGTGTAAGTTAGAAGAGCTCATAACCTGATGTAACTCAAAAATCAACCGGATAGGTATAATGATGTTTAAATTAAAAGAGATGTGAGCATATTGTGAGATTGCTCTGTTATGGTGCCATTTAAACCACTAGGCTGATCGATCCGCAACTTGCAGGTCTTCTTGTACTTGGTATAAGAAAGAGAACCCTGAGTAGCGGGCGCCTGTAATGCTATGGTTAAGGAATGGTTGGGTTGAGACCATTTGGTATTATGATGGGTGTGCTGATGGAGTTTTTTTTATTTTCCGGCTTTTTTCTTGACTGGAAGAATCATAAAGTTCCAAGGGGTTCCGGCGCGCGCAACCCCAGCAAATTGGGTATATATAGAAAGCTCTGCTTACTCTTGCCTTTTATGGCACGGTGATTACTTTGGCCAGGAATCTACAGGTGGAGTGTTATAGCAATAAGACTAACACCAGGACCAGAACCGATGCCTTTATAAAGGGGGAGGGGGGAAAGTGGTCTCAAAAACTGCGCCCCTAATTAACCTTAATACTCGTACTTACGTTCACGGGATTTAGTAGTCTAGTTCAATAGTTGGGTGTATATGGCATTCCGAACCATACGATGGATCCCACAATTCAGTTGAAAGCAGAAACTTCTCCAAATTTTGACCTCAGTCATAATGACTTCTATATTGAAGAACATATGAAATGCATATCTTAGTTTTCCCATGTGCAAGAATTTGTTTCCATCAGTTCAACGCACACTCCCACAATCTTTAAATTCATTCACTTTTAACACATACATTGTAATACATTCCTTACAGGCATACAATACTGTTTAAACAGTCGAATAACTGCTTCAAACTACCTTTTCACTCAAGTGACAACCAACTGCTCCTGATAGATTGTCTAGCAATGACAAACTACTCTGTCATCCCTTTCAGGGTTTGACTTTGACCCTGAGTCCCTTGAGAAGGTAGAATACAAACACACCAGTACCACAGATGGCGTCTCAGAGACTGTCGAGGTCAAGGTGCCACTCATTACTGCAGGAGCGTCTCTTTTTCAGATGCTTTATACCATCAACAAATTTTCACATGCAAAGAAGACACTCTCCTTAACACAAGGACCCAAGCTATATGAAAAGTTCTCTGGCCTCCTTTGAGAATATGCTTATCAAAACTGGTGGGAAGAGTTTGTAACAGAACAAAATAACAGAATTGTGGCAAACTTTGCTCTCACAATCAACACCTTCGTCAGTTACAAGTTCAACAACAATGGAGATGCATAACAAGGCCACAAATGGTTCCTCAACAGCATCAAAAAGACCACCAACATGGCTGTACACCAGTTAGTCTCCATGGTTACCTTCCACAGCAGCCAATGCTTCAATCAACAACGGCGACTTCAAAAGCCTCATCTTTTAATCCATGCCAATAGAATGAATGGACTCCTATGAAGAACATCGCCCCCCCCCTACAAAGACATCATTTGACAAATAGTCACAAGGATAGAGCAATACCAAAACAAATCCAATAACAAGGGTAAGAAAAATAACCAAGATAGTTCCTCCCAAAACCAAAACCAAAACCAGAATAAGAACACCAACAATGGCAACAACAATCCCAACAACAACAATCACCGCGATGGAAACAACAACAATCAAAACAATTGTAACAGAAACAACAACAATTGATCAAACAACAACCAAAACAACCAACAAGAAGGTTTGGATAACAATAACAACAACAACAACAATTCTGGAAGAATATTGGACTCCTCACCTTGTCCGATTCGTCCTGGCAAAAATCACAATTGGGGACAATGTTTCCTCAATGCCATCAACCCAAATCCACCCCATCCAAATAGCAGAGATAAGAACAACAATCATGCTCATATGAATGATCGGAACTCAAACAGCAGTCAATCAAGTAACTCTTTCATGTCTTATGGTAACTCACATGAACCAGAGCAGCACATGTGTGTCTTCATCAACAAACCCCCAGAAGAAACAAGTAGACATTGATATCAATTCCGAATATTACAACACAGACTTGCAAAGATTTCCTGAAGCAATGTCAATATCCAACAATTCCCTCAACAAAAATAGCAGGGTTGCTCCCAACAGCAATATTGACGATACTGGTCTTGCTCCAACAACAGTCAGTGTTTGCAACTCCATCAACCAAGTTGCAGGAAAATACTATCTGAAGATCCTCTTTGATTCTGGATCCACAGATAACCTCATTACATTGTCATTGATTCCTCCTGAAGCTATGTAGCATTAACTTGGTTGACCTATCCAAATGCAGACAACTAATGGAAAGGTCACTTGCACCCACTACGTGATTCTGAAGAACATCATATTTCCAGATCTTTCCTACTCCCTAAAAGTGCTGCAATTCACGTGTTTTATTGTCAGTCAAAACATCAACTACCACCTCCTCATTGGTCAATGAACCATGAGAAACCTTGGAATGAAAATAGACTTTTAAGCCTGGTGCACCATTGAATGGTTCAATAAGACTATGAAATTTCACCCAAGAAACTACTTCCTTGACAAGACCATGCTCCACAATGTCCTATCTGCAGAACCTCACCACTCCATTGCCAAGAGCTACACCAATCAATCCAATCAATCCGCCCAACAAGCCTACGCAGATGGATTGACAAAATATGAGAAAACAGATCTCAACAAGTTAGTATCTGAACAGCAACACCTATCCAATCACAAAAAATCCTGCCTCCTCAAGATTCTTACCAACCATGAGGAACTTTTCAAAGGTCTCAATAAAAAGGAAATGGGTATTTTCCTAATCAAAAGCTCCGCATTGATCTCCAGCAATGTACAAAGCCATATCACATCAAACAACCATATCCAATCCCTCTTCACCAAAACGAAGAAGCTGTCAAGAAAGAAATTGATGGACAAGTGAACCTCAGAATCCTTAAGTGGTGCTATGCAACCAAATGGGCAATGTCAACCTTCATTGTCCCCAAACCAGATGGCTCCTGTTGCCTCATGAGTGATTTTTGAGAACTCAACAAAGTCACCAAGAAACTCCACTATCCGCTTCCAAAGATCCAAGATATCTTCCACCACTGTAGAGGTTTTAAGTATGTTACGCTCATCAATGTTAGCATGCAGTTCCATACCTTCAAATTGGATGAAGCCTCTACTTGGCTCTGCATCCTAGTTACTGCCTTTGGAAAATTTTGACTCCTCAGGCTCCCCATGGGTTACCTTAACTCTCCAAGCTGGGCCCAAGGCTGCATGGAACAAATGCTTCTCCATTTGAAAGACATCAAAGTACCGGTATACATCAACAATGATATTAGTATCTTCCCCAACACCCTGGATTCACATTGCAAATCTGTTTCAGAAGTATTGTTCCTCCTCAAAGTATGTGTCAATGGTTTCAATCCCAAGCACCATTGCTAGGCCACATCCTTTCCACAGATGGTATCCGGCCAAATCCAAAGAAAATCAAACCCATCCTGAAACTGGCCTTTCCAACAACAATCACCCATCTTTAGTCCTTTATTGGGATGATTAACTTCTTTCAAAAATGTCTATCTGAAAAGAGTTGAAATTCTTGCTCCACTTACAGCCCTCTCTGGCTGATCCAAGGGAAAATCCAACCAACTCCAGAGTTAATCCAAGCCTTCAACAAAACCAAGGCCCTCATTGCACAGGATATCCTCCTTGCTTTCCCAGATCCAAACAAGCCATTCCATGTCTATACCGATGCTTGAGATTACTAACTTGGCGCTTTTATCATCCAAGATAACAAAATCATCCTTTGCTTCTCCAGAAAGTTAAATCAAGCCGAACGGAAATATCCAATGGTCAACAAAGAAATGCTGTGCATTGTTGAAATTTTCAAAGAATTAAGAACCATTCTTTGGGGCACAGAAATCATTGTTTGGACTGACCACATAAACCTCACTCACCAAAACCTGACCAGTCACAGAATTATGACCGGGAGAATGCTCCTTGAAGAATTCTCTCCCGTTTCCAGATACATCAAAGGAAAAGACAATGTAATTGCTGATGCTCTCTCCAGACTTTCCATTCAGTAATCCCTGGAGGAAAAGGAGTCTCTGGCTCCAGACAAACTTGACATGCTTGACTCTGGCTCCAAAGAAACTGCAACTGACACCTTTGATCTTTCAGATTTATTCATCAATTAACTGGAAGACATTCCCATGTATCTGTTAGCCTTCACTCAAATGGCTGCCAACCAGACTGCCAATGCAGACACTTCCACAATCCAAAGTATACCACTGAGAATTTCAATGGTACTGATCTTCAAATCTTTGAATCAAAGGGCCAAAAGAAAATAGAACTTCCTCCAAATTGAGTCCAAGCCACCATCAAATACTATGTCCGAGAACTGTTTCTGAACCCCTTGCGACCGTTCTCAAGGATGTTTCTGGGAAGACGCACCTTTATTTGCATGCCCATTTTGTTACAAAGATCCAGTGTAACATCCCAGAAATTTCCTCAGACTCCCATTTTTGACTCACTTGAATTTGAAAAATGATTCGGAATCGCCTTTCATGCTTATTGTACCCAACCATCTTCCATTTTTGACCAACTTGAATAAAGAACTGTATTACTTCTATGAAATCTAGGAAGTACAAAAAATATCTGATGACATATGGTACATACCAGGCACGTACCAGGTACTTCCTCTGTTTCACAATACCTTGCTGATTGATACGGTGAGTGTACACTATGAATACCACAATAAATACACAGTACAAAAACCATGTACAAGTCTACTGGTAATGAACATGTGTGGGTTCCCGCACACTGAATTCCCTTCAAAAAAAGAACAAGTCAAAAGATCTTGCAAACACAGCAGAAAAGAACTTGAAGACATTTATTTTTGATAGGAATTCCGGTGGTCAAAATCTCCCATATCAGTTGCATGCGCAACATGAGTGACAAAGATACAAAATATCGAGACAATGACAATGACCCTCCTTCGACCCATCTGTTTCCCCTGCAATGGAAGGGAGGATGAGGGTTCACATGTGCAAATACTACCACATTTGAACGCCAGCATGCTACTCTACTGATTTGCTGACCAGGAATGGCAATCAGATGGCTATCCAATGGCTATTTGGATGCCTATTTGGATGGTGAATAACAAACACGATGATCATTCTGTTTCTCCTTCAATAGCACATACCATGAAGAATTGCCACCGTACAAATAGTACAGAATGACACCAACTCAAATACCTACACGTTACTCTACTTCATTTTCGATCAGGAAGGATTTTCAAATGGCAATTCAATGGCAAAAAAGGGAGACGAAGATACAAAAAAATTGAGCTGCCGACAACCCCCTCCGACCCATCTGTTTCCCCTCCAATAGAAGGGAAGATGAAGGTGCACATGTACAGATGCTATCACATTTGAATGCCACCATGACACTCTACTGATTTGCTGACCAGGAATGGCCATCAAACGGCTATTCTAATGGCAAATCACAAAGATACAAACACCATTATTGGACAACCATTCTGTTTCACCTTCGATAGAGCAGATCATGAAGGTTCACCATGGTACAAATGGTACAAAATGACACCCACTCAAATGCATACACGTTACTCTGATTCGTTTTTGATCAGGAAGGGTCTTTGAATGGCAATTGGCAATTTTACAATGATCAAGGGAGACCAAGATAGGAATAGACAAGCCATTGCTGCGCCCTCCTCTGGCCCATTTGTTTCCCCTCCAATAGAAGGGAGGATGAGCAGGGTTCATATCACACAACAATAAACCAAGATGATGACAACCATGATTACGATGACAGGGGCGTGGATGGGAAAATAATGATGTGTCATTACTTCTGTTTGGAGTGGGCTAAAGGATGATGAATACAGTACGGAAAAGGGTGTAAAACCATACGCTCGCTGCTCACACTGTTGCACTTGCTGTTGCCGTTGCCCCTCGCCGTTGCCGCTTGCCGCTCTTGCTGTTGCTGTTGCTGTTGCTGTGCCGCTCTTGCTGTTGCTGCCTGATGTTGCTGTTGCTGTTGCTGTTGCTGTTGCTGTTGCTGTTGCGCTGGATGGTTATGACAAGGACATATTACTACTTCTATTTGGAGCGGGGGAGGGGGTGAGCAGGGAGGGGGGAAAGGATGACGAATACAGTATGGAAAAGTGCATAAAATCATACAAAACGTTACTCTAGCTGTTGCTGTCGCCACACGCCGCTCTCGCTGTTGCCGCTCTCTGTTGCTCTGGCTGTTATTACTCGCTGTTGCTGTGGCTGTTGTTGCTTGCTGTTGCTGTGGCTGTGGCTGTTGTTGCTTGCTGTTGCTGTGGCTGTTGTTGCTTGCTGTTGCTGTCGCTGTTGTTGCTTGCTGTTGCCGCTTGCTGCTCTCGCTGCTGCTGCTCTTGCTGTTGCTGTTGCTGCCGCCGCTCGCTGCTACTGTTGCTGCTGCCGCTCTCTGTTGCTCTTGCTGCTGTTCTTGCTGTTGACGCTCGCTACCACGGTGCTCTTGCTCTTGCTGTTTGCTGTGGAAAATTCTGTTGTTTCCATCTTTGTTGTCACAGATATGTCATCGTCCCTGAAATAAGAAGAAAAACAAAAGTGAGAAAATATGTCGTCAACAATGCAGGAGGCAGCTTCATTGTCTATCTCTCTCACTGTGTTGCTGCTGCTGTTGCTGATGCTGATGCTGCCATTGCTTTGTTGTTGTTGCTGCTGTTGCTGCCATTGATTTGATGTTGGAATGAAAGACTTCTCTTCCTCCTAAGCCGTTTGAACAGGAACTTCTGCCCATCGATCAAGATGCAAGGGATGCAGCTTTGTGCTATTAAGATGTCTCCTTCAAGCATCAAATCTCTCGTCACAATGCGAAATTGTTTCTTTCTGGACAAGGCAAATTTTTGGACTTCTCTATCTGAGCACGGATCTTTGGGCTAACTGATTGATGGATCAAGAAGGTTAGATCCCACTTCAGCAAAGGAATACTAGCATTCTACTCAGATAAGGGTCAAATCTTGCAAGACGACCAATAGTAGGATTTCAATGTCTTTCTTTCCAATTTGTGGATGGAAATTGTATTTTTTTGCCCGGGACAGTACTGTGAACTGTATTGTACACACTAGTACACACTGTATTTTTGTACACACTGTATTTTCTTATTTTTGTACACACTGTGTATTTTGCTTGCGAGAAAAAAAGAGTATTTTTGCTACTAGTTAAAACAGTACAAAAATAAGATCTGTTAATTAAATTTGATACTTAATAAAATCTGATATTATGCCTAACCATAAGATATTTTGATTTAGTTGAATACTTAATAAAATCAGATCGCAAAATCATTTTTAAGGCACATGTGTAATTATTAGATGCATAAGATTCGTCTAATTAGATTTGATACTTAATCAAAAAAGGATTTAATACAGAGTTTTTCAGGGCATAAGATTCATCCAATTGAACTCAATACTTAATCAAATAAGGATTTAATAGCGTTTTTTCAGGGCATAAGATTCATCTAATTAAATTCAATACTTATTAATCGAATAAGGATTTACTAGCATTTTTTAGGCCATTAGATTCATATAATTAAATTTGATACTTAATTGAATAAGGATTTAACAGCGCTTTTAAGGTAATTGAATTCATTTAATTAAATTCGATGCTTACTTAATGAAATCATAATGATGTTGAACAAGTCTTCTGTGTTCTTCTCCCAGACGTTAATTCCTTCCTAATAGGGCCTGATACTCAACTACTTCAGAACTTTAATTAATTAATAAATAAGCAGCTACTTCAGAACGTTAATTAAACAATACTTAAGCTGCAAATTTCTAAAAATTTAGTACCTACTGTATTTTTGTACTGTATTTTTGTACTGTATTTTTGTACTGTATTTTAGCACTGTATTTTAGTACTGTATTTTAGTATGTACTGTATTTTTGTACTGTATTGTAATTGAATACATTACAAACATGATAGGTACCAATAAGATTCATGGTACTAGTGCCACTAATAAAAACTAACTGATTAGGTAATGACTCCCAAAGTATCAGGTCAAGACCATGAATAATTTTTTCATGGCTCATCTGATGCATAGTGGGAACAACATTGCCACACACAATACAGAAAATGTTGTGGCTTGTGTCTCCAAATGGCAAACAAGAGAGTATTTTTGGTGAGAATCCAGTGTCCAAAATGACTGATTACGTAATGACTCTCAAAGTATCAGGTCAAGACCGTGAATAATTTTTCATGACTCATTTGATGTATAATGGGAACAACATTTACACTCAAACTGCAGAAAATGTTGTGGTTTGTGTCTCCAAATGGCACACAAGAGAGTATTTTTTGTGAGAATCCAGTGCCCAAAATAACTGATTGGGTAATGACTCCCAAAGTATCAGGTAAAAACCATGAATAATTTTTCATGTCTCGTCTGATGCATAGTGGGAACAACATTGCCACACATAATGCAGAAAATGTTGTGGTTTGTGTCTCCAAAATGCACACAAGAGAGTATTTTTTGCGAGAATCCAGTGCCCAAAATAACTGATTGGGTAAGGACGCCCAAAGTATCAGGTCAAGACCATGAATAATTTTTTCATGACTCATCCAATGCATATTGGGAACAACATTGCCACTTACAATACACAAAATGTTGTGGTTTGTGTCTCCAAATGGCACACAAGAGAGTATTTTTGGTGCAAATCCAGGGTACAAAATGACTGATTGGGTAATGGCTCCAGAAGTATCAGCTCAAGACCATGAGTAATTTTTTCATGACTTGTCTGATGCATACTGGGAACAACGTTGCCGCTCGCAATGCAGAAAATGTTGTGGTTTGTCTCTCCAAATGGCACACAAGAGATTTGGTGCAAATCCAGTGCCCCAAACTAACTGATTAGGTAATGGCTCCCAAAGTATCAGGTCAAGACCATCAATAATTTTTTCATGACTCATTTGATGTATATTGGGAACAACATTGCCACTCACAATTCAGAAAATGACAATATTTGTTTGGGTGGTCCACACTGTGCCATAAATTGTAGAAATGAACTAGTAACATTGTTCATAATATTATGTAGTGAAAAGGCTGCAGAAGTATGTGGAGTATCTCTCTTGTGATAGTCTTGGGGGCACTTCACTTCAAACATTACATCTGGTTTGGATTTTCTACAAAATCACAACCAAGAATATTTGTTTGGATTGTCCACATGCTGCCATAATTTGTAGAAACACACTGGTAACATTATTCATAATATTATGAATGGAATAGGATATTAGGCTGTGGAAGTATTTGGAGTATCTCCCTTGTGATATTCTTGAGGGCACTTCACTTCAAACATTGAAAGTCTGGTCTGGCTTGGATTTTCTACAAAATTACTACCAAGAATAATTATTTTGGTCACCCAAATGCCATAATTTGTAGAAACACACTGGCAACATTATTCATATTATCTATGGAATAGGCTCCAGAAGTATTTGGAGTAGCTTCCATCTGATATCTTGGGGGCACTTCACTTCAAACATTACATTTGGTTTGGATTTTCTGCAAAAATACTACCAAGAATAATTATTTGGGTCATCCACATGCCATAATTTGTAGAAATGCACTAGTAACATTATTCATACTATGTATGGAATAGGCAGCAGAAGTACTTGGAGTACTACCTCTCTTCTGACAGTCTTGGTGGCACTTCACTTCAAACATTAAAGATGAATTATCTCACAATGTATGATCTTTTTATACAGATGTGAAGTTGTGGATGGTTTCCAGTAGTGGTGGTAGTACGGGTACATTGATAGGTATGCAAGGAAAATAATTTTGGCGCAGCATGTATGGATGGTTTCCAGTAGAGATAGTACATTACTTGGGATGGGAGGAAAATGATTTCGGCGCAGCATGGTAGGCTTGCACTGGTAGGTTTATACTGGTACTACTGAAGAACTTTTAATGTGTTCCCAATCATTTTCAGTACATGGGCAAAAATGCAACCAAATGGTGTACACAAAAAAAACTTGTTTCGAATCATTTTCAGTAGGAGGTGTACACATTCGTGCAAAACCACAACCAAATGTTTGACATTGATCCATTAAGGATGAAGTCAGAAGATCCATCAGCAAAGAGAACCCAGCAGCAGAAGAAGAAGGTCTATCAGGGAAAAGTCTTTTTCCCCTTTTGACAGCAATCAAAAGGTGGGTATTGATAACAGTAGGGATCTGAGAGATGATGATGATGACGATGACCATCCGAGAGATGACGATGACAATGACGATCTGAGAGATGACGATGACAATCCAAGAGACAATGATGACGATCTGAGAGAGCATGATCCACCCCTTTCATTCCTCTTGCCTTTTTCTTTTCTAAAAAGCAGCTGCATGGAGGTTGACAGATTACAAAATCAGTGAGAAATATGAAAAGAATTTGAGGAATTGATGAGATAGATTGCAGAAGGAGAGTGGTGCTTGTGATACAGTATCAAGCACCAGAAACAGTAGTAGTAGTGGTGGCAATTGTAGGAATAATAAAGAAAGGGACACTTGTCTTGCAAGTATTGTGTGGCAATATTAGTGTACGTTTGTGATTCTTGGAGGCTGTGGAGAGGACCAAATTGGGTTTTGGTTGAATCATTTTTTGATGCCATATTTTTTAAACTGACAACAGATATGGTGTAGAATGAGGCTGAACAACTTTTGTTACTAGTAATTACTCTTATAATCTGAGATTCCATTTGTATTTGAGTAGTTGAGTATTAGATACCAAATCTGAGAAACGAAAAATGAAAATTTGAAACTGGAATTGAGATATTGATTGTGACAAATGATATTCGTATCATAGCAGCCTGAAGTTAGTAAGAGAGAAAATAAATTGATGATTGGATTGCAAGAATTAGTTCAATCACAAAATGAATTGTTTAGGGCTACAGGGAATTTTTGACTCATGACATGAATCATTAAATTACAGAAGAAACTAAAATCAGTCACACAAAATTAATGAGTCATGACAAGAAACATTAAGTGACTAACAAAATTATTTTGACTACCACAAAATTAGTGATTCAAAACAAAAAATAATTAAATCACGGAAGATTTTTTCTAGGCTTGTACGGTTGCGAATGGGGCTGGGAATCACAAGCTTTTTATATTTCCTTGCACAATAAAAGTGTTCACAAGAGAGGGTCTCAAAAACCAATTTGAAAAAATCAAAAGACCCCGTGAAACAGTTCTCGGACGTACCACCATGTACTTGGACATGTCGGTTCTGAAAGACTTCACAGAACCATCAACCAATTTGTATACGCGCCAAATCTCAAAGACCAAGTCAATGCCTTCTGCAAATCTTGTGACAGGTGTCAACAATACAAGAATTGCCACCAAAGTCACGGCCACCTAGCCACCAAACAACATCAATATGTCCCCTGAGATACCATTGCAATTGATTGAATTGGTCCATGGAAAATCAAAATCCCCGGTAAAGGAACAATTGAATTCAAAGGCTTCACCATCATGGACATGTGTACCAATTGCGTGGAAATTATTTGGGTGCCACAAGTCAATCCAACCAATCTCATGGCCACCCATGCCCTCAACAATTGATGGCTCTCACAATACCTCAAACCTGTAAATTGTATCATATATCAAGGAACAAATTTCATGAGTGATGAATTCAGACTTCATCTTGACAATCTTGCTATCAAAGCCAAGGTCTATTCAGTTCAAAATCTGCAAGCAAACACAGTACTCAAATGAGTACATGATACAATCACGTCTGCAATGCAAACCGAACTCAACACCAATCCACCTCCTCAAACACTCCAGCAAGCAACCAACATTGCCGATAGTGTTTTTGCTTCAGCACAGTTTGCTGTCTGGTCAACAATCCACAAAACATTTTGAATGACACCTGTCTCCCTTGTCTTCCATCATGAAATGTTTCTACCCATTCCAATTATTACAGATCTTACCATTGTCAGGAACAAGCCAAGTTTGAATCAACAAGAATACTATGAAGGAAACAGTCACAGGGAGTTGCATGAATATCATGCTGAAGACTAAATTATGATTTTCAACACCAAGCAAATTTCACCATCTTTCAAAGAAAAAAGCAAGGGACCTTACACAATCCAGCAAATCCACACCAACGGAACGGTTTCCTTCCTTGCAAATTAACATATTGTTCAATTGATCAACATTTGCAATATAAAACCATATCACACGAATTAAATTTTCATTAACTAGTGAACCATGGTTGCATGCGAACATAAATTTTGCTGTGCAGGGAATATCACTTTCAACACATACATTGTACTACATACTTCAGAGGCATATGACAGTGCAGCCTGCAAAGCAGAAGGTCAGACTCTCACCCATTATGAATAATCACAGGAGAAAAATAACAATATGGGTATGGTAACCTCTTTGAATTACAGGCAGTGCTGGAGCAGATGGAAATTGACTTTTTTGGAACCTGGGAGAAAGCCTGTGAAAAATGGTGAACAATGGATTTCTTTACAAAAAATAAATCATCAAATCATCATAATATTGCATTATTTAACAACCCAATAAGGTTGAGCCCAAAACCATCTAGAAAAACATGTAGGTTGAGATCTGAGATCCGGCCAAATAACAACGCCAAGGTTGGTGTTGTAGGTTATATATGCACTATCTAAGGTTCAGGTTGTAGGTTGAAGTGAAGAATATGTACCCTTTGTTTCTAGTATTTAACGGGTTCAACAGAAAATCGTTTGGGGCACCTGCTTAAGGCTCTAGTATGTTGAGATAGAAAAGGATATCATTCAAGTTTTAGGTTGAGGTTGTAATTTACAACCTTTAGGTTTTAGGTTGAGGCTATGAAGCAAAACTTTGAGGTTGTAATTGTTTGTACCAAAGCAATTTAATAGTAATTATTGTTATCTTCACTACTAGATTTCACTTGTCACCTCAAAGATGAAAAACAAATCAAAAACCTTTTACTACAATAGATATGATATGAAGGCTATGAGATAACTTAATCATAGACTAATTATTACAAAAGAGCACACTAATCCCATGAATTACGTTCACTTTCACTCCTTTAGCATTGAGTGTATGTTCATAATACAGTCATATTTGATTTGTTGAGCAGAGAGGAATCATGTTTAGTGCACAGATGTAAGACACATGATATGGCTGAATTTTAGGTGGGATGTTTGCCATGGTTGGATCATTTTCATAAAATACAAAATTCATTCTGTGAAGTGTGCGCACTTCCACTCGTTAGACATTAAGTGTATGGTCATAGTTGATCTGTCGGAGAGATAATATAGAAGGCACATAACACAAGATCTAAAAGATATGTTTGCCATGGATTATAATTTCTGTGAGTATGATTCATAAGATGACACATTTGTACTTCCACTCCTTTTTGGTCTGATAGTTGAGATGTTGAAGAGGGATGAATCAGAGTTATTTGGACATGTGCAATTTTTTACCTAAGAGTATTTGAGCCATAACACGCAGTATGTACAGTATCACTTGAGTCAGGTGGATGTGTAATTGAAATGCACAAAACCTCAACCTGTTGGATCAAATAACAATAAAAGCCCGCTAGCCACTGATGTGAGTATCTCATTATTTCTCCATTCATACATACATACATACGTACGTACCTAGTATATCATGCAAACAATACTTCAGGCAGTGGACTACCTTCACCTTCACCTTCACCTTCACCACCACCACCACCAAACTCTCCCAAGCCCTAATCTTAGATTTGGTTGCAGCTGCTCCTCCAGTGTAGTGGTAGTGAATATCAGTTTCACACAGATATCTGGAGCCTCAATCAGATGCAAAAGTTAGTAGATGCTTGCGGCATCAAAACCCACATGCAGGGTGGGAGATGGCACGCCTGCATTCAAGCTATCCATCCCAAAACGAGTGGGGAATGGCATGATGCATCTGCTACAACAGCAAGTTGGTATTCACCTTTGGAAAAATATTAAGCAACATAGCAAACAATGAGTAGGGATGTAACTTTGGTTCTAGTAGATTAGGTTAGAAGATGATACTGAATGTATCAGAACTCATCTATACATCATACTTGACATTAAAGCTATGTATGGATTCTAGGAATAATCAGGCTATTACTTGATTTGTTGAACAAGAAAGAATCAATTGCAATGCACAGATATGAGAGTAACAGAATTATGTTGTCTGTATGTCACTTTCTCACTTTCACACTCTACATTCATACATACAAGACACACACACATATCATACATACCACCAATACAATAGGTTCCTTCTCACCACAATGGAGCACTTCGCTTCTCAATGGAGGAACACATTTACTTTAGTTAAATGGACACCAGTAAGATAATCCATTGTCTCACTTTCTATTTTAACATTAGATTACATCTTAGACAGTCACTCCCTTGACCATTAATGCAAAATTTTTCATGTAATACAAAAATTTAGTCCACAAAGTACGTCAAGCTTATGTTCAGTATCAGGAGGTGAGCACCAACAATCATTTGATCTAAGAATAGCTGATTTGTAGAACATAGATGCAACAGGTGCACAGATACTATGTGAGACATGATATGAAATGTAGGAGGCATATTGACCATGAATGAATGGTGCCAACAACATAGTGTCAGAATCATATCCATGATGAAGGATTTTCAGCTAACTTGGCTGGGATCCCTCCCAAGTTAGAAAAGGACAGAGCAAATATTGTTATGGAGCACCACCAGTAGTCTCGCCAGAAATGGTGCCATACCACGACAACCTCACAACATTAAGCAATAAAAGTTGTATTGTAAACCAGATAATACAGTAGTAAAAACAATCAACTACAACATGGTGTTTCATGAATTCCAGATTTTGCTGGAGCTACTAACCACTTGTATAGCTCTTCCAGCAGTTCCTTCTACACGAACCATTCCAAGCACTCATACTACTATTGATGAAGTCTTCAGCGAGGACGTATTATGATACTGCTTTTCTTTCACAACTCTAAGAAGTTCGTGCAGGTATGCGAATCCTGCATCATGCAAGCGAAGATCCGTCACAAGTATGATTGTAGGACAGCAGTTACTAGTAGTAGGTCCTACAAATTCCGAGTTAAAGTAGCACGGGCTTCATACTCGAATACTACCGGAATACTAATGCTGAAGACCAAAGTTACTATTGGGAAATATATTGTTGGGGGTGCAGCTATTCATTGCATTATGGATATGATTGGAACGAATCAATCGAACATTCGACGATGCATGACTCCCGTTTTGAATGACTGTCTGCCATGACGACAACCGTGAACATTCCGCAAACATTGCGTGGCACCGGGACTGGTTGTTGCTATCATCTGACTGCCCTACTACCAGCCTACTAGATGATGCATATCTTGCCAAGTCGTGCAGTCGGGTGCTGTTGCATTAGTAGAGAATGAATAGTGCCAGCGGAATTCCTCATCGACGACTCATCGACGACTCATCGAGGAATGAATCGACGTAATACTCCTACTGTACCGCAGGAAAGCCAATGATGCATGCAGGCTTTGGACCCAGACGGGGGCAGGAACTCATTGGTCACCGGCACACCGAAAGCGAGCGAAGGCGAGCAACGGCTACAAACGCAACAAGCTCTGGCGAGCAACGGTTCTGTGTGGTGGTCCGGGCTCCGAACGTCCGCACTACTGTATGCCCCCCGTCCCGCCACCAAAGAACAAACGACATCACCGTTGAAGAAGAGCAACCCGAATGGTTCGGTTCCGGATGAACGAATGATTGATTCAGTCTTGCATTCATTCGGTTCGCAAACGAGCGGAGGTGGACGACGAAATCATCATAATCATCGGACACGTTCGTTGTGTGTCTAGGTTTGGGACAGGACAGTGAGACAGCGACGCAACAGTCTGTTGATCCGTTCGTTGGAACTGTTGTAACATCATGTGTATCCGTTCGATGCAAGTTTGAATAACATGTGTATCTATCCTTTGCGACAGATGGGACCAACCGATGATGCCCACCCTTTTCTACCAAAACAACGAGACTCCACCTACCGTATGACATCGAATTTCGATGGAATCACAACTGTGACGGGACGAAAGCGAGGAGTGTTTCCATAATTAGCATCTATTTTAATCGAACCTTAGTTAGCGAAACAGAAGAACGCAACGGCAAGAAACAACCGATGACATCAGTAGCTATCTGTGTTCTGATACTGTATTCAAACTGGAAAGAACCAATCGCTCTAGGTTTTGGAGCGAAAAAGAGGTTGTCACGAATCAGACGAATTGTGACATGGCTATGTGCATGATTTTCATTGGCTGGCGGTTCGTGGTCGGAATGTGATTGTACCGACGCAATATTGATGAATTGGAATTGAATACTGGTATACTCCGACTCATAGCTCTACATAAAATTATTTATGTCACAAGCTTCCTTCAAGCTAGTCGGAGTAGTAAGACGCGTGTTGGTACATGTTGAAGTTTCACCGTGCGGAAGAAGGATGTGGGGCCGAGGAGCTGCGTCAGTATTCGTTTCTAGTCGAGCGGCTATTTCATTCGGTGATCGATCAATTCTTGCTACAAAATTAGTCGCACTTCCATGCCCAAAGAACAAAGACGTACAAGTTCGTACCCCTAAATAATACCGTAACGCTAAGCGAGGGAAAAAGATTGTTCTTCAATCCAAAGGAAGAAACAGCAGTGAAAAATTCATAATAATAGTGCGACAATAATTATTGATTTTTTCCCGCGAACTAAACAATGTGTGGCGAGTCAGAACCTTGTTTGTTCAAGACCACGATCGCACTAACGCGCGAGTCTGGGCGCGCCCAGAGCCGTTTCGATTCTCAGATTTAACTATTGACGATACTTTTGTTTCACCGTGATACTACTGTATCCATACTTAAAGATACAAAAATAGCAATAGTTGTAAACAATTTTTTTGGGACCGGAAGAACGGGGTCACCCACGTTATTGAAGCTTTGTGTTGTATGTTGTGGTCCTCTCGTTCCTGTCGCCAATCAGATTCTTGATAGTCTCATTCTTCTTCGACACGTGCCTCCGATCTATCGAAAACGGGTTCTCCATTATTAAGTGAAAAACCGTGTATCATTTGTTATTGTCGTAAAGCATTGTACCCACCTTCTCGTACGCTTTTATACCAATTCCTCTCTCGGAGTTTGTCATTTTGGCGACTCCTACTACCATCCTCAATGCCGGACTGATATTCTCTTTGCCAACAATCCCAGCTGTTAGGACGGAACCGTGAGTGACGACCGGTTCCGGAAAGTCGCGCCAATCGCTTGACTGAGTGCGGGAGCTATTTTTTTCGGTTAATGTTCTCACTTCGCACACGGCATGCACACGGAATTCCTCCACGGTGGGTAATCCTGATTGGCTGAACTCGAATGATTGCCATGTGCGTACCACAGTACTCCGTAGTAATTAATCTCTCGGTAGTAGTGAAATGCACAGAAGGTAATGTTGTACTGTGTTCCCTACTGACATGCTTCTGAGGCGATGTTCCCGCCCAAACCATTCTTCATTGAATTTGGTACGTACCGTACGCTACGAGTGCTGTCCTGTAGGCACACGATAACCGTAACTTTCAATTTGTACGGTTCGTACGGTACGGTACTGACTAAAATGAAAATACGAACCGTTATTCTCTACTCGGGGTATTAAAAAAGTACACTTATTGTTGTAAAAGAAATATTATTATTAAAACAGTAATATTTTACTACTCAACTTCCGATCTCGTACAACAACAACATTGACAGAGAATTTGTTCATTCCTCACCCCAGATTGAAAGCATTACCGAGAGTTTGAGACGATCACGCAACTGAAAGCAACAAGTGTCAAGACCCATCACCGGAAGCATACAATAACAATAACAATAACAAGAACCACTACCACCATAGCAACATCAACGCTCGGGCGTTTCCCTTCCCAAATAATTGCGTCCTTGTAACTTTTCACCACCCAGCTGGACTATTGGACCCGCGATAGTATCTGTATCATTATTTTTTAAAAACCTCCGAACCGACCTAAAGAGAGCATTGGCCATAACACCGACGTCACCTTCAATCCAGAAATCATTGTTTTCTGTCAATCCATCGGTTCCTCCATCCATCCATCCATCTACCTATCACTTCCTCGATGAACCATCCCCTCGGCCGCCCAATCCGATCCTTGTTTGTTTTTGTTGGCATTTGCCCCCTTCTCGATTTAAATTTCCTCTTCCTATCTAGTAGTTGCAGGAATTGAATTGAATTGAATTGAACCCAATCTATCCCTTCGCGTTTTGTTTCTAGTTCCACCGGTTCCCATCATGAGCAGTCTGTATTATCAACATCGACAGCACGAACAGCAGCACCAGCACCAGCACTATCGGTATCATCCACAGCACGATCCTTCGCACTCAAATTCGCAGTCTCAATCGCAGTCGCAGTCTCATTCTCATTCGCACTCGCATGTTCATCACCAAGATCGACAGCCCCATCAGTCGAGACCAAACTACCCCACACACCACCAATACGAACACCAAGATTATTCGAAATCTCGCTACGATCCCCACTGCAACCAAGATAAAGTCCCCACGCCGGAGCACGACTATGCCACCCACACGCACACAGACGCCCACGCTACTGCCAACCATGGTAACGCCAACACTCCCGGCGATCACCTGCGCCCCTCCTTTCGGCAAACCCAGGCAGAAATCCTCGACACGCTCGCCGCCAAGATCTCGCTCGAATTCAAGAATTACTGTCTGGACAACTACTTTCCACCCGAGGTGCTTCCCCCCGGCCCCGGTCTCCCACGCCAGCAGAACGTCATTCGCGCAGCCTGGCGGGAAAAGATCTGCCAGTGGTCGTACAACGTGGTAGATCACTACAAGCTGCCCCGGGAAATTGTTTCGATCTCCCTCAACTACTTTGATCGGTACATGGCAACCCTGAGCACGGCGGAAGGCTCCACCAAGACGAACGATCCAAGCAATCCAGGAAGCAGCAACGGCAACGGCAACGGCAACGAATCGGGCGACCTGGCCCTCCTCGCATCGCTGGGAACGCTGCATCTGGCCACCAAAGTACACCTCACGAACCACAACGACTACGATCCGGAACTGGGCCCACTCGAAGACCAGCACTACAAGATTCCCGGCCTGCAGAGCCTGGCGACGCTATCGAGAGGACAGTTTGGTCCCGAATCGATCATCGAGATGGAAAAGATACTCCTCCGAGCACTGGAGTGGAAACTCCATCCCCCCACCCTGTTTGCCCTGATGAACTCGCTGCTGGAACTGATCCCCACGCTCCAGGACGATCCCGTTCACGGCATCAAGAAGTCCATCCGGGACGAGTTGTTCGAGATGGCCATGTACCTGGCCGAGCTGTCGGTCTGCGACGTCTTTTTCGTGGAACGGCAGATTCCCGCGAGCACGATTGCATTGGCGGCCGTTTGCACCGCCATTGAGAATCTCTATGTGATGATGCGCGGTCCCGACGCCGACCACTTGCGGGGTGTTGGCTCTTTCTCCGAGCACCACCACCGGCGCTTTGTCGATACCTGCAGGAACAAACTCGGCCTTGGAGGCACCGAGGACCAGTTTCGGCAGGCGTGGGAGCGACTAGTAGCCATTCACAAGGGAGCCGAGGACGCCGGGCACCTGAACTGCACGGAGGCGGAAACGGAGACGGAGAGTAAGAGCCCCACGAATCCCCACGAGGAGTTGCAGCAACGACAGCGATCGAATTCCTACAATCCTCCCACGAACTCCTACAGTCCTCCCACGAGTCCCTTGAGCATTGCCGAGATGAGCACGAGCATGGCGACGAGCATGTCGGCGAGCCTTTCGATCCACTCGTGCATCAATTCTATGGCCGATGCCACACTCGGAGACAACAACCGAGAACGAGACGCCTCTAGCAACCCGAACGCCAAGCGGGCAGACAGCTTTGCCAATTCCAGCATGAGCATTCCCACGAGGAACGAGTCGATGGTCTCCTCCATTGACTGCCACACCTCCGGGGGCGCGACGAGGACCAGCAGCATGATGACCACCGACAGCTGCCTCGACCAGGGCACTCCCGATCGCGGAGGCGACCAAACCAGCAACAGTTGCAACAACTCCTCAAAAAACTTTTTGTATTCACCGTCTCCCAAACGCGAAGACGACAGTGACGTCGACGTTGACATTGACCGGGAGATCGTCCTGAAGTCGGAAGATCCCCGGATTGCCGTCTTTCGAGGCCATATCGAGGCTTCTCTGGTGGTGACGAACAACAACGACAGCAATCACCACCGCTGCGAGATTTACTACCACGACAGCCACCACGATGAGCAACTCCAGCCACAAGACGATTCCTACCGAACGAGGAGAACGAATTGCGCCGTCGGCACCGCGATGATGTCCATTTCTCCCGTTGCCCTTCGCTAATTCAACTCAAGCCACGAACCGACACGGACACAACCACGAAGAAAACTACAAACCACTATTAGATCTTTTCTGACGACCTCGAACCATTCTCCGCGAACTAGAATAAGCACCGTCATTCAGTCTTTTTGCTCATTGGGACTACACATCATACAATACGACACGATACGACACGATACGAACGAAACACAACCAACCTCCAAGAACACGACTACCGAATCTTCACCCCAGATCCGGAACGAAAGAGTTGCCGGATGGGATATCCCTTGCGTTACAAGACGCCTATCACGCCACTCCGCTCTCTCTGGTTTCCTATCTCTCGCTATACATCATTCGCTCGGTTCTTGGCTGGCGCTATATTACCTGCTTCCCATCCTATGCACCCTCATGACTATATCACACACACACACACACATACACACTCGCTCTATACCACGATCGTGCGGTTTATAACCCATTGACGAGCGAACCCTCTCGCGGACGACCGTCATCGTTCCGATGTAGCACCTGCCCATCAGTCACAACTACACTACAATTATTACAATAGAATATCGGAACTAAAAAGATTAATGAAACTTTTTCAACATCTTCAATTGAATACGAAGTTTTTATTAGTGACGATGTGGTATCATTATTCCGTTGAATCTCGAAACGATATCTGTCTGCACTATCCCGCAGTAACGCATCGTGCGAAGGAGCAATTCCATTCGAACGTCCTTCCGGCGAAGCCATGCCATGTTGCGGCAAGCAGGGTTCGAAAACACGAGACGCTGTTTCGATGACGATTGCATTGAATTGAATTGAATTGCATTGAATTGAATTGCATTGCATTGAATTGCATTGAATTGCATTGCATTGTATTGCATTGCATTGAATTGCATTGCATTGCATTGAATTGCATTGTTGTGTCTCTTTTCTGCCCCGAGTGTTCTTTCTTGCTGCTTGAGATGCCACCTCGACACGGCGACGGTCACATCCACATCCACGGGCCAGTGAAAGGCGGATGGGCTCGGATGCTCGCAACAACAACAACAACAACAACAACAACAACAGTAATATAGTATAGTAGTAGCAAACCAACCTACCCGACCAACCGACCAACCAACCAACCAACCAACCACTAATTGACAACATTGCAATCGCCGAGTCGGCCGACGGAACGAATGTAAGGTACCGTACCATACCACACCACACCACACCACAACCGAATCAATCCATCCATCGATCCATCGCGCTGCATGCAGTGCTCCATCCCATTATTGCTCGTCCCGGTGTCGGTCGGTTGGTCGGTGTTTGTGTGTGTGTGTGTGTGTGTGTGTGTCTGTGTGTGTTGGCTCGGGACGGACGGGTTGCATTGCGCGTCTCTGCGTGCCTGCGATGCGATGCGAATCGAATCGAATCGAATCGAAGCAAACCGGATTGGAACTGTTGTGTGCGGTACGTCAGCCGTGATTGGGATACGCACGGTGCGGTGCGGTGCGGTGCGAGGGGATCGGGTCTCTCTCTGTCTCTGTCTCGTGGTTTGGAGGACCCGACACGACGCGGGATTCCAACCGATGCTACGGAACGGGCACGGCAATCACTCGTTCGTTCGTTCCTTCGCTCCGACACGATACGACACGATACGATACGACACGACACGACACGACACGAATCGTGTGTGTTTTTGTTTTGTGTCACTACGATTCCGCCAAGGAAACGGGTTTTGGATTGGGATTGGTTCGGGGCAGTCGCCATGCATTGCATTGCCATGCCATGCTATGCTATGCCATGCATTGCATTGCGGTATCGTTATCCCCCCGGTCCCGCAGTAGCAGTAGCAGCAGCATCAGCATCAACCAAACATGCGAATGATTTCGGACGTTTTGATTTCCACGAACCGCGAGAGGCAGTCGCTGACCCCGTAGGACAGCAATACCGCATCGTCCTCGGACGGATCCTTTTTCACTTTCTCGATCATGCCCATTATGAAATGGATTCTGGGGCACCGTTGGGTCTCGTTGGCGAATCGGAGGGGCTCCATCTTTCGAAAGGCGAACGGATTCGCGGCAATAGCAGCAGCAGCAGCAGCAGCAGCATCATCTGTATCGTCGTTGTCGTTGTCGTTATCGTTATCGTCCATGCCGCGGGTGGGATATCCCAGACAAAACATTCCCGACTTGGCCACGATGGTGTAGGGTGCCTCCGGAAGAAAGGCAATGAATCGAGAGAGGTAAATGTTCGGGACCACTCCTTTCGGCAACCTTTTTCCGGGGAATTTCGTTTTGGGATGCACCAAAGCGATCATCAATTCCTTCTGACCGTCGCCGTGGCCACTGGTGGTACCGGTACCGGTACCGGTGTGGTTGTGGTGGTTGTGGTTGTTGTTGTTGTTGTTGGCTCGGACGCCATCGGAGCTCGATTCCGATTCCGATTCCACGCGAGCGGTCTCGGGAATTGCGCTCCGTTTCACGCGGAGACAACACGCGGATCCACGATCGCCAAAAAACAGATCGGCTCTGGGATACCGGAGGCCGTCGATGGTGTCGAACGACGGAACCGGTTGGATCGGGGGGGCATCGGCATCGGCATTGGCATCAACATCCGCAGGTTCCGATTCCGACCGCGGTGTCGTGTCGCAGTGTGCGTTCAGGTCCACGTCGCGGACGTCGTTGGGGTTCCCTCGCGGATAATACAAGACCCTGGCGGTGTGGTTGTGGTTGTGGTTGTCGTCGGAGCTTGCGCTTGCGCCAAAGTACAACAAATTTTTGGGAAGGGCGCTGAATCGTGTCACGGCATTCTTCCCTCTCTTTATGCCATCAAAGGAACCCACCGGACACGACGAGTAGTCCCGCACCCAAACCTTGAGTGCCACGGCATTGAGATCCGTTCCGTTGCCAGTGGTGTTCCGTTCCTCTCCAAAGGCCGGCAGGATTTCGACAAACGATTCGGGGATTGTGCTGCTGTGATCGGACGATGGGTGTGCGTGTGCGTGTGCGTTCGAAACCAGTTCCAGGTCGATGGGAGAAACATACCTCGTAGAAGTCAGGTACAATTGCTCGCCCAGATTGAACAATCGATAATCGTCGTATTCGGCAAAGGATACCTTGCGATCGAGTCCTCTTGTTCTCCTCCTGACAACTTTTGGTGTCCTCCTGACAACAGATATCAGGTCGACCGTTGTGTCGAGAACGACGTTCATGTTGTCGTCCATCAGGGAAACACCCAGATAGTCGCGTCCGTTGATTTTCTGTCGGTTCGACCACGACCCACCGTACAGGTTGAGAGTCGTCGGAGTGTCGTAGCAGTTGCTCCAGTGTGTGACGCGGTAGGTGGAAACGTATCGCGGCATTCGCATTCGCGTTCGCGTTCGATCGTCGCTTCCAGCAAAGACGGAACGCCACAATTCGTTGTTGCGGTACCGCTCCGGCAGCTTGGCAATGGTTGGATTGAATTCGTACAGGTGCGTTTTCTGAGGCCACATATTCTCCGGGCGGGTCGAGTACCGATCCCGGAGATGGTCATAGAATTTCGCGTCGTCGTCTTCTGCAGTTTCGCTGTTGCTGTTGCCCCGCTCGGGATCGTTCCGGAGCGCGTCCCTGTCCTCCGAGGAAAGAACCAAGCGATGCTTCGAGGGGATCGACGAGAGATGATGCGTTCTGGCGCGCTCGATTTTGGGGCCGGCCTCGTCGTATCTCCAGAATTTTCGGTTCTGCTGCTGCTGTTGCTGCTGCTGCTGCTGCTGTTGCTGTTGCCCTTGCCGAAGCTCAAGCTGTTGTTCCTGCCGGGTTTCTTCTCGCACATCCGGATCCGGTTTCGCAACGATCGTTGCTGTTTCATTATTATGGGTCGGTGCGGTTGGAGCATTGTTATTTGTTTCGTCGGTCTTTTTCGTTCCAACGGTTTCTGTTTCTGTTTCTGTTTCCCGCGGAGGCAGCTCGGCCATCAACTTTTCCGACAGTGGCGGCGAATGCTTACGCGAATGCGAATGCGAATGCGTATGCGAACGTGACGACAAGGAACGGTTCCAACTGGCCGCAGACGACGGCATCGCAAGAGCGTCGTCGCGCAGCAGAGCAGAGTTTGTTGTTGTACCGTTGCCGGTAGTGATGCTAGTGATTGCGGAACCGTGAAGGTACAACGTCATGCACGCCGCACAGCATCCCAGAAACAAAACCCTCGCCGCCGCGAACGCTTTCACCCTCGACATCGACATCGACATCGACATCGACTTCGACTTTGCCATGGTGATGGTGATGGTGATGGTGATGAAGATGATGCATCTCCCAAGAGATTGTGTTGGCGGTGTGGCGGGTGAGTGTACTACTCGTCCAGTATGGTACGCTACGGTACGAACTGGTATTCAGAACTCAACGGTTTGCGACCTGTTGTGAGGCGTTTAGACAGTTGAGCGAAACAATTCAGACCGTGCTTAAATAATACCGGTATAAGTAATAAGAGATTATTTATACTAAGTCAGAGAACAGTCAGATTCTCGGTCTGTAGGATTGTGCGCAGTTTAACGGTTAACGGTAATTTCCTCTGACTTGGTCGAATAACCACTTTTCGCAATTCTAACCAATCAAATTCAACCATGTACGCGCGTGCCGGCCTGGCCGGCGAATTCCATGCAGATGTGGGATTGGGTCGAACCAATGAAATGCAACCTTATGCCATTTAAAACCCGGATATTATAAAGAAACCCGGATATATGGCCCGGATGGAGTAATTGCAGTACAAAACCTACACTGACTCCGGTAAAATAATTCTCCTTATTAATACGTTCCAGTATTAATAAGTCAGTTATTATATACTCAAGTCAAAAATCGTGCGCGCGCAAGTCAGTCAGGGAGTCTGACTTGGTGTCGATTCTGGTAAAAATAATAGTAATAATGTATCCCGTACCGTACCGGTAAGATTACCGTACCATATCTCTCCATACTGTACCGGATATGAATAACTTACAGTGCGCAACGTGCAGATGGAATGAGGAACGAGTCGAATGAATGAATCATCTGGTAGTACAGATATCTACAGGCACTTGTACACCAATATGTGCTAAGTAGGGCGCTGTGTTTTGAGACCACTTCTTCTTAAAGGCATCCTTGCCAGTCTTCTCACTTGTAAGGGTGTGTTGCTCCACCTGTAGCTTCCTGGCTAAAGTAATCCTCACGCCAGAAAAGGCAAGGTCAAGCAACAAGAGCTGTCCACAGATACCGAGCAATTTGCTAGGGTTGCTGTTTGTTGCACGCACCAGCTGTAGTAGAACCCGCCCTTTGATCAATATGATTCTTTCAGTCTAGGATAAAAAGGGAAAAAAGAAAAGATCTATTAACACTATTGTTGCTCTGAAATGCCAAGTGGTCCCATGGCAAGCATTCCTTAATCATGTCATTGCAACCATCCGTCACTCAGGGTTCCCTTCCTTATACCAAGTACAACAAGTCCCACCACAAGGTGCGGATCGCTCAATCGGCCGAGTCATTTAGAAGAAACGAGCTGGAGCAACAGCAACACAATCATGAAGGGCAGGTAAAAATTCAAAATTCAAAAGTACTTGTCCTTTGTGGATAATGGTTCAGTGCTCCAAAGCTGCCTGTCTTTGTGTATCTACTACTACTACTAACAGCAGCAGCTATTTTGTTGATTTGACAAACCCGATGATGGGCACGTTTGCAACACTAAATCAAGTTGCTCCTCAACACCATGGGATGTTGCATGCTCGAGAAACAAATCTCTACCAATGTACTAGTAATATATGGGTATCGGGGCACAAAAAATAAAAATAAGCAGTAATAATGGCAAAATCTTGCCTGTTAGCTATCTTATTTTGCCATTTTAACAATATGATTTCATAGGTAGTAGTCAGAATCCAGGAGGTCAAATTGAATATTCTAAAGGTCTTACTAGTATACTAATAGTCCTAGCCTATTGTTGTTATCAGCATAATGTAGCAGTAGCAGGTGCATCTACTTGAAATAAGGAAAAGGGTTGAACACTGATTCAGTTGTTATTACTAACTTAAAGCTAGGTAGTCTTAACATCATTTGTTGTGTAACGTTTAAACACTAAGTTTAAAAATGCAATTTGACCTCTCAATGCTGCTGCTGCTATGATTTCAACAGGAACCCAATGCAAAAAGCATCAAGAAATGCTTTGTCTGGATTCAGTCAGGCAGCTCCACCAGAAAAGCAAGGCCGCATTACATCATGGTGGCCCTTCTGTGTCTCGTTCTGATCCTAACTTGAGCACAAAACTGGTGTGAAGCAGGATTGTTCTTGGTATTGATCCACATCTATCTGGCAGCAAGCAAGATCTGGTACCAAGATGTACCTGGCCTCTTTCACCACAATGTTCTCCTTGCTGCTTGCTCCACAGTGCCTTGTTGTTGCTGTACTCCTACCGGTGAGATTGCACACCACGGTACATACCATTCAACCTCTCTGAGAAGCAAAGAGAGTGTTACACATGGAACTATTGAGTACTTTGAATTCCATGCGTATTGGTTTAATGTTGACTCTAAAATTACAAAAGGTTCTTCTGCTGGTACAAAATTTCTTTATTTGCACACAAGATGGGTTGGTCAACGAAGTCAACCCAAGAGGGTTCTTGACCACTTCTTCTTGTTGGTTGTTGGCTCAAGAAAATTTGACTAACTCAACTCAGAATTCCAAACTCAAATCTGAGCCCCAACCAGAAGTTTGTCCTGACTCTGTTTGGAGAAGGAATTCATTGTACAAAACACAAGAGACTTAGACTGCTGCAATCATTGATCAGGTGGTGATGATTACTTGTTTCGTTCTTTCTGAAGAGCTTGCGCTGACTGAGTACTTGTTTACCATTCTTGGTCCTTGAACTCTCCCCTTCCTCAACAAGCCTTGCTTTGCAAAGGAAAGAATGAGGGTGGATAGTATTACCAAGCTTGGAGGTCAATTCATAATCCAACCCAAGCTTGAATTGAATTAGTAGCAGCAAGCAAGAGGCAGGCCACATTATTTAGCGTTTACACGCGTAATCGCTCGTACGTCGCTCGTACCGTCGTAGCTTGCGCATGATAGGCCTTTAACTTGTATGGCGCGCGCGGCGAAGTTTCCGTTGAAGATTATTTTTGTGCGAGCGTCCGTACAGTACGAGTACGAGTACAATAAGTCATTATTGTGTTCCGGGGACAAGTCATGACCCCTAATTTTTGTTTGTCTCGTGGCGTGGAGAAAAAATGATCGAAAAAAAAGACTCGTAGGATTAGTACGGTACGAGTATACCGTACTCGTAGCTCGTTAGCTTTTTACGAGTACCTAAGGAGAAAAACAGACTTCGCAGATACGATAGGTTCCTGGGTGGGGTGGGGTGATCCTTTCCTTTCCGTTTTGTACCGGTACGTCATGTGCATTGGCACTTTTGATATTCCAGTCAATCGGCAACTCACTAATCTTCGCTCCGGTTCGATTCAAACCTTGCAGCCCAAACCAACCAACCAAAATACAAATACTACTACTACTACTAACAACAACAACAACAACAACGCCAAAATGACCAAATACTCGGGTGCTTTCTTGGTTGCCGCCGCCTCCCTCCTGGCGAGCGCCAACGCCGTCGAATTGACCGGCGACAACTTCGACGAAATGACCGAGGGAAAAACGGTCTTTATCAAGTTCTTTGCACCATGGTGTGGACACTGCAAGGCCATGGCCGCCGACTGGGACAAGCTCGAAGCCTCCTTCGAGGGTCACGATGTTGCCTTGATCGGTGAGGTCGACTGCACCTCCCCCGAAGGCGACGAGATCTGCGAACAATTCAATGTTGATGTGCGTACACCGGTATATACTACCCAACAAAACAAAACCAAGCAGCGTAGCGTAGCGTAGCGTAGCGTAGGGAGTTAACCCGAAAGAATACTTTTGAATCGTTCGCGGCAGACGGCAAAGCCGCAATCTACTCGATCGACGTCTTTGGATTTATTGTATGCTGCCGTGGATTTTTTGTTCCGATCTTTGGTTTTTGTTCTATCCGACGTGTAGCAAAACTCACAATTTTCTTTTTGTTTCTGCGTTTCGACGATTCGACGGACCCGTTCTCGCCTCGATGATTTCGGCAATCCTGCGAACCAATCGCAAAACACCGATGCAACGAACCACACACACACACACACACACACAAATATATATACACAGGGATTCCCAACCTTGATGTGGGGAGATGCCAGCGGACCTAGAACCCTACGATGGAGGACGGGATTACGATTCCATGAAGGCCTTTGCCGACGAATACGTCACCAAGGCCGTCTGCAGCATCAGCGCGGTCAGCGAGTGCACCGCAGAAGAACAGGCGGCCATTGCAGCCGTCCAAGCCAAGTCGGACGAAGAATTGGTGGCAGATGCCAAGGAAGTCATGGACAAGCTCGAAAAGGCCGAGGACAACTTCGAATCGGAAGTTCGAGAAAATCCAGCAGCTGTACGAAAAACTGTCGAGCGAGCTCGCTGCCAACCAAGAGAAAGTTAAGACCGAGAGCAACTTCAAATTCCTCCAACAGGTCATGAAGAAGTCGCAAATTGAAAGCACCTTCCGTGGACGGCATGCCCGATGACGACGACGACGACGACGACGATGACGACCAAATGAAGGGAGAACTCTAAACAACAACAACAATGTCTTTTGTGTTTCTTTAATACCATTCCTCCCAAGTTTAATATGAATGTAACAACAGCTCTTTTGCGAACATTGTGCGTATCGTGGAAGGTCATTCCTCGGTGTGGTGTGTTCTTGGACAATTTTTGGATAGATACAGAAAAGGAAAACCCAGCCCGAGTAATTCATTCGTCTCAACACCACGAAGAGTCTCTGTTGAATTATGAACAGGGATGGTTTGTGCGTGGGTGTGTGCAGCATTCGAGAAGCATCCAGTGCATCTTTTTCAACCGGCGCAGACTGCGTGTAGTCGTGTTTTGTACATGTTGAAGTTTTATTATTTGTAAATTGAAGTCTGTTTTGGGCGATTCCAGCTGTGCCATCGAATCCGTTGTGCTTGTCAATCGGTGAGCACATTGATTGATTGATTGGTGTGCAGTGCTACCGTAGTACTTCCTCCGTTTCAAAATAATCTCCCTTTAGGCACATACAAAATTGCATAGACACCAATTTTTAACCGATTAAGATCGCTCTTTTTGGGTTGAACTCTCCTCAACCAACTCTACATGATGGGTTAAACATTAGAGATCTCAGTGGTATTGGTGTGCCTTTCATATGGACTTAAAGAGGGACTGTCATGCCTTGCGAAAGTGATTTTACCGGTTAAAAGGGTTCTACTCCTCCTTTTAACGTCCGGATGCTTCCACATGCAAGCTAAGACACTGAATTTTTGTAAGGCCGTTGTGCTTATAAACAGTAAGAACGTTCTTGTCCTTTCATAGGTGTTCCAAATAGAGCCATTTTATGCTCGTGGCGTGTGCCATTTTCATGGGTGTCAGTTGGAAAAATCTCAACTGATGCAAAAAACTGATCTGAGAGGGGATTTTAGATCGCGCATCGCATTTTTCGTCTTTATTTTGCGTGTGTTTTTACACGGTGATTTTTACCGTGTGTTTTTACCTTGATTTTTGTGTGTTTCCATTCATCCTCTATTCCACTCCTCTTGTTGCACCTCCATCGGCTGACTAAGTTTGTAAAGAATTCGGATTAAGCACCGCCCTCTGTCGTCATTGAACTTGAAGGCAAGACGGAAGAAGGATCAGTACTCTTCTACAGCTATTCTACGGGGGGGGGGGGGGGGAGCGTTGAGCACCTCTGTTAGCACCACCGCTGTCGTCATGGAATCGAAAGCGAGTACTCGTCATCTACAGGATCGGATTGCACGTACTAGTACTCATAGCTCGGATTGGATCGGATTGCAAGTACTCATCGCAGAAGGACACCTCTGTTGTCAGCGCCAGCGAAAGGTACAAGTACTTGCCTACAGTTCCTCATCTACAGGCAGGGGAGTGTTGCAAAAAGTGGCGCAGATCGGTGGAGCGAAATGGAAGAGCTGCAAAGCAAAAACAGTAACAGCAACAGTACTCTTTTACAGCTATCCTACGGGGGGGAGGTTGTAACAAAAGATGGCGCGGATCCGCAACACAAAAGCGAAAGCATCCTACAGTTTGCCTACGGGGGGAGCTACTCTTACATTGGCGCGGATCGGTGGAGCGAAATGGAAGAGCCAAAAAGTGTTGCAAAAGATGGCGCAGGCAAGGATTAGAAGCAAGAGACTGAACACACAACTACACACAGAGACATTCCTAGCACCTCACGACCACACACACAGAAATGCCTAGCACCTCTACCGGTTGCTGTCAACAATCAACCAATCTTTAACCATTTCTTTCCCTCACAATTTTTCAGGATGACACTGGTGGACGATTCTAATTCCCATTCCCATTCCAACCATGCTCGTTGCTACAACTGGCGCCCCTGCTCAAAGAACAAATCAAAACCTCACCAACAACGAGAGACTTGCGGTGCTGCACATTCTTCTCCAGCACCAAGCCTCCCAAGGATGCCTTCAAAGAAAAGCTACAAGGATGGCTGCTGATGCCCATAAGGTGACCCCTCAAACTTGTCTAGCAATCTGGAAGAGATACAAGGAGACTGTATCAGAAGATTGTCCTGGAGGTGATGTGTCCAACAACAGGAAGAACTGTGGGAGGAAGCAACGAGTGCTGGACGCAGAAGCAATTAAAGCTGTCCCCTTGAACAGGTGACGCGACTTGAGGAGTCTTTCTGAAGCTACCGGTATTCCACTTGCAACCTTGTGGCGCTTCCTTCAGAGAGGAGTATTGCGTAGGTATACAGGGACAACGAAGCCGCTACTCACGGATGAGAACAAACTGGAGAGAATCCGTTGGTCATTGTCTCACATGGATGGTAACGGTAGATTCCATGACATGTACAACACGATTCATGTGGATGAGAAGTGGTTTTATCTTAAACGGTTGAATGACAAGCTATATTTGCTCCCTGATGAAGAAGAAGCAGTCTCCAAGTGTAAGTCTAAACAGTATCTTGGTAAAGTGATGTTCTTTTGTGCCGTCGCCCGTCCCCGGCATGATCACAATCGTAATGCTTCGTTTGATGGAAAGATTGGAATTTGGCCATTTGTTATGAAAGAGCCTGCCCTCCAGAGTTCGCGAAACCGTGCCAGAGGGACTTTAGTGACAAAAACCATTGACTCTATCAACGCTGATGAGCACAAGAAGATGATGCTGGAGAAGGTTCTTCCTGCCATCTATGAGAAGTGGCCCCGATCTGGGAGGCACACCAACATCGTCATTCAGGAGGACAATGCAAAACCACACAAACCCAGTGTTCGAGCTGCTGTGAAGGAGAAGGCTGCAACGGATGGCTGGAACATCTCTGTAAAGGCGCAACCCCCCAACAGCCCTGACTTTAACGTGTTAGACTTGGGATTCTTTAACTCCATTCAGAATTTGCAGTACAAGCAAGATAAAGTCCGTGATCTTGACAGCATCATTGCTTGCGTTGAGAAAGCATTTCGTCTGTCACCAAAGGAGACGCTTGACAATGTGTTCTTATCCCTTCAGTGTGCTTTGGAAGACTCTCTTACAGTTGATGGTGACAACACATACAAGCTCCGTCACATGGGTAAAGACAAGCTTCGTCGAGAAGGCCGCCTTCCTGTTTCCATTACAGCAAAAGCTGATAATATTGCCAGAGGACGCCAAGTATTAGCTGAAGCAAATAATAATGGACAAGTAGTGTAGCGCAACCATAATGTAAAAATTAGATATTCATAAAATTATTTTCTGGTACTGATTCTACGTATTTCTACACAAAAAGGGAAGTTATTATGAAACCCACACAAAATCCTAAAAGGGAGATTATTTTGAAACGGAGGAAGTACTACCGTATCCTACCTGTTCTGTGTAAACCCGGAGTGTTGTTTTGGTCCGTGAAATAATTAGTTGTCACGACTGTCAGAATAGGCTGAAAATACTTGTTTAGGAAAATATGCGTCCTCTGACTGCTTGATTCAATAAATATTCACTCAACCCTCTCATGCATTATCTCGTGTTAATCTACAACTCTTCATGTACCTTATACATATCTTTGACCTCATTGTTCTTTATGTAGTAGTGACGTTTGCGCTTGACATCCTCCTGTGATTGATCTCTATTGGCTTAACTTTGATTGTATCCATTTTGGTATTTCCTACCCTACGTGTATCTGTTGTTAATCAGTTCACAATTTCAGTGACTCTTCCCGATTTGTGGTTTTACTTAGACCCATTCAATTTGTCGAAGTGAATCCCACTTAACAAGATTTGTCTCCATAAATCGACTCATTCAATTCATTCCAACACACTTCCCTGTTTACAAGTCTGTTTAGCCAACAAGCTCTGCACTGTACTTGTCAAACAACTTCTTGCAGACATTCTTGGTATGAACATCTGCCGTGTTGTTGTCTCCTGCCACCCATCTTACATTGATGAAACCCCTTTCCTTGAGTTCCCTAATGTAATGCATCTTGACTCCAATATGCCTGGTTCTTCCTCCCACTGACCAGTTATTAGCAATGTCAACAGCTCCTTGGTTGTCACACCATAAAGTCATTGGCAACTTCACTCGCAATCTCATCTGTATCAGTATTCGATAGACAAACATCATATCCTGTATGTTTAGCACTGCTGAATACAATTCCGCCTCTGTCGTAGACAAGGCCACTATCGGCATCATCTTGCTGAATTGTTTGACTGTTGCCCCTTCCAAATATGTGATACCATAATTCACACTCCTTCTGCTTGAGTGCTTTGCGTACTCTGAGTCACATTTCCCAGAAATCACGAATAACCTGGTGTTGGCTTTGCCATCCCAGCTTTCCGGTTCATTTGGTTTCAGCATATATCCAATTTCTTTTGTACTGACAATGTAGTTCAGTACTCGATACTACTCCCTCTGTCCCAAAATATTTAGACATTATGGTCACTTTTTGGTGTCCCTAAATATTTAGACATTATCAAATTTATGTGTGTAGGAACATGTGAAACTAGTACTAAATTAATGCGCGATCTAAACTCCCGATCAGTAAAACTCAACTCCCTACACATGTTTTTTACGTGCGTTGAGTTTTTTTAAACCGACCCGAGCACATAAAATGGCTCTCTTTGGAACACCTATGAAAGGACAAGAATGTTCTTACTGTTTATAACCACTATGCCCCTACAAAAATTCAGTGTCTTAGCTTGCATGTGAAAGTATCGAGACGTTAAAACGACCAGCAGAACCCTCTTAACCGGAGGAATCACTTTTGCAAGGCATGACAGCCCTTCTTTAACTCCCTATGAAAGGTACACGGATACCACTGAAATGTCTAATGTTTAACCCATCATGAGGAGTTGATTAAGGAGAGTTCAACCCCAAAAGCCCGGTTGGCATCCATTGAGTATTGACCTTATTTCAAGTATTAACGTCCATACTGTCTAAATATTTTGGGACAGAGGGAGTACCAAATATCCTTCTTCCCATTTGAAGAAGACTCATGGCTCGGCCTTGTTTCTCTCGAACTTCATGAAAGCCAGAGCCTTGGCACATTCTTGATAGTACTGTAATGCTGCCTGCACTGTACCGTACTGCATTTTCATGAGCTGTAGGACTGCCCAGCTTGGATACCACTTCTTGTAGGCATCCGGAACCTTCATATAGAGCTTGTGGTTTGAGCTGAATTCCCCATTCAGGAATGCACCCTCCACATCTACTAGATGCTGATACCAACCTCCCATAATTGCCAAGACAAACACTACTTTGATTGCCACTTCTGTCACAACAGGAGAGGACTTGTCTTGCCCGTCAAAATTCTTTCCATTGACTTGCATGAATCCTCTGATTGCATTCCTTGCTCGATACACTCCACTAGCCTTCTTCTTCATGGCCCAAGTGCTATCGAACAACTTTGTCCTTGCTGGCAAATCTTTCTTGTTCACTACCTTGAAGACATGGTATTTGACCATCTTGTCATGTTCTATCTAGACGGCCTTCTCCCATTCCTTCTTGTCTACAGTAGCCATTGCTTCCGCGTAGTAGTTCATGGTCTGAAGTTCCCTGGAGTTGCCATAGTTGTGTCCCGATGCACCGACTAGATACATTTCTCCGCTGCAACCAGGCGATACTCCTCTTTGTGGTTGGTGTATCCATAGCCTTCTTTAAGTCTTTGATACACCCTCCCTTTCTTGGACAACCCGTGCAGTATCAAGCTTTATGCATCGATTGCTTCCTCAAGGACCACCGTGTTCAATAGATCATATTCCATTGCTCCCAATTCAGCAGTCTCCTCCAGGTAATTGTCTTCAATCTCTGTTGCTACTGCCACCAGTTCCTTGTCAATGAATAAGGAAAGGCCATAGTTATGGTTTTTGGTGCCATCTGGGGCCCTTGTTGACCTCATTACTCTCCCACTTCTTGAGGTAGTCACCGGTACTTCCTCCTCCTCCTCCTCATCAGAGATCTCCTCATCTTCTTCTTCCAAGAAATCTCACTCAGAATCCTTCTGGGGGGATAGATTCTTCTTCTTCTGGAGGGGCCAACTCTTCCTCGTCTGTGGATCCAGAAGCTTCAGAAGCTTCCTCTTCCATGTCTTCTTCTTGGGCTTCTGACAGCAGATCTTTTGAGAACGTGCCCTCGATAGTTATTATAGGGGCAACTCTTCCTTTCTTCTCCTTGTAGTACATCCTGGTCCAGCCATAGGACATCTCTTGACTTTAGAAATGACCTTGCCTTGGGATCAAACATGGTGTAGCAATCTCCAGCATGGTCTTCGGAGTAGTTGACAAAAAGACATGTCTTTCCTCGCGCCGCAATCTTTGGTGTGCCAGTTTGGTGTGTCTTTACCACGCCGGCCATTCCTGCAACTTGCATATTCTTTATCCAGTCTGGATTCTTGTCTACCATCCACTCATATCTTGTTTTCTTGGTTCCATCTATCTCTTCCACATTCAGCATGTCCACTTGGTGACACCACTTGAGGAAGGCAGCAAAAATGACTTGAGGAAGGCAGCAAAAAGGATGTATCTCAACTGATTGGGTACTCCGGCGGCCTCCAGGGCTGCTCTTGTGAGACTGCATAGATTGAATATCTGAGTTTCCACTCTGGAATTCCTCTGTGGAGTCTTGGCTGTAAACTCGAACTGGATTCCGAATTGCCAGCTCGCACCGTTTATAGCCTTTTGGAACTTGATGTTTTCTCCAGCATCATCACACCAAATCCTTTTCAGTTCCTTTCCGGTTTGCTTCATGCTGTTGAACTTTGAACAGAATTCCTCAATGAATCCATTCTTCCTGCTGTACCATCCCAGCATCGCTGCTCCAGAGATGTGTTTTACTGCCACGACCAGACAGTTGTTGGTCGGGAAGTAGACTGTACCCTTGGGGTTCTTTGGTTTCTTCAACCGTATTCTATCGATGTACCACAGTTCTCCTATGGTGCTTGGTGGATTCTTCTCCCCTTCTCCTAGGTTCTTCTGCCTGGCCTTTCCTTTAGCACAGGCCTCACACTTCTGGAATGGGGTTCGGGTAAGTTCCCAACCCAAGTGGTCAGAAATTTGCTTGGGCCGTGCAATGTTGTGGTGGCCGCAGAAAGCATGGGCCTTTGCCATCGACATCTTGCTTGGTGTGGCTAGGGCTACTTCTGGTGTTTGTGTGTCCGCATCCTCACTCTCCAGATACATTGCCCAGAGAGTGCCATTGCCTTTGGTCTGCATTGGGATATCAAAGTGTAAGTGGCCCCCTTTGCATAGTCTGATACCGGTTGTGTTGCCGGTCATCTCCCATCCTTGGCTTATCATCTTGGTCGCCGCACACAGATTGAACTTACATGCACTGTACCAACAGTCCGTAAACTTGATTCTATTCTTCCTTTGGCCATCTTTGTTGTATTGGATTCCGGCCTTGTCTAGGAGCTTAGTTACTTGTAATCTTGTTCCATTCGCAGCAACTTGTGGGCTCAGTAGCTTTAGCTTCTCTATTGATCCTTTCAATGGAGTAGTTCCTTTGGTGTGATTAATTGTGTTTGCAGTTGCTCCCGTATCTACTATCCACAGTTGGCTCATATACAAAGATTTTGTCCCACTAGACAGCAGGGCACACTCCAACATTGCTCCCTGTCTTTTCTCTGCATTGTTTTCTTCAATGGTAGCCGACATAAGTATACAATCTTCTATCCCGGATTTCATTCCGAGTTGGTATTCCCAATTTGGAAATTGTTGGTCGCTTAGAATTTCCTTGTCCCTTTTATATTTTGTTTTCAGAGAGACGGCGTTGCCCATTTCTGGTTCAAGCTTATGTCTTTCGTTTTCTTGTGGGTCGATTCCCTTACAGATTTTGTGGTACCCTATTGTGATGGGATCCCTCCACTCAATCTTTTGGTGTTCTCGTGGATTTTGTGTCTCTTCCACTTCCACAACGGATGGAATCTTCATCCATCCGTGTTCTTCCGTTTTGATGTAACCTTTTCCTTGTTTCTTTCTCAAATTCCTTTCTACCCTTGTCCTCATAATTTCCCTTTTGGTTGGATTTGAAAAGCAGATTCATTATCTGTTTCTTATTTCTTCTTTTGGAATGGTGATGACAGAGGATTAACTTGTGGTTCCTCGGTTCTTCTTCCACCATGATGTCTTTGGCCGCGAGAAAGCAATATTCCTCATCTATAACACCGGCTGCTATACTCTCATCAGAGTTGCTGTAGCTTTTCTTCCGGTCTTTCTTCTGTAACCATTTTGGTTTACTTACAGGATTCTTTTCCCAACAGGCCTTTTCCTTATGCCCTGTCTTTCTGCAATGGCGGCACTTTGTTTTCTTAGTTGTTTCATCACAGTCTCTTTTCATGTGGCCCTTCTTGCCGCATCCATAGCCCCATATGTCCTTGCCTTTGCCCTTGCCCTTCTTCTTGGGCTTCTTTTGTCCCTTGCTGGGCTTCGGCTTTTGGACCTCATCATCCGATCCGGAGGAGGACTCTCCGGCGTACATCACAACTTCATCCTCTTGATTGTCTTTGGGTTGCTTGGACTTCCAAAGCTCAAACATGTTTCGGCGAAGTTCCTTTATGGTGGGGTCTCCTCCATGGTCTCTTTGAGCATCGGATCTTACTCTCAAGATAGTGTCTTGGTACTCATTTGGTGCCTTCTGCATGATTGTAGACACCTTGTCTTCTTCGGTTAGAGCCGGCACCCTTCCTCGATACTTGATATCGATTGCCATCATCTGAGTGAATAGAGTCTTCAGATTCTCCTTCTTCTTCATGGAGATCTTCCAAAGATCATTCTTCTGGTCCACCTTCCCAGTTACGTCATCGGGGGAGAGCTCATCCTTCATCTCTCTGATGACTTGGTGTGCCTGGCCACTGGGCCATTCGTCCGTCCTGGACTGCTCTATCCAAGCCACGTAGTCCTCGAAGTCTTGGAAGGTCATCGTTAGGGTTGCAATGGCCATTCTTGTTCCTGGTAACAGCTTCTTCTTCACTTGCGGTGAAGAGATGTTTAACTTCTTTACCATCCTCTGCATACTTCCTTTCCACATCAGGGAGTGCCGGGTCTTTGACCTCGCTCAGAGCCTTGTCAAAATCTTTTTGGACTGAGTAGGCTCATATCATAGACCACCATTGTGGATAACTTGTAGTCGTTTTGTACTTGGGGATGTAAAGTTTGATGTCCTTTAGGCTAGGCATCGTGTTAGTTTTCTTCGGTCTCTTCCTTCTCTTGTTGCCGGTTCTAGATTGATCAGATATTTATTTACTTACTTTCAACGCTTACGATTCAAGCGTTCTTCAAAGAATGTTAGAATAGATTGAAAATATTGGTAGGCGTTAACAGTGTTCTCTATTGATTAGTACTTGTTTAGGAAAATATGCGTCCTCTGACTGCTTGATTCAATAAATATTCACTCAACCCTCTCATGCATTATCTCGTGTTAATCTACAACTCTTCATGTACCTTATACATATCTTTGACCTCATTGTTCTTTATGTAGTAGTGACGTTTGCTCTTGACATCCTCCTGTGATTGATCTCTATTGGCTTAACTTTGATTGTATCCATTTTGGTATTTCCTACCTTACGTGTATCTGTTGTTAATCAGTTCACAATTTCAGTGACTCTTCCCGATTTGTGGTTTTACTTAGACCCATTCAATTTGTCGAAGTGAATCCCACTTAACAAGATTTGTCTCCATAAATCGATTCATTCGATTCATTCCAACAGTCACAACAATCTATCTAGTCATGCTAATGATCGTGTTCCTCGTGCGTACGGTAGTAGTGCAATGCAATTGCAATTGCAATGCCAATGAATTATGTTGTTCGGGAATACAGAACACGAGTACGAACCGTTTCCATGCATAGTAAGTATCGATTCATCCTTCCGAATCTCCTGATGACACATGAAGCAATTCAGTTGGATGGTGCGTTTCGTCCGCCTGATGAAAATTACTGTACACGACACGCCCTGTTGAATGAGAACACGATCGATGCTCTCCCGTACGAATCTAACAGATGATTTCCTTAAACTATCTTCACATAATAGTAAGAATGCTTCTGGAGTTTGATTTTTGAATTACATCAATATTATTAGGAATCTTATTTTACTACATGTGTCACTATAATAATAATGAAGGGACTACCACTCGAGGGATCTCGCAATAGATCCCAGGATTGGAAAATGAAAAGAACTTCATACGTCCAATCGGCCGTAGTAGTCTCGAAGGAGCTCCCAATATGTTGTTCGCATTCAATTGTTTCATACATACATGTACAATTTCAGCATCACCCGTTGATTTATTTCTTGGCAACGAGTGTGTCGATGATGGAGTACAACAAGACTCCTCCAATTCCGATGGAACATCCGAGCAACTTGATGGGGTCGAGGGACTCTCCGAGAACAAGGGCAACACCAACAATGACAATGACACGCTTGGCGGTGTTGGCAACGGATTGTGTGACGGCACCGGTCTTCTTGAGGGTCAAAGTGGCGCACTCGTTGTATCCGTAGAACCAAAGACCAGAGGCAACCAAGTTCTTCCAGATGGCAGGAGTGGTCTTAGCGGCCTCGCAGAATTCACCGAATCGGCTTCCTTCTCTGATAGCAACAACGGGGATGGACAAAAGGAATCCCAAGATGGTGGTGAGGGCGAACTGGTTTCCGACGGATCCGAGACGATCCTTCAAGCCGGGGGTTTCCATGAGCTTCTTGTTCTCGTTACCCTTGACGGCGGCGAACATGTTGGCGATGCAGGCAGAGATAAGGGCAGACCAGGCAAAGTCAAGCTCCTTGACGGAGGCCAAGATAACTCCTCCGATGACAATAGGCAGACACAACCACTTGGCCTTGGAGATGGGCTTTCCGTAGACGAATTGGGAAAGGACAGCAGAGAAGGCGGGTTCGGAAGCCTTGACGATTTGGGCAAAGGAGACGGCTCCCATTCCCATGGCAAAGACGGAAGCAGAGTGGGCTCCCATGAAGCAGAAGGAAACGGGGAGCATCTTAATCAAATCTTGCATGGTGACGGTAGGCTTGGTTCGGGCATCGGGGGCGAGCCAGAGGAAAAGTCCGTAGATGGCACCAACTCCGAGTTGGAGAGAAGAAAGGGTCATCGGGAAACCAACCTTTCCTCCAGCAGCGTTGAGGGCAAGCTTGTTGGTGATGTTGTAGTAGTAGTTACCGAGGTACCAGAGGGCGAAGTAGGCAATGAGGCCAAGATCAAGTCCTGCCTTCTCGGCAGGGGCGGCATCGGCAGCTCCTCCACGAACGGCAATGGCATCGGAAACATCGTTCAAGGCCTATTGGTGAAGCGAATTGAAAGGTGTCGAAAAACGGTGAAAAAAGTGACGAAACGTGTAAGAAGATGAAAACAAAAAGATTGTTTTTTACATGGCGTCAAAAAGAATCATTATTTTCTTCTTTTCCCCAAATTAACCGTTGACGATTCTCAATCAAAGCGCGTGAAGATCGTATGCCGAACGCGATCAAAAAATCCGAATTATGAAGACAGATAAAGTCCTGATTCCGTTTTGACCACAACGATTGTGGAATAAAGGTGCACGATCTTCAAAGCAGAGGAATCTTCAAACCTGACTTGTTCAAAAAATCGGGGTAGGTAGAGCTATTCGGGACTGATTGTTGCACAGCCTCTGTTTTTTTCTTCCCTCCGGCACCTATCGGATACCAGTAGCTTCCTTTTCCTCTTGGCAGAGCTGTGAAAATTTGCTGCGACGTTCGACAACGTTTTGATGGTTGAAGATGGTTTCAACGTTATCAGGCAGGACTGTAGCTTCATCGACGGGTGACTGGGATACATTGAATGCTGGCTCGTGATTCATAGAAAACAATCAATCAGTTTGATCGGCGGAGATATACTTACGACGTTGGAGAGACGGTTTCCTTGGATATCAACAGGTTGGACCAAGGCAGGCTTCTTGAAGCCAACGACCGGTCGTGCGGATTGGGCCAAAGTCTTGGCTCCTCCGTTGAGACCGAAGGCCGAGGAGGATGTGGCGAAAATGGTGAGGAGGGCGAGGGCGGTGATCTTCATGGTTGTCAAAGTTTGCTCCTTTAAAAGTATGAGAAATGAATGGATTTTCAAAAAAAACCCGACGACCGATGGTTGATCGGATGTTGTCAACCCTTCAAAGATTTTTGCGGATTTGATTGGATTTTAGTAAGTCCTTCATCGTCAACGGTCGTTATCCTCGGGAGAAGCCCGCTCGAACCAGCGATCTTTTTGAACTTTCAGCATCACGCAAAAGCTCAATCTCGTTAGCGAACCATTTAGCGAACAGCCTCCGATTTAAAATGACGTCAGCCAATCATCATTTGCCAAGTCAGTAGCAAATCAGTCACGCACAACGACTGCCCGTATTTTTCGAGCATAACAGGCTGCATATCTACTCACTATACAAAGTATATGTATTAACAATACTAATACAATCTTTATTTTTTTAACCAATAACAATCGATCCGTTGATGATGGGGATGCTTTTTTGATGGAGTGAGACGTGAGGCGACATCAAGATACCATTTTTGATGCGGGCGTTCGCATACGCTACAAACTGTACAAGTCATACGATCTGTACCGTACCGTACCGTACGGTACCTATTCCGCGCCTTTTCGATTCATAATTACTTCGGAGTACGGTAAATTCGTAGCTTTTTGACGGGTTCTGATTTGACGATCTGTTGATGTTCTCTTTCTCTCAATTGCAATAGAAATCGCACGGAACGTAATACCGCTGTTTCACGGCAGTGATGAGATCATCCTTTCCTTCATTGTTCAGTCAAGAAACCAAACGAATAGGAAAACCAGACGAACTAAACCAGCTCAACAAGAAGATCAACAATTGTTTCCAAAGATGGCGCTAACTCTGCTTAATCACTTTTATTGGAAGGTCCCGGTGAGTTGTTGTCTCGGGTATTCTGCTGTGAATTCCAAAAGTCGTGGACGATCCCTCAACTCGCATTATGAACTTAGTTTCATTGAGGTGGATCGAGGGTGAAGGCACGCGAACGGAAATGACGACCGCAAAGAGTTTCGACGACTTGCCGGCACGAAAGAATCCGCAGTTTTCGCAGGTTCTTGTGTTTCTCATTATATCATATACGTGCATGTTCTCCCGCATCGATTTGATAGTTTCTTTCTCGCACCACCGCATTACACCGGTACGCTCAATGGAACCAAAGGAAGCAAAGATGCCCTTTATGATCGCCGACGTCGTCATCATTGTGGCATTGCGATATCTCGAAAAGGGAATCGAGGCCGAGAACAAATTGCGCGAAATTCAGGAACAACACGCCGAACAAACTCATCAAATGGACAAGGAACAAAAAATAGCTCAGAAACAGGAGTCGCGACAACAACAGCAAAAGATGGCGCACTTAAACAAGCACGCAGGAGGCAGTTGTGGAGGAAAGAAGCAAAACTTCAACATTAAAAGCGATTAGTGCTTGCAGAGCAGAGTGGAGTGGTCTCCGAGATACTTTCCTACAGAAAAACAGCACTATTTGTTTCATTGCATGGTTCATTATTTTGAATCATATTGCATTCAATAGAAAAATTCGCACAATAGAAATAAAAGGATCCATCGAATCTATTGGGATTATACGGACCAGAACCTTGCAAAAATCACTTCGCCGTTCGACGGTTTCATCCGGCACTTACGTACTTGTACCTCCTACCCTCCGTGAACTTTCCGCGGTGATTTCGCAGTGACCATTATTTGTCGGAAGGGATTTTGAAATAAAAAACAAACGCATACTTAAAATTTACACAAGAATGATAACAGCAAACGATTGATACTTCTAGTATAGATTACGTTTGAAAATGGACTCTAGATTGAAAAAGTAATGCTGGCAGAGTAGAGAAAATTGTACTACTCTTCCTGAAATACAACCCAGCTCTTGATGAAAAGCCTCTGCCGCTTATTGTGTTTCTCTCTCTGTGTGTGTGTGTGTGTGTGGGGGGGGGGGGGTCTTTGATAGTAATGCCATGTTGAAGATATCTGGTACTTGTCTTCCTTGTAGTAATTTGTTCCTATAATATTAGACGTTGAACAAAAGTTTCATTCAAAGTTTTGTTCGTCTGATGCAACTACAAGTTTCCATGTGAACATACTAATACATCACACTATTCTAATTTCACAGGCACAGAAAAAACCCAAGGGAGAACGATGCTGTGAGAGAAAATGGCAACATCGGAACACTTATTGAATGCCGCATCAAATATTATAGTAGAAAGGTCTCAAAAGACCTTCACTGATTTGTAGTATAGTAGCACATAGTAGTATGGGACGATGTGCATTTTTTGCAAGTGTAAGCAAGTGCAAGCTTGCTTACACTCACAGCGAATTCCATTCTTGCTATGACTCTAATACTACAGTAAAGAATTGAAGAATCATGATCAAAATGATTATTACTACAGTAGTGAGATTTCTTTTTTCTATTGAGTTACGCGTTTTTGGTCAATAGCCTGTGAAATCATAAAAAAAAACAGCCATCATCTGTCACTGGGAATTCATTGTAATGAAACCGTCGTCAAAGTGTGACCGCATCATACAGTACTCCCATTTTGGCAACAGATACTAATCATCAAAGCGTTTTGAAGAGTTTGCCAGAGTTCTGCAATGCCAATACTGAAAAGTAACATATGTTTTGAATCCGATGACTAATATTATAAGCATAATGCACGATTCTTGGCCAGTTGCAGTTGCAGTTGCTTGCAGCAGCAGCAGCAGCAGCAGCAGCAGCAGTAGAAACATGCACTTGTGTAGTATAGTAACGTACCTTTCAAGAATTCACCTGCAGCAAGCACACATTACCCAAAACCAACCTACGGTAGCTTCTGTATCTATCGGAAACAAAACTTGTTGTGGTTGGCGGTTGTATTGGTCACTCCGAGAGAGAAACTCGATTCGATTCGATTCGATTCGATTCGATGCTGCTGTATTAATAAGTAGTTGATTCAGTATGTACCGATATATACCGTATCCTCCATCGAGTCGTTGGGACGTTTCCAACACGATCGTCGCTACGGTTGCGAGCCGATGGTTACGGTACTGTACAAATAGTGTGTGATGTATAATGTAATATTATAATATTCAATATGTATGAATACGTGTAGTGTATAGTTTGTACCATTGTTGCAGATGGAAGCATGGGTTCTTTGGATCCTGTGGCGTCGTTCTCGTTCTCGTTGATTGGTTGGTCGGTTGGCGATCGATCGAGTTCGGGTGGTGGATTCCGACCGATGGCCATACTATCGTATCGTGTCTGTTCCACTCGAACGAATCAATCGACCTTGCCCGAATCGAATCCCATGGGTTTGCTTTGGTTGCCGCAAATCGAATCCTCCGAGAGTTTCGGGTTTCGAATCGTCGGTTGGCAGTAGATAAGATTGTGGATGGATGAATGGATGGATGGATGGACGGGTGAATGAATGAATGGATCCGTCCCGGCATTATTTCTCCCCATCGCCGGCAGCAGCATCGCATCATCGTCTCCGCCGAAGAAAGGATTCATTCATTCGTTCGAACGAATCTTCCCGTCGGGGTGATTAATCGAGCCAACCAACCAACCAATAAACTAGCTGCCGTGTAGAAGTATTATACAGTATTGCATTGCATTGTTCAAAATGTGAGTGCCTAACAAACAGAACCAAATGGTTCTATTCTACCCCGTTGGTTGAGTTCTGTTCCGTTCCGTTTCATCATAATTGCGCAGCAATCACGTGGCAATTCCTTTCGGACGATGCGGGGCAGTCTCCCACAAACTCGAACGAGAACCACGATTCCTGGTTGTTGTTATTGTTATCCGCGTTTCGCAGCATCTCCACATCGAGACCAATGGTGTCACCGACACCTTGTTCCATGGCCGTATGGTAGTGGTGGTTGGCGGCGGTATCGCCGTTGCCATCACTGCTCGGATCGTAGCACGATCGGGACGGGTACGCGATCCCGGGAAGGATCGTCGCGGATTGCTGTTGTTGTTGCGACGACGACGACGATAATGACATGCACCCTCGGGAACACCCATCGTCGGTGCAAAAGACGTCCTCCAGGACAATGGAGGCCGCGGCGGCGGTAGATGTTGAGGACTCCTCCTCGTCGGTCTCGTTGTCGTCGTTCCTGCGGGAACATCCCGCTCGGTAGAACCCGAGGACGTCGCTGTACCGGCAGCGCCCGTCCGCCACGAGCGTCTCGTGTCGGACCGCGGCGAAGATCGGCGACGTGCAACCGGTGCCGGTGGTGACGCTCCAGGAACAGTCCTCCCGATCGTCGTCGCCGTAACCGTAGTTGTTGTGGTTGGGACCCTCGGACACCGCCAGTTCGAACCACCGATTCCTCGTCGTTCTCGCTCTCGTCTGCTTCATCGGAGAGCATTGATTCCGCTTGGGTAGTGTTGGTAGAGTTGGATGGTCCGCGCCAATCGTCGTCGTCTTCACCCGAAACTAGTACTACTATTTCTTCGTCTTCCTCGTTGTCGAAATTGAAATTGAAATTGGAGCCCGATGGGTGCTGTTTTTGCCGGCTCATGCTCATCGTCGCCGCAATGGCAATGCCCGGACGGGCGTTGTTGCTGTCGTCGTTGTCGGATTGGCTTTCCATCGGAGTGTCTCGAGTGTCCAACTCATCGTCATCGTCCCGGGGGGTTTCGTTCCTCCAGAGCAACCGTTCCTCTAGATCCACGATCGGGGTTCCATTGCCGCTGTTGCTGCTTGTTGGATCGATGTGGTTCTGGTTGTGGTAGTTCGTTCTCGTTTTGGTTTCCGTTTCCACCAGTTTTCCGGCCGTGCCACGAATCCCAGGCCTGCTTGCCGTCGTCGAATAGCTGGTGCTTTCGCCCGCGACGACCCGGAAGGAGCAACAGCAGCAGCAACCCAACGCCACAACGAGAAGGGTTGCGACCCGAACAACGAGTCCCAGTTTCACCCGCGGCCGCCGCTGTGGCACCGAACGATGGGTCTGGGGAAGAGGAGTGGTTCGTTTCGGCATCGATTTGGTTTGGTTTGGATTGGATTGGTTTGGTTTGGTTTGGTTTGGTGCTGTTCAATTTTTTCCTTTCCTTTCCTTTCCTTTCCTTTCCTTTTCTGTTCTACCGGTATTACTATTATTATTAGTGTTATCAGTGGATACTTCTAGATTAGGCGCTGGTTGCTGCACAACAAAATTACGTGAAATAACAATATCCATACGGTAACGACCTGTCCCGGTATTCTTTGCAGGAATCAATCAATCGATCCTCGGCAACTCGTGCCGATACGAGTACAGTGCTGTATTGCATCTCTTGTGGCGGGATTTGACACTCTTCTCACAAAAACATACAAAGGCCCAAGCGCGGTAAGCTCAGAGCGCTAGCCAAACTTGTCAAAGCAATGACTTTTTTTTCTCCGTTCGCAACCGCGAACGGATCGAAAAGGCACGTGCAAAAGCGGTGTGTGACGCGTGCGCATGATGCACAAAAAACGCGCATTGTCGAGGAGGCACAGTTTCATCCGGCCATAGAATTCCACCATTGGCTAATTGTATAAGCCGCACCCGCCTCGGCATCATATTCCTTATTGTTCAATTTGAGTGGTTCGTGCGTGTTGGTTTCGAATGTTGATCGCGAATCCAATCGTCGGATGGTGGTCCTTCCTCGAACGCAACGTAACGCAACGTCAACGTTCGATGGAAAAATTATTCGTTGATGTCGGTGCGAGTATCTTACGTCGGTTATGAATGTATCAGAAACGTATCTTTCTCTCTACCGTACCGTAGTTATGAATTAGATCGGGGGACTTGACAACGGTTCGAGTTCTTGTTCGTAAGATTACGTACCGGCACGATTACTATCGTCATTAGGCCTGGTTAGCGCTTGGTTGGATGGCGTGTAAGATTACGGCAGCGCTCGCCCTCCAGCGATACCATAGCAAGCAAGTCCAAACCGCTTTTGGGCCGTTTGGCACCGTTACATATGGAATTGTACGGCATCACATCGCATCGCATCTCATCCGTCCATGACCCGTCCAATCCAATCCAAACCAAAGCAGTTCATTCTGTTGCAATTAAAAAAATTGCAACACAACATTTATTATTCAACAACAGAGTTCCAACTGTTGCGGTTGCGATGAGGAGTGCAAGCAATATCTCTATACCGTTCTAGCTTCTACCGTAGTTTTGTCCGCGCTATGTTTCTATCACAATGAATAGGAAAGTTACGCACCTATTCCCTTGCGTTGCTGTTGTTGTTGTTGTCTAAAACTATTGTTACTCTATACAGTATTATTATTGTTCATTGGTAAGGTCGTATGCGTGCATGCATGACGTCTTAGCTTTTTCGAATTTCCACTTCCAGTTTGATCATTCCGTCCACAATAGGAGTACGAACGTTCGACATTCGATCCGTGGACACCGACCCTTTTTGTTTTGCTTTGTATTGTTTTATTAACTCTCTCTCTGGATTTCTGCTCGAGTGGACATGTGTATTGTTTATATAATCTACGTGTAGATAGATAGATAGATGGTTCGAGATGGCAGTTGTTACAGTTTCAAGTCGTTCCGTGCTGTCACGTGACATGTCATGCTGTGACATGCCGTGCTGTGCCGAGCAACGGAAATCAAGTGCAGTGCCGTGCAGTGCAGTGCAGTGCAATCCAGTCCAGTGCAGTGCCAAGCCAAATGCAACGCAGCGGTTACCACTTAGCGGTGTCGTCGTCGACGGCGGCGGATGGAGCGGTTCCCATATTCATTTTCTTCGTCGCACCATTCGTCCTCGTCGTATCCCAGTGTGATGGCGGCCTGTTGCTGGGCCTTTGTGAGCTCGTTCCAGTCCTTGTCGAAGTGGGGCGTCCTCAGGTCGTTGTCCCAGGCCTTTTGGTTGAATCCGAGCACCTTGGCCGCGGATTGGACCTTCGCGGGGAGCTCCTCCCAGTCCAACTCGGAGTAGTCCTCTCGGATCTTGTCCTCGTATTCGTCAAAGTCCTCGCACCAGGTTTTTTTGGTGTACCCGAGCTTGATGGCGGCCTGTTGCTGGGCGCTGGTCAGTTCGGGCCAGTCCTTGTCGAAATGGGGGGTCTTGCCGTCGTGGTCCCAGAGTTGCTGGTTGAAGCCGAGAACCTTGGCGGCTTGTCGGATCTCGGTGGGCATGTCCAACCAGTCCTCATCGAGCCAGTTGTCCTGCTCTTCCTCTTCGAATTCTTCGCGGTCGTCGCACCAGGTTTTTTCGTCGTATCCCAGGTCCTTGGCGGCCTTTTGCAACTCCGGTGTTAGCTCCTCCCAGTCGTTTTCGAACGCCATGACTGGAACGTCGTTGTCCCACTCGTTCTTGGTGAAACCAAAGAGCCGGGCGGCATTCTTGGCGTCCTTGGGAAGCTCGTCCCAGTCGTATTCGGGATAAAACTCGCGGCGTTCCTCCATTTCTTCCTCGAAATTGTCGTAGTCGTTGCACCAGGTTTCCTCGTCGTATCCCATCGTTTTGGCGGCGGTGCGTTGCTGGGCGGTCAGATCCCACCAGTCCAGATCGAAGTGATCCACGTGCTCGTCGTGGTTCCAGGAATAGCGGTTGTATCCCAGGACGTGGGCGGCCTGCTGGACGTCGAGGGGAAGCTCCTCCCAGTCGTAGTCTTCGTATCCGTTGTTGTGGGGGCGACGGACGGAAGACTTGGATCGCAGCGAGAATGTGTGTTGGTCCATGGTTCCATAGGCGATACCGAGGACCACGATCGTGGCGATGACGAGTAGCATGGCCATTCTCATGAAGGTGCCATCGGCACCGCAGGCATTTCGGGCCCGATACCGCAGGGTGTTGCAAAGCGCCTGTTGTTGTTGTTGTTGTTGTTGTTGTTTGAGTATCATTCATTATCGTTGTATCATTGTCGTTGTTTGTCATCGGTTTCGATCGCAAGGTTTTCGAGTAATTAATTACACGTACGCAATCATTGCATCGACCAAACATTAGCACGGGTTAGTTCTGTTTTGTTTTGTTTTGTTTTGTTTTGTTTTGCTTTGCTAGTCGTCAAGGAACCGAACAGGAACAAAGAAAACAGGTACCCTGACAGACTCAATTCCAAACAACGATATAATACACTGCGCTATAGCATGCGATGCTTACCATGGTCAAAGCTGTGCGACAGTTGTTGTTGTTGTTGGGTGACCTTTCGGTACTGTGGATGGATCGATTAGTTCCCTTTTTAAAATGCACACGAGTGGTTCTGTTGGTTGCCTTTTTGTTTTAGAGCGTGTTTAAAACGAGCTGCGGGGTGATCACTCTTTTCCGTGCTGGCTTTTCAGAGGGGAATAAATAAAGTTTCCGAATAGTCGTAAGATTAGGTACGTGCGGTCGTAATCTTACTTAGTACCGGTACTCGTACTGGTAGTCGTCGAGGATGGGAAAAAATATTGCGTGTTTATTCGTTTTGGGGGGCAGTGATTCGTGTTGTGACTTCCACAGCGATAGTTCCCATCGAAATTTCGATCGCTAGTCGTGCGCCCGACGGGCACCATGATTGTTTCCAAGCACGACCCAACCATCCGAGGTGCGCATTGTATTACTAGTAACCGCACGAAAGAAAAAGAACAAAAAATACTATCGGATCGAAATTTCGGCGAACGCGACCACCCAGCAACACTTTATTGGGCGACGTGATGCTGACGATCGAAGTTGATGTGTACCGGGTAGTACTCGTATCGATAGATCCAGACAGTTGCTCGCGCCGCTCCTGTAACCCTTTCGTAATCCGTACGCTTAATCATATTTTTGGTACGTACTTCGTAGTACGTAAGAGAATAGGTGTGAATGACCGTGAAACAGCGTAGACCCACGTAGAATTTTTAATGTCCCTAAAAATTAGGTTGAATTATGACTGATTCGCACTTGATGTAGCAAACCGGATGAGGGGAATGGTAGTGAAGTACAGACCAGGGGAACAACCTTGAGTATACAGCGCACGTACTTCGAGAAAGATCTCACTGTATCAGCAATCAGCAACATTGGTGCATACCATATCCCCGGAACTGTTCCCTGTAGGTACAGTACAAATCTTACGCTCACGAATTCTGCAAGCATCGAATTCTGCAAGCAAATTCTGCAAGCATCGAATTCTGCAAGCATCGAAAAATCTCTGCAAATTACAGGCTAAGCTGCTAACAAGCCTGTAAAGGATTCCCCTAGCAGAATACAAGCCCACAGCTCACTCTTTTGCTCCTAAACCTGATTAGTAGTAGAATTAAATAGGTAACGCGTCCTGGTCCAATAGTTATCCTATTGTACCCGTATGACAGCCTATCTGTCCTGGTCCCCTAGCCTTCTTGCCTAGTGTACTCGTACAGCAGTCTACCTGTCCTGGTCCCCTAGCCTGGCCTAGTGTACCCGTACAGCAGTCAATTTAACACACTCACACATCACCGGCTCACTATTGTCTACAGCAGGCCCGGCCTTGAGTACCCAAGCCTCCAAGCGTCCGCAATTCGACAGTTGGTCACCTGCAGCAACTTCAGTCGATTGATTCCTAGGTTGCACCTCCATTGACTCCTGATCGATTCACCAAGATACGGAACTACGCCGACAATCCGCACCTTCAGTCTGCACCTCCAGTTGATTCCTTGTGACACATCAACGTCTACGCCAACTCTAACCAACTCGCGCCTCTCGGCCAATTGACACCCTTTCTGCAGACTACTCCGACAACCCGCACCTCCAACTGGCCAACTCTATCCAGTGACTCCAAGCTCCTGATCTGTAATTTCCCAGCACGACTTCTCCGATATTCCGTACCTCCGACAAGCATCCAGTTGACTCGATCTTGGTCACAGATCCTGCACCTCCTTGCACCTCCAGTTGCTCTCCATAATCCGCACCTCCAATCAACTTGCAGATTCTCCCTAAGATACCGGCTTCTCCGAGAGTCCACACCTCCAAGCAGTCCAGTCAACTTCTCCGATAGTCCGCACCTCCAAGCAGTCCGTGAATCGAATTGGTCACCGGTCTGCACCTCCGATCGATCAACTCGGCCCACGTGCTCCCCGACGTATCCGCACCATCTGCACCTCCAAGCATAGACTTAGAATCAGCTGCACCATGCTGACCTACACTGAGTATTACCAGACCACCACCAGCCCCCTTGGAGTGGGACCTGCCCGGGACTTGGCCTACCAAACCATCTATGACTACTTTGCTGAGGAAACAGCCACCCCCATACTCCTGGGCCGGTTCTTGGACCTCTTCGAACCAGAAGCTGTGGGAGCCCTAGGAATATTCCTGACCAGGCACCTTTGGAAGGGCGCGACTCCGATTAGGTGCACGGCCTCAGGAAGTACCCGGGCCCCTTAACCGCGCCAAGTACCAACAAGGGCAAGGCCTTTGGCTACCGGAGAGCTAGTGCTAGTGGATGCTGCCCTCCTCGAGCAGGCGCCCGAGACCCTGGTGCTGTCCCTTGACCGCCACCTCGACGTCATCAAGCATGCTCACCATTCCCACATGATCCCCATGGTGCTAGGTGATGATCCTCACATGGAGGTCATCACTCCCTACAAGGCCTGCTTCATCCCCTTCCAATTGGTGCCCCTACTCCTAGGCAAGGGCCTTAGTCCAATCCAAGCCTTGAATATCATCTACCCCTACCTCGACACGCTCAACCTGGCACTCACCTGCACCCCCCTACTGAATACCCTCCGAGCTGCAGGTACCGACCCCGCCATCATCGATGGCGGTGTCCACTTTGCCACACCCAGCACCCCCTTTCGAGGGGAGCCCGGTCTGACCTTGTACATGCGAAATCAGGTACTATACCGGGACCTCTCGGGCTTGAAGCACCCCTCCCATCCGGGGCAGCAGCCGGCACCCGGCCAAGCCAGCAGAGGTAGATCCGACGCTAGCAGCTACCCTTACCGCCCTTGCCAACCAACAGTTCAAGCTCAGTGAGGGCCTAGACCAGCGTCGCCCCCCAGCCACTGTCAAGAACACCTGGGGCCCCTTGTACACCCAGCGCCTGCTACTGCTATGCGGCAAGCTAGAGGAAGCCAATCTACCCCCCATCTACCAAGCCTGGGCCCAGAAGGGCAAGCACGAGAAGACCCACATGATCTTCCAGAGCCAAGTAGCCACCTGCGCCGCCGAGTTCCTCATCCAAGCACCCTTGGTCACCACGGCTGCACTCAAGAAGTTCCAAGATGGCAACTTTCATGGGACGGACCCCTTTGACGGTGGCGGACGGCATCCTCCCGCTAGCTTTCACTCCCCCCGGTGGATCAGCAGCCTCCTTGAAGAGGGAACAGGAGGCTGCAGCAACTGTGGCCGCCTATGACACCATGATCTCCACCAAAGGCAACTCCCTCACCCTGAAAGATTCCCTGGAGCTCCAGAAGACCAAAGGCCTACCTACCCATCGGACTGGACTGAAGCTACCACCCAACTGGAAAGCTATCTGGCCGTACTGGCCACCATTCCAGGCATGCATCACCCCAGTCGTACAGGGCTACCAGACTGGACTCGCCAAGCTCAAGCTCCAGCAAATGACCCTCCGCCGAGCAATTGCCGATGAACTGGGCGAGCTCATCACCCCCTCCATTGTTGTCTACTACTTCCAAATCCGGGTGCGAGGTTGGCTAGAAGAACAATGGGGCTCCACCTTCACTGTCCCTTCCCCTGACTTTGGGAAGGACTTCCAAGCCTTCCGAATCACCCAGAACCTCTACTGGCTCCCCAATGTCACCAATGTGCCGGCTCTGAGGCACCTACTGCCGCGTTCGCCGCCGTGGCTGCCCCTGCTGCAAGCCCAGGCCCCACCAAGCCAGGCAAGACTACCCCCAGCCCCAACCAAGGCTCCGCCGGAGGTGCCCTGAAGTGTCCAACCCCAGCCTGGATCCCCGGCTTACAAACAGGCTGGGGTAGCCAACAAAGTCAAACGCGCCCGGCTGAGGGAAGTCATAGCTACCATGAAAGACAAGGGTATTCCTCCCTTGTCCCGCCCAGATGGCAGAGACAGGTGCCATTCCTGGCACCTTCGTGGAACCTGCTACACCAACTGCAGGAACATCCATGACCATGGTGCCATCACCAGCGGTGAACAGGACCAAGTCTGGACTTGGTGCCAAGCCTGCTTTTGGTGTCTGACCAAATGGCAAGCGCCCCTTCGGCGCTTTGACCCTGCCCTCTCAATCACCAAGGGGGGCCCTGCCTTCCTCACTGACGACTATCTACCCCCCCATCTACTCCTTCCTCACAACGACTCCCTACTCCTCCATCTAATCATCCTTCTAATCCATCCCCATTACAAATCAACCCTGAACTAGGTAAGCCCCCACGCGTGCGTTTCGGTTTGCCCCCTATGTCGTCCGCGTCCGCGCCCCAAGTTCCTTCCGAGCCCGGCCGGTCCGTGCCTGCGCCCCAAGTTCCTTCCTTCTCCCTCTCTACCCTCAACAGGCCTACCTCCATATCGATGCCAAGGCCCCGGTCCGAGCCCCAAGTTCCTTCCTCTTCCCTTTCTACCCCCCCCCACGGCCTCGGTCCAAGCCCCGCGTCCCATCCCCTACCACACGGCCTCGGTCCAAGCCCCGCGTCCCTACCCACTCCAGGCCTCGGTCCCAGCCCCGCATCCCATCCCCTCCCCCCCGGCCTTGGTCCACGCCCCGCATTCCGATCCCCCTCCCCTTCACCCAGGCCTCGGTCCAAGCCCCGCGTCCAATCCCCCTCCACTTCCTCAAGCTACCCACCCAACTGGCTGGACGCCCACATCGCCCACGCCGTCACTGCCTACCATCGCAGCACGAGCTGGGGGGACTTCATCCGGACCATCCGAGGAAGGGGTGACATCCATCCTGATGTAGCCACCATCCCCCATCCAGCAGGGCGCCTCCTGGCCCTCTTTGGCAAGGACGGCACCCCCGCCACTATGTCCGGGCCCCCTTGGGATCAACCTCTAATTGCAGCTGCCCTCCAACGGGGTCCTCACCAATCCTCCCACCAGGGCATTGACTTCCTCCTGCGAGGAATATGCCGACATGATGGACAAGCAACAATGGACCGTTCTCCCCGCCAGCCTCATCCAAAACCTTCCCGGACTCCGTCTGAGCCCCCTTGGCTTAGTACCCCAACGCGGCCGGCGACCCCAAATGATCTCCGATTACACCTACTTGGAGGTCAACCAAGACACCATCCCTCTCGCCCCTGCCAAAGCCATGCAGTTTGGCCGGACACTCCTGCGCCTCCTCACCAAGCTCCACTGCGCCAACAACAGGTTTGGTCCAGTGTATATGTCCAAGATTGACTTAGCTGATGGCTTCTACCGTGTACGGTTACACCCGGATGACACCATGAAACTCGGCGTGCTGTTCCCCTCTCGCCCCGGCGAAGCTCCGCTCATTGGCATCCCCCTCACCAACCCTATGGGGTGGAAATCCAGTCCTCCCAGCTTCTATGCCTTCACCGAAACCATTGCCGACCTCGCCAATGCCACCCTCTCCACCGGACTAGCCGAGGCCCGGCTCACCCCCCATCGGCTGGATCTCCCCTCCAAAACCACTCTCGCGCCTCCCGTTGCACCAAATGCTCCGGCCCTCCATACCCCGCCTCCTCCTCCCACTCCTGCCTCCACGCCACCCCTGCCCCCTCCTAGTAGCACCACTCCCAACCAGTCGCCGGTTCGCTACTGGGATGTCTATGTGGATGACTTCTGTGGCCTTGCCCAAGGCAACCAATGGACACGCCGCGCCATCAAGCGCGTTCTCTGCCACTCCCTCAACACCGTTTTCCGGCCCCTTGATACTGGTGACACCCCCTTCTGGCAGGAGCCAGCTTCCCTCAAGAAAATGCTCCAAGGGGGCGCCACTTGGACCACCAAGAAAGTTATCCTCGGCTGGCTCATCGATTCCGTCACCAAAACCATCAGCCTTCCTCCCCATCAAGTGGCCCGCCTACAGGAGATCCTCCACTCCATTTCACCCACCCAGCGCCATGTCCCCATCCAGCAATGGCACCAAGTCCTAGGGGAACTCCGGTCAATGGCGCTGGCCATTCCTGGCTCCATTGGCCTCTTCTCCATTCTCCAAGAAGCCTTTTGCCACCAGGAACTGGGCAGGCAGCAACTCCGGCTCACCAAGCGCATCCACAGCTTCCTTCGCGACTTCCAATGGCTTGTCAATGATCTCTCCAACCGGCCTACCTCCATTGCCGAACTCGTGCCGGACACCTTCCCTGCCACCTTAGGCGCCTGCGATGCCTCTGGTCTGGGCATGGGGGGCATCCATTTTGTCCCCCTTCCCAATGGCGCCGTGCAGCCTGTCATGTGGCGGCATGCATTCCCCACGTGGGTCTCCGCCCAGCTCGTCTCCTTCGACAATCCTGAGGGCACCATCACCAACAGTGACCTCAAGCTGGCCGGTTCCATTGCCCACAATGATATTCTGGCCCAGGCTGCTTGTGTCCACGCCCGCACCACATACAACTGCTATGACAACACAGCAGCTGTCTATTGGCAACGGAAAGGCGCCACCACCACCACAGGCCCTGCTGCCTACCTCCTCCGGCTCCAGTCTCTGCACCGGCGCCTCTTTCACTATGTCCCCCTCAGGGATTACATCCCGGGCCCGGCCAACCACCTGGCTGACCTCCTCTCTCGATCTGCCCTCTCTGACACTGCCTTGCTCCATCACTTTAACACAACCTACCCACAGGACTTGCCCTGGACCTTATGCCACCTTTGGCCGCCCATGCATTCCGCGCTGACCTTAGCGCTGTCCAGAAGACCATGCGAGCTTCAGTCACTGAGCTCTATGCCAAGCGCAAGGATGCCCATTGGGACCAATGGGTTCAATTCTGTTTGTCTCAAGGTTTTGACCCGCGCCTCCAGTCCATTCAGGATCCAATCCCCATCCTCCAGGTCTTTGCCAAACAACTCCATGATGGCCACCTCTCACATAGCCACAAGCCCATACAATCTCGCACAGTATCGGACACCATCCGGTCAGTGGGCCAGACGCTTGCCCGCTTGGGGTCCAAAGACCCTCGAACCGGCTCCACAGGCAGTCTTGACTTCCGGCTGACTGCCCAGTTCAAGGCCTATGCCAAGCTTGACCCGGCCCCTTCCAGGGTCAAGCCGGTCCCCATCACCCTCGTGATGCATGCCCTCCACTTTACATACCACGAGTCCCCTTCCCCCTCTCGCCAGGCCATTGCAAACATGATCTGCATCGCCTTCTTTTTCTGCCTCCGCCCTGGTGAGTACACTGGTACTACCACCGATGACCAAGCCTTCCACCTACAGGATGTCTCCTTCTACCATGATTCCCGCATCGTCCACCACGATGACCCTGCGCTTGAGCTCCACGCTGCTACCTCTGTCACCCTCACCTTCACCACACAGAAGAATGGGGATAAAGGAGAGGTCGTTGCTCGTGCCAGGAGTGGTGACTCACTATGCTGCCCCATTGCCGCCTGTGCGCGCCAAGTCCTTCATCTCCAAAGCTGCTGCTCTCCCAGCTCTCCCTTCGGTCCCTCCCTCACGTTTGCCAGTTACTTCGCCAATGGGGTCCTTACCCTTGTTCGCGCAGCAACTGTCACTTCCTCCATGAGAGTCTATGCCCAGACCCTCTACCCTACCACTGGCATTGCCCCTGCAGCCATCTCTGCTCGCTCCCTACGCGCGGGTGGGGCCATGGCCCTGCTCCAGGGCAAATGCGACTCTAATGTCATCAAGCTCCTTGCCAGATGGCACAGTGACTGCATGATGCGCTACTTACATCAGCAATCCCTCCCCATCTTCAAGAATCTTGCCTCTGTCATGTTCAACAATGAAACATACTCCTTCCTGCCCGAGGAATGGGTTCCGGCCGCAGACCCCACCCCTGCTGGCAGCTCTCTTTGAGGCACCCTGGCGCCTCTTCCCTCCCTCACTCCGCTCCAAGCTCAAGCTCTCGCTCAAGCTCTCCACGCCGTTCCCGCCCGGTGGCTTATGGCCCAATGGCAGAAAAGGCTTAACAGCCAGAGGCTTAACAGCCCAAGCTGTTAAGCCCGACTGTACGCCGGTGTGTGTGGGCAAAGCAAACTAAGGGACCAGCCTCTGGGCAATACAACCAGAGTTCCGGATCCCCCTCTAGCACTGCTTAACCCACCAACACAGCAATGAACTACAAGCATTTCACATCCATTACTACAAGTAGGTTAGCTACTGAAGCTATCACAAACGTAGCGCGTGATAGTTGATGTAGCAAACCGGATGAGGGGAATGGTAGTGAAGTACAGACCAGGGGAACAACCTTGAGTATACAGCGCACGTACTTCGAGAAAGATCTCACTGTATCAGCAATCAGCAACATTGGTGCGTACCATATCCCCGGAACGTTCCCTGTAGGTACAGTACAAATCTTACGCTCACAAATTCTGCAAGCATTGAATTCTTCAAGCAAATTCTGCAAGCATCGAATTCTGCAGCATCGAAAATCTCTGCAAATTACAGGCTAAGCGTTAACAAGCCTGTAAAGGATTCCCCTAGCAGAATACAAGCCCACAGCTCACTCTTTTGCTCCTAAACCGATTAGTAGTAGAATTAAATAGCCCACCACGCCCGCCCGCAGAAAAGGCTTAACAGCCAGAGGCTTAACAGCCCAAGCTGTTAAGCCCGACTGTACGCCGGTGTGTGTGGGCAAAGCAAACTAAGGGACCAGCCTCTGGGCAATACAACCAGAGTTCCGGATCCCCCTCTAGCACTGCTTAACCCACCAACACAGCAATGAGCTACAAGCATTTCACATCCATTACTACAAGTAGGTTAGCTACTGAAGCTATCACAAACGTAGCGCGTGATAGCCTCGTTTTGAGACATTTTTTCTCTCTTTGTCCTACCGTACGTAGGTATGCCTTTACTTGAAGGAAGTGTAGTAATATGACTAGTGGGTGCGTATGTGGTTGAAAGTGAACTAAAACTAAGATTGTGAGCAAGCTGTCAACTACTCCATTGAAAAGTTTCATTGAACTTGAAATCCAACGTCTTGCATAGAGATATATCATTCGCACTTCAATATTGAAGAGCCGGCTGGCGTGTCATTTGGTCTGACATCGGCTTTCAGATTTTTGTGAATCGCGGGAATTCAATCGTGAGGGTTTGAATATCACACTCTTTTTCTTCTTGTAAAAACTTCAATTGGTTGCACAGAATTTTTGTGCTTGCGCGCAACCAGTATTCGATAGATAGTAAATTTTTAATTTGCATGATATGGTTCTTTCAGGTTTCGGATGTTCATGCTTTGAACCACGTGATCATCTAAGAGGAAGGAAACTGTACCATTTGTATCAATTTGTGTGATGGTGCATGGGCCCTTGTTTCTTTCTTCTAAAGCAGCTGGAATTTTCTTTTCATTGTTCATCATAAATTGGTCTCCAACATGACAATCATGCAACTTCCTGTGGCTATTTTCTTTTCGTAGCATTCTTGTCAATTTGGGTTTGTCTTTTATTTCTGACCATGGTCAAGTCCGTGAGCACGGGGATTGGAAGGAACATGTCTTGATGGAATACAAGGGAACCTGGCCTCATTCCAAAAGTCTTGTTGATGGTTGATCTAACAGCAAACTGACCGGACGCAAAGACACTATCAACAATGTCTGTTGCTTCCTGAAGGGTCTGTGGTGGATTTATTTTGGTATTGAGCTTGGTTTGCATTGCCAACTTGATGGTGTCGTGTACTCTTTCAAGAACTGTGTTTGCTTGTGAGTTTTGAACTGAGCAAACTTTGGCTTTGATTCCAAGGTTGTCAAGGTGCATGTGGAAGTCATGGCTCATGAAGTTGGTTCCTTGGTTGATGATGCAATTCACTGGTTTTGAGTATCAGGAAAGCCAGCCATTGTCAAGGGCATGGACAGCCATGAGGCCAGTTGGATTGACTTGTGGTGTGCAGATTATTTCCAGGAGGTTGCTGCACATATCCATGATGGTGAATCCATTGAATGTGGTTGTTCCATGGCCGGGGATCTTGATCATCCAAGGGCTGATTCCATCAATTGCAATGGTATCCCAGGGAACATATTGGTGTTCCTTGGTTGGAAGTTGGCCGTGGCTTTGGTGGCTGTTATTGTACCTTTGGCAAGCATCGCAAGATTTGCAGAAGGCATTGATTTAGTCTTTCAAGTTTGAAGCATATACAAATTGGTTGATGGTCCAATACAATCTTTCAGCACCAGCATGACCAAGCACATGGTGGTAATATTTGATTGTGGCTTGTACTTGGCTCAGAGGGAGTACAATTTTCTTGTGGCCATTGGATTCAACAATTCTCAAGTCGGTATCATTGAAATTCTCAGTTGTGTATCTTGGATTGGTCGAGATATGTAGATTGGCAGCTTGGTCGTCTTCTACAAGCTGAGCAAAGGCTAAGGGATACATAGGGATGTCTTCTGGGTAGTTGATGAACAAGTTGGAGAGGGAAGCAGTTGGATTGTCCGTTGGATTGGTTGCGGTTTCCAAAGCCAAAGTCGAAGTTGGAGATTCCTTCTTTTCCTCCAGGGATTGGTGACTCAGAAGCCTTGAGAGCGCATCAGCAATCACATGTATCAAAGTCCACCATATCTACATTGAAGAGATCTACCCAAGGTTCTAGGTGGAGGTGGTGTTTCTTCTGGTTCGTCAATGAAGACACACATGTGTTGCTGTGGCTCATGTGAGGTGTTGCCACAAGATGATGAATTGCTTGATCAATTGCTGTTGTTGCTGTTGAGGTTGCTGTTGAAGTTGCAATCATTCACATGATGCGTGTCATTGTTGTTATTGTTATTCCTGTTAGGTCGGTTTGGATTATTGGCATTGAGGTAGCACTGTCCCCAAGCATGGTTTGCACCCGGGTGAATAGGGCATGGTGAGCTATTGGCTACTCTCGTGGAGGGATTATTGTTGTTGTTGTTGTTGTTGCCTTGGCTGTTGTTGGATCCTTGTTGTCGGTTTTGCCCGCTGTTGTTGTTGTTGTTGTTGTTGTTGTTTGATTGGTTGTTCCTTGTTTTGGTATCTGTTCCTCATCCTTGTCATGATCTGTGTAAGGGTGTCCTCATAGGGAGAGTGGTGTTCTTCATAGGAGTCCTTCCATTTGGTCGGCATGGATTCAAAAATCAAACTCTTGAAGTCTTTGTCATTGATGGCTGCATTCTCAGGTTTCACCAAACAAGAACCGAGAAGCCAGAAGCCAGAAGCATGGATTGAGAAGAACTAATCAACAATCAACCGGCAATTGGGTTTGGGGCAACAATCAACAATCAACTGATGATCGGATTCAGGGCAATTGGCACTTGGTGATTGGGTGGAAAGAAACATTCAACAATCAGTCTGTTTCATACTATTGATACAACTTTGGATGCATGCAATATTTCCCCATTCAGCACCAAAAACTGCTAGACATGACAACTGGTATGGGGAAACTCGTCTTTTGATTGTACAATTTGCCAGCACTATGATGCATTCTGATGTCAGTACCATCACACATACAGTGACACAAGATACTTTGGGATACTCAAATTTTTGAAACACAGCCAGAGGACAATCACAATCATGATCATGATTATGATCATGATCTAATATTGTTATACAGAGATGTGGAATTACCTCCAGATGGAGGGAATAGCAATGAGGAAGGCGACCAAGCAAGAGGGTTTGATGTACTTGATGAACTGGTTGGAAAAAAGGAAAATTGGATGTCTTGTATCCCAAGGGAAGTTTATTTCCTCAAGGATGGGGTTGCTTTAACAGATAACTACAATTACCCAAAACCTCCTCTAGATTACACTCCCCCTCCTCTTAAGCCAGGATAACCTCCCTTTGATGTGGCTGACAATCCGGCATCCTGGGGTAGATATTGCTTTGACCAAAAATTTAACAGGAATGGTAGCTATCTCTATCATTCCATGCCAAATACCTGTACTCCCTTTAACAATGGGGAAAACCTTGGTACTGTTCAAAAATATGAAGAAAGCTGATGGACATTCCATTATGTAGGCTGGAAAGCTGAGGAGGGCAAATACAAGTATCAATCTGGAACAGCTACAGAATTGTTTCCCTCCAACAGAAAAGGTTCTTTAGATAAGGAAAAGCTTCATAGGTATGGTCTAACTGCAGATAGGATAAGGGAGAAGAATGCTCTTTTCTTCTATCAATTGGTACTCCCTCTTCATTATTCCTCAATGAGTGGTGTGCATGGTGACAAAAGAAAGTCTTTCTATCCTTTGGTCACCTCTTACATCAACATCTATTCCAATACAAAGAATGATGGATATGGACACCAGGTTGAGAGGATACGCCATGATGAAATAGTTCACTTCAATGGTGTTATGTTCATACATGATGTGTGTGGTGGAAGCAGTAACAACATTGGTAGCCAATGGGCATCTGACAACTGTTTGTATCATAAACTCCTTGCTGAGAAAATAAAGGATTGGAGGTGGAGAGAGATTGAAGAGAACCTGAAGTTGTGCAATAATTGCAAGGAGGAGTTCAGAGTCCCTTTCAATCCTGCTAACAAGTTTGATCTGGTTTATCAAACCATTGTTAATAATAGTAACTACTTAACCAAAAAATCATGCCTCAATCTTGTAATAGATGAATCAACTTGGGCTTACTATGGTTACGGAGGCGAGTTGGTGAATTATCTAAAGAATAAGATGGTTACAAAGGGAGGACAGAGTGTTATCTTAATGGATACTGATCGATTACGACCTCGAGGTATTCTTCTTAGGAACAACAATTACAAATATGCAACTTGTTTCACAAGAAGGGGGCAATCAGAAGTGTATGAGTTGATGACTAAGTGTGTCTTACCAGAAATAGGACCTGGAAAGATTTGGTCTGAAGCACCGGATGTAACAATTTACAATTTTTTCAATGGAGATGCCATATTTGATTGGATCGGAGGAATGGGTTTGTCTATGACTGGTACCGTGGCAAGAAAGTGTCTTCCAAAAGGTGTCACTACTCGTTACTTTCATAAGAATCCTGCTCCAGATTACAAGAAATCTAAAGCTAGGGTAGTAGTGCAGCTTTGTAGTCGCATTGTGTATGTTCAAAGATTTGGTTTTTCGTAGGAAAGAACCCATACATAGGTGTCCATTGCAGCTTCCAAAGTACTGGCTCCACAAACATTGGGAGATGGGGAGACATAACAAAAAGAGGAAGTGGTGTATTGAAATGAATCAGAGTAGAGAGCTTTATCTCCACACCTACAAGAAGCTTGATTAGACTGATAGTAAGATATCACGCGCAAGTGTTTTGTATCAATCATGGAAATACTACCATTCAGCAATAAATCATGCTAAGGCTTTGGCTATAGCAGTTGCCTATGGCATCTATATCAAGTGTACAGAAGGTCAATTAGTTCCTGATTGGAAGATGAAGAAACCAATGACAGCTCATCAGTTTCAAGCAAGACTAGTAGAACAGATGATACGGTGCCATCCGTTAAATGACTTCTATCCGGGTGATTCAGCACTTCAAAAGCATCCCGAGCAAACACTTCTAGTAGCAAGGGCAAGATATACTAGAAAGAGTAGGACAGACAAAATGAGATCATTTCCTGTAGAAGTAGAAGATGGGAAGCTAATGAACTATCTTTCACCCAAAAAAGTTACACATGATGCGATGAAGAATGGTCGACTCTGTATAACAGGATGTAAGTTGAAGCATCATACAATTCATAAGGTGGGGTGAAAATCTGCAAGACAATGTCACACAATGAACATGCACATTCTTTGGAAGGTACAGGGATGACAATGGTAAACCTGTTGCAATATGCTCAACATCTGCTAAAGGTAAAGATAACAAAATAATACATTGATGGTGTTTTCACGAGTTTCATGATCCGGCACATTTTGGTTTGGGTAGAAAAGATTTTACTACTGTGAGGTGTAATAAACAAAAGGGTATGAAATGGAGCCCCACCACCACAGTGTAAATCAAAATGAACAGAAAGTATGTCTATAATCTAATAGATAGAGAAGACTTACTAGCAAATGAAGAAGCGGAAGAAGAAAGGGAAGAGTCAAGGCATGCGCGGAATGCAGCATCTGCTGTTACACAATCACCAACACAGTCAACAACACCAACAGAGACAGCACCTACTAGAGTGATAGCTGTAACAAGTGGTTTGGAAGCAACAAAACGAGGAATGCAACTGGCTTACATGTAGATGATCCGGCTTTGCTGTCAAATGGGAGGAGAAGTATCTTAGTTATCAATTTTTAAAAGCAAAGTGTAGTGTATTGAATGAAGGAAGATTTCTTGTTTGGGTCTTCCTCATCCTCATCCTCCTATTCCTGTTTAGTTGCAGGAGGGGACTTGGACCCAAGTAGATTAAATGTATCATACAGAGAAGGAGGCTTTGGAGCATACAAGTCTGTACAGCAGAAATTCTTGTGACGTTTCTATATCCTTCTTTTCTGTTGCTTCTTTGGCCCACCTAATCTTGCTATTCCAACCACTCCCCCATTCTTCATGGGCAAACTTTACAGCACACATGGTATATGCTGATTCATCACAGGATCGACCACACAAAGTCTTGTGGATTCCAATGAACCAATTCTTTTTATCCACGAAAGTCATCCCTTTAAGGACAGTCTCACCAGAGTCCATTGCACTCCTTGCCATGGTTGCTGCTGTAGCAACAAACCCTTTTCTTAGACAAGTTGCTAATCTGCATCCCATACAGTGTGCTTCAGCAAGACGCCCCAATACCTGCGTGCTCTTTGTAGAGGTCAATAGTTGTCAATGACAAAGACTTTAGATGGATAATCATCAATGGCTTTGCTGCAGGCTTCTTATCCTCTTTTTTATCTTCATCACAGCCGTGGGGGTTGTTGTTGTTTGCCTTCTGGACAACACCCTTTGTAAAAAGAGATGCAAACCTTTCCTTCCTCTTCTTCAATTGCTTGTGCTGAAGTTCTGCTTCTTTCATTAAAACCAATTTAGACTTGGGAGATCAGGGGATGATGTCAATGGAGGGGTAGGAGGCAGCATTGGTGGAGGTTGAACAGAGTCATCCCTCACAATTTGGATCTTCCATTCATAGCCCGGGTTGATGAACTTCACGGCGTTCTCAGCACACCGGGCAAGTGAAGCCAAATGCCACTTCATCTTCATTGCGTGTTTCTTTTTAATTCTTCTCTTGATCCTATTTAGGATTCTCTTGCTATTAAAAAGCTTCCGAGCCTTGAAGACAGTCTTGTGTCCTGGCATTCTTGTAGTATTAACTTGGCTTCATTTGCTGTTTATCACCCATTGACAGGGTAGGGGTGGTGTCAGCACCATCAAAGGAGGAGACAACAAATTGTCTTCACAAATATCAGGGTAGATTTCCCCCACTTTTAACTCAGATGTAGCAATAGTCATATCATTTTTGTTGATTGCGTTGAACAAACTGCATTTTAATGACAACAAGTGATCTCCAAAAAGAAACCGAATGGTTGATATGAAATTTCGGAATAAATAAGGCAAAAAAATGGCACCCAAGATGCATGTGACACCCATCAATATTTGATTGGACACCAGTTGATTGCCAACCTAGACAGCAGATATTGGTGGTTCCTTGACATCTTCTGTTCCGGCCTCTGAAAGCATATCACTTCAATTTAGATCATGTACAAGAAACTACGGAGTCATTGATATGAGAGAAAGAGTATGCCATCAATGGCCTTTTCACGAGATAAACCCACTAAAACAGGGGCGCCAAGGACCTGGTAGGCGCAGAAAACTGTCACAAAATTTTAATCAAACAAGTCAAAGCAAGAAAAAAGCACCTTAAAAAATGCTGTCGGTCAAAAATACGCATACTGTACTTACATACGTTCTACAGGAATTACATCCATTCTACACTTGAAAAGTTACTTATACTCCTCCAGAGATAAAAATGACTTCAAGTATCAAGACATCTACGTCACATCATGTGTTCTCTGTCTTATGACGAATTGCACATGATCTATGACCGGTTTAGACATCCCTACATACAACACGAATATTACAGGAATACCGGTCCACTACACAAAATAGTACAATAACAGAGCAATCTCACGATATGCTCACATCTCTTTAAATTTAAAATATTCGTTATACCTATCCGGTCGATTTTTAGAGTAACAACAGGTTATAGAGCCCTTATAACTCGCGCTGTTGAGCGTATACCTTAAGAGCCTCGAGGCCCAAAAAAGGGTGTGTAATTATAGGCATTAATAACACCAATAAGCCTCACTCTGAAGTACGTACAATCATATACTGTTAGAAAGAGAATTCCATGAGCTTCTTTCTAACAAGCTACTAACCGTTATTGTTAGAGCCACACTTTAGAAATTATTACTCAGTAAAGCTAAAAAGGCTAGTACCGGTACATTGCAGCTCTTTTTTTTTTGCCTGCCGCGACCAGACGATACATGAAATGAAAAGGAGAATGAGAAGCAACAACCGAATAAACATAATAGCCAATCAGAAATGTTAAAATGCGCATAGTTTAAAAACTCTGCATGTTCTGTTTTTAGTTGAGAGTTGATTCTCAATGAAACCTTGATCCATTTTTGTTGAGATTTGGTTCTCAACTAAAAGCAGACCTCCAAATCAAATATTTTGATTCGCTATTCATTTTGAACTAAAACTCTAATTATTTTGGACTAAAACTCCTGTGTCCCGCCATTATTCTTGTGACTATTTTTGTTTTGTTTTTAGCTCAGGCTACATAGCCACCACAAGTTTCATTTCAACAGCAACAAAAATTCATTTTGTTTTTGTTCTAGTATGTATAGCCACAGCCTTAGGAGGGGTGTGACTCATGGTCTGTCTGTTATCCATTTTTGCTGCATTTTGCGCGTGGGCAAAAAAAACTAGAAATCCATGTGTGGTCAAGTTAGCCAAAAATTCACACAAGTAATGGTTCTCTCCTCCTAAATCACTGCATAACACTAGTAAACTTTTCAATTTTCAGTTAATAACCAAGTGGCCAAAAATCAATGTTATACACCATTGAAATAATCCATCTACACCAGTTTTTAACGCTGAATCTGAATATGATACCATTTTTCAAATGCTTGCCAGAACAAGTGGTAACATTCTACTTCAGAAGTATCATGTCGTGTGCAGCACTGAACATGTTTTGCTTTTAAAAATAATGCGCACCCTCAGATATACCTGTTAAGATCTTTGGTTGTACCGGTACCAGAGCGTGTACATTTCTGGTACTTTTGCTCCAAACATGCACCAAAATCCCTGTCATGCACTGAAAATTTCTTTACTACCTTGACAAGCTCATACATCACACAAACAAGATTCAGGATTCTTGGGGAATCATGCATATATGTGGGCTGAACTCCACTGGTCCCCCTTTGTAATTTTCTCAATTGTTTTAAATTAATGTCGAAACTCATAATATTTTGTACGCACAGTACATCTTCCTACCCCACTGGCAACTGTTTCTGATCTGTTTGCCTACAACTGAATTTTATGGCTGAAGCAAACATTGCATGGTCGTAATTGCTGAATTGGTTACTCATTTCTATTCCTTCTGGCTACTAATGATGGTCCGCACTCCTAAATATCAGGTTTATTGTAAATGATGCTACTTGTACTCACCTCCGATTATGATCGGTCACAGGAAAGAAGAAGGTCACCAAGAAGAAGAAACCCCCATTGTTTACTGCAAGATGAAGAAAGAAGACAGGAGTAATTGTTTTGCCTGCTTTTCTGAGCCACATTTCACATAAATGAAACATGATATTCTTAATTACTACTGGTGTTTTGGGGTAGACAATTTTGTATCTTCCCTACTATTCATCAGAAGTTTGAAGAAGCAAGCGGACGCTATTGAAAAACTAGGTCTAAAGAGCACCCCTAACAGTCCACTGAATAGTGGTCTAGTACCAGAGGAGCTTGACAATCAAGTTATGTATGACCCTTCTGTCAAACTGATGGAGCGTGTCTCGATTGGTTGGGAATTAAATGGCACTGACAATGACTCTGTTTCTGATGATAATTGTTTTTCTCCCTACAACGACAATGGCGCAGAAGGAATTGACAGCAAAGTTCCCCCTCCTTTGAGTGTTGATAGAGAAGGCAACAACATGCCTGTTGATGTCTCCTCTCCTTATTCGAATACGAACACGGCAATTATGACTCCCATTGCTGGCTCAGAGAACTTCCTGGTCATCCAAGATCTTCATTTCTGGAATGATTTGTGACGTGTATTCATGACTCCGTCTCACATCTCAGCCTCAGTCTGTCCCAATACATGAGAAGGAAAACAAAAACAAAATAAAAATGTTAGCCAATCAGAAGCAATATGGTCTGTTTTCGTTTTGTTTTTAGTTGATGCTGTGTAAAGCTGTGATAACGAAAACGAAAATCGCTCTTAGTTTTGGTCACGTTGAAAAAAATGGTAAACGCTACCGTACGCAGCAATGACTAAAATCAAAACGAAAACACGGTATTTGATTCATTTGACTCATCTTTACACAATTTATGCGAGACAGTTTCGTTGAGAAATTCAAAAAAAACGAAAATGAATCGCCTGTAAGGTTAAAGACTTAAGGCCATTAGCCAATCACAATCGTCCCTCATTTTCGTTTTCGTTCTCAATGGTGTTCCTAAGGTTAACCATTTTCAACATAACCTAAATAAAAATCGTTTTCGTTTCACGTATTTTTGGACAGCAGCCTCAAATTCGATTGGTTCGCATTGCGCACAATATTTGAGCGGTTCGCAATACTTACAATATGTTCCAGGTTCACCGGGATCATAGCATAATTTTAACATCATCTAAACTCTTACCGGTACTCGTACCGTACGTACGAGATTCTCTGTTGGGTCCCGAATTTTTGGCGCTGAGAGCGATAGGAAACGCCGTTGGGTCTTTTTGGCGCTCAATAGTCGACTTAAGCAGTATCGGCGTCCAGGGATACCTCGCGAGAGTCTCCGTTGGAAAAAACATGATTCGTTGGAAGCATTTTACTATCAATCGCACAACCAGAAATACGACGCAGGAAATGGCCTTGCTGGCGTTCTTGGCAGAAGATTCAAGCATATGGACATCTTATATTAGATGTAGAAAGTAGGGAAATCATAGTAAAATGACTTATTACATAGGCCCTGGGATTCAAATCATTTGTATCCCTCTAAGTACCGTAATTTTATCGTTTTTATTGCTTTGGTGCTTCTCATCCAACAGAAAAGAAAAAAAATGCTTCGGTGATGATGATGAGACGGAATTTGGAGTTTCCGTAAGATTCTACTGTACCATACAGCGTTGTGCTTACTGTAACCGGTATGAAGACGTGACTTTCAGAATACTTTTGCGGGAAAAAATCCAATTGTTTCGAGTTACGCACCAATTCTCCCACCTCACACAATTTATTTTTCTCCCTGCGCAACTACCAGTACCTTATCCAACCCTCCACCATGATGAAATTTGCCTCCATCCTCCTCATTGCCCTCGCAATTCTTACCACCAGTGCCGACGCTGCCAGGCGACAGCTCCGAGCCCGTAATCTTATCGAGGACATTACAAGTGATATCGATGCCGGCGTTCTCAACCGAATCAAGCAACGCTACGGTAGCAAGACCGAGGTCGCACCTCATGAGCGATCCCTTGAGGAAATGTCCATGAGCATGTCTATGTCCATGAGCATGAGCATGTCCATGAGCATGAGCATGTCCATGAGCATGTCGATGTAAGGGATGCAAGAAGAATACAAGGTACTTCTCCAGAAAGGTCGTGCAATCGCGAAACAGCGAGATGCGATTGCAACACCACATCGTGCAAAGCCTCATCGATGTTGGTGACAGTTTGTCAGGAATTTTCTTTCAAGACACCAGACCAATGGATGGATGGATGGATAGATCGGCGAATTTCTCCAGACATGCGGTTAGAGCGCGGGTGGCTTTTCTTCGTTGGAGCGAAGACGAAGCACGGGAATCAAATATGACTCCCCAGTTAGATTTTAGATCAACGATCGTTTCTGATGTTGTAAGTGTTAGTTCAATGTTGTAAGTGTTAGTACAGTATAAACAAACAACTTAGAATTGCCACCACATCATTTGTGCTCTGTACCCCACAAGTTAGGATGTAGTTGTTCTATCATTATCAGTCTCCAGCCCATAGGACTGTTCCGTTCGGCATCTCGCACCGGAGCACTCGATCAGCCGCCTGGTCTTGGACGCAAGGGCTTCGACGCAGAGAGGAGAGGCCTGTTTGATAAGGTTGTTCAACTCGTATGGATCGGAATCCAAATCGTACAATTCCCGTTCTAGTGGTTCAGTTTTGGTGTTGGTCCAATCGGCGCGGCAATCACGAAATTCAACATATTTCAGATTTGCAATATGATTCAAGGGGAACAGGGGTGTCACGACAGTTTCTTCCAGAACGACTCTTCGTTGGCTTCTTCGTTTCGTTGTGCCTAGTTGTGTTGTTCGTCGTCCGATTCTGCTTTGGGTTCGGTTGGCTCGTAGATCATTCGTTGCACGTGGTGCTCCCGGCATGATCCGTAGTGCCACGAAGGAATGGTTGTAGGTGTCAACCAGATGCTGGTACCGGACCACGTTTCCCAAACTCGTGTACTCGATCAGGAGCGATGTGGATTGCTGTGTTGCTGTATTTGTCAAAATGGATTCCGAGTAATATGGTGGCATTAGGCATTGGTTTGCGACTGGCGCTCCGGTCACCCCGACTGCGAGTGCCACGAGGGCTGTTGTCCACTTTGTTACCTCTGCTCTGGCGGTGATCCATCGATTCTTGCTCTTTTTCTTTTTCTTCCACACCACTGTGATCCAAAATCCAACCAGCAAGGTTAGTTCCATCCATAGTTTCCGGAACAATGTCTTGGGAATCATGCTGACCGGTTGCCAATCCCAACAGTGTTGGCATCAGGTGAACGTGAGAGAACAGAGCTTCTAGACGTTCCTTCCTGGGTGTGTTGCTTTTCCCGCAACCATTTCCGTCGTCGTCGCTCCCACGTGTGGAAATTCCGGGACCTCGAATCATCATTGGAACCCGAATATCGTTTTCGTACGGGTGGAGCTTGCACTGAGGCATCCGAAATTGTCCAAGTCTATACCCATTGTCGCTCGTAAACACGATATAGGTCAAATCTAGGACCCCGAGTCTCTCAAGAGTTCGCATCAAGTCTTCAACTAGATCGTCAACGCTCAGCAAGGTCTTCAGTCGAGAGACGTACAACTGGTCGACCTTGGAGGCTTCCAGTTCAGTAAGGGGTGTCTGGTTCCGGACCAACCAGTGATGGCGGTCGGTGCCGCCAGGGACAGTGGTGGCATTGTAATTCGGCGTTCGGGGTGCCATGCGTTCGGAAATGGTGACATTCTGGTACCAAGGGGCTGGTGTGGCCATGGGAAATCCGTTCCCGTCTTGGATATGCGGTGCCTTTACGGAAATCAACGCGAAAAATGGATTGTCTTGGCCTTTGCTCTCTCCGCCGCTTCCACAAGGTGTCCCCTGGTGACCGTTGACGTGATTGTCGGTTTTTCCATTTCTCCTTGGATTGCAGACAACCTGTCGTTCAATCCACGACAAACTCGCATTCCCAATCACCGATGTCGAATAGCACGACATTCCCGTCGATTTCGTACAGTTGTCAAACGCAACTCGTTCGATCCCTGTTCTCGTACCGTGCGTGAAGGTCGGGTTCAGGTATTCGCCACCATCATTGATTAGCATTTCGTCCACTCCATTCGGTACAAAGCTCGTGGGATTGTGCGTGTTCAAGAGCTTTCCGAAAATTCCAACACTGTAATTCAGATTCCAAACCTCTGAATCGGTTCTAGTCGCATTGGTGCGGTTCTTGTCGAAAGCAGACACGGGCGCCAAAAAATTGGAAAAGAAATCCCGGTCCCAAAAGGGATGCTTTGGATCGTCCTCGACATCGACGTGCATACATCCTTTGTGCATCGATGCCGCGTCTGCGTCTACCTTCAAGTTGTGGTACATTTTTCCTGTGAGTAGCTCGGCACGGCTCGCACAGCAGACGGGTGTCTGAACAAACCAATTGGAAAAGGTTTTTCCCCCGCCATCTCGACCCAACCACTGGCGGGTCCGTTTTAGGGTGGAAGCACGGGATCCGCCCAGAGTCAAATCGAGATCGTCCGTGAGGACAATCACAAAATTGGGCAGTCGTTGTTTGGTTGGAATCTTAGTAGCAGTGCGACTGTGACCGCGCTCAGAGAAAGTTTGGTGTTTCGGGCTTGTTTCCTGTGCAAGGTACGGCAGCTCTCTGTCGAACCTCTCAGATTTGGACGATGTTGTTACAGTTTCTGCAGCATCTACTACCCGAAGAATGCCGTTCATCGACACCGACAATGATGCGAGTACAGATATTCTTGTTGCTATTGGAACCCACACTGCTCCCGTTGTCCCCGTCGTGGCGAGCAAGAACAGCGAGAAACATATACACTCGCAATTCATGCTGGCAATCTCCTCGTTGAATTAATCAGTCCTTCGCTGCGGGGCAGATAGAGTTGCGATTGTTTTGCTTTCGTCTCCTGCTTCTCGTCTACAGAATCGGGTTCGAAGACCTTGGTGGTTAGAATCTTTTTCTGGTGCTTATTGCACTTTGAATATCTGATACTTGCCGGCACGACGACCGTCGATTGATGTCCACCCTCTTCCGTGATGTTCCTTGCACGTCATGGTGAAGCCTAAGATACCAGTATCCAGCACTCCGGTAAGAAACAGGAACAACCGACGGAAAAGATTTTCTCGGTTTTTGTTAACTTTTTCGTTCTCAAGTACGAGTACCGTACGGTACTCGTACCGGTACGATTACTTGTACGTACGTACCATCTAAAATCCGTACATACTCGGTTCAAATTGGGGCGTGTATTTTCTGTCTTAAAATAAAAGTTATGTCACTAGCATATTCTTCTTTTTGGTTGCAGGTATTTTCCTGCCACCATAGTTGGCAAACCATGTGCATCGGGGATTCATTGCGCACTAGCGCAACTTCAAGCTGTCCCCTTCAAATGTTTGCAGCGTCTGCTCCTGCGCTACAGTTGAACTGGTAGTTGGTCCTCCTATTCACCCGCCCACATCTCATAGAGGCCTCCCTCCCTTAGTAATTATTGAGGGATATTCTTTGTTTTCAGGGGTTTTGTGGCTATTCTTAAGCATACATATTGCACAATTCCTGCATACCTGTTGTATGCATCCTTCTGCTCCCATTTTGGTCACATCCCCCGTGCTACTTATCTCCACATGCAATAGCTGGATAGCTCACGTAACCGGGCCCCGGCTAGCAGCTTTGTTAATAAATCTGTCGTGTTTGTCTCCCCAAGCTCTTTACATATGCTTACCCATCCTGCCATGATAATTTTGCATGCCTTGTGGTAGCATATGACATTCGATTTCTTCATTAACATGCTTTCTGACTCATTGTCGCAGAACACTTTGCATGCTCCATCAATTGGCACGCCCAGCATCCTCAATTTGTATCTCAGCCCTTCAATTAATTCAATTGCTATTTGCAGCACCACCACTATCTTGCTCCTGAATGTCGATGTCTTGACAGTGTTTTGTTGCTTCAAGAACCACATGACTGGCGCGTTGTTTAAGTACAAAATCACCCCAGTGTGTGACCTTCTTGTTTGCTTACATCCTGCATGGTTGGCGTCTACAAAACAAAACATGTTTGCCGCTTTTCCCCTTCCTTCAGGTCTATCTGCCGGTATGGACTCCATTGCATCAGGGTAGAACTCAAACCAGTTGTAGTCCCCAAAGCATTGTTCATCAATCGTGGGGATTGTATCATCAAATACTAACTTGGATGTCCCATACTGCTTCAGGTATGCAAATATGTGGAACACCTGCTCTAGGTGTCCCTCCCTTGCCTGTGCTAAATACCTCCACAGTAGCAACACTATGACTAGGATATCTAATCATCCGAGCTTGCATATCCATCTCAGTACCCCGATTACCCCCTGATAGTAATTCTTCTGTGTTGCATCCAGTTCAGGGGATTGGTCCAGTTCTCGTCAGTACCCTGATGATAGTTGTGTCGCTGTTTTGGTTGGCAGTTGTAAATTGGCCTTGGCCAGCTCACTCTCCACTTATTGTATAGCTTTCTTTGTATACTTTGTGGACAGCATTACCCATCTTGGCTTCTCTGGATGTTCTGCGTTGGGTATCATTACCTTCTCAATTGTGGTCCCTAGATATAGTTCTGGCTCCATTAGGTACCCCGGTTTTAACTTAAACATACCGTCAATTGCATTGAACATGGCCTTGGTATTGGTAGACATGCCACATAGATTGTCCACATATGCCAGTAAGTACTCATAGTACTTTCCCCCATTTTTTTCACCATCAACCACATCTACTGGTCTGGATCTGCCTTGCTTGATAAGTACCCTACTAGTAGTCACAACTTCTGTCTCAGGTAGGCATGGAAACTTGCACCAGCCACTTCTAGTAGGCTGAACAGCGCCCGAACAACCTTGCCCAGTTTGCCCTCGCATGAGCCAAACTCCAGTCCACACTTAATGCAGTATATCAAGGTTGTTGAGGGCTCCCAGCAAGAAGAACAACTGGACCAAGTCCCTTGATGGGACAGATGAATAGCAGTTCTCTGTTGGTTGTTTTCTAACCTGGTGACCATCTGCAGTCATCCATGCTTTGCAATCCAGAGCGAGCTTCACGTCAAAGATCACGTGGTATATTAAGTGTTCATATCCAATAGATGACGATGTGTCATCTATCACTTTAAATGCAATCCGGTTGTTTTTTATCTCGTTCTTGATTGTATTCCTCCATAGGGTGTCGTTATTCATTCTGTCAATCTCCAGGGCTTGCTTGACTGAGTGTGGGAGTTCTATTCCATACTTTTGTGTCCTTCGCTAATACTTAGACCTGACCTTGCAAAGCAGTCGGTCCCTCCTTTCCAATACATCCTTGATCGACCATATGAATGCAGGTTCTTGCTTCTGCTATATTGTTGTTGGTCAAAAATCGAGCCAATGAAGACCCTCCTCCGACCCATCTATTTCCCCTCCAATAGAAGGGAGGATGAGGGTGCACATGTACAGATACTACTGTATTCAAACACCAGCATGTTACTCTACTGATTTGCTGACCGGGAATGGCAATCAAAGTCAAGGGTGATTGACTTGTTCCACCTTGTTCTTACTCAACCACTTCATCCTCTTTGCCAACCATACCTCCTCTGGGCAATTTCGATTGCCAGTAGGAATTTGTTTACGGTAAAGATTGGTGTATTTCCTACAGAGGTTTTGAACATTTCTGTCAGTATCAGGGAAGTTGTCTATGGATTTGGGCAATTGCATCCCAGTCTTTGATTATAACGGGAAGGATTGATTTGATGGTGTGTACCAATTGTTCGGTTTTGCTGTAGTTGCTCACCCTGGACTTCCATCCTCCTTCTCTGGCTGGGGGCATGCTGATGGTGATGATATAAAAATTATGTCAGGAGCTGAATATGTATCTCCTCCTAATAGAACCAAAGTTGTATGTAGTTATCATTCGTTTGTTTATCTATTATCTATTCCTTTTACATTGCCGGAAAGAGTTATTGATAATGTTATGAGCCGAATATATTCCGGACCATATTCCTCTTCCAATTGCTAAACTGTAGCCTCTTTTTGTGGGGTATCTCACATCATAATTGGTTATCGTCTATCGGCATGTTCCGTGTATCCGGTGCACCTTTGTTCAGCGCCTTAAGTATTGAAACATCTGTTTGCTCAATTAATCGGAGCGTATGTGTGGCTCGCATCTACTCCACATTATCCACATCTTTTGTATTCTCCTTCCTGGGCCTTAAGTAATTAAATACTTATGGTCCTAATCATCCGATGCGCCCTATTTCAATACTTATTGCACGCACCTTGGAATTGTACCTCCGCGGTGTATTTACTCGGTCATGGCGCATGGCTCTTTCACGGGATTTAGTAATTCAATACCTCCTCCATCGTTGTCACATAGCAAAAGCTGTCACATAGCAAAAGCTGGAAAATATTTTGTAGTGTTATCAGCCAAAATTGGCGATCCATGATCCATTGGATTTGTGATTAGTCAGTTGGGAGGTTATAAGGGAATGACAAAAATTTCAGTCCGGTATTCCATGTGGGACTGAAAAAAAATCTGGTTAGGACCCAGATTCAGGTCGATGTGAATCTTGGTCCAAAAAGACAAAAGCCGAGGTACAGATCCAATCTGGGTAGGACCCAGATTCATTTCGGGAATCACCCAATACGATTTTTTTAGAAATTGTGAGATAATGGGTGATTCCCAAAATAGTCTGGGTAGGGGCCCAGATTTTTGTATTTCGGGAATGAAAATCACCATACCCAGATTTTGGCGGGCCAGTGTGCAAAGTCTCTTTTTTGGAATAAGGAATCCTTCACTCGGACTATCGTAATGGCCAAATTTGTCCACTTCATACAATTATAAATTGCAAATTGTTGTCTTGATACGATTAAAAATCTGGGTTGTTCTTTAAATGTGCTGGAAATTTTTAGCAACTTCTTTCAGTGGGTTCAGCTTCTTTCGGCGACTCAACCGATGCACCGATACACAATATTTGTTGATTGGTTGACCATGTCTCTTGAGTTGCTTGTTTGTTTGTATCTTTTGGAAGATGATGACGATGATGATGATGCGTTGGAAGAAAGGCGTCAAAGAGATAGGAGAACACCAAGGATAGCCCTTCGGCGCCATTCCGAGTCCCCCTTTCTTTATCTATTCCAGTCAGGTAACAACCAGGCTCTTCTGAACTGCTGTGGTGTCGACCACAAGGTCTTTCACGATCTCCTACGCATGTTTCAACCAGTATTTGATGCATACACCATCGACAAAAACACAGGATGCGTTCGAAAGCGGAAGGTCAATGTGAATGGAGTATGGAGTGGAAGAAAGCGTGAGGCAAATGCAACTTGCTGTCTTGGTCTAGTACTTCATTGGTTTAGAACACGAGGATCAGTCGCAAGATTTGTGTCTATGGCATTTGGACTCACCTCTACTGTTATGTACAAATGGTTGAAGTTCTCCAGAAAGGTTCTCTTGTTTGTATTGCAGAAGCATCCAAAGGCAATGGTTAAAGCCCCAACAGAAGAAGAAGTCAAGGAATACATTGCTGCCATTGGCGCCAAATACCCAAGACTTCAACAACGACGAGTCTTGGCCGCTGCAGATGGACTCAAAGTCAAAATTCAGCATTCGACGGATTGGATGGTTCAGAGTTACTTTTACAACAGTTGGGTCAGTGACACTTACGTCAACAGTGTCTTTGTCTTTGCGCCGGATGGTAGAATCCGCATTTGCAGTTTCAACTGCCCTGGTTGCTGGCATGACAGCACAATTGCCGATCATGGTGTTTACGATAAAATAGAAGAACTGTTTGTTAAGTTCCTTGCAATGGTTTGCGTCGACTCCGCATTTAGGGTTGCCACTGGGAGACTTCACTGCCTTGTGCAAAGTTCTCAGAATGATCCGGATACCGCAGAGGCTATTCTATTGAACAGAGAAGCAACATCCCTTCGCCAGTTGTCAGAGTGGGGAATGCGTATGATCCAGGGACAGTTTCCACGATTGAAAGACAAGCTCCTTTTGGAGGAATTTGGAGATCGGAAGGTCACAATGAACCTGGTGATTCTTCTGTACAATTACCAAACAAGTACCATTGGTCACAACCAGATCCTAAACGTTTTCATGCACGAGAAGGACGGATACTTCTCTTATGCTGACAATCTACCGGAATATGCCACCGGCATCTTCGAATAGTGAGGCGTTGAGCCGTTGAGCCGGTGCTCAGTAGCCGTTGGGTTCTTCGTTGTGGTTTGATGTTCGCATTTCGCTTTGAGTGGTCGAGTAGATTGTTCTTGTTGAGTTAGACCATGGTCAATTCCGTCTGTAGTAGATTGTTCTTGTTGAGTGGGACCATGGTCGATTTTGTCGGTAGTAGATTGTTGTTCTTGTTGAGTGGTACCATGGTCGATTTCGTCAGTAGTAGATAAAGATTAGTAGCTTATATTTGGACATAGCTTTTGCTGTTGCAAAGTTTGTGAATTATGAGCTTAGAGCTTCTTCTTGCTGGAAGGATAGCTTCAAGGATAGCCTACTAGTAGTAGCTGGAAGGATAGCTGCAAGAATATGAGTAGACACGAGTAGATACGTGTAGTAGTTTTGATCTGGATGGAGTAGTTTCGCTTTTGGTGTTCGGGTTCGTAAAAACCGCACGACTCCTTAAGATGGGTTCAACTCCTTAAGAGGGGTTCAACACAGCGCCAGACGGGTTAATCCCATCAGTTCTTCCATACATGGAAATGTGAATCAAAATGGGAATCGACATGGGAATCGTTGACTCCTATCAATTTGATTCCGACTGATTTGAGACTTTCATGTACTCCCACCAACTTTACAATTGCATGAGATATAACTAGTAGTTGCTAGTAGTTGCTAGTAATTCATTATTTTTACTAGTAATTCATTATTTCATTTTCTTGGCAAGTTGCAAAGCTCATAATTTGATTTCTTCCAAAGCCAAAAGCAACTTCCAAAGCCAAAAGCAACATCATGGTGGTAGCTTCCAAACAAGAACAACAACAAATTCTTAAGGCTCTTAAAGCCAAAGTTGAACGACAACACGAACAACGACTCACATGACAGATTGTTCAACACAAACAACAGATTGCTACATACCAACAACAGATTGTTAAACACCAGCTACAGATTGATAAAACCCGGCAACAGATTCGACAGGCTCTTTTTTGCCAGACTCTCGAAGCCCGAACCAATCAAGCAGTCTTTCATTCGTCGGATTCCGATTCGGATTTATTTGATTCCGATTCCGACTCCGACATTGCCATTAAACAAGAAGCAAATCCTTAAGTGGAATTGCCGGCTTGGGGGGAATCTTCAGCTTCATCTTCAGAATTGGAATTGGAAAGTTGTCGTACGAATAAGGAGGCAACGTCAACAATGGCGGACTTGAACGATTCCATCATGGCCTGCCGTTCTTCCCTATCGAGCCGGGATTGCTCTCTCCTTTGTTCCTTCTCAAGCTCGGAGTTCTCTCTCAAGAAAGGAAGGATCTCTTGGCCGTTGACTTTGGAGCTTTTGTACTGTCTCTTCGTGGCTCCTGCGGTGGAGGAAGAAGAGAAGCGCGAGCGCGAGCGCGTAAGCTGGTGGGGTACTGCTGGGGAAGGTGGTACGTGCACAAATGCAATCCCTGGGACCTCATTTTCGTTTGCAGTTGCTTCTTGTTTGGAAGGCTGACGTAGTGGCGGTGGTTGGATTGGTTGGGTTGGCTGAGTTGGCTGGGTCGGTTGGGTTGGCTGTGTTGGCTGGGTCGGTTGGATTGGCTGGGTTGGCTGGGTCGGTTGAGTCGGTTGGGTAGGCTGGGTCGGTTGAGTTGGCTGGGTTGGCTGGGTTGAATCCATTACTTGCGAAGGTTGACAGAGTGGGATTGGAGGAAGAAGAATGTCATTATCAGAGTCCTCATCCTCACTACCACTAGTACTCATGTTGTTGTTGTTATTGATGTATCCTTCTTGAATATCAAACGCCTCTTCTCCATCACCAATATCTGCCTTATCATAAATCAATTTTCTGATCTTCTTTGCCAACTTCACCTCCTCAGGGCAATTTGGATCGCCGGTTGGCATTTATTTCCGGTAAAGGTTCGTGTATTTCGTATGGAGGTTGGGAACAGTTCTGTCAGTTTCAGGGAAGTTGTCTTTATGGATTTGGGCAACTTGATCCCATTCCTCGGGACCAATGGGAAGGATGGATCTGATGGTGTGTAGCAATTCAATGAGTTCCGTTTTGCTGTAGTTGGTCACACCCAACCTGCGTCCAGCCCGTGCTCTAGTATTGGCGTTGGGTGCCATCGCTGATGATGATACGATATAAAAATTATGTACGGAGTTGAATATGTATCTCCTCCATCATCATTGTCACATAGCAAGAACACCAGCAGATAAAAAGAAGAGCAATATTAAATATATGATTTGATGGAAAATTTTTGTCGTGTGTAAGCAGCAGCGGCCAAATTTGGCGATCCGTTGGATGCGTTGGATGTGTGACTTGTCTGTTGGGTGAGTATAAGGGAATGAAATTTTCTTCAGTCCGGAATTCCATGCCGGTTTTCAAGCAAATCTGGGTAGGGACCCAGATCCCGGTCGACGTGAGCTCACGTCGACCGGTATCTGGGTCAAAATGGTACAGAATTAAATCTGGGCCCGGGCCCAGATCGAATCTGGGCCCCTACCCAGACTATTTCGGGAATCACCCAATGGATATGCAAAATTCTGGTATGTAGCCATCTGTGCATGACACCACGTGTCACGCATTCTTGGTTACCTTCTGGATATCAGGTTTTCTAATTGCTGACTTCCCGGATTAATTCCATTCTTCCATTTTCCATCATTTTACTCTTTCGGAAGGTATTTTGCACTGTATTTAAAGAAGGAATTTTGTGCGTATTTTGGAAATTTTGTTCCGTACAGTACGCATGACTTCCGGAATGAGTTGATCGGTTGCAAAGCCAATCGCTGAGACGTGGACCCCTTCGATGTCCATCATCTTGAGGCGCACCGAGCGATCATAGTGTAATGTCCACCACACACCGCCGGTGTAGTCTTCCACTATCGTTGTGGGAGCAATCACCTCTAGCGTGCTGGCGTCCATCACGCGGATTGCGTGGCGATTTCCCGGCCGCATCCCAACCATGTACAACGAAAGAGCGTACGGCTGTACACCGGTTCCACTTCCGGCGCCGGCGATGGTCACGTCTATCACGAGGCAGTTGATATCGCCACCACCTGTGTCCTCGATTCCTTCCCAACCCAAAAATCGTTTACCCCACCGGGTGTTGAAACCTTCTGGGAGGGGAAGATACACCGGGTCGGTATCGGAAAACCCGACCCGTTCTTTGTGGGGGTGCACCCACCCCGGATACCCGTGTTGTCCGATTTTCACGGATTCGACGTACGGGGGGAAACCCCCATTCATGCAGCATCCCAGCATAGTTTGTCGTGTTGTATCCCAGCATGACAAATCCATCACGTCCATGCACGAACAAACCGTCTCCTTGGCTGTCTCGATCTTGGTCGATGGTTGCGGGATAGTGGGGCATCGGGAACGGGGAAAACGAGTTAGTCGTCCTCGCAGAAGAATCGCGCTGGCTGTCCGTTTCGGTGCCAGTGATCTGGTTCTGATCTCCAACAGACTTTCGGTCATCCTCGTCCTCAGTAGGACTCCCTCGCAGATCATGCTTCGAATGATCGTATGTAGCAGTAATTGTGTGCGAACCAACACCATGGATGGCATGTTCGTCTAGGACGACGAAAATGTGTTCTCTCACACGCTGGATACCACGGTGAACGAGAATCCCAGAGGCTCGCTCGATATCAATAATTTCGCTGGCGGTCACTGGAACCCCGTTTACTACGATCGATTCCACATCCAAGGAAAGATCGATACCAGACTTTGAGACAAGACTATTTCGGATGCCAAAAAGTCCCCAGACATTCGAACGGATGGTTGCCTCGAACTTGTACGGTGGTAACGCGCGAGACTCAAGGGACTCGTAACTTTCATGCTTGATGCATGATTCTCCTTCACAGTCGTCGTCGGAGAAAGTCAATCGAGCCGTTACCGATATGGGGCCATAAGCAGTCGCAGTCGTAGTAGACACACTTGGATAGTTGCCAGAGACATAAGGCATCGCGATGAATTCTTGATATCCCGGCCTCAACGGATTTAACCCACCCAACAGCTTGGACAACCACGGTGTAACTCCAGATGCCCACGGGTGGCAATAACTCGGCAAATGTGGCGCTTGATCACCCTCATCCATGAACCGCAACCACTCGGGAGAACTAATTTCCCAGAAACAACCTCCCGTACTCAATTCCATCATAGGGCCCCAACACAACTCGATCGATTTGAGAGCATGTTCCATCCCTCCTTCCATGGTCCCGTAGGCTTGCAGTATAAAATATTGATTAAACTGGGAAAAAGAACACACCGTGACGGCATTATTGAGCGTATTTGTGTCATCTGTGGTCCCCATCCAATGCTGCTTGATTTCCTCTGGGGTTGCCACAAGCGCGTTGATTGCGTTTGCAGCCGAATGAACGCCGAATCCAGAGGGATACTCTGGGACGCGGCGGAGAGCTTGGGTCATGCGTTTGGACTCGCTTTGATACCGCTGTATCATACGCAGGAATTTCAGGGTCCCGTGGAGTCAAATTCAACAAGAGGTTAACAAAGTCGTTGCACACTCGTATGACCAATCCGGCAAACGCCAAAAGGCCTTCTCGTGTGCAAGCATCATCCTTCGAGTGGAAGCACCATCCATTGCCAACCCGATCATCCCAACCAAACCATGTAATGTCAAGATTGGGGTCCAAGAAATCCTCGATGCGCTTGTCTAACAAGAGAGAGATATCATTGACGAGGCTCTGTCGAACAAAACGGTAATCCTCGCCAACGTCGCCGTCAGTGTAAGTCGCCCAAAAGTATTCCATGGCACTGAGGCACCAATATAACGGATACGCCATGATAACGTCGTCCACCACATGTTTATGCGCGTTGTCTGTGGCCTTCAAGACATTCTTCAAAAGATATTTGGTCTCGTGACCGTAGAAGACTTCCAGAGCGGTGGCAATGGTCGGATGACCATCTCCTTGAATGGCCACCCGATCGCCTCGCTCGATCAAAATCGAGTTGAGCTGGCTTTGTTCGATGTTCAATCGAACTCCGTATGCACCCCAATAATAAGCTCTTGCGAGCACGGAACTCGAGGATTGAAAGCTACCGGTGTATTCGATAGGTTTGACCTTCGACACAATCGAAAAGTCGTCGATCGTGAGGGTGTTTCCAAGGCCACCACGTCCACGTCCTGTTCTCCTCATCCTCTGCGTTCGCGTTCAAAAATTCCACGTGCAAAAACGTGAACCGAACTCCCTCGTACAATTCCTCGTTTGTTTCGAGACGGTAGGTTCGGTGCCCCGTACTTGGTCAGTTCCCGCGTCTTTCCTGGATACGGGCGATTGAACTCCGAAATCGAAGCCGTGACCGTAGCGGTCGGATTCTCCTTCGTGAGATCGTCCCGACTCAAAATTTCGAACCAGGCAGCCCGTTCGCTTCCCCAATCCATCACAATCGTGCAATCGGAGACGACGGTCATCCTCGGGTGATTTTGTTCGGTGTTCCGATCTAGTTTTCGCGTTGCAGACGTTGACGTTGACGTTGCCGAAGACATGACCGAATCGTGTGGTTCCTGTTCCTCTGTTGGATGTTTTTCGTGTTCGGTCATCAAGCAGCCATCCGCAGGAATTGTCCATATCTTGACGGGAGTGTGTGATCTATAGATCTGAAGTGGAATTCCAACAAAATCCTCATTTCCATTATCGCTGTCCCCGATACTTTTCTTGTTCCATGTCATTGAGACCAAGGGATCGGGGGATTCCTCAACGGCCGGATTGCAGTCATCACAGCAATCATGCAAATATGCAAAGGGCTCCGGTGCTTCGTATTCATTAGAATTCGACAACGAGTGGTGGTTGCCATTCCTGCTGTTGCAGCGCGGTTCGTATTCCTTGATCTTGATCTTTGTCATCGATGCAGACGACGCAGACGCAGACGTAGACGCAGACACAGTGGATGTTGATGTTGATAGTATGTTGAATGAACTTCCTGTGTTCGCAACATTTTCATTTTCATTTCCATTTCTTTCACTGGTCGAGATACCAGTATCAGTATCAGTATCAGTACGCGTACTTGTGTGGATATCATGAAATAATGGAGAGTTGCTGCTTGCGCGTATCGAGGTCGCCGGAGAAATTTTCCGGGAAAAAGGTGAGGGAAAGGCCGGGAAATGATGGTAAGGGAAGTTTCCATAATGGTTACAAACCACCATCATACTTGTCCCTACCACCACCAGGAGCAACAAGATCTTGGGAACACCATTCTGATTCTGCTGTGTCGAACGACATGAACGATCACGGTCTTTCAACTCTGTATTCATGGCGAAGGAAATTTCCTCCTCAGTGTTAGTATTACCGGTAATACTGTTATCAGTTGTCATCATTATCCACCCTCTTTCATCAAGAGACACACTTTCGAAGAAGAATGTTATGAAACGGAAGGCAGAGGAACATCGTTACAAGGATCCGCAAATCTCAAATTTGACTTTGACTTTGATTTTGACTTCTATTTTGACTGAATTTGAACGTGTCAAGAGCAACATTTCGGATCGGTTTCGGATCAGGTTAAGAGACACGGTCGAAGAATAACACTGCCCTAGTAGGTACGATTTAATATTGCGTACCGTGCATTGTGCTACTCGTACGCGCCCGACAACAATTTAGACTGGTGACGCTTTGTGCTTACAATACCGTACATCCAATTCTTCGTACAAAGAAGTACCGTGCACAATCCAATAAAGTTACTTAGCCAGCCTTAGTATTATTGAAAGTTGTTGCATGATCATGAGGGGGAAGGAAGGCCAAAAAATTGGAGTATTTCTAAAAAGTTCTCCACTGACTCCAAAATCGTTGCGTAAAATGTTCTTTATGAGCCTGTAAGGGGCTCCTATAATTTATAGACTGGATGTAAACTCAAGGATGTTAATTGGATGAAAACTCGATGTTAATTGGTTGCTGTAAATTGGTCACAAACAAGATTCGGGGTTGTTGGGGAATCACACACATATGTGGGCTAGACTCCACTGGTCCCCCTTTTGTAATTTCACCCAATTTTTTGAAATGAATATCAAACTCAAAATATTTTGTCGCATAGTACATCTTCCTACCCCACTGGCATCCGTTTCTGATTCGGGCGGTGCTGGCCTGGTGGAACTGAATTTGATACCTGAAACAAATAGTGCATGGTCCCAATTTCTGAATCTCAATCGGTTCCTCATTTTTATTTTTCTTACTGGCTATTGTACTACAGCAGTAGCAATGGGTCTGCACTCCCAAATATCAGGTTTATTGTAAATGCTGCTACCTGGACTCTCCTCCGATCACTACTGGTTATGGAAAGAAGAAGGTTACCAAGAAGAAGAACCCCCCCCCCTTGTTTACAACAAGACAAAGAAAGAGAAACAGGAATAATTGTTTTGCCTGCTCTTCTGAGCCATATTTCACATAACAAATCATGCTATTCTTATTACAACGAAATCTTCAGGGGTAGATGATTTCAGCATCTTCCCTATTCATCAGAAAACCCAAGAAGCCAGAGGATGCTAGTGATAAATTAGGTCCAACGAACACCTGAAACGGTCCACTGAGTAGTGGCCTACTACTGGAGGTGCTCGACAATCAAGCTATGTTCAACTCTTCTGCCGAGCCGTTTGAGCGTTCTTTGATTGGTAGGGAATTGGCAAACATTGAGGATGAGGATGACTCTGTTTCCGACGATAATTTGCTTTCTCCTAAAGATTACAACGAGGAAGAAGTAATTGGCAGCAAATTTCCCCCGTCTGTGAGTGTCAATAGAGAAGGTAACAACATTTCTGGTGATGATTCTCCTTCTGGTTTTTGCACATCAATTATGACATCCAATGCCGGAAGGGACGTATCAGACAAACTGAAGGTCAAGATCAAGTTAATGAAAATCATGCGGAATCATAGCATACCATTAGTTGCAGAGAAGGAATTGTATGAATGGAGCGTCTCAATTTATTTTCATAGACAAAAGGTAATATACTAGCTGTCTTAAATACAGGCGCTAGCCTTAACAAGCATGTGTAGCACCTCTCCAGCAAAAACTGGAAATACAGCATTATCCCACTCATTCTAGTTATGGACTAGTGACTCATCAATGTCCTTTATTCAATATCTGAGGCTGACCATGGTGAAGATGTCATAATGGTGTTTCGGTGTATTGTACCAGCTACTGAATCCTTTTGAAAAGTGACGCATTGAAATGTACTACTACTTTGATGATAAACGGATATTATGTGATATGTCATCGTATTATAAAAAGCTGGAAGGCAGGAAACTAACTGAGCTAATCAGAGTTATCCCAGTTACATTTTAAGAATGCTTGGTTGGAAACTAAACCCTCACATGATAGACCATATATGTTTTCAGTTCCTACTGATTTTGGACATGGGGATGGGATAACATTGCATGATGATTCAACAAGTGCGATTTTTGACAATCATGTTGGTCTCGATCTATGACCACAATGGCCCGATTGTCACTGATGATCGACATTGCTCTTAGGTACTGGGTGTGTCTTATATCTTCCACCAACTAACCCTATTGTTTTGACATCATACCGAGGAGATCACCAAGTCCTCCAGAGGTGTGCGCTTTTCCCACCCAAACCGTTCGAGTTCTGGCGTACCGTTGTCTTCCTTGGGCCATCCAACACACAGATAACCCACCAAAGTCCAATCATGTGAAACACCAAGGTCTTCGTTCAAGCGGGCCGGATCGAGGATCGATACCCATCCCACGCCAAGACCAAACGATCTCGCCGCCAGCCAAAACAGGGTAATAGCCGAAACGACCGAATACCGTCTCATTTCCGGCATGGATTGTGCCCCCAGACCCAACCCCTTGGAGGTTACGTCATCGCAGTAAATGGCAAGCTGAACGGGCGCTTCATTCATCCCCGACAACTTGAGCGATGCGTATTTCTGTTTTTTGTCGCCCTCGTACCCCTCCAGGGCCTTGGTGTTTTGCTCTCGAAAATTGGTCAGTGCCGCCAACCGCGACTCCTCGCTGTCCACGCGCACGATCCGCCACGGTTCTGACAAGCCGACGCTAGGCGCCGAATGAAAGGCCGACGACAGGGCTCGGTGGAGGATCGTTTCGTCGATTTCTTTGTCCTTTTGGAACTGTCTCACGTCTCGACGCCAATGCATCAGCTCCTCGAATTCCAGCTGAAAATCGGAAGAGAATTCACGGCGGAAACCGCCATTATTGCCGTTTTCCAAGGCCTTGTGCGCCGTAGACGATCGGATATCGGTATCGGCATCTTCTTGGGTGACTGTCGCAGCTCGTATTTGACGTGGCAAATCTGTTCGTGCTGTGCGACTATTTGGATTTTTCGTCAACAAGCCCAGCGTGGAATCAATAACACACATAACCCGTAGTGCGTATAATGCGTTTATAACAGAGGTAGAGCTCTTCATTTTTTTCTTCTCTGTGAATAACGTTACGAGGTACCGGTAATTTACTGATGGCAACCGTAAACCGCATCAATCATTCAGATCGTGTCGATTGCGGATTTGCCGATCATTGTTACAGTACGGTACAGTATTACGAAGTAGAAGTAATAGTAATTACTTCATTTTTTTTAGCGCGATTCCGGTGACAAGTTGAAAGTTGCGCACCGCCCTACCATATCGCCCCGCCGATGCGATAGAGGCCTTTTCATGCCACAAAAACTCGTACGGTACGTACGAACTACGAGTACTATCGTATCTAAAAAGTTATCGCGTGCGACTTCAGTGATTCTAGAAGATTCTGTGCGTGACAACGAGGCCAATTGACTAATCTTACCGGTTATGAACAACACACAGACACTTCAGTCATATGTCACTGACACACTCCATCAGTCCAGTCACGCATCAATGACACACAATATCAGTCATGAGTCACTGATGCATTCCTGGTCATCAGTCATTGTTCAATCGTATTCGAACATCAAGATAAATTTCTCCTCGAAATCTCATCCGAATTCCTGCTGTTGTTACTCTAAAAATCGACCGAAAGGATAGGATAATTAAAATTTCATGAGAAAGTGAGCATATCGCGAGATTGCTCTCCTGTTATTGTACTACTATTTCATGTAGTGGACCGGTATCCCTGTAATATTCATGTTGTAGGAATATCTTAACCGGTCATATATCATGTGCAACTCGTCATAAGACAGAGAACACATGATGTGACCTAGATATCTTGATACTTGAAGTCATTTTTATCTCTGGAGGAGTATAAGCAACTTTTCAAGTGTAGAATGGATAGAACTGCCGTAGAGTGTACGTAAGTACTGTAGGTGTCTTTTTGACCGACAACACACCCCTTGATTCAACACTTATTGATGAAAGGAGTGTTGAATTACAAGTTGGTTTGCCATCTTGTAGAACTCCATGGTTCTATCAAATTCCATGGTTGTAGAAACAAAGGGAGTCGTAGGTTCTAGATTTGTAGATGTGAATGTTTGACTTAACCAAACACAGTCAAATTGTAGAATTGAATCAAGAAGCTGTTTGATCATAGATCGAATTGTAGAAAAACCAATTCATTGACAAGATGTTAGCATGCAAGTGATACATTTTGATCGTCAGGGCATCCCGATGTTGTTTGGAGAGCCGTAAGACAAGCTGATGATTTGGTTTGGAGCAAATTGGGTTATGGCATGGGAATTGCAGCGATTGTATGTATGCAGGAGCGGCGTTTGGAAGGTCAGTGTCCTCAGTGAGGGCCTCAGGTGGTAATAGGCGAATGTACGACGGAGGTTGGGATGAGAGTGAGGGAACTGATTTTGGCAAGCGGTGGAACGTTGCAATTTCATTCTGAGAATTGAATGTCCATCCGAAGTTGGTATGTACATAAGGTGGAGCAGAATGATGACCAAATCTAGTCAATGCAGATGGTGTTACAGATGGCGCAGTCACAGGGGACTTGTCCTGTTGCTGGACAGGCGGACTGAAGGAAGTGGCACGTTTGAAGGAGACGGAATCGGATTGGACTTGACGGAAGGAGACAGAGTCGCTGTTGGGAGAATAAGTCCAGGTCCAAGTGTAACGGGAAGCATTTGGTGCAGTGGAGTTCAAAGGGGTCTTTACGGGATTGGAAACAGTCGTCTTGGTATGAACCAGGCCGGTAGAATCTGAAGGAACAATCACGTTGGCATTGACTTCGGCGGGTTGAACAGGGACTAAGCTGGGAGTTATCCCATTGGAATTGGGAGCAGGCGTATCAACAATTGAGTCCGTTGTTTGTACAGGGAGCAACTTAGCGGTGGTAGATGGTGGATCTCCGGTGTAGGCTTGCATAAAGAGGTCCCGAAATGAGCTTGGAGGGACGTTGTCTTTGCTTGCATTGGAAGGAATAGTCGCAGGAGATGAAGGAATGATCACTGATTGGTCTTCATACATTTTATTGAAGAGGCTCGCGTTCCAATTTGGCTTGAATTGCCAATGGGTGATAGTGAGCTCAATGCAGACAGTTGGTTCTTCATCAGTGTTGGTTTGAATTGCATGCTTGGCCGCTGCATCAAATTCTGTCGTGTATCGCATTTGCTTGGTAGGCCCACCATTGTTTGTAACATGTTTGATAACACAATTGCTGAGAAGATTGGCAATGTGTCCTTTTGTGACTTCATCTGGGTCTATTAGATTGATAGCAATTGTTTTGGCGATGCAATTTTGAATGTGGAGTTGTGGATCCGGCGCTAGTTCTAGTGGTCCTTTATCTTCTTTGGCATCACGGGTCACAAAGAATTCTGAGAGTTCATCTTTGTCAATGATTTCAGAGTATGCTTTGTTGAGGGACGCGGCCGCAGTAGGGTTGCGAGCGCTGGTGAATTGAAATTCAATCTCAAAGATTGGAGTCCAGTCAAATGTAGTCGGCATCGCGTTGTTGTTGTTAATCCGTTGATGGTGGAAAAGGGGATTCTGAATTAATCCGCCGCTTTGTCGTCGTTTAACCAATCAGTGTGGCGGCGGTAGCGTCGTCCGTTTGATGTGTCGTCCAGAGCGTTCGTTAAAGGAACAATCAAATGTTGGTGATAATTAACCTTGCAGGCCGGTCACAGATGTCCGGAACATTCCTTTGGAGCTTGGTTGTGGGGGAAGAACCGAAAGACCGTCGGAATGAGCCACGTAAGTGTGGTCGTGGTTGTTGAGAAGAAATAATCTGTGAAAGGACTGAAGGAACGTTTGTCGGGAGAATGATTGAAGTATGGATTTAACGTTGTTGTTGTAGGCTGTGGAGGTAAGCGGGATATAGATTGCTGTTTGAATTGGAAGTGCTCAGCGTTGCGCGGAGCAATTGATTGGTTATCGAAATATCAAGATATCAAAAAGTCGTGGTAGTGATTAAAGCAACTATCATGGGATGAGTTGCAGTCTGTGAGTGGTGGAAAACAGTGCTTTGCACAATTAGTTGGGCGTCGATGAGTCCTGGGCACGTTGGGTGTCGCTTGGATGATGGACGCGGAAGAAAAATATGTAGTATTGCAATCGGCGTGTCCGGTGCAATGGGCTTTTATTAAAGACGGCGGTGGTCTTTATCTTGTAACTGTCGTAATCCAGAGAGCTGGTTGTGGGTTACAAGGCTTGTGATACTAGCGAGTACACCCCCTGATCCACAAGCAGGGAACAGAAGGAAGATGTACGTCCAGGGTGCGACCCTCGAGAGGGAGGAGCCGCAAGAAACAAAACCTGGAGTGGAGGCCGCGAATGTGCCGTACAGGGAGCTAAGCACACAATTTCCTCTGGCGTTGTTAACCGTCAGTTGAGGTGCTGATCGGGCGGAGATAGGTAGCTTAAGGTAAACACTAGTGCTCTTGCGGGCCACTAGTGCAAGTTATAAGGGCTCTATAACCTGTTGTTACTCTAAAAATCGACCGAAAGGATAGGATAATTAAAATTTCAAGAGAAAGTGAGCATATCGCGAGATTGCTCTGTTATTGTACTATTTCATGTAGTGGACCGGTATCCCTGTAATATTCGTGTTGTAGGAATATCTTAACCGGTCATATATCATGTGCAACTCGTCGCAAGACAGAGAACACATGATGTGACCTAGATATCTTGATACTGGAAGTCATTTTTATCTCTGGAGGAGTAGTATAAGTAACTTTTCAAGTGTAGAATGGATAGAACTGCCGTAGAATGTACGTAAGTACTGTAGGTATATTTTTGACCGAAACACGGCGTTTGCACTGTATGTGACAAATGCACACATTTAACGCAACAACAACACAATCAATTACATGCCGTATTGAGCAAATATCAAACCGTCTTTGATGGAAATCTCAAACATTATCCCGATGAAGAAATCCATCTCGACATCAATTCTTCTGTCAAACCACATTGCTCCCGCGCCTACCCCATACCACACACACAACTAACACTTTTCAAAAAGGAACTCAACCCTCTGGTTGACATTGGCATACTCTCATATCAAGGTCGCTCAACATGGATCTCTCCAACATTCATCATTCCCAAAAAAGATGGCAAAATCCATTGGGTATCTAATTTTTGCGCACTCAACAAAGCTATTCACCTCAAAGTTCATCCCATCCCTTGAATCCAAGATATCCTATCTCGTTGCTCTGGCTACAAATACCTCACAAAAATTGATATCTCAATGCAATACTACACCTTTGTCCTTGGCGATGAAAGCAAAGATCTCACAACAATCACAACTCCCTTTGGCCTCTACAAATACAATCGCCTCCCAATGGGAGTTTCCCAATCACTTGAGGTAGCACAGGAAATCATGGGAAAGGTCTTACATGACATCCCTGATCTCAAAATCTACATCAACAACATTGCATGCTTCAGCAATTACTTCAACAATCATCTACAATTAATTGGCACCGTTCTCACTCGACTACAAGACAAGAGTTTTACCATCAATCCTCTCAAATGTGAATGGATTATCCAAGAAACTGGCTTCCTTGGCCATTGGCTAACACCATATGGCATCAAATCATACATTAAAAAAGACAAAGCCATCCTAGCAATGCTTCTGCCAAAGAACCTCAAACAAATCAGAGCTTTCCTCGGCCTTGTCACTTACTATTGAGACATGCTGTGACCACGCCGCTCTCATATCCTAGCCCCACTCACAAATCTACTAAAGACCCCTGGAACCTTCCAATGGAATGACACATGTCAAAAAGCATTCAAAGAAATGAAATCTATTGTCGCATTTGAGACAAATGCTTGCATATCTTGATCACAACATCCCGTTTCACATATACACTGATGCCTCCGGCTTCCAGCTCAGCGCCGTCATGAAGCAAAACAACAAACCTGTATCATATTTCACACACAACCTCAACAAAGCTCAGGTAAACTACACAGCCATCAAAAAGGAACTCCTGTTTATTCTCAAATCATTCCAAGAATATTGGCCAATGCTCCTTGGCACAGTAATCCATCTCTACACCAATCACAAAAATCTTATCTACAAACTTTCAGCATACAACACCCAACGTGTCCTCCACTGGAAACTCATTCTCAAAGAATACAACCCCATTTATCACTACATCAAAGAACCCGAAAACACAGTCACCAACTCTCTCAGCTCAGCCGTACCCCAACCACCCTCACTTCATATTTTGTTACCACGAATTTTGACAACAGCGTCTCCAACAACAATTCATTCCAATTCTCACGAATGACTAAGAGCCTAATGGCAATGTCATCGTGCAACGCATTGACTGATAGTGGTCCTGTTGAAGACAACTACCTCATACATCCACAATTTGACCCAAAAGGCAGATTGTCATTCCACTTTGCCACCATCCACAAATACCAAGCACATGATCAAAAAGTTTTAACACTACTACCACAAAAGATCCATGCAGATTTTTCATTCAAAAACTTGACAGTGTTGACATTGTTTGCTGCCTCGACGAATTGACCCCTAATTTTCCAGGGAAAATTGTCATCCCTAATGACATGCTTGCTCCACTTGCTAAATGGTATCACAAAATCACAGTTCATTCCACAGGCATGGACCAACTTGAAACTCTCCTACAATGACACTTTCGCCACCCTAATCTGCACGCAGTTTGCCATAACATCATCTCCAATTGTCTCATCTGTCTGCTTGTACGCACTTCCATTTGCCAGACTGGCCTACTTTAACCTTGCTTGGCACCCATCACTCCATGGTCAGAAGTACACGTTGACTGCATTGGCCCATGGAACGTCAAAATCAACAAAATCAAATTCTGATTTGATGCCCTCACATGCATCGACCCAGTTTCCAATATCATTGAAATAATTCATATCCCAGGCTCAAAACAGCAGAGAACATCAGACATCTCTTTGGAAATTGCTGGCTCTCTCATTACCCTCGCCCCATGCGCATCGTTCACGATTGTAGACCAGAATTCAATGGACACGACTTTCAATTCCCACTTAATTCCGCAGGTATTAAACCAATCAACATCTCTCCTCACACTTGCACAGCGAACAAAATAATAGAATCTTCCCACAAAACCATCAGACAAATCATGTGAACCATGATTAATCTCAATCCTCCCAAGTTAGAAGCCAAACCAAACAACCTTTTTGATGAAGCAATATCAACAACATGCACGCTCTTTGCTGCAATCCTTTTTCCACCCTCGGAATCTTCTCACCCGGGGCACTAGTGTTCAATCGCGACATGCTCCTAAACATCCCATTTCACGCAGACATCATACCATTGACAAAACATTGCCAAGCCCAAATTGACAACCACCTCATTGGCGCAAACCGCAAGCGTACCAAACAGAAATATATAGTAGGCCAAGGCGCATTTGTCAACATGCACGACCAAAACAAATTCAACCTTGTTTGCAAAGGTCCCTATCCAATCCTCCAGGTTCACACCAACAGCACTGTCATCATTTGCTGCGGTCTTGAACACGAACACACCAGCATTTGTCACCTTACCTCAGCCAAACTGAAACAATATTTATATTTCATGGTAAGGGAGACTGAACAACGCACAGACACTTCAGTCATATATCACTGACACACTCCACCAGTCCAGTCACGCATCAGTCATGCCTCACTGACACATTCCCAGTCATCAGGCATTGTTCAATCATATTTGAACATAAAGGTAATCTTCCCCTTGAAGTCTCATCCGGATTCCAATTATCAAAGAACCCAGTTCTGTTAATTTCCTTTTGAAACTGGCTGTTGAGCTGATTCAATCCAAAGGCAAAGAAGGGCAACAGGAGCTTTAGCTGCAGGCCGGTTGAGGTGCCGGTCTGTTTTGGTCTAATATTTCTCTGATATCCACTACGGTTGGATGCTAATCCAACCAGATCTATTCTGACTATCGGTACCGACGCAATCAGATAGATCTTAGGCTTGTAGTTCTACAGTAGGACGCAAGAACGTCCGATGCAAGGTTTAAGGTTGAATAATCAAATAATCTAAAAGTATAAGCGTATTGACTTGCTGCTGGAGAGCAAGTTATCGCTTTAAAGCGTGTTGCCGCTAATACAACACGTATTTTTACACAGCGGATAAACAAGTTCGTGAGCAGCGCTTCGAACCTCTGCTGTCTTTTCTTGAAAACAGAACACTTAACAAAATATAGCATATGCTAATATCTGGCATGTGTTCTTTCTTGGATCACTAAGTATCGAACTTGGGTGACGATCGATTCTTCTTCTCCAGTTAAGTATCGATTCTCGATCATGAGAATGAGCCCGGTAATTTTCGAGGTCTCATTATTTTCGATCTCGTACCTCTACCAACTTAGACACGGAAGGAATTTAATACTCCCCATGTATCCACATGAAAGCATCCTCTAGTATCTGGTGCAGTCATCCTGCAATAGATCACCAGTGTTTCCACAGTAGTAAAAGATGGGCTTGAGTAAAGGATACACCACCGAGTGTCCCCAATGCTTTGTGAGGATATCAGCACAATTATCTTTGCCCGCAAGGTGTTGCATGAGGATGAATCCTCTAGCTATCATGCTTCTGACATAATGATATGATAGAATGTGATGCCTCTTGTGGAGCCTCGCATATGGGAATGTAGAGGTTTGGATCATCTTTTCATTGTCTCCCCATGTGTAGGATGTGTCGTGTACCCTAGTACCTAGATATCTGAATGACTGTCGAATGTCAACAATCTGCTCAATACATGTTCTAGCAGACACAAATTCGGCGCCAAAGGTGGCTGTTTCAGAGGTTGCTTGCTTCTTGGAGAACCACATGATGGGGGTCTTGTTTGCAAAGTGCAGTATACCAGTGACAGCTTTACCACTTAGGATGTCATGCATTAAGTTTGCATCATAGAAATGAGACAACACAACCACCTTACCCAGGGGTTTAGGAGCATCACTAGGGAGGTCCTCGGAGTGCTCCCCATACACTGTATTGGACCAGTCTGTGCTGGTACCTTCAGTGAGTACAAAATCTGGTATGCCCACTCTGAATCGGATTTTGAAGTGTCGAAACTTAGAGATGTAACCATAGATTCTTTTGGCTCTGTTGAGATGGCCTTCCCTAGGTTGGACTCGGAAGCTTGACAATGTCATAACAGCAGTCTGCACGTCAAAACGTCCAATAGCTATGACCCATTGAAGTGAACCAATCATGCTTTGATACTTTTGGATATCAGTATCACTTAGGAAGGATGTTGAGTCTAGCTCTGGGTGGTCGTTCTCAGCAAGTGGTGAATGGAATCTGGTGGTGGGATTGCAGCCAAACATTTGTACATACGAGGCCTCCATTTTCTCGATGAACTTGATGGGGTTCATGCAGAGCACACCATGTTCATCTCTTTCGAATCCACATCCCAAATGAAAGTTCATTGGCCCAGAACCCTTTAATTTGAAATTATAAGGTTCAGACTGTAGGATTATCAGAAAGACTTCGGGATTGGCCATACATAAGCAGAGGTCATCAACATATGTGCATATGAGCTCATATACTGGCTCCCCATGTTTGTTGTTGCCAGGCTTGATAAAGATTTCGGGCTCTGCCTTGGATCTTTCAAAACCTAGTTCAACGAGGCAGGCAGCAAGTAGATCACCAAAGCACTTGCCAGATGATCGAAGTCCATATAGGGCCTTGTAAATCAATAGGAGGTGGCCTTCTAGTGATCCAAATTCAGCGCCAGCCTTGATGCATACTTTTTCACAGGTAACAGCTTCGAGGTATGCATTACCAATGTCAGTTCCCCATGCTTCTAAGCTATTCAGCTCAGCAAGGAATAGGCACATGCGCAAGCCACGAAGGGAAACAACCCCTGCATACACACTGTGAATGGGAGCTTCAGTGAGATTGCCATTTGCAACTAGCCGGGCTTTGTGTCGGCCATCATGCTTGACTGCATAAATCATGTGGACTTTGATCTGTTGGAAGCCAATGGGTATATTGCTAGCCTTGTAGATACCTTTGTCAATAAAGGTGTCATATTCTTGGAGCTGTGACATTTCCAGCGCTATGGCATCCTGCCATTTGGTGTTGCCATTCGCTGTATCAAACTGGATGGCCTCGTCATGATTTCGAGGTACTTTGAATCCATACTGGTACTGTGGAGCAGTTCGAAAGGAGCGGAGCTTGGCTTGATGGATTAACCGGTCTAGTTTCTTGGTCCTTCGGGCAAGGGAAACAATGCGTTTGAGATGTTTCCAACCAGGTTGATCAAGCATGTTGTTGTCCTTTGCATATTTGGCTACAGTAACAGGGTCGTCTGCAGCTACATTGGAGAGAGGTTCATAGGTACGTTCCATGTTTTCCCACTCAATCCATAGGTTGTATTTGGAACCTTTGTATTGGGGGTGCTTGTTGTCAAGGGGACCTTGATGACCAAGTATGCGTCGAAAGGACCAAAGTTTGCCATCTTCTTGAGTGATATCTCTGTGGATATAATTCATGACATCATTGTAGGCGATGATATCTTCAAGTTCGTCATCTGAATGCTTGCACTTGAACTTGATGAAGTCTTTGTTTTGCTCAATGCTGTTTTCAACATCAACAACTGTCATTCGTTTCTGTGTGCCGTCTGGGAGGGCCATTAGAAAGGATCGACCTTGCAAGTCAGCAGCGGGGATGGCAGGGATGGTGATGGGTTTGCCATCAGCGTGAAATTGTGCATTGCCTTCTTCATCAGTAACAACTACCTCAGATGGGCCTACAGAAGGCGTAGCAGGATTGAGGAGTGTAGGTGTGACTTCACTAACATCAAAATATGCTAGCTCAGGGGGACCAAAATCATCTTCAGTAACAGGTACGCCGGTAGGGGTTTTGCTGAAGATGTGAGGGGTTGGAGGACCATCAAGAATCTCCCCATAGTTGTTAGGGAGAGGAGAAGGTACAAAGCTTCGTGTATTAGGAACCTTGGAATAAAGGAATGTAGGCAAAGATGGCTTTGTGATGGGCAGAGGGGGTGATGATGGTATGGAACGGGTTGGTGTAGGATGTTGGAAGGAGGGACTATCACCAGAAGACTTAGGAGTGAGGGAAGCATCCTTAGCCTTGCGCCATGCAAGAAAGCCATCATCAGTGAACAAGCCAGCGCGCTTGTTACGATGCTCAGGAGTTAAAGCAGTGCGTACACCAGAGCGATCAAGGAGTTTATTGGTGATGGGATCCCAGATGGTGAAACATAGGCTATTACCAACATGCGCAGCAATGCCAACAAAGTGACCAAGACATTCAGTGGTCTGTGAGCCAAACTGGTTATCAGGAGTCTTGTAGTAGACGGGCTCAAACCAGAAGAAACTAAGGTAGGGACTGATGTCACCAATGATACCAGTAGCAATAAAGAAAGGCTGTTTGTCAGAGAGGGTGGGGTCAGACAAATGATTCATGAGGCGACCAACATATTGCATGCAAAGAAGCCAGAGATGTGGTGGAGTGCCCGTTCGGTCCATGATTCTGTTGACAATGCGTTTGAAGGTCTGGTATCTCCGTTCAAAGAGATTTTGGTGTTGATGGTATGGTTCACTTTGCCATAAGCCAATCCACATCATCTTGAGGTAGTCAAGAACAGATTTGCTGGACTGGTAAGAGCCATGATCACAGAGTAACCGGAGTGGTCTACCCCATTGCCGAACAAAATTTTGTAGGCAAGGGAGAAAATCAGCAGTAGTCCTCATTTCTTCAACATGAATGATATGGGATTTGCGACCAAAGAAAACTTGAGCAATCTTGGAACCACCATTGATGGCAGGGGTGTCTGAATATACGACATCAGAGAGGACATCATCATTGAAAGGTCGGACATTCATGGCAGGCTGTGGTGATTGGAACCTTTTGAAGATGTTACCATCAGGACTAAGTGACAGTGAGCCATATTGTGTGGAATTGTTGAAAGTGGCCTTGATACGGTCAAGGGAGATCCATCCAAAGAAGGGTTTCAGGGACAGGTAATCAATATCGGTGGGCGATTGAACATGGGCTGCAGCAGTGATAAAGGTGGAAGGAGATTGATTAGAGCACCTACTAAGGATGTCTTGATGAATGTAATCGGTTGGGCTAAGCCAAAATGAAGTATCAGAAACATCCAAGGCCTGTAGGGAGGAGGTAGTCCTATTGGACAAGAATGAGGTGACTGTGGAGGAGGTGCCAATGTTGATATCCCTAATCGCGCCAAATTCATCATAATCTTGATATGGAAGTGATGTGGAAACAGGCGGGTATTTCTGAATGAATGTATCATCCTGTGGGGTATATGCGTTATCCAGTACAGATGGGTTCCAATGCTGATCACTTGTCATTATGACGTGGGGAAGACTAGCGAATTCGGCACTGGTATACTTGCGCATAGCAAGATAAGGTAAGCCATGGCATATACTGAGTGGAAAGACATGACCATCAGTAGTGGTAATGACTTGGGAGCCTCCTGTCTTGATAGAGGAATCATCCACAATTGAGTGGTATGCTTCCATCTGGGGGGAAGACAGGATAGATGGGTGTTGTCCGGTGTATGCACTCTCATGAAAGATGATAATGACAGGACCTCTGTTGGAGACAGAGTAGGCGCCGCATGTTGCAATAGGGATGTTCTGGATTTGGTGGTTGTTTATACCAGTTACGTTGACATATCTTGGAGGAATATCTTTAGAGATGAGACATGCGTCATTCCCGATGATACACCCATTTGCACCTCTGTCAACCATTGCAGAACCAGGTGTGGATACAGCAGTTTTGCTTGAGTGATAAGTAGCGATGGGGTTTGCTGATGAAACAGGAGATTCGCATTCCGTAGGTGCCCAAATTGAAAGTTCACTGATCGTGAGGTTTGTTCAACAGGGATATATACATTGCCTTCTTTCTTGTAAAGTATATTAGGGTTGTCTGCAAGGAATCGGGCTGGGTGTGCAGGAGAAACAGAAGACCTGAGAGGCCTGGTGTCTGATTGGGAAGATGATTTGTATACACCAAGTGATGCATGGAATGCAGATCTGGCGGAGCTCTCGTCAGCAGGCGATAGGACTTGCTCAGTAGCGGGTGAGGGGACCTGCTCATCAGTATGATGCTCATAAGCCCGACGTGTGATAGGCTTGCTGGAATTGGGGTCCGGTGGTAATGCGGCATCAAGGAGCTCAGGCCGGAGGCAAGCAACTAGTCGCTTCTTGTCATCAGCGGTAAAGCCAAGCCAATGCTTCATACCTTGTTTAGAGAGGGTTTTCCAAACTGCAGATGGTAGTCTTGTGGTTGGGTCTGGGGTTCTTCCAGCTTTGTAAACAGCGTAGTCCTGATAGTCGCCATCAAAATCAATAGGAGGTAAATATGATGCCGAGTCATCAGTTATGCCAGAATATGTGGACTGCGTCACAGAAGAGAAATCATGGGTGTTGGCTTTGACAGACATCCGACTTCGAGGTTGGGACAGGGAAGCTTGGGAATCCAGTCTGGTGGCTTCAAGGAGGAGGATATTTTTCAATTCGCTGATAGCGACAGCTTCATGCTGTCTGAACTTAATCATATCCTGAGCTGCAGGGGGATCATCAACTTTGCAGAATTGTTCGCTGAGCTGGAAGCTGCTACTACAGGCCTTGCAGAGGTGTGTTTTGACAGTGTCAAAATCAAGTGGCCGTTGTGGATCTCGTAGCGTGTTGAGGTGTTCTAGCTGGGCAAACCACTGGGTGATAAACTTGACTTTGGTGTCCTTCCATACCCTTAAGTCAATGTCCAATAGATGCTGCATCACAATGGAGGTATCATATACTTTGGATTTGGACCTGTCATGTAGTGCAACGAAGTCAAAGAAAGCTTGTCTGCCGTCTCTCGAGGTGGTATGGCTGAGCACACAGGAGTAGGAGAGGTCACTCTGGAGGGCATATAGAACAAGAGTCCAGAAGAATGCACACTGCTTGTCATGGAGGGCCTTCTCATACCCGATGAGTGGTACATCAGGCCAACTAGGATCAAGGAAGGTGCGAGTATCTATGTCAGATGTTTCCAGCTTGGCCTTGAATTTGACAAGCCATCTCTCAAACGTTGCGTCATTTTGCAGGGTTGGAAATGTGGTTTCGTCCCTTGATTTCTTAGTCCACGATTCGTATCTCAGCTGGTCGATGGGTTTGGAGGACCTTTCTTGTTGCCGTTGAGATGTGCTGTTGCAAGCTGATGTCTCAATGTCAGTTCCAGATTCTCTTCGGGCTCTGACAATCCCGCGACAGTAATTCTTAAAGGCATCCTTGGTATAATGGTTCCTATCTTCCCAGTCTAGTCCTTTTTCTGTGAGGTGTTGTCCAAAGTCAATGACTCTCTGTAGGGTCATCTGTACGTGCCGATAGAGTGGTGTTCTTGTTCCTCTCTCGAGGTAGGCAAGATCACCAATATTTTCGATGTACAGAAAATCTAACCATGTCCTATACTGTCCAGCGATGAGTGCCTCGCATAAGGTGCTGTGGGACTCCTTTGGGACATCGAAGGAATCATGCAGGAAGGTGGCTAGTGGTTGGTCGAATGATGGAAAGAGGTCCGCGATAGATGTGTTCTCCTCATCATCTTGGGTTGGATTGTTCTGTTGGCCGGTTTCTACCATGTCAGTTGTGGGCAAGCGAGGGGTGGTTGCGGCGCTCCCAGGTTGGAGTGTTTGGAATCGTCCTGTCGACCTGCTTCTCGTTCTGCCGGCAGCCGGGATGTTGGGCATTGTTGTGTGATCGGATCAGAGGACTATCAATCGTCGTCCTTAGTCGAGTCAATTGATGGTCTGTTGTCGGATCTTGCGTCGATATTGTCCGTTGTTGTGTCGACAAAAAGGTGTAAGACAGCTATCGTTGGAATAGCTGTAGTCGATGGTTTGTGGTGCGTAGCACTATCAAATGGGCGTCGCTGGGTTCTTGACACGCTTGGTGTCGTGTAGACGCGAAAATATACTCCGGAACGGGGGAACTGGTGATGTGGTCCTCGGATGGAGATATTGCTATTGGCGTGTCCAATGCAATGGGCTTCTATTAAAGACAAACGGCTTGTTCGTTTGGTCTTTGTTATGCTGTAATCGGATCAGAGAACTATCAATCGTCGTCCGTAGTCGGGTCAATTGATGATCTGCTGTCGGATTGTTTTCGTCGTTGGGTGCTTCTACTGTTGTCTTCTTTTGCAAGCTTCAACAAGCTTGCGACTGTTAATCTGTTAATTTCCTTTTGAAACTGGCTGTTGAGCTGATTCAATCCAAAGGCAAAGAAGGGCAACAGGAGCTTTAGCTGCAGGCCGGTTGAGGTGCCGGTCTGTTTTGGTCTAATATTTCTCTGATATCCACTACGGTTGGATGCTAATCCAACCAGATCTATTCTGACTATCGGTACCGACGCAATCAGATAGATCTTAGGCTTGTAGTTCTACAGTAGGACGCAAGAACGTCCGATGCAAGGTTTAAGGTTGAATAATCAAATAATCTAAAAGTATAAGCGTATTGACTTGCTGCTGGAGAGCAAGTTATCGCTTTAAAGCGTGTTGCCGCTAATACAACACGTATTTTTACACAGCGGATAAACAAGTTCGTGAGCAGCGCTTCGAACCTCTGCTGTCTTTTCTTGAAAACAGAACACTTAACAAAATATAGCATATGCTAATATCTGGCATGTGTTCTTTCTTGGATCACTAAGTATCGAACTTGGGTGACGATCGATTCTTCTTCTCCAGTTAAGTATCGATTCTCGATCATGAGAATGAGCCCGGTAATTTTCGAGGTCTCATTATTTTCGATCTCGTACCTCTACCAACTTAGACACGGAAGGAATTTAATAAGTTCTTTTCCAATCTTATCACAGAACTAGCTAAGAGGCAACTCAAAGTATCTCGAAGTCATCATAGACCCTTAATCTCTGCCCTACCAAGCAGACCATTGCTGATTATTTCACCAAGACATTGCAGGGAGCACTGTTTTGAAAGTTTCGATACACAATCATGGGTGTCACTGATGCTGAGTATACAAGCTACAGAACAGCATACTTTAGAGCGAGGCAAGCGCGCACTCGTCTATTTAAGAGCATTGTAATTGTATTGCTAGTCACGCATCGTGTTGCTACTAGTTGGGGATTCAATTTGGGTTATTTTTGTGGGTTTTTCTGGGTTTTCCTGGGTATCTTTCGTGGGTTTTCCTGGGTATCTTTTGTGGGCTTTCCTGGGTTTTCCTTTTCCTGGGTACCCCACGTTTTCAAACATGACTATTGGTTCCGGAAGAAATACCTGCCATGTTTGGCAATCCTGGGTATTCCTGGGTTTTCCTGGGTATTGGTTCCGGAAGAAATACCCAGGAACCAATCATGGGTTTCTTAGGATTACGCATGAAGAAACAAACGCGCGTGCCGCGCGAGTGGGTTCCGGAGGGCCCAGCGAGTAAGGCCGCACCACCGGGAGTGTGTTGAGAATGAGCGCGCACGCGCATACATACTAAAATACCAATACATGCATCATAGGTAGGCATCAAGCCGTTGAACAAAGATCTTTTGGTGGGATGTCCAAGAGCTACTAAGCAAGCTCATATCCTCTGGGATACCCTGCTGGCGCCGTCTTGGGAGTGCATCAACTTTGGAGTGCATGTCCTCTGAGCTCACACTTGATGCCTACACTATGTCTATACGCTACGCTGACTACGTGGAAGTTCTTAGGCATGTCAAATTGACTAAGCTCTAGTAGGTGTAGGTGTGCGTGTGTGGGCTTAAGTATGGTCGCGCGTGGTCAGGGCGACCCAAACCTTAAAGGGAGAAGTAGATTAGGGTTAGGGTTGCACTGTGTACAGAGAACGTCTCAAGGATGGGTTATGGGTGGGAGCTTTGTTGGTTCGCTCCCGATGCACGCCAGCCTCGTTGTCGCGGGCATGTGTGAACTGCTGGACAATGTGGTGAGTCTCTGGACATTGCTCCCCTGTCTGGGGCTCCTTACTTGGCCAGGGTCTGCCTAGGCATCCTTGTGGATGCCTGGGCAGTCACTGGTTCGCGTCTCTGCATCATACCTACCTACCTATGAGACCATTGCATACATACCTTGCTAGTTGCTTGTGTCTCGGCGTGGGCAACAGGCAGGACGGCCAGTGCACGGGGAGCGGGGGAGCGTGCCTCCCACGCGTCCTGCTTTGGCTTGTCCTATGCCTTGCCCAACAAAAATATCATGTTGGAGTGCAAATCAATCCGACATCAAAGGTTATCTTTATTTTTGTACTTTTTAAGACTTGACTCTTTTGGGCCGATCCCGATTTACTTGTTTGTCGTATGCCTCTAAAAAGGTACTAAAATAAGGTTTATGTATTGGTTAAAAACTAAGATTGTGAGCTAGCTCTTCTGTCAACCACTCCGAGGAGCAGTTGGGAGCTTGTAACAGTAAACAGCCGTTGAATCGAAATTCAACGTACATTGCACATAGAGAAGCACATGAAGAATTTGGATATGTTCTTCATCCAGTCTTCAAGGTTGAAGACCGGCTTGCGTGGCATTGCTTTTCAGATTTTCTTGAATCGTGGGTAATTTTCAATCGTGAGCGTTGGAATACCACACTCTTCTCCTTCTTGTAAAAGTTCGATTGGTGGCACAGAATTTTTGTTAGCCGTGTGCGACCAGTATTGCTTAGATAAGAAATTTTTAGTTGGTGTGATATGGTTTCAGGTTTCGAATGTTCATACGTTGGATCACGTGATTTCTTAAGAGAAAGGAAACTGTACCGTTGGTGTGGATTTTCTGGATGGTGTATGGACCCTTGCTTCTTGCATCGAAAGCACCAGGTATGAGCTTTTCATTTTTCACCATAATTTGGTCTCCTACACTGTAATCATGAATCTTCCTGTGGCTATTCTCTTTCATCGCGTTCTTATCTATCTGAGCCTGGCGTTTGTTTCTGACCATGGCCAAATCTGTAATTACAGGAATGGGTAGGAACATATCTCTGTGGAATACAAGGGCTCCGGGCATCATTCCAAAGGTCTTGTTGATGGTTGATCGAACGGCAAACTGAGCGGAAGCAAAGACAGTATCGATGATGTCCGTGGCTTCCTGGAGAGTCTGTGGAGGATTGGTATTGAGTTCTGTTCTCATTGCAGACTTCATGGTATCGTGGACGCGTTCAAGTACTGCGTTGGATTGTGGGTTTCGAACTGAGCAGACCTTGGCCTTGATTCCTAGGTTCGCAAGGTGGAGTTGGAAGTCATTACTCATGAAGTTGGTTCCTTGGTCGATAATACAATTTACTGGTTTGGGATATCTGGAGAGCCAGCCATTGTCGAGGGCATGGACTGCCATGAGGCCGGTTGGGTTTACTTGTGGGGCTCGAATGATTTCAAGGAGGTTGGTGCACATGTCCATGATGGTAAAGCCATTGAAGGAGACTGTTCCATGCCCAGGGATCTTGATTTTCCAAGGGCCTACTCCATCGATTGCAATGGTGTCCCAAGGGACATATTGGTGTTCTTTGGTCGGGAGTTGTCCATGGCTTTGGTGGCTATTCTTGTATCGTTGGCACGTGTCACAAGTTTTGCAGAAGGCGTTGATTTGGTCCTTCAAGTTTGGGGCATATACGAATTGGTTGATGGTTCGATACAATCTTTCTGCGCCGGCATGGCCAAGCACGTGGTGGTAGTATTTGATCGTGGCTTGCACTCGATTTGGAGGGAGTACAATTTTCTGTCGACCGTTGGAGTCTACAACTTTCAAGTCGGTGCCGTTGAAGTTTTCAGTTGTGTACCGGGGATTGGTGGAGATATCTGCGTTGGCTGCTTGATCTTGGGCGAGTTGGTCGAAGGCTAAGGGGTACATGGGAATGTCTTCTGGGTAGTTAAGAAACAATTCAGAGAGAGAGAGAAGGTCGGAGTTGGTTGAGTCAGTTTCAAGGTTCGAGTTGGCTGAGTCATCATCCGTTGGAGCAAGAGTGGGAGGACCGAAGAACTCCTTCTTTTTCTCCGGAGGGTCTTGCTGGATCGGAAGCCTTGAGAGAGCATCAGCAAGGCCATTATCTTTGCCTTTGATATACTTGAATACTGGGGAAAATTCTTCAAGGAGTATTCTCCAAGTCATAATTCGGTGGCTGGTGAGGTTTTGGCGAGTTAAGTTGATGTGGTCTGTCCATACTATGATTTCAGCACCCCAAAGAATGTTCCAAAATTCTTTGAAGACTTCAACAATACAGAGCATCTCTTTATCGATTGTTGGGTATTTCCTTTGAGCTGAGTTGAGTTTTCGGGAGAAGCAAAGGATGATTCTGCCATCTTGGCGAACAATAGCTCCGAGTTGGTAGTCGGAAGCATCAGTATAGACATGGAAGGGCTTGTTTGGATCAGGAAAGGCAAGGAGGATATCATTGGCAATGAGGGACTTGGCTTTGTTGAAAGCGTCAAGAAGTTCTGGAGTTGGAGAGATTTTGCCTTTGGCTCTTCCAGAGAGGTCAGTAAGGGGTGCGAGGACTTCAGCGCGTTTGGGGTAGAAGTTCCGATAGAAGTTGATCATCCCAACAAAGGATCGAAGTTGGGTTGTTGTTGAGGGAAAAGCAAGTTTCAGGATAGGGGCAATCTTGTTTGGATTGGGTCTAATACCATCACGCGAGATAATGTGGCCAAGCCATGGTGCTTGCGATTGAAACCAGTGGCACTTGGCAGGCTTGACAGAGAAGTTGTGGGACTTCAGTAAGGACAGAACAGAAGAGACTGATTTGCAATGGGATTCAAGTGTATCCGAGAAGATACCTATATCATCGATGTATACTTCAATGTCCTTCAAGTGTGGGAGCATTTGTTCCATACAGCCTTGGGCCCAACTTGGGGAGTTAAGGAAGCCCATTGGCAGTCGGAGCAGTCGAAACTTTCCGAATGGAGTAACAAGGACACAAAGCCAGGTGGAGGCTTCATCAAGTTTGAAGGTGTGGAACTGCATGCTGACGTCAATAAGGGTGACATATTTGAAGCCTCTTCTTCTGTGGAAGATATCTTGGAGCTTTGGGAGTGGATAGTGAAGTTTCTTGGTGACTTTGTTGAGTTCTCTAAAGTCACTGATGAGTCGACAGGAGCCATCTGGTTTTGGGACTACAAACGTTGGCATTCCCCATTCAGTTGCATAGCATTGTTCGAGGATGCCAAGCTTCACCTGCCGATCGATTTCTTTCTTCACTGCTTCTTGTTGGTGCAGTGGAATGGAATATGGTTGTTTTACATGATATGGAGTTGCGCCTTGCTGGAGATCAATGTGGAAGGTTTGATTAGGGAAAATGCCTAATTCTTTGTCATTCAAACCTTCAAAAAGTTCTTCGTTTTGGAGGAGTATTGGTAACAAGGCTTGTTTCTCTTGGTAGGAGAGATGGGTTTGGTCGGTGACTAGCTTGTGGAGGTCAGTTTTCTCATACTTGGTGGTTCCATCTACATACGATTGTTGGATAGATTGGTTGGAATAACTTTCTGCAATTGCATGTGGTTCTGCGGACATGACTTTGTGAAGCAAGGACTTGTTGTCGAAGCAATTTTGCGGGTGGAAGTCCATTGTCTTCTCATACCATTCGATGGTACAAGTCTCGAAGTCCATTTTCATTCCAAGATCTCTCATGGTTTTCCTTCCAATAAGGAGGTGGTAGTTGATATTCTGAGAGACCACAAAGCACTTGATTTGTAGGACTTTCATCGAGTAGGATAGTTCTGGAAATATGGTGTTCTCCAAGGTTACATAGTGGTTGCAAGTGGTTTTGCCATTTGTCGTCTGCATTTGAATTGGTTGGTCTAGAAGGTTCTTCTTGACTCCAGAGGGAATTGCTGATTCCACTATGAGGTTGTCCGTTGATCCGGAATCGAAGAGGGTTTTCAAGTAGTACTTTCCAAGGGATCCGTTGATTGAGTTGCAGACACTTACTTTGGTTGGAGCAAGGTCGATGTCGACATTGTCGTTGCTAGGAGCAACATCTTGCTTGTTATTGTTGGAATCGGTCTTTTCGGAGGGAAATCGTTGAAGATCCGAATTGTAGTATTCTTCATCGATATCCATACCTACATGGAAGAGATCTGGCCAAGGGGTTGCAGGTATGGTTTCTTCTGGTTCATTGAGGAAGACACACATGTGTTGCTCTGGTTCATGGTAGTTACTCCCATGTGAAGAGGAGGTAGTGGATCGATTGCTGTTGTTGGAACTGCGATCATTCACATGCGAGTCGGTGTTGTCTCTGTTGTTGTTATTGGACTGATTGGAGTTTGTGCCATACTTGTTGGTGTAGCATTGACCCCAGGTATGATTGGTACCAGGGTGGATAGGACATGGTGAGTCGTTCGAGATCCTAGTTGGGCCTTTGTTGTTGCCTTGGTTGTTGCGTTGGTTATTGTTGTTGTTGTTGTTGTTGCATTGGTTATTATTGTTGTTGTTGCGATTGCGATTGTTTCGATTGTTTCGATTGTTGTTGTTTCCATTTCGGTTGTTACGGTTGTTGTTGGCATTATTGTTGCTGTTGTTGTTGTTTTGAGATGGGTTATCTGATTTCTTGTTCTTTCTACTCTGTGCATATTGGAATCATTCGAATCTCATCATCATTTCAGATAGGGAATCTCTATGGGGAGAGTGGTGTTGTTGATAGGTGTGTTTCCAGTCTTCAGGCATCGATTCAAAGATTAGATTCTTGAACTCTCTTTCCTTGATCTCTGCATCTTCTGGTGGGTGTCCAGGAAGTAATGGGAGGATAACATGGTTGTGGAAGTTGACTTGTGCTACGAATTGGTGTACTGTCATGGTGGTTGTCTTCTTGATATTGGTAAGGAATCTTCTGTGATTCTGGTAGGCGTCAAGGTTGTTGTCGAACTTGTAGTTGATAAATTCTTCCACTGTGGTTTGGAAGTTGTCCACAGTTCTCTGCGGCACATTGGTTGACACATAGCTATTCCACCAGCTACAGTCGGTGTAGTCTCTGAGGAGGTCTACGAACTTGTCATAGATCCTTGGTCCTGTGGTTAGGTTGAGCATCTTCTTGGATCGAATGAACTCATTGATGGTAAAAAGAATTTGTAGTTTGGTTGATCCTGCAGTAATCAAGGGGATCTTGATCTTGGTAACTTCTTGAGATCCATTGACTTCTTGGGTATTCTTGTATTCCACTTTGTCGATGGATTCTTGATCAAAGTCATACTTGAAGGGGATGACTGAGTAAGACATGGTCATTTTCTCTTGTTACTGGACAATCGTCAGGATCAGTTGGTTGTTTATTAGATGTAGTGGTAATTTTTATTCGCGTAGTAGTTGAAGTAGTCTTTACCGGTAGTAATAAGGTCGAAGCAGTTATTCGACTGTTTAAACAGTGTCGTATGCCTCTAAAAAGGTACTAAAATAAGGTTTATGTATTGGTTAAAAACTAAGATTGTGAGCTAGCTCTTCTGTCAACCACTCCGAGGAGCAGTTGGGAGCTTGTAACAGGAAACAGCCGTTGAATCGAAATTCAACGTACATTGCACATAGAGAAGCACATGAAGAATTTGGATATGTTCTTCATCCAGTCTTCAAGGTTGAAGACCGGCTTGCGTGGCATTGCTTTTCAGATTTTCTTGAATCGTGGGTAATTTTCAATCGTGAGCGTTGGAATACCACAGTGTTCAAATAACAGGACGGCCCTGCTAAAAATCATTCTCTGACAAAATTAAGAACCGTTTTGGATGATTGCAGGATAACAACTAGGGCATCACCAGCAGTTATATTCCATTCCTGATAATTCAAAGTAGAGAGAAAGTTCACATCATATCGAACAAGAGAGGAAAATATCGAAAACTAGTAGCAAACGCAACGCAAAATGTCGAGGATTTGTGTTCACCAAAATCGCGTTTATTTCATTCTCGACTTATGTTTTCTTAGTTCGTTGCTCGTTCAACCATCGAGCCAGGGTCCCTTGCTCTATCACAACCGTCCCCTGCGCACGATGCGGTACTATGGATTCCAATGGAGGATCGAAATCGGTTTCGAGAATGCCCTGGATGAAGTCGCGCAACGATGTTGTTCGGTCCTTCCGCTCCAGAACATTGTTGGACGTTTTTGTGGCATCGGGAATCGTCGCTTCCGATTCTTCCTTGCGCCGTTGCTGTGCCTTTCCGATTCCGGTGATGAAGACCATGTCCTGCAGGTCCTCCCCGTGTTTTTCGGTGATCGTTTGCAACAAATACCGGGCCGCGGCGCGCGCAATTGGGAAGGGCAATCCCGACAAATCAATTTCCCACTGCTCGTCCAGATCGTTGTTCCCGAGCACGTCGTTGTTGCCGAGAACGATGCCCTGCTCGACGGCTTCTCGGAAGACCTCGTCCATTTTGCGGGTGTATCCGGCCCGTGACAGGGTGGCAATGCAATCCGTGAGGGTGATAATGTCCGGCGATGCGACGTGTCCGGCGGTAGCAATGGACGAGGTCTTGGCGGATCGCGTGCCACAGATCTCTCCCCACAATTCGTACGCCTGGAATGAACAATAATAGATGGAACGAACGAATCAGTCAACCATAGACAAAACCGCAAACGATTACTGCTTAGTTAGTTACGGGGTACGCGATGCAATGCATCGAAGTTTTGGCCGATTTCGCCAGTCATTGGCTACGAGTATGCTCACCTTGTCGGGATCTTCGGAAACCCGCAGCGCCGAGAAGAGAGCGTTGTAAGCAACGCGGTCGGCGGCCAAGCCGTCGTCTCTCATGTTCTGAAAGAGTTCCAACGCCTTGGACGCTTGCCCGGCTCTCCCGCAGGCACCTAGAGAAAACAGAACACGATAAAGAAAGTTCAAAACATCGATGAGACGGTGCCGGAACGAATGTGCAACACCCGGAAAAATCGATCCAAGGTGCAAGTTAGGTTCTGACACGTAAGGGTGGTTCCGCTTGGGCCGCACTTACTGATGGCAGCGGTATAGGCAACCTTGTTCGGTCGGCTCTTGGGCCCACCCCGCTTCATGGTTTCGATGAGCCGGCAGGCTTCTTCCCATCGTCCTTCCGCGCCGCAGCAATTGATCGCGGACGAATAGCAAAATCCGTCCGGTTCGATGCCGTCTTCGTCCATTTGCCGGAGCAGAGCCAGGGCCTTGGGCCAGAGTTCTTGCTTCTCGTGGGAATCGCTCGTTTCGGCGTTGGCATTGGTGTTAGCGTTGGCATCCGACGACGCCATCTGTTTTGTGGAGTGCTGGTTTTTCGAGGCCTTGGCGAGAGCGGTAATGGCTGGTAGAAGCAATGCGTTCCGCGAGCGATCGATCGAGCAATCGTTACAAACACAGAAAAACATTCCATCGAATGAGAAAGGGACCGACACAACAACAACAACAACAACAACAATCTTTCACACCTATATTGTGCATGCATGAATGCGAGCACACACACACACACACACCGACCCGATCATTCTGCTACCATACGAATCTCGACTCAACTCAACTCAACTCAACTCAACTCACCGGCATTGTAGGTGATGAGGTTGACCTCCATTCCCTTTGTTCGCATGAGATTGAGCAACCGCAGCGCATGTTCCCACTGGAGTCCGTTTCCGAGCGCGGAAATCGTGACGCTGTAGGTCACCTGGGAGGGTTCGATCCCCTTTTCTTCCATTTCGTCAAAGAGCTGCAGTGTCTTTTTCCATTTTTTTCCCTTGCTACAGGCTGTGTTGTTGCGTGGCGCGAGTTTGATTTTTGTTTCGAATTTTGAATGTCCAATGTGCAATAACCAACACAACACCGCAGAGCAGAGCAGAGCAGAACAGCGCAATTGTAAAAGGATGAGACAGATAGACATAGACACTCACAGACACACACACCCCCAAACCCAATCACCGAACACGAGGACAATCGCTGCGCTACGCTGCGCTGATTGCGCTAGTGGTTGATTGCAGTGAGTGAGTACGCACCATCCATCACGGCCGTGTAGCAATAGCTGTCGACCGCGAGACCCTTGTTCTTGACGTCCTCGAGCAGGTCGAGTGCCATCTGTGTGTTTCCTCCCCTGGCGCAGGCCCGGATGGCGTTGGTGTAGATGTAGATGTTGGGAGCAACGCCATTGTCGTTCCGGCACTCGTCCAGGACCTCGAGGGCCTCCCGGCTCTTGCCGGCCGCCGCACAGGCCGAAATGGCGGCGTTGTAGGAGATCTCGTCGGGCCGGATAGCGTTATCGTTCCGGCTGCTGCTGCCGCCGCTGCTGCTGCCGCCGCCACTGTTTTTCTGGAGCCGCTGCAGCAGACGCCGGCACTGCCCGGCCTGCTTGGAACGGGCCAGGCAGGTCAGGACCGTGTTGTACTGGACCACCGTGAGTGTCAACCGTGCGCGTTCCGCGAGGAGCTCGGTGTAGTCGAGGAGCTGGAGGGCCTCCCGCCACTTGCGCTGCTTGGAGAGGGATCCCAGTACCAGCTGGATGGCGTTCCGCACCAGCTTGCGGTCCCGGTTGGTGATCGTAGTGATGCCCCCCCCGTCCTTCTTGTTGTTGTTGTTGTTCTTCTTCGGGTCGGCGGTTCCGTCGGCATTGTCGGGTGCTGCTTCCTCTTCCGCCAGGTCGCTTTCCAGTCGCTTGAGCATCTTGGTCAACCAGAACAGGGAGGCGTCGTGGGCGTCCTTGCGTCCCCCTCCGTTCTTGCAGCAGCACTCGATGACGGTGTGATAGATATCGTAGTTGGGGGTCGGTATGTACCAGGGCCGGCTGTTGTAATGATCGATGGGTTCGTTTTCGTTGTTGTTTTCGTTGTTGTTGTTGTCGTCGTCCTTGGGCGATTCGATTGGTTCCTCCCGCTTGTCGTTCCCGTTCTCCATGTACTGTGCCAGCCGTATGGCATCCTGCCAGCACCTCGGTTCCTGCTCCATGCACACCAAGAGCTCGTGGTAGACCCGGGTCGGCAGTATCGTCGCGTGGTCGTCGGTGGTTTTTTGATCGTTCTCGTTCAACGGGGCGAGAACACTCTGTGGAATGGTCGCCTCGCGCTGGAGGAACGACCAGGCGGTCCTCCAATCCGTCCCCCTCCCGGAAGGATTCTTGGACTTCATGACGGTCCGCACGGTCTGAACGAGCTCGCTGACGGTTTTGGGTGTCGACTGGGTATCCACCGAGATCTTGGGTCTGCGGTTATTGTTGTTCTTATAGTTGTTGTTGTTGTTGTTGTTGTTGCGTTGGTTTCCGGGGCGCGATTGTCCCTTGTAGGGGGTTCGTTTCCCTCCCTTCTTTTTGGGGTTGGAAGATTTTCGTTTGCCGCCTCTGCCACCTCTGCCGCCTCTGCCACCGCGTTTGGGATTGTTGCCGTTGCCGTTGCCGTTGGCCCTTGGGGGTCTGGAATCGGATCCACTGGGCGACGACGACGACGACGATGACGTCGAAAGCGGCAATGCCGTGGCTGTGGCCGTGGTCGATGAAAAAACACGCTTCGTCCCGAGCCGGCGGTCCGCGATGCGAGACGACGATGTTGCACCACTTCCGCCGCTCCATGCCTCCACAACAAAGCGGACTCCGCGATGGTTGGACACGCAAACGCAAACGCAAATGCACACAAAGGCGAATACAGGGACCGCGACGGAAGAGGTCCATCGTCGCACCCGGCCCGCATGCTTGCAGCGTCCGGAGAGCGCAGAACGGGACATGCTGTGTGCTGTGCTGTGCCGTGCCGTGATGTGCTCACCCGGCTTCGAAATCGATTCGATTCGATTCGAAAGCGATTCGATTCGAAAGCGATTCGATTCGATTCAATGCGGTTCGAAATCGATTCGATGCGACTCGATGCGACTCGATGCGGTGAACCTCACTCGTTACTGGCGGATGTTACGGGTGATGGAAGAGGGGCCTCGCTCGCTCGCTACGATCATAGATGGTGGATGGTACGAGCACGAGTATTGTATCGAGTGAATTGTTTCGGATAGGATGGATTGCGGGTATGATACTTTGAGTATAGTACTCTTGTAATGCTGTCGTGATTGGGCTTTGGTTGCAGCGATGGTTTGTCGTTGGTATTACAAGTACGAGTACCGTAGTTGCCTTTCGGATGATGGAATCCACCTACGTAATTACTGTACAGTAGTACGTAGTGTCTCGCAGCTCACAAGGGATTATTGTACCGGTACGGTATATGGATCCGACGGTCCATTCCAATTATTTTGTCCCCATTTGTCGTCGCTTTTGGGGTGGAGGAGGAGTTCGCGGGGGTAATTACAACTATTGTACCGTACGATACGATATTGACACACTCACTCACACATGACATCAGCACCACTACGAACTCCAAACTAGACAGGCTCGATAGGAAATCTGTTGAACAACGGGTTTTGATTGGAAAATACCAATCGTCGATGACGTCGTAGTATTAATAACACCCAATGAGGAGTTAGGCATAGAGAGACGAGGTGTTCGATTGGAACGATGCCTTCAAATCAATCGTTCTGTCTGTCTGTCTGTCTGCCTTTCTGCCTATCAGTCCATCGGCAGAGTGAAGTTTCACGTGTCTCACGTGTCTCGCGCTAGTGTCTCACGTCTCACAACGCGTCTCACTTGTCTCTCGGAGTGGGGAGCGGGAGCGGGGGGGGGGGGGGTACGTACTCGTACGTATGAATGTGTACTCGTATGTTACCTACAGTACGTAAGAGGTAAAGAGTCTCGTAGTTCGCAACTGGAATTTTCCCAGTCGTGCAAGATCTCTAAAAGAATGGGGTTCAGTGGAATAGTGGGTAGGTACTAGAAGTACAAGAACTTCGTTCTGGACCCTTCCGAATCAGCTTTTTTACGAATTTTTTACCACACGTGCCCCACCAACAACCGTAAACACCCAGTACTAGACTAACAGAGGATCACACTGTTGTTAGTAAACACAACTGAGCCAATGCTGGATTATCAACTATATTTGTCTTCATTAGTACTTAATATATATATGCGTGTTGCGACCACCTTGTGACTGTTGAGTGCCAAATCGTGCTTCGGGTTTTTTGTTGCCCTGTTCTTACCATCAACTTACCATCAACTTACCATCAACTTACTATCAACTTACCAACAATTATGGTAAGTTGTTCTTGGTAAGTTGATGGTAGCTTGATGGTAACGATGTACCACCAGCAGACCCAGACCGTTCAGCCTTAATTAACGCGTCGGACTGAATTTTTTGTCGCGAAACAAATAATGGATTTTGCGGGTCCTGCTCCAACACCCACACTCTTGTTGCCTGCTTGTCTAATCTTACTTCCTTCTTTGTCACTTTTCTTCTCACCACACTTCCTTGCAAATCGACAATGGCAAGGAATGCAACAAAGAAGGGACCCAAACAACAACTAGACCAAGAGAAGCATCCTGATTTAGTATATCAACAGCTAGAGCTTTCAAAGCGCCTTGCCTGCTATAACTTTTGGGGATATCTGTATACAGAAGGAGAAGAGGGGTGGTCACCGACTGACAAGCCAGGATCCCTCTGGAAGTATCATAGCTCAAACTATATCAAGCAAAACATCAAGCAAACAAGCTGGGCAAAGATAGGAAAGGTAAGAGTATTCGAGACTGGAGATTGTTCTTGTTTGATTCTGGAGATTCTTGCTCACGCCATTTTCATAACAAGGCTATGGTCACCCTTGCTCAAGATCTACACAGTCGCGGAATTACACTAGTAGACCCTTTGAAAGAACAACAAGAACGCCGATCATTGCTCTCTGGAAAGCTTTCAGCAGGAGCCAAATCATCAGAATCGGAGTCAGACCACTCTGTATCCTCTCATCAAGAAGAAGATGAAGAAGACGACGACGACGACAAAGAAGAAGCAATGCCAAAAAAGTCGGTTTGAATTGCTGGTGCCAGAAGTCCAAGCAGCCTTCTTGGAACTGCCGATATCCATGCCGACCTCAAGCGCCTCTCCATCCAGGGGCCAATCCAAATGGTTTCTGGATCGTTGCCATATCCAATGCTCTCTGGTCGATGGGAAGTCTGGGATCACAAGCTCAAGGTCTTGAATGGCTACTGTTTGATGAGGATGCTCCTTCACAGTGGCACAAAGGAAACCGACTACTCTTTGGACTGGGTTGATGAAAAGACCTTGAAGATCAAGCTCAAGTGGCTGATTTTCATGCAGAATGCTCTGTTCATGACCGGCTTGGATGTTAGCTTTGATGCCAATGGCAACACCATTGAAAATTATCCAGAAGGACACCAAGTGTACACAGAAATGGGGAAGAACTCAAAGAACTTGGAACAAGAAGATGGGTTTGTTTATTCGGAAGGCTTGTTCCGATTCAGGAAACCCATGGATCAGGCAGAAGACAAGTACAAGGCCAAGGTCTTTGAGTGTCCTGTTGATGTAAATGGTAACAAAGGAACTAGCGTCACACAAACGAGATTCAGGGTTATTTCAGAATCACGCGCATATTTGGGTCGAACTCCACTGGTCCCCCTTTGTAATTTCACCCTATTTATTAAAATTAATGTCGAACTCCTAATATTTTTATGCACATTTCATTTTCCTACCCCACTGGCATCTGTTTCCGAAGTAGTGGCATGTTACTGAATTTTATGCCTGAAACAAACAGTGCATGGTCGCAATTTTTCAATCTCAATCGTTTCTCCATTTTTATTGTTATTACTGGCTATCGTACGGCTTCAGCAGTAACGATGGTCCGCACTCCCAAATATCAGGTATATTGTTTACGTTGCTACCGTGACTCTCCTTTGATCACTACTGGTTACGGAAAGCAGAAGGTTACCAAGAAGAAGAAACCCCCCTTGTTTACAGCGCGACGAAGAAAGAAAACGGGAGTAGTTGTTTCTCCCGGTCTTCGGGACCATATTGTGAAAGACGCATCATGCTATTCTTATTTCACGCAATCTTCGGGGATAGTAGATTTTGCATCATGCATATTCATTAGAAAAAAGAGGAAGAAGCTTGAGGATGTTAGTCAACAATTAGGTCTAACGAACACCCGTAACGGTCCACAGAGTAGTGACGGCGCATTACCAGAGTTGCTCGACAATCAAGTTATGTATGACCCTTCTGTCGAATCGATTGGGCGTGCCTTGATTGGTCAGGAATTATCAAACATAGAGGATGACGATGATTCTGTCTCCGAAGACAATTTTTTCTTCCCTAACAATGACGATGAGGAAGAAGGAAGTGAGATCATAGAGGCCCCCCACTCTTCGATTGTCAATGATGAAGAAGGCATCAACATTGATGTTGACGATTCCCATCGTGCTTCAAACACGCTATTAATTACGACACCCAATGTAGGTAGGAACATATCTGACGAATTGAAGGTCAAGATCAAGTTAATGAAAATCATGCGGAATCATAGCATACCATTAGTTGCCGAGAAGGAATTGTATGAATGGGCTATTGAATCGGAGCGGCTTAATTTATTTTCATGGACTAAAGGCAATCTCATAAAGACCAGGGCAAGTGTTATGAAGGAGATTTCCGCAACTGTGCCTGAAATAAAAGGCGATGGGTTTGAACCTCATCTTATTGACTGGTGTTCTAAGAAATCACAGAATGCTGATGTTTCCAGTCGCAAACAAATCTACGTCCGGTCGTTCCAAAAAGCACTTCATTCCCTATTAACAAATGTGACTTTGGTGAAGGAAGATAATCTGTCATTCCCCCATGCTGAAGACCCCACCTTACCCGTCCGTTATCCAGAACTTGAAGGGAATATTGATATTGACGAACTGCATCACGGTGAATGGTGGATCAACACTTGGGAGAAGAGATGCAAATCTGGATCGAATGAAATTCTGGTTCCTATTATTCTCTACATGGATGGAATTGCAATTGACAATAGTGGTCAAACCACTCTTACCCCACTGAACATGACTCTTGGCATATTCAACACCCTAACTCGAAACTCCCGGCCGGATGCGTGGGAGGCTATATACTATCACCCAACATGTCCCGGTGATAAAGGTGCCGAATCAATTGACAATGTGAACAATCTTCACTCTGGCCTTCGTTTTGCTCTTTCATCTTTGAAAGATGCCTGCAACCAAACGGATGGTATTGAATGGTCTAATTTGCCGTGGAACAAGAAGAAATGGTCGGTTCGAATGAAATTTGCGGTTGCTTATTTCATAGGTGATACTCCCCAGCACGACCAACTTTGTGGTCATTATCAAACATCGAATTCAAAGATGATCTGTAGGCATTGCAATTGTCCCAGAGCACTTGGTATTAACGCTCGTGTTAATGTTTTGAAGGTTCCTGTTTCAGTTGAAACTGGTAACATGCAAGTGTCTAAGCACCAAAATGGGGAAGAGTACCAATCCATTCGGCTCTGGAACATATCTGATTTTACTGCTCCAATGGTTGGCGAAGGAGTGAATGTTGAACAGTATTTCAAAAACATTTCTCACCATGGTGTACATAACGGCAACGCTTTTTATGATCTTGATTTTGGGGAAAACCCACATAATATTCATCTAGCGTCTCCCGGAGAGAGACTCCATATGCACCAACTTGGTTGCGCAAAGCGTGCAGCAGAGACGTTCCGCGAGGACTTTTTAGGCAATAACCAGCGGCTTCTTGGTGAGATGGAAAGGTTAGCCAGTTACTACGGTGGTGCTGTCCAGAGGCAATCCGATCGTGACTTCCCACGAACCAATTTTTCAGAATCAATACATACAGCGAAGAAGGAGGGTAACCAGTACATTGGAATGCTTTATACTCAGATGCTGTCACTTCTGTCTGCTGGAGGTCGTCAATTGTTGTTGTCTCGAAAGACTCCTTCCAATCTCGAGAACAAGAGCAGAAAGTGTGAAGAGGAAATTGACCGACGTATTTACGCCATTGAGTTGTTGTTGGGTATGGAAGAGTTCCTAAAGTATGCTGGAACGTTCGACGAGGTTTTCAAACAAGACAAGAAAGGTGTTTTGAATGTGGACAAAATGGTTGTTCTTTTCATTAACTGTATAAATAACAATCTTCAACGAAGTAAGGGAGAGGGTAACAATCTTGTGAAGAATCACATGTATTTTCATTTATCACAGTACATGAGATTATTTGGTCCTCCAACTGGGTGGGACTCTGCCGCGAGTGAGAGCAATCATAAAACTGAAGTGAAGGGTCCTGCTAAGAGAACTCAACGAAACAAGTCCACACTTATCAAGCAAACTTGCAACCGAGTGATGGAGTATCGAACTATTGATCGACTTGACCGTGAATTCGATTTGTTCGAACATAGACCCATAACCGGACCAAATCATCCTAAGGAGGGTGGTTGGTCAGGTGGGTCTTCGTTTTGGATTGGTGTGATGAATGGTCTCCCTTACATGAAGTGGGATGAAAAAAAAAACTCAAGTTTACCCTGGTTTCCATCTGATGTTCTCAAATTTTGTTGTGACGTGGTCCTACCGGCTGTGGGCAGCAGCAAGGTTTTTGGAACCACGGAGCACAAGAGGTATGACCAATCTCGCGAGATGAAATTATTGTTTCGTGCCCACCCATCGTTTAAGTCTGATTCTGGACAATTGTCCAATGTATGGTACGATTGGGCTAATTTTCAACTCGACCTCCTTGATGGACGTGGACTGAAAGTTTATCCATGTCAGATTCTGTGCCTGCTTTACCTCGAAGGTCCGTTCCCCGTGGGTAGCTCCGTTAGTGGTTTCGAATTAGTGCACGATGGTTATTATGCCGTCGCTCGTTGCTTTGTTTCTGCAGACCCCATACCGAGCAAGAGGGACAAAGGAAAAAAACACCATCATGCGTTGGTAAAGCTAGGTGAGCTTCGGAACAAATTGTATTTGTTCGACTGCAACGCCATTGAGTCCGAAGCTGCCGTTGTTAGAAACCATGGTAGTCCTGACCAATATTTTGTGCTAGGTAATCGTGAACAATGGTTGTTTAATTTCCGCGAGACAATGGCTTCACTGGAAAAGAAGGATTTACAATCAATAGTACGAGATGGTGAAAACAGCACATGACTTCAATGAACAAGTTTATTATCTTTTCCCGTGTTTTGGATTGTATACTAGTATGGTACAATCATACCCCCCTTCTCAGATGTATTTTGCGTTTTTTTATTTTCTGTAACGGCGTTGCACCAAATGCCCTTTTCCCGTGTTTTGGATGGTATACTAGTATAATACAATCATACCCCCCTTTTAATGTGTATTTTGCGTTTTTCTATTTTCTGCAACGGCGTTGCACCAAATGCCCTTTTCCCGTGTTTTGGATGCTGGTTTTCCTGTATATTTTGTGTTGTTCTATTTTCTGCAACGGCGTTGCACAAAATGCCGTTTTCCCGTATTTTGGATGGTATACTAGTACAGTACAATCATACCCACCTTTTCATGTGTAATTTGCGTTTATCTATTTTCTGCAACGGCGTTGCACCAAATGCCCTTTTCCCGTTTTTTGGATTGTATACTAGTATGGTACAATCATACCCCCCTTCTCATGTTTATTTACCGTTTTTCTATATTCTGCAACGGCGTTGCACCAAATGCCCTTTTCCCGTTTTTTGGATTGTATACTAGTATGGTACAATCATACCCCCCTTCTCATGTTTATTTAGCGTTTTTCTATATTCTGCAACGGCGTTGCACCAAATGCCCTTTTCCTGTATTTTCGACGGTATAGTACTAGTACGGTACAGTCATAAATTTTTTGTCATGAGTATCAAGTTATTATTATAATGGATTACTTCTTAGTATAGTTTTGCGCGATACATAGGCGCTCATAATATAACACCCTTCGTATTTGGGATTCGAACAGCTATGAAACACTAACGGATTAAAGAGCAGAGTATCCCCAGAACGCAACGGCACTTTGATGCGGTACGTTGGGAAGACAAAATAATAAATCACTTCGTCAGCATGCACTCCCGACGGAGCTATGACTGTTAAACGAGTATAATACATGTCATCATCAACATGGCATCGAGAATGGTAATTTCGACCAATCGAAAAAGCTAATGCCTGTTTCCCAATGGCATTGAGCTGCGTACGAGTCAGAATCTGAGACAACACATCCATTTCATCCTCAACAAATGGTTCGATGTGTGTTAAACTATGATGCATATGCTTCACAATTCTCACTGTCGTGTGTTCCAGCTCCAGTTTCATGTTTGGTTTCACATGACTTTTGAACACGTACTCACCATTGTTGGAAGACAATCTTTCTGGTCTAACTCCAATGATAGCATAATCATCGTTGATACTGCCGCGCTTCTGACCTCTGGCAACTGTCGGTTTGGATCCAACAATTTCCGGAGCAAACTTTCTTAACAGTTTGATATTATTCTTCGTAGCAAGGTGTCGCTTGGCAAATTTTCTGGAAACTTTTGCGAAAATGCGCAACGACGGATTATTCTCGTCAAACGCAACAATATGCTCGTCGTTCCTACTATCCAATCTATCGAATTTATCTATCAACAAAGCCTGTTCCGGTTGATACTTTTTCTTTCCTCCTATTTTGCCACCCCAGTTTGTCTCCATGTATTTTCCTTTGACCACAGTTGTTCTGTCTTTGTTTTTCAACGCTATTGTACTGACACAATCTTTGCAAGTACTACGCCTATTTGTCCTTTCGTTCTTCATCGGTTTTATGTCGGACAACTTTGTATAAGTTTTATGGCTCGTTGACACCGGTGCTGCAATCCTAACAAAGTTCGATGACATTCTCTGCTTTCTTCTTTTCTCATGTTTCCTATCTCTTTTTTGCTTCATAGCCCGGTCCGAGAACTGATTTCTTGTCATGGTTGGAGTACGTGTAGCAATTCGAAGCCAATGATTCGCCGCTATCCGCTTGCCGCTTTTTGTCGCTGCCGATTGCCGCTGTTTCTCTCGCTGCTGCTTGCCGCTGCCGCTGCCGCTGCCGCTGTGGCTGTCGCTGCCGCTGTTGCTCTCGCTGCTGCTTGGCGCTGCCGCTGCCACTGTGGCTGCCGATTGCCGCTCTCGCTGCTGCTTGGCGCTGTGGCTGTCGCTGCCGCTTGCCGCTGTTGCTCTCGCTGCTGCTTGGCGCTGCCGCTGCCACTGTGGCTGCCGATTGCCGCTCTGTTGCTCTCGCTGCTGCTTGGCGCTGTGGCTGTCGCTGCCGATTGCTTGCCGCTGCCGCTGTGTCTGTCGCTGCCAATTGCCGCTGTTGCTCTCGCTGCCGATTGCTTGCCGCTGCCGCTGTGTCTGTCGCTGCCGATTGCCGCTGTTGCTCTTGGCTGTCGCTGCCGATTGCTTGGCGCTGCCGCTGTGGCTGTTGCTGCCGATTGCCGCTGTTGCTCTCGCTGCCGATTGCTTGCCGCTGCCGCTGTGTCTGTCGCTGCCGATTGCCGCTGTGTCTGTCGCTGCTGCTTGGCGCTGCCGCTGCCGCTGTGGCTGCCGATTGTCGCTGTTGCTCTTGCTGCTGCCAATTGCCAACGAGTTGTTGACGTAGTCAAAGATTATATTCGAATATTTGGTATGATAATTGAACAGAATGGGTGAGTATCTATTGATGTAGTACAGTAAATAATAACAACAGAATAATATAATCTACATGCTACCAACGTACACCTTTTGCTTCCTTTTGTTGTTGTTGTTGATTGGTGGTGTTGCTGTGTTGTTGCCGTTGTTGTTTCCTTCGATTAGGTGTTTACTTCGATTCTGTGTCGCGGTCGATTCGTTGTATCCTTTTTTTTGGTGTTGCCAATCCCTTGTTTCCAATCCGTTGCTCCGATACGGTCCTATGACAACGAGAAGAAAAAGAGAAGTAAGGAAATACATTATCAGGAATGAAGGAGGAAGTATTATCATTGTTGTTGATCTCTCTCATTCGTACCATTACGTGTTCCGATTTGTTTTACCGATACCACCGATACCTTGCAATTGATGCAGATTTTGTGCTTTCAAGATTGCCAATCCCTTGTTTCCAATTCGTTGCTCCGATACTGTCCTATGATAATGAGAAGAAAAAGAGAAGTAAGGAAATACATTATCAGCCATGAAGAAGGAAGTATTATCATTGTTGTTGATCTCTCTCATTCGTACCGTTGCGTGTTCTGATTTGTTTTACCAATGCCACCGATACCTTGTTGCCGGCTTTGTTCTTTCTGCTGCCGTTGATTTGCAGACTTGTAGTAATTCCTATGTCACGAAAAACAGGGACTTGTTCCTGTTGATATATAGGCAATTGATGCAGATTTTGTGCTTTCAAGATGTTTATGTAAGGCGGCCGTCCAAACAAGAATATCTTTCCAGCAACTAATCCCTAATCGAATGCTTTCTACTTCTTTTGCAGTACAAGGCTGTTATATCGGACTGAAATATCTGAGAACGGATCGTTGTGCTCGTGACATCGTCGCCCTAAGGCATGTGACGAAGAGGGTCGGATCCCACGTTCTCGGACGGAGTGTTGTTGGAAAGAAACAACACTCTACTCAGATAAGTTGGAAATTGATGTTTGTCGGAAAGTGAAAAAAAGTGACCGAAGTTAGTGAGCAACATACTTTCATTGTAAGCTAACTACTACTCCGTACAAAGTAGTTATATCAAACTTCGAACGTAAGGACGACATCGGTTCGTGTGATAGATCAAGTATCAACATTCGAACGTAAGAATGACACCACCAGTTCCATACATTTTCTGCTAAGTAAACAACTTCGAACGTAAGAATGATATTGGTCCGTTAAGTATTATGTTCTTTTTTTTTTTTGCAACGGCGTTGCAACAAATGGTCTTTTTGGTATTTAGCGTGATATGGATCATACTACAACAGTACAACAAACTTCGAACGTCAGAATGATATTGGTTCGTTAAGTATTATGTTCTTTTTTTTTTTGCAACGGCGTTGCAACAAATGGTCTTTTTGGTATTTAGCGTGATATGGATCATACAACAGTACAACAAACTTCGAACGTCAGAATTACATTGGTCCGTTAAGTATTTTACTTTTTGTTTTTTTTGCAACGGCGTTGCAACAAATGGTATTTTTGTTATTTAGCGTGATATGGTTCATACGTAGTTAGCGTCATGGTTCATACGATAGTAGTAATGGTCATACCAAAGTACCTTTGTACCCCACAAAATGCACCAAATCATCGATCGGACCATTTTTTTTTTTTTGACAACGGCGTTGCAACAAAAGCCCTTTTTAGTATTTAGCGTGAAAAGTTTCATACGACTGTACGTTTCTACACAAATTGCACCAATTCAGCGATCGGATCATTTGTTTTTTGGCAACGGAGTTACACCAACCAATGCCCTTTTCCCTATTTAGCGCTACTAGGTGTTCATACGACTGTACTTTTGTACACACAATGGAACAATTCAGCGATGGGGCCATTTTCCAAATTGGAAAATGTTCCTTTTTATCTTTTCTTCTTCTCACCTTTCATTCCACCCAAAAAACCCTTTTTTCCGTTTTTCGGGAACGGCGGTTCCAGTTACAAACAATGGTTTTTTGATCCCAACGGATTCACAGACAAATCCCCGCCCTTGCATTCGTCGTTGCAGGTTTTATTTGTCCAATTATTGTGACGATATTGTTTAACTATTTCTCAGGTTAGTGGTAGAACGTCTTTACGAGAACAAGGACACGTTTACGGGTACCTTCTACATAATCGATTTTTTGAGAAATGGTTTTTGAGACATGATTACCACCGTCGCGTCGCTACGTGAGTGGTGATATCTGGTGAAAGAAGTTTCAAGTTGTACTACTATCCTTCTTTCATTCAATGTTTGCTCGTAACTCGGGTAAACTAGATTCACACAACAGTGATTCTCAATGTTTTCAAACAATAAAAAGATTGTCTCAAATACTGATAACATTTTACATTGCCAATGACACCTACGACTAATAGTGCTCGCAAGCGCGGTGCCAACCCAAATTCAAATGAGAAAACGACAAGTTGTAAGAAGGGTAGATTGAAAGACCCACCAACCAATAGTCTTGACAAACATGATACCGATCAAAGAGATCATCGACAGGCAGTAATTAATAACCTTACAAAGGCTTTGAAGGGTGAGTCATATGGAACAGAGGAGTTTGTGAGGAACCTCAGTCTTGAGGTTACAACATGTTTCACTGCATTGTTGACGAGGGTTTACCTTGTATCAAAAATTATTGAATCCGAACCAACACCAGATTTCAGGAAGTCAATGTCTACTACTAACTCTGCGGAAAAGAAGAAGGGGAAGGGAAAGAAGAAAAAACCCGATACAACCTTAAGTGACTTAGGGCCTATTCCCCATCAAATAAACGTCATGGTGGATTTATTTTTGTTTGAAATTGACAACGGTATGACTGGAGTGTTGAAATTTTTGAGCAGGAAGCAATTAACCGATCGATTCAATGACTACGACATGGCGAACAAGTGGGATAGGTTCGAGTCACTGTTGAAGAATGTTAATGACACATCAGGCGTGGATTCTATTTATGGGCGCAACGTCGTCAACTACGTTACAATGAAGAAGTACATGATAATGTACCGTGAGATATTGGTTTGGTACATGAAGAATGTGAAGTATCCACCTGGGTCGGATATTTCGTCTGAGGATTTGTGTTTCCATACCAAAGGCGACAATTGTTCTCCCAGTCAGTTGAAAGGATACGTCATATCAATGAGGAACTTCTTGGACTGCCTTATGGCAAAGACCTCTCTACGTGTTTCAATGACTCATAGCTGCAATCAGGTGGACTTAGACAAACATTTCAAGAAGCAGCGTATTGAATGCTTAAAATCCTTACGAACAGAAAACATCGAGTTTAAAGAACTTATTGTGTCAAACAATAAGTTGATGAAGATAACGGAACGAGAAACTGCTTTTCAGGAGCTCATTCGTGAACATTGGTTACGCTTTCAAGGGAAGGCGAAAACCATTTGTACCATCATCGACATGAGACACGTCGACATCAAAGTTTTGACACACGAAGGTTTTTATCAGTATTACTTACCCGAATTAATTAACAATTCATTCGTCTTGGGCACAACGGTACTTTCTGGGGAGAAGTGGGTTCCAGTAGGATTTCATCGAAAAGGGGACACGAAAATTCCGGAAACGGGAAAAGTGTTATTACCACTCAATACTCAATTGGTTTTCCACTACGTCATCAACTACAAGCACACGGTCACAAAATATTACAACATACATTTCGATATCGATGAGGACCTTGTCACCCTGTCGCCATGCAAACATGGAACCGGAAAAATAGATCTGGCATATTTCAAGGTGCCGAAAGGAATCCTATATTTGGTGCGTCAATGGCTTATAACAAAATTTGTCCAAAACGGGAACAAGATTGGGGTAAACATGGTCGTTTCGTTGGAAACAGCATGTAATTTGTTCATTTCTCAAGTACTATGTGCATCAATGATTCGAGTCGACGGCGTTGGTTCGTCCTTTGATTGTTCAATTGACAATGTTTGTGACAAAATGATACCAAAAGTCTTCAAAACCAATAACCAATCATTTGTCAGTTACGATCATGTGGTGGAAACCATTGAAGATTTGGTATTGACCGAGAGAAATTTTCTAAAACGAGCTATGGTCACCGAATCGACGGAGGGAAGTGTTCCGTATTTTCAAAGGAATGATCGATTGTACATTTTCCCGACGGCATGTGTTCTGAGTAAGACAAAATTTGCCCATGTCAATTTTGACGATAAACCAGAAGAACTTGTAACAGGTATTTTGGAACTGTCCGGATTGGAAGAACAACATAAGAATCAAACTTGTGTTACAAGATTCCTTCAATACGATGTTAACTCACAACAAGAGGTGCACCAACGAGTTTTTATGGAACACATTCCATACGTGTTCCGTGAGATATTCGTAATTGATCCAGAAGTTCTCCAACGTCATACTTGGGTGGAAGAATTCATTCAGTATAGCTACCTTCCAGAAATGGGTACCATATTTACCCCGTTGACAGAAAAACTAGCAATATATTTGTTGGAAAAGTCGGATGATCTATCATCGGCTAACCTTGTAGTTCAATTTTTGGACGATAAGGTTGTCAACAATTATGGAAAGGGAACGGGAGAATTGAATCTGGCATTCGAACACCTCCATGGTCGTGACTTTGTTTTTTACGAACCATCGGACTTTCTAACTTGGGATTGCTTCAAAAGATCCAAGGTTCAAATAAATGAGTTCAACAAATCAAATAACACATACCGGGTAGGATGGGTTACTTTGAATCTCAATACGACAAATGATTCCAAGCGTGGATTCATCCCACCCTGGGATGATAACGTTGACGGTGGCAATGTTGGCAAGACGAACAATATCAACGATGGGAGAAAGAACATCAGTGGATCGAAAGTAACCAGTAACGGTTCGAAAAATAAGCCTAACGAATCTAAAGAATCGGGAATAGACACAAGTAAGGGTAATTCCAAGGATACTGGTTTGACTGACACAACGACTAAAACCTGTGAAAAAAAGGGTTCAAATGTAAGCGAAGAAATGATTATAGATGTTGCGAAAAATCATCTTAACGCCACTGTAACACTGCCAGTTTATCCTATCAAGATCAAGGAGAAGGAAACCAAACGTGAATTCCAATGTTCTGTGCTGTTGAAAGATCAGGATCCAGAGATATTGTTTCCTATTTACGAAATAAACGAACAAGTTCGTTATACTCCAGAAAAAAACCGACCAGTTGAAATTGGACAAGTTTATAGGTACGTTTTCGGACACTACTACCAATATGAACGAGTGGCGGGTTATATATGTACTTTCCACAAACGTAAGGTGGGGGAGAAACGACAATTTTGCCCATACTTTCAGATTTCCGGCCTGAAAGAAACCAATCCTCGACGCATTAAAAAAGTATCGGATTTAGTAAAATGTTTCAGCAAGGATGTTGGGATTCGTGACACGACGGATGGAAGTGAGGAGGTATCCGATTCATCTAGTGAGGAGGTATCCGATTCATCTTCTGACACAACCACAACCGTGTCAGAGTACAGCACCAGTTCCACCAAATCATCCAAGATTGGATGAGTGAGGCATACTATGTTACACCAAATGCAAGCATCCGTTTGTAACTTATCCATTATCCTTCATAGTTCTTTATTCAATCAATATTATGCGAAATATTGATCATGAAATTGCAGCCTAATTCGCACAATCATAAACATACTAACTAATATTACTAGGACTAATAAATTTTAAAACTGACTCAAGTATAAGTAGAAGATTTCTGGTCAATTCTGTTTCATGCAGCCAATGCCACACATTTGCACTCGAAAACTGCCTAGGAATCACTATTTGGGTACATGCAGCAATGCCAGAGGGGACTAAAATTGTTCTAAATCTCATACTGACTAAAGTATCAGCCTGTTTCTTGTCCAGTTTGTTTCATAGTCAACCCCATCCATAGTATGAGCAATATTCATCCTGAAATTGCAGTCAATGCCACTCATTTGCACTCTAAAACTGACTAGGACTCAATATTTTGGTACATGCATGTCCAGGGACAAACATTATTCTAAAATTCACACTGACTAGAGTATCAACCTGTTTCTTGTCCAGTTTGTTTCATAGTCTCCCCAATCCATAGTATGAGCAATATTGATCCTGAAATTGCAGTCAATGCCACACATTTGCACTCAAAACTGACTAGGACTCAGTATTTTGGTACATGCATGTCCAGGGACAAAGATTATTCTAAAATTCATACTGACTAAAGTATCAGCCTGTTTCTTGTCCGGTTTGTTTCATAGTCTCCCCAATCCATAGTATGAGCAATATTCATCCTGAAATTGCAGTCAATGCCACACATTTGCACTCAAAACTGACTAGGACTCAGTATTTTGGTACATGCATGTCCAGGGACAACATTATTCTAAAATTCACACTGACTAAAGTATCAACCTGTTTCTTGTCCAGTTTGTTTCATAGTCTACCCCATCCATAGTATGAGCAATATTCATCCTGAAATAGCAGTCAATGCCAGTCATTTGCACTCTAAACTGACTAGCCTAGGACTCACTATTTTGGTACATGCATGTCCAGGGACAACCATTATTCTAAAATTCATACTGACTAAAGTATCAGCCTGTTTCTTGTCCAGTTTGTTTCATAGTCTACCCCATCCATAGTATGAACACTATTCATCCTGAAATTGCAGTCAATGCCACTCATTTGCACTCTAAACTGACTAGGACTCAGTATTTTGGTACATGCATGTCCAGGGACAAAGATTATTCTAAAATTCATACTGACTAAAGTATCAGCCTGTTTCTTGTCCGGTTTGTTTCATAGTCTCCCCAATCCATAGTATGAGCAATATTCATCCTGAAATTGCAGTCAATGCCACACATTTGCACTCAAAACTGACTAGGACTCAGTATTTTGGTACATGCATGTCCAGGGACAACATTATTCTAAAATTCACACTGACTAAAGTATCAACCTGTTTCTTGTCCAGTTTGTTTCATAGTCTACCCCATCCATAGTATGAGCAATATTCATCCTGAAATAGCAGTCAATGCCAGTCATTTGCACTCTAAACTGACTAGCCTAGGACTCACTATTTTGGTACATGCATGTCCAGGGACAACCATTATTCTAAAATTCATACTGACTAAAGTATCAGCCTGTTTCTTGTCCAGTTTGTTTCATAGTCTACCCCATCCATAGTATGAACACTATTCATCCTGAAATTGCAGTCAATGCCACTCATTTGCACTCTAAACTGACTAGGACTCAGTATTTTGGTACATGCATGTCCAGGGACAAAGATTATTCTAAAATTCATACTGACTAAAGTATCAGCCTGTTTCTTGTCCGGTTTGTTTCATAGTCTCCCCAATCCATAGTATGAGCAATATTCATCCTGAAATTGCAGTCAATGCCACACATTTGCACTCAAAACTGACTAGGACTCAGTATTTTGGTACATGCATGTCCAGGGACAACATTATTCTAAAATTCACACTGACTAAAGTATCAACCTGTTTCTTGTCCAGTTTGTTTCATAGTCTACCCCATCCATAGTATGAGCAATATTCATCCTGAAATAGCAGTCAATGCCAGTCATTTGCACTCTAAACTGACTAGCCTAGGACTCACTATTTTGGTACATGCATGTCCAGGGACAACCATTATTCTAAAATTCATACTGACTAAAGTATCAGCCTGTTTCTTGTCCAGTTTGTTTCATAGTCTACCCCATCCATAGTATGAACACTATTCATCCTGAAATTGCAGTCAATGCCACTCATTTGCACTCTAAACTGACTAGCCTAGGACTCACTATTTTGGTACATGCATGTCCAGGGACAAACATTATTCTAAAATTCACACTGACTAAAGTATCAGCCTGTTTCTTGTCCAATTTGTTTCATAGTCTCCCCAATCCATAGTATGAGCAATATTCATCCTGAAATTGCAGTCAATGCCACTCATTTGCACTCAAAACTGACTAGGACTCAGTATTTTGGTACATGCATGTCCAGGGACAAACATTATTCTAAAATTCATACTGACTAAAGTATCAGCCTGTTTCTTGTCCGGTTTGTTTCATAGTCTCCCCAATCCATAGTATGAGCAATATTCATCCTGAAATTGCAGTCAATGCCACACATTTGCACTCAAAACTGACTAGGACTCAATATTTTGGTACATGCATGATGTCCAGGGACAAACATTATTCAAAAATTCACACTGACTAAAGTATCAACCTGTTTCTTGTCCAGTTTGTTTCATAGTCTCCCCAATCCATAGTATGAGCAATATTCATCCTGAAATTGCAGTCAATGCCACACATTTGCACTCTAAAAATAAGTACTAGTAGGACTCACTATTTTGGTACATGCATGGCCAGGGACAAACATTATAAGAAAATTCATAATGACTAAAATATAAGGCTGTGACTTCTCAATATGGTTTCATAGTCTCCCCAATCCATAGTATGAGCAATATTCATCCAAACATTTCAGAAAATAACACACTTTGACACTCAAAAAGTAAATGAGAAACACTAATTTGGTTACTTGTTCATACAAAAATCAAAAAATTTATACAAAAATAATACGTAGGACACACCTCGGACATATGTCTACGGGGGAATCGATCCAATGGACACGTTCACCTCTACCGGTATATCAAGAACCAATCTTATCCAAAGGGGAAAAGTTACACTACTTAACGCTGGTCTGTTTATGAGTCAGACAATTTATGTGCGTCGTACCAATACCATATTAAAAAAATAGTACCAACGAAGTACGAAGAATACATCTTGTACAAATCTCTATGGAGGTATCGATCCACCGGACACGTTCATCTCAACGATATATCAAGAACCAATCGCATGCAGATGAGGAAAGTTACATTACTTAAAGAAGCTTGTCTGTTTTTGAATCAGACTATTTGCGTGCACCGTCGTAGTGTTGGTACGGGTACGTAAAAATAGTAAGAATTATGCGTGAACGGGAAAAAGCAGCCACAACCAAAAACTGCAAGTTACAACGCCTGGAGAAAACAACAAATACCAACTTTATGATGCGGCGTGGGAGTACGAACGTTAGGTGTACTGTGGTACAAATAGGTGCATGACTGCGTTACAAATGGGAAATAACAGGATAATGAAAAGCAAAACACCGAAACCGACACACAGAACAACAGTTGTGCCAACCCGGGGTACTGTCTTCTCCAAGGATTACAACAAACAGATGCACGAGCTAAACCACGATGATGTAAACAACGACGGAAACCCGTTTCTATATCATTTCGAAACAGGATTTGATGCCTTGTGTGCCAAAAACGGACACTTGGTTAACACAATCCTTAGTGGATGCCAGAAGATAGAAGAAGTGCGACAAAGACTCAACAGCAAAAAAGGACATTTCGAGGAGGACGAAGCTTTGAACATTTGGGAACAATGCTTCAAGTACATAACCGAGGAAGTATTTCCCGACTACAAAGAAGGGAACACTGACGGAATGGACCATGTATGGGCAATGGGAGTCATTCTTGCATACATTACATGTGGTTATCCCGCATTGAAAACATCGGAAGACATTAAGTGCTACGACAACGTGGGTATTGGACCGGAAGTAAAATCAATAGAACGAGAGAGAATGATACAAGACGGTCGTACTTTCCCGGCAAAAAAATGGAGTAATCTGACACCGGAGGCAAGAGAACACATAAAAGACTGTATACATTACCACCCTGGGAACCGTCCTTGTATGACGTACATTTGGTTCAACAACTGGCGCAAAATGACGAATGAGGCAATCATCGAAACTGACAGATTGGAATGGTATTGCAGATCAAAAGACGATAACGAGTGGTACTCAACACAAGAAATATTGCCGCCAATTAAAGAAGAGAACATAAATAACAAAAACACGGAAAAAAAATGTAACAAACATAAGTGGGATTCGTTCATGAACAAAGCAAGAAAACAGTCAAAAAAGAAAAAACGGAAGGTAAAAGAAGTGACAAACAGGGGGGGAAAGAGCGAACAAGACGAAAACGAGTGGAAAATTGAGAAATGGCTAAGTCTTTACGAAAAACGTTGGAATTCGCCGGAAGATTTAGAGGAATATAACAACTATCCCGTTCCTTGTGGAGCATGGGGACGCGTGAAACACTAACTCTGCAACTCTGTAAGGATTCCATTACAAAAAAAACAATGACAATATCGAAGGTATCGCCGGTACAAATTAAGTGCAAAAAATAGAACGGAAATTATGTAAAATATCACCTAAAAAAAATATACATTCAAAAAAATACTCATCAGAAAGCAACAAAACAACACCAACAAAATTCCCTCCGTTGAACCTACAAATTGTGATCCAATCCATAATTAATTAAGGGGGGAGTGTCAACCACCCAAAATATAGAATTTACTGCAACGCCGTTGCAGAAAATTGAAAAACAATAAGTAGATAAATAAATATGGAATGATATGGTACCGTAGGGTAAGTACGGTAGGGTAGGGAAGAACAAAATGTTCGGGTCCGCGCCAAAATTTTGAGGACTCCACATTCCAGAATATCACGGCACGCTCGAAAATAAGATAGGCCGGCGACAGTACAAGAACAACACTCACAGATAGTACAATTAGTTGAAATACAGCTATTCCTTGGAGACAGTAAATCAAGAGCTTACAGTGTGTACAGTAGGAATGAAAAAAAATTACCAAACGATGCCTACAAACAACATTATTATCATAAAAATAGCGCGCCACATCAATCAAAGGTAAAAACGGTAAGTTTATGTGCACGAGTTAACAAAAAAATTATGGTGGAACTGAGTACTATTTGCAGTCCGGTGACAGGTAGAACCTTTGTTACCAATAACACAAACAGCCCAAACAGCAGTGTATCGGGAAGTGACCTAACAAACACAAACGATAGCCAAACATATACAACCACCAACAGTAGCAACAGAAATATTCTACAGACAACAAAACAATACGATAACGATAACTTGGAAAACAACATTGTCAAACACGTCAAAGAAAAAGCATTCAGGAAATTAAAATTCCCGCCAGAGATTACATTCGTGAAGGCGACGATATTCAAAATTGTAAAACAAGCGAATAACAATGAAATACCAAATACGATTGATATAAAAGACCAAAAGTGGAGTGGAATTTATTGCCGTGCAGTGACTGCGTGTAGGCACAATGCTCAAACTCTTGCCAGGAAAAACTACAAAGGTACGCAACCAACAAGAAAATGATTGCCGGCATGCAATCGTTCATAAGCCATTCTAACATTTTGGTCCTATGAACACTGACACGTAGACGATAAAAGAAACAACCTGATACCAGATAGTTTCCCAGGAACGGTTCTAATCACGGACACACAAGACGTTAACTCAGAAAATAGGTACCAATTGCACGAAGACTATCGGCGGAAAAATTCACCAGAATTCAAATACTTCATGAAAAGAATTCTTGGAGCGGTGTCACCAAAACAGACAGACTTCAAAAGAAAATCAGTCAGAATGACAATCAGTAACATTTTCACCCCAAGCGATGAAGCTTTTGCATTGCTTTTCCTTTACAACGACTACGACTCGTGGATAAACACAACAAAGGGCACGAGGTTGAGAAAAAAATTCACTGACGGTAAGTCTGGAAATAAGGAGGGGTGGAGTAACGAGGGACAAGATCTTTACGAATACCTAGTAAGCGAATTAGAAGAACGAAGGGAGGAACAACAGTCAAAAGAATTAGAGACGGAAATACTTAAAATGTACCAAAAGCAAAATGGCAATCGTAAACAACAAGATAAGGAGGAGAACAAAGAGGGAAAAACACGGAAGCGAAAACGTACCTTGGTTGAGATTCTAGGCGAAGATGATGAGGACTACAAATTTTTCATGGAATACAATAAAACGAACAAGAGTAATGGATGATATCAACATCAATAGTAGAACGGCTAGTTCATTATTATTTTATGGTTAGCACAATATTGTTCCGGGTCTTCTGTTCGAATATAATACAATAAACAAGATAATTTCAAAGGCTAATAAAATACTTTCGTATTTGTTACAAAATATGTTTGTTGTATTTCCGTATTTGATAAGCGTAGCGTGAATATTGTAAAATGTCGGAGAGTATTGCAAATGCGGATAAAATATTTTCTTATTAGTACAAAAATATGGTTGTTGGAATTTGATATTCGATAAATGTAGTGTGAGTATTGTGAAAGCAACATAACAGAATACATTGCTGGTTATCAAGAAGCTCCTATATTTGTTCAGAAAATGGTATCAACGCTACGACAATATCAGTGTACATAGAGGATATTATTACAAAAGATGAGTTTCGTGTGGAAAATAACAAAAATTAAATGGCGAGTAAATATTAACGGGGTAAGCATGAAACAAAATTGTAGAATAGAAAGATTCTTAAGCAACCATGAAACAGGGGGTGAAAATATGGATAGGAAAATAGTCCTACTTCAAATTGTTGCGTGCAAAAATAGGTAGAGAATTATTTATTGTGCGCGCAACAAAATGTTTCGGAATATTTTAAAATATCGCACGAATTTTACGAAAGCACGAGCATCGTTTATGTGACGTATCCTCCAAATTGTTTTCCTTGAGAAGAATGATGACGTCAAGATACCCTTTGCATCTCCTGTTGCAATTCGGCAATTAAGCATTTGTTTTAGTAAGTCTCAGTAGCAAGTACAGCAGCAGCTCCAGGCACAGAAAGCCCTCCAGGCGCAGCTTCAGGCTCGGATCTTGCAACAGCAGCAGCTCCAGGCCAAGCTGCGGCAGGGGCAGCAGCAGCAGTAACGCAGACCTCAAATTATAGATGACATGACTATTAGTAGTAAGCGGGCAAAGACTAACAACAATTCTGCTGCTGCTGTTACTTTCTCCCAGCCTAATCCTGACCAATGACTACTACAGCAGGAAGTTTCTCAGCATGCAGTCCCCGATGACAACAATAGTAGTAGTAGTAGCTCGGAAGTCCCCGACGACAACAGTAGTAGTTCCTTTGATTCGGCTGATTCATCAATTGCTTCTTCTGGAATTGATCCAATCAAGACCTTCTCTGAAGCAAAAATCCTACCTCGATGATCTAGAATCATATTTCTTGAAGTGGCAACATAGACAATGACAAGATAGTAGTATTCCAATTTTACTAATTTCGACTGTTTTTTGTCATTCACTAGGGCGCCATTGCTAGTGTTTTTGTAGTTTGATAGGCTGCGTCGTACCGTTGCTAGGGGCAGGCACCTTTTTTTGCACCTCCAGAACAACTTCCATTGGAAGAGTTGGAGGGATAGGTGTGTTACTAATGTTAATAGAAATTGGTGCAGTACTTTTTGTTCTTGCTTGAGAGGAAGTGTACTATTTTGTTGAGGCTGCTGCTCCAAAACAAAACAAAAGAGTTGGAGGGATAGGTGTCGGTCAGGTTCTGTTTCGCGCAAGCAATTGCGGGAGCGGGAGGCCGCCACCACCACCACCAACAACAACAACAACAATGGAAGCGCAAATGCAAACGGAGTAGGACGACGATGCGATTTGATGCGATTCGATGCGTCGCAGAGGAAGGGATCTCAATTTGGTGTGTTTTCTGATAACGATATCAATGATTATACAGGGTACGTATCCGTTTGTGGTGTGGTGCAGTACTAGTTTTTGTTCTTGCTCGAGAGGAAGTGTACTATTTTGTTGAGGCTACTGCTCCAAAAATGAAACGGCGCTCGGGATACTATTGTTACTAGAAGTAGTTGACATCATATTTGAGTCCATCTTCGAAGGTGGTCTCACCACTTACAAAGTTGAGCTGGTTTATGACAGCAACAGCTTTGAAACATATCTTATGCTTCTGCATCATCCCCTGTCTATTTGGTTTCATGTGCCAAAAATGTGAAGTAAGAACATTGAATATCTTCAATCTACCATTTACAGCTTCATGCTGTGACCAGGCATTGGATTTCATTTTCCTCTCTATCCAAGTAAACCCCATGTCTGGGAGCTTCATCTTATCATCACCCCTGTAGCTCCTATCAACTTCCACTGCTTCATCGTCATACAACAGATTACTCAATCCTTCTTTGAATATTGTTCCATCATTTTTGCTTCCAACAAATGGTCCGTTGATCCAAACAATCCATCCAGTCTTCAAGCAGACTCCTACCTCATACTTGACAGCTGGTCCATTAAATTTGTGGGAATACATCTTTTTGGAGAATGGCCATGGCTCAAAGACAGGGCAGTCAGTTCCATCCACACTCATGAAACAGGTTGTGTGAGCGATGCCATTAAGGCCATCGAATCTATTATCAAGACTAATCAGCTCATCTTTGAGCTCAGCAATTCTTCTGACAAAAGACCAAGCCCACTTTGAAAACGTCTTTGCAGACGGCCATCTAACAATTGAACAGTGTATCTCTACAGTTGAATATACCTTAAGATGAACAAGAGCTCACAGCAGATGTTTTGGCCCTCCACCAGATTCGATGGGTCCGTGGGCTAAAATCCTGTTCCAAATAGTTACTACTACACTACTAGGACACCCAAAACAAGATCTGAACCTCCTACCCATATCTCTAGAGTTCCATTTTCTACATTTGGGCCAACCAAGGACTTCTTTTGCAATTTCCTCGATGATGATCTCTTCCATGGTCAATGGTGGTGTTTGGTTTGCAAATCAGCATAGTACTAGTAGCAAATACGGAGGAGTATGGTACTGTGTGGTGTAGCCGCCAAAAAATGCCAAACAACACCAAATAAACACCAAACACCAACAACCCGAAGGTTGGCTGGCAACACGACTGAAATTTTGAAAGTCATTGGACGGTCCGGTGCGGGTTGCCGGAAGGCTACCATCAAGCTACCATCAAGTTACCAACAACTTACTAACAACTTACCACCAACTTACCAACAAGCTACTAACAAGCTACCAACAACTTACCAACAACTTACCATAATTGTTGGTAAGTTGATAGTAAGTTGACGGTAGGATGCTGGCCCTGTTCTACTAAAAACAATCGGTTACTGAATAGTATATTTAATCGTGGATAGTTTCGCCAGAATATTACTAAACAGACTTCTGAAACGGCAATGATCCATTCTCAATGGACAATACTATTGCTGATTAACTAACGTAAAACTAGTACTAGCAAATAAAAGTGGTACTAAAACTCCTTGGTTGCCAGCTAGTTGCGCACGCGCACAGTAAAAAAGCTGATTCGGAAGGGTCCTGTTGTAGTACTAGCATAGTACTACTACGAATCGGACAATAATTGAGACTGACGCTTTTTGCAGCCAAAATGAAACCAATTTACATCAAGTTTACATCCAATTCTTGGTACAAAGTACTACGCAATCCAATTATGAAACCAATTTAACATACCTACCGGTACGTACCGGTACTACATCCAAATAACATTGAAAAAGATTTTCGTACCAGTACTAGTACGAGGAATTTGAATAACCAAAAATTGGACTATTTCTAAAGAGTTCTCCACTGACTCCAAAATCATTATGTAAACTGTTATTTATGAGACTGTAAGGGGTTTCTATAATTTATTTAGTAACAATCGTTTGACAGACTGGATGTAAACTTGATGTTAATTGGTTACAACTCCGTTGCAAAAAGCGTCAGTCTCGATTGTTATCGGATTCGTAGTATGTCCTGCTTGCCAAATTGTTCTTTCTCCACTGACATCATTATTTGTGTGATGTAGGGTTCTAATACTACTACCAAAGCAATTACATAATCTTCTTATCAAATAATGCAACTCGGTCAATAGGGCTAGAAATACTAGTACTACGCGTCATACTTGCTTGTTGTTACATGACACCATATTTTCTTCTGTTGGGAATCAAAGCTAGACTATTTCCAATAAAAGCAAATGAAACAGCAGAAAAACTACTACTACTAGACAAGCTCTTAACAATTATCAAATCTTTGAAAGCAATCTGTAACACTGGAACAAAGCTACTGGTTCAACCAGATCCATTGTACGAAGTAGTTACTACTAGTGCTATTAGTACTAGTAGTAGCGGTGTATACAGCTATCAAGAACCTAGCTGCTACCTTGTGATCAAGAAGGGGTGTAAGCTTGCTTTTTTAGACAGGTGCTACTACTACTGCTTTGGTGTTCTTGACTCGTTTTGAATTGGCCATTTATACTGCTAGTCTAGCCATGGATACAAGAGAGAAGGAATAGTAGGGGCTAGTGGTTTTTGATTTTGAGGCATCCAAAGAGGAGTCATCGGCAACAAGATTTTACCAGCAAACTCTATTTTTAGTGGCAAAACCCTAGTAATGTTTGAACCAGCAGTACTACTGTCAACGTTCTCAATGGATATGAATGAACAGCAAGAAGGAGCACAAACATCATAGATATGGAAACCAACCAATACACCAATCTATTTCTTATCAAGAATTGCACTTGATAATTCATGTAAGATTTCTTCATTGTGTTACAACCACAAAGAGGATAAACAATAAAGGGCATGAATAAATGGAAGAGAGAACAAATGAAACCAAAAATGCTCAGACATTGTTTAGAACAACAGTGAAAGTATGCAATGACATTGAAAATGCAGTCAGAATAAGAATATTGAATATCTGAAAAAGTGTGAAGAAGCAGACGATACATTCCAAGGAACAGTAGGAGTGCTACTACAACAATTGGCAATCAAACACATGGACCATCAATAAGCTCAAGAATACTATGGCATGATAGTCTTGAACGTTCCAATTTGGATCAAGGCAGAGAGCAATGAGAAGAATCAGAACACAGAATCTTAATTTGAACTTTTTAATGACCATTTGTATAGCATGAAAAAGCAGGTTTATTCTTTCAAGGCACACCAAGATGATAATGGTGCTCCTCCTTAACCTTCAAATTGTACATTGGTAGTATGATATCTACTGCCCTTTGTTGTACAAACAAGATTCTTGTTCTTGACCTCACAAGAAAAACTTCTTCTTGTTCTTCTTATTGTCAGGTGCAACAAAATACTTGTTACTAAGTATCCATCCTCACAAATAAAGGTTGAAGGTTGAAGACTTTCAACAAATTTACAACCACGCTGCACATAACAATCATTGAGACTCCTCCTCTTTTTATGTTGAAAGTTGAGGTCATATTCAGTTTGGAAAAGCGGAAATCCAGTTCAATTTGAATGTACCGTAATATGAATTTGCATGTTAACTGTTAGGGCATGATGTTGAGTTGAAATTCAGTTACTTTGATTCGATGAAAACTGGATTGATTTTTCCAATAATTACGGAGTACAGTTACAAGTACATACCTTTAGGTACTCCTACTCGTATGAGTAGGCGCAGCGTAATAATTACTCACCCATAATTACGGTGCATACCTTTTCGTGCATAGAAGAATATTGTATGTCGTTTGTTTTTATTCATTCCTGTGAACGAACTATGTGGTATTCAAACCCTCACGATTGAATTCCCACGATTCAAGAAAATCTGAAATCTGACATCAGCAGCAATGCCACACCAGCAGCCGGGCTTCAATATTGAAGTCTGGATGATCTACATATCTTAATTCCTCTATGTGCAATGTACATTGAATTCCAGTTCAACGTCTTTTTACTGTTACAAGCTTTCCAACATCTCCTCGGAGTAGTCGGCAGAGCTTGCTTAAAATCTTAGTTTTAATCTATTTACACATACATACTTATACAACACACCACTACGTTAGTACCTTCTACTAGAGGCATACGGCACTGTTTAAACAGTCAAAAACTGCTTCAACCTACAACTACTATTTCAACTACTACTCGAGTAAACACTACTAACAAGCAACCAACTGCTCCTACCGATTGTCCAGTAAGAAGAAGAAGACACTGTCTACCTACTACTGCTCCATCATCCCTTTCAAGTTTGACTTTGACCAAGAGTCTATTGACAAAGTGGAATTCAAGCACATGCAAGAATTCAATGGAATGCCTGAAGCTACCAAGCTCATGATCCCTCTGATTACTGCTACAGGAGCTACCAAATTACAAATTCTTTTCACCATCAATGAATTTATTCTTGCCAAGAAAACACTTGGCTTAACCACAGGTCCAAGACTATATGACAAGTTTGCAGACCTCCTCAGAGATTACACTGACAAGAGCTGGTGGAATGACTACATATCAGCCAATGTCTCACAACAAACTGTCGACAACTTCACCACAACCGTGGAAGCATTTGTCAACTACAAGCTTCACAACAACCTTGACGCATATCAAAACGATTGAAGATGTCTTACCAACATCAAGAAGACAACCAACATGGCAGTGCACCAATTTGTCTCCCAAGTTAACTTCCACAATCATGTTATTCTTCCACTGCTTCCAGGACACCCACCTGAGGATGCAAAAATCAAGGAGCATGAGTTCAAGAATTTAATCTTCAAATCCATGCCCGATGATTGGAAGTACCACACTTACCAACAACACCATTCCCCTCATAGGGATACTCTTTCTGAAATGATCATGAGATTTGAAAGATATCAGTATGCACAAAATCGCAAAAAGAAACAAGAAAATCCATCACAAAACAGCAATAACAACAACAACAATAGCAACAGCAATCGTAACAACAATAACTGCCACAATCGAAACAATCAAAACGATGAAAATAGCAATCAGAACACTGGCAATAACCAATCAAACAACAGTGGCATTGGCCAAAATTGACAACAACGCAATAACAACAACAAAACCAATCAAGGCAACAGCAACAAAGGGTCAACAAGGATCTCCAATGACTCACCATGTCCAATCCACCCGGGTACAAATCATACTTGGGCCAATGCTATGCCAACAAATTTGGAACAAACTTTAATGGCAGGTCCAACAACAACAATGAGAACAACTCTGATGCCCATGTGAATGATTGAAGTTCCAACAATAGTAGCAACAACAGCAACCGATCTAGCAATTCCTCTTCATATGGAAACAACAACCCATACGAACCAGAACAACACAGGTGTATCTTCATCAATGAACCAGAGGATACCATTCCATCCACATCCTGGTCAGACCTCTTTCATACCGACATGGATGTGGACCCCGAATATTACAATTCAGACCTTCAGTGATTTCCCATCGATGAACAAGTGAAAACCCTCGATTCTGACAACAACAAGCAAGATGTTGCTCCCAGCAACATGGACGTTGACCTTGCTCCAACCACAGTCAGTGTCTGCAACTCAATCAATGGGTCCTTTGGAAAGTACTACCTGAAGACCCTCTTTGATTCCAGATCTACAGATAACCCCGTTGTGGAAACTGCAATCCCTCCTAGAATCAAGAAAAACTTGCTTGAACAACCAGTTCAAATGCAAACGGCCAATGGCAAAACCACTTGTAATCACTATGTGATTTTGGAGAACACCATGTTTCCAGAACTTTCCTACTCCATGAAGGTCCTGTAAATCAAGTCCTTTGTAGTCACCCAGAACATCAACTATCATCTCCTCATTGGTAGAAGAACCATGAGAGATCTCAGGATGAAGATGGATTTTGAAGCTTGTACCATAGAATGGTATGAAAAGACCATGTACTTCCATCCTTGCAACTACTTTGATAACAAGGTCTTACTCCACAAGATCATGTCAGCAGAGCCACACTCTGTTGCTGAAAGCTATTCCAACCAAGCCATTCAGCAATCACATGTTGATCGCATCTCCAAGTATGAAAAGACAGACCTCGACAAGTTAGTCAACGAACAAATACATTTGTCTGACAATGAGGAAAATGCCTTGCTACCAATACTCCAACACAATGAAGAACTTTTTGAACGCTTGAATAATAAGGAATTAGGCATTTTCCCTAATCAAGAGTTCCACATTGAGCTCCAGCAAGACACAAAGCCATTCCATGTCAAACAACCATATCCAATCCCACTCCACCAACAGGAAGCTGTGAAGAAAGAAATTGATCGACAAGTGAAACTCGGAATTCTCGAATGCTGTTATGCCACCGAATGGGGAATACCAACCTTTGTAGTGCCAAAACCAGATGGCTCCTGTCAACTCATCAGTGACTTTCAGGAGCTCAACAAGGTCACCAAGAAGCTCCACTATCCACTTCCAAAACTCCAAGACATCTTCCACCAAAGAAGAGGCTTCAAATATGTGACTCTCATTGATGTTAGCATGCAATTCCACACCTTCAAACTTGATGAAGCATCCACTTGGCTTTGTGTCCTTGTCACTCCATTTGGAAACAGTTGACTTCTCTGATTGCCAATGGGCTTCCTCAACTCTCCAAGCTGGGCCCAAAGCTGCATGGAACAGATGCTGCTCCACTTAAAGGACATTGAAGTATACATTGATGATACCGGGATCTTCTCCAACACCCTTGAATCTCACTGCAAATCTGTTTCTTCTGTTCTTTCCTTACTCAAGGCCCACAACTTTTCCGTGAAGCCCTCCCGCACTGGTTCCAATCACAGGCGCCTTGGTTTGGACACATCATCTCCAGAGATGGAATCAGACCCAATCCAAACAAGATACTAGCCCCCATCCTGAAACTGGCTTTTCCCTCAGCAACAACCCAACTTTGATCCTTTGTTGGAATGATCAACTTCTATTGAAACTTCTATCTGAAGCGTGCAGAAATTTTTGCCCTGCTTACAGACCTCTCAGGAAAGGCCAAAGGCAAGATATCTCCAACTCCAACACTCATCGGACCCTTCAACAAAGCAAAGACCCTTATTGCAAAAGATGTTCTGCTTGCCTTTCCGGATCCAAACAAGCCCTTTCATGTATACACTGATGCGTCCAAATATAAATTTGGCGCCGTTGTTATGCAAGAAGGCCGAATCATACTCTGCTTCTCCAGAAAACTCAACACCGCTCAATCCAAATAGTACCCAACGGTCGATAAAGAGATGCTCTGCATTGTTGAGGTTTTTAAGGTATTTTGCCCCATTCTTTGGGGTGCCAAAATCATTGTCTATACCAACCACCTCAACTTAACTCGCCAAAACCTTGAGAGCCACAGGATTATGGCTTGGAGAATGCTCCTTGAAGAATTCTCTCCGGTCTTCAAATTTATTAATGTCAATGCTGATTCTCTCTCTCGGCTCCCTCTTCAGCAACCCCCGGAGGAGAAGAAGGAATTCCCAACACCAACAGCCTTGGACATTGCTCCAACGCATTCAACGGACAACCCAACCGCCGTCCTCTCTCTTTTGGACTTGTTCCACAACTACCCAGAAGATATTCCCATGTACCTCTTAGCGTTCAATCAGCTCGCCCAAGACCAAGCTGCTAACATAGATATCTCTACTAATCCAAGGTACACAACTGAAAACTTCAATGGCACCAACCTGCAAATTGTGGAATCCAATGGTCAAAAGAAAATTGTACCCCCTCCAAACTGAGTACACGCCACAATCAAATATTACCACCATGTGCTTGGCCATGACGGTGCTGAAAGATTGTATCAAACCATTAACCAATTTGTATATGCGGCAAACTTGATAGACCAAATCAACTCCTTTTGCAGATCCTGCGATGCTTGCCAACGATACAAGAACACCCACCAAAGCCATGGCCAACTCCCAGCCAAAGAACACCAGTTTGTTCCTTGGGATACTATCACAATCAATGGAGTTGGTCATTGGAAGATCAAGATCCCCAGCCATGGAACCATCTCCTTCAATGGATTCACCATCATGGATATGTGCACTAATCTCCTTGAAATAATCAGAGCGCCGCAAGCAAACCCAACTGGCCTCATGGCAGTCCATGCCCTCAACAATGGCTGGCTTTCTTGATGCCCCAAACTGGTAAATTGTATCATCAATCAAGGAACCAACTTCATGAGCAATGACTTCCAACTTCCCCTAGCCAACCTTGGAATCAAAGCAAAGGTTTACTTGGTACGAAACCCACAGGCAAAGGCTGTCCTTGAAAGAGTACATGGCATCATCAAGTTTGCAATGTGGACAGAGCTTAATACCAATCCACCACAGACCCTTCAGGAAGCCACTGACATCATTGATAGTGTCTTTGCATTGGCCCAATTTGCTGTTAGATCCACTATCCACAAGACCTTTGGAATAACCCCAGGCGCCCTTGTCTTCCATTGAGATATGTTTCTACCAATACCTGTAATCAGTGACTTGGCCATGGTCAGAAACAAAAGACAAGCCCAAATCGACAAGAATGCTATGAAAGAAAATAGTCACCGGAAGCTTTATGATTTTAGTGCAGGAGACCAAGTTATGATGAAGAATGAAAAGCAAATTCCTGGAGCTTTTGAAGCAAAAAGTAAAGGCCCCTACTACACTATCCAGCAAATCCACACCAATGGAACAGTTTCCTTTCTCTTAGGAAATCACGTTGTCCAACGGATGAACATTAGGAACCTAAAACCATATCACACGGATTAAAAATTTCCTATTTATGGAAAACTGGTTGCACGCGACCACCAAAATTCTGTGCCACCAATTGAAGCTTTTATGGGAAGAAAGAGAGTGTGGTATTCAAACCCTCAAAATTGAATTCCCACGATTCAAGAAAATCTGAAATCTGACATCAGCAGCAATGCCACACCAGCAGCCAGGCTTCAATATTGAAGTCTGGATGATTTACATATCTTAATTCCTCTATGTGCAATGTATGTTGAATTCCTGTTCAAGAATGTCTTTTTACTGTTACAAGCTTTCCAACGTCTCCTCGGAGTAGTCGGCAGAGCTTGCTTACAATCTTAGTTTTAATCTATTTACACATACATACTTATACAACACACCACTACGTTAGTACCTTCTACTAGAGGCATACAACAAACTATGTAAGAACTAAAAACGTACCGTACTTCTACTGTGAGTAATTTTACTGCACATAACTGTACTTGACTGTACGTAAATTTAGGTACTCTCGTAACACCATGGCTCGTACGGGAGAGCACGTGCACTCGCAAAATCGATGCCTAAGTAAAATTTAAAAAGGGACTCACGGATTTAAAACAGACTCAACATGCGCCAAAAAGGTGCGGGGAGGGGGTGTTACTTTAGTAATTTCGAAAATATGCCGTAGAATTGCTACACGATTTCTAGTAGTGTTTTCTGCTCCGACAATGGCATGATACTTTAGTAATTTCCAAAATATGCCGTAGAAATGCTACACGATTTCTAGTAGTGTTTTCTGCTCTGACAATGGCATGATACTAAAGTAATTTCCAAAATATGCCGTAGAAATGCTACACAAATATTAGTAGTGTTTTCTGCTCTGATAATGGATTGATACTTCGGCAACTCTGGGGTACATAATTAAGAATATGAGTAGATGTGGTACGTGATTTTCTAGTAGTAGTGTTACTCGGTGCCTCTGTAGCTACCGTACGAGACGGTACTACTAGTAGTAGAAATTTCGGTCATGATTTCCAGTTGTATTCTGAGCACTCTTCACCTAGTAGCACTCTTTTTGATACTCCCAGAACACACTAATACACATTAGACTAGGGACCAGAGTATATGCCAAAAGAAGAGCTAGAATTAGTCTGTAGACCTATTTCTAGCTAGAGAGCAAGTCATGATGAATACCAAGGCTGTTGGAAGGACCGCGTACAAGGGGGAGGAACTTCTTGTTGTATCGCAGCTCGTCATGCTGCTGGAATCAATCCTCGTATTGCTGCTCATGTCAATTGCAATGATCCAAGGCAGTGCTTGTAATTCAAATGCCATTGATACACTAGTCCCCTAGATCGGAGCAGCGCAGTGCTTGTAGTTTGGATGCCGGGGGGAGAGTAGCAGCAACAGGACGTAGTTCCTCGCACGCCGTGAATACACCATTCCCCTAGATTGGAGCAGCAGGCAGACGCCATGAGGAGAGAGGTTGTTGTTGTTGTTGCTTTTGTTGCGTCTGTTAAGAATTTCTGGCTGCTACAGACTGACGTTGGGTTGTTGCTGTTGCTGTTGCGTCAGTAGATGACCGAGTCCGTTGCGTTTGTAGATGACCGAGACCAAAGATCAAGATCTAGTCCAAGGAGGTGAAGAAGCCTTGCTCTTCCGGGGCGGAATAGTTTGAACCATGGTTGCTGGAAGAAGGGACTATTCCCATGGTCAAAAGAAGCAAAAAGAAGAGGAGTCATCGTGAGTGGTATGAATAAACAAATGACTGTTGACGACGACAACGACGATGGCAAATCAAACAGAACACCCTGAACATCTCCCCCTCCAAGCAAACGAAGGACCGGCAATGACTTACAGTGTGATAGAATGGGTTGCTTGTTGTTGTAATAGGATAGGAAGCAGCAAAAAGGGTCTATTCCCATGGTCGGGAAGGCGGGGGGGGGGGGGGGGGGGGGGGGGTGATTCGCTTTTGCAAATTGCTTTTGCAAAGTGGTTGATTTCGAAATAATGAATTACAACCCGGAAAAACAGCAATAAATCAAGGTTGCAGTAGGGATTCTACTTGATTCTACACAATGTGAAGGAATCAAATGAGCGAAATCCCTGTTGCGACTGTTGCTAATCCCGCGTTAGTTCCCTCTTTGCCATATATATTGCTCAACACCCGGAAAAGTTACTTAAGGTAAAACGGTTAAAAATACTTTTGACTGGTAAGAAAGGCTGAATATATATGGATGTAGTAAGGATTCTACTAGATCCTACAGGGAAAAACCGAAAAAAGGTTGTTAAATCCAGGACGTACCGGTAGTATGTGACAAAAGCTTAAAAATACTAAGTTACTTAAGACAAAACACTAAAAATACTTTTGAACGGTATTAACGGCTGAAAATATATGCGTGATTAAGTTTCTGAAATCCAGGACTTAGTAGAGATACTACTAGATCCTACTGTATGGGGAAGTTTCCAAAATCCAGGATTTAGTAGGGATTCTACTAGATCCTACCGTACCGGTAAATTAATTTTTTGGACTCCGTGTTAATCCAATCAAAAAGTATTTTTAGAATATTTTCACACACAACTCCGTGTGTTGAGCAAGCAGTTGCTTGTCTGGAATGGCATTGCAGGGTTAAGTGTTTTCAACGGTCAGGCACATTGATGTGCCTGGAACAGCAAATAAGCACAATATATGGAACAGCATTGCAGTGTTTAGTGTCTGCAATGGTGTTGGAGATAACAATTCTCTGTAAGGGAAAATCAGCACAACGTCTGGAAAGGCATTTCAGGGTTAAGTGTCTGGAACGGCATTTCAGATTGAGTTGTCTGGAACGGCAATGATGACTTCTTCATTTGTAACAAACATTTTTCACAGTAGTTAATTTTTTATTTACGTTTTTAACAAGGACAGGAATGTGTACGTATTCCTAAGTAGGGATAAGTTTCGCCATAAAGCTTATTAGTACTATTTCACACGCCCCCATGCGCCACGAGAAATGGGATAGTTGTTGTACTCCTCCAAATCTTCCGGCGATTTCCAACGCTTTTCGTAAAGATGTAGCCAGTGCACAATGCTTCTCTTGTTTCCGTCTTCTTCCTCCCTTTTCTCTTTGTTTGCTAATTGTTTTATTTTGCGTTTTTTTCTCTTAGACTATTTTGTTGCTTTGTTCATGAATGAATTCCAATTGTCTTCAATCTTATTTTTCTCCGTTTCTTTGTTTTGTTCCTTTACGTCAGCGGCTTCTTCTATGTACATTCTATGGTACTTTTCAATGATTGCCTCTTCAGTTGTTGTGCACCACTCGTTGAACCAAAGGCTTGTCAGACAGGGACGGTTACCCGGGTTAAATTGTATGCATTCCTTTATGTGTTTTCTGGCTTCTGGCGTCAGGTTACACCATTGCTTTGGTGGGAAAGTATGACCATTCAGTTCGAGCCTCTCTTGTTCTCCGGATTGTACTGGCCGTCCAATACCCACGTTGTTGTAGCACTGTGTGTCCTCCGTGCTTTTCAATGCAGAATAACTGCATAAAACGTACACCATAATGATACCCATAGCCCACACGTGGTCAATGCCATCAGTGTCGCCTTCCTCATAGAAGAGAAATACTACCTCCGTTGCGTACTTTAAGCATTGTTCCCAAATCTCCAAACCTTCTTCTTCATTGAAATGTCCTTTTGGGCTGTTGAGTCTTGCTCTCACATCGTCGATCTTGTTGCATCCATTAAGGATTGTGAGTACCAGCAAGTGGCCGTTTTGGGCACATAGCGAATCAAACCCAGTTTCAAAATGATATAAGAATGGGTTCTGCTCATCGTTTTGGTTGCCGTGATTGAGCTCATTACTTTTTGCACAGTACTCCGCAGAATCCAAAAGAAACCTAGGCTTCAAAACCTTCCTCTTGTACGCTGATTGGGGTGTTGTGTTCTCCATTTACCTCTTACTTCTAACATCGTCCAATGTTTGGCAAATACTCCGGTATTTTAGTACAATTACTCCTCATAAACTGTTAACAGCTCATCCTTACCGTGTAGCGGGCGTACGCTGCTGACTTTTTGCCTGTGTGTTTATCATGGATTACACGTACACACACACACATCTCCACTGGACACACCAACTTTTTGATACAAAAATTGAGCAACTATAAATAGTGTAACGTTTGCTGCTTGGTACAACTGGTTGATATCAATGACACTGTGTGCATTGGATCAAGTCCCCAAACATGAGTGGAATTAACTATTGAGAACATAACACTTTTGTGTCCTCCACACCGTACATTTTGTTGAGAGGTACACACAACTTTTTTCACAGTACTCCGTGGAATCCCAATGAAACCGCGGCTTCAAAACCTTCCTCTTGTACGCTGATTGGGGTGTTGTATTCTCCATTTACCTCTTACTTCTAAGATCATCCGACGTTTGGCAAATACTCTGGTATTTTACAATTACTCGTTGTAATCTGTCTACAACTCATCATTATTGTGGAGCGGGCGTACGCTGTTGACTTTTGGCATGTGTATTTCTAACACAGATTACACGTACACACCGGCATCTCCACTGGACACGGCAACTTTTTCATACAAAAGTAGACCAACTATAAATAGCATAACATTCACTGCTTGGTACAATTGGTTGACATCAATGATACCACGTGCGTTGGACTGAGTCCCCCAACACGAGTGGAATTAACCATCAAGAACAAAACACTCTGGTGTCCTCTGCGCAATAAATTTTGTTAACACGTACACACACGCTGAATCTTTTTTTTCTTGCTGCCCTATGCATACTATCCAGGATCCTTCATGATGAATAAAAAATAATAACACATAGACTATCAGTGAGTTTAATTGCTCATATTATGTATGGGGTAGACTATGAAACAACCTGGACAAGAAACAAGCTGATACTTTAGTCATTATGAATTTTGGAATCATTTTTGTCCCTGGACATGCATGGACCAAAATAATTGGTCCTACTCAGGTTTTGGGTGCAAATGTGTGACATTACCTGCAATTTCATCATCAATAGTGCTAATACTATGTATGGGGTACACATAATTGTTTCATCAAAATGCATCCTGTTCTTGTGCATGATACGAACAGATTGGACAGTACTACTACTAGTAGAAGAATATAAAAACATTAAAGCAAGCAATACGAACAGGTTGGATAGTACTACTACTAATAGTAGAATAATATGAAAACATTAAAGTAATGCATTGTACTAGTAAATATGACTTAGGATTCTTTGTTATGTCAACAGCCATTTGTTTGTAAACATCAAGCCAATGTGGAGAAGTAGTACTATGATCACTTCTTTGCCGTTTTGCCACTCTTTGTTGTGTTGTATTGTGGTGCGTGGTCACTACTATGCATGACTAGCCGATGCAGCATTTCATTCTTTTCACAACTTGGACAACTTTGTGTACTGCGGTGTATTTGACCCGACACGGCCGTACGGGAACCAGGTTGTGCGTTTCACTTTTGTACCATCCAGTAGTTGCTTGTACACCATATATCCATGGTAAACAGGAAAAGGGTCCTTTCTCTTAGATGCATAACTCTTCACTACACCAGTTCCAGGGGGGGGAATACCCGTGATTGTAACCTCACTAGTATCAATTGCAAATTTAGGATACAAGATCCCGGGATCAGGTTCTGCAAACAACACCTTTACGCTGCCAGAGGGCTTTTGCGTTCCTACATTGTTGGGTAGGGGGCGAGGAACTTGCAGAAGGTATCCAAGATCTTCAACATGGGCAAGGTTTGGAGAAACCTTCCTCCCCTTGTACTTGGCCTCTCCATTCAATTTGTCTGACACTGACTTCCTACCTTTGCGACCTCGGCAAAGGAACGACTTCTTCTTTCCCTTTATCTTTGTGGATGGGTTGTCTTTGAGTGCGTTGGGGACGGCGGGCTGTTTGTCCTCATTTCTTTTGTCCTCTCCTTGTGGATCTTCGATGGATCCAGGTTCAACAATTTTGGAGTGCGGGTTGACTGTCGATTTATCTTCCCAAGGAAATTGAAAGAATGATTCAACTCCATTGAGCCCTTTGTAAGTGAACACTAGCCATCCGGCAGAATATGCACCGTTTTCTTTGATGAAGGTCTCAAAGTTTTTCACGTGCTTCATGAGGAAGTCCCCCTTTGCAATGTCGGCTGCATTGTGACGTTGAGTCCTTGGTAGCTTTATTTTTTGGAAAAGTTGGATCAAGGAGCCGCCATCAGATTGTAAAGTCTTTTCATCCTTGCCTGACACAAAGCTTACTTCCAAGTTTGCTTCCGACAGGTATTTTTTCTTCTGGAAAACTGCACACAGAAGTTCCTTGGTCAATGGAACAAACAATTGCCCCCCTACCGGTAGATAATTGCAAGTTGTGAGAAATCGCAGAGACCTCTCAAAACACTGACAATCTTTGAGTAGTATTTCCGGTCGCGTGATAAAAATATCACGGAATACAAATCTCATATGTTCCCAGAACAATTGGTTGTCCAGCGTGTATGTGCAATTCTCATCAAAATTAAGGAACCTTGTGACGGATAAGCTGTAGCTCTCTTTTGCAAGGGGGTAAGTGTGTCAACACTCTTCACCTCTTAGAAGCTCAGGTAGAGTTTCTTCTTCAAATTGAATGGATCGAGCACCATCATTGGTGAAAATGAATTACCAATCTTGACGGTTAAGTTTGCCAGGATTGGAGTTGGACAACAATGATTGGTGCTCTGCTTTCAAATATTCGTCCAAATTATTGTGTGCCTCGTCAATGTCAACATATGTTTTTTCTTCCTTGCCCAGTACTGCCTTCAGTATTGCATTCAAAACCATAATCCTAGTATCCGGGACACCTGTGCCGTTAGGACCATGGGACAACCCAGATGTTAGAACATTGTCAAGCAATTCTTTGCAAACAAGGTCCACCTGTTCAAGGTGGTCCTGCATGGAAACCACATTGTCAACCCATGACAAACTCAGGAGGCGAGGTAATGTTGCAACAATATCTTCATGTGTTGTTTGTCTTCTGCAACAAAATTGTCAGCAAATATGTTCCGTTCCTCCAACAACTTTGCAGTAGAAAGAGTCACCACATTTTTTGCAAAGTCAATGCCTACTCTGTAACACTTGTTCAGAGTTTTCCGGTGCTCCATAATCTTGCAAAAGTGAAGAGAAGATAACAGTTTAAATTGAATTTTTCCCACCAAATTGTCAACTCCTGGTATTTTGTACTGTCCAACCAAAAACGAAGACTGATAGACCATCTGCTGGACGTATCGTTTCCCTTTGTTTACATCGACTTTAAATCGTTGATGGAAAAACGGACCTTCCTCATTGGGTGAAGGTGAAGGTAGGAATTCAACACATCATACGTACCACCAAAGTAGGCTTAAATACACTTTCATGTACTTCAGTATGGTGTCGTAGTTAACAACATTCTTTGACCAAACAGCATGTGATGTGCCTTCCACTACTTTGTCTTGTCCTTCAACCCGGGTGTACTCTGTTAGACATGCTGTATTATTATCATTGATTTTGATACCGGAGTTGAGCGCTGACTGGAAGGTGTTCCATTTATCTTTCATTTTGTAGTCCTTGAAATGAGTTGTCAGCTCCTTTGGATTGAAGATACAGACCTTCTTTCTCAGCTGTGACCCCGAGTCACGTAGAAAAAAATTTACCATCACGTCAACAACCCTTGGTATAGGACCCAATGATGGCTTGTCACCCGTTGCTGTCTCGCTGAAGTCAGGACGGGTTCCTGAAGAAAAGAGTTTTGTGATGATGAAAACCTTATTCATGAGCTGGCTAAAGACTGATGCGATGTCCCGACTTACGGCAGTGATGAGTTCATCAGTCAAAATATCTCAGAGAATCTGTTAGGACCCTGCTGCTCAAGACAAGCTTTGACACGTCTTTTCATTGCATCGGTGTGATCCTTGTATTGTGAGTCATCCTCAAAAAATTCCAATGATAAAGTACCACCGCCATCATTGCCCAAACACGGCGTATCTTGTGCAGGTGCGGGTTGCTCTGGTGTTGCAGGAACGAGTGCTGGTGTTTGTCCACCCCAACGTCCTGGCTGTAGAGATTGGTGAGAAAGACTTTTCTTGTTTGGTTTCCCACTGGATGCCTGTTCACTTATTCGATGCAATTTTCTTGTTGGTTTTGGTTTCCCAACAGCTGCGGCTGCGACTCCACCTGCTGGTGAATGAGACATACTTCTCGTCATTCTTGTCATTTGTTGTGGCGTTCTTTGATTCACAATTTAGAGAACAACAAAATAAAATTGTGTGAAAGCAATCTAAGTTGCTACAATTTGATAACAATAACTCGCCGCATAACAAATCAGAAAACACAACCAAACATGACATAGCAAGACATTCCGAAATGATGAAACAAAAAACATATTCAACAAAACTTCAAACCACAACGCCTCTAACGACGAACAAACATCATGCAACAATGTACAAATATTTTGAGATTTTCTGTCTACTTTAACGGCAAGTAAATAGTATAACCTGTAACACCGTTCCAAAAGAAAACTTCAAAACTGACCAAAACAAACCATAATGATATGAAACACCGATCCTCAATTTTGAGATACGGTGCTCCATGTTGAGATTTTCCAAACACTTTAACGCCCAGTAACATGTATAACCTGCAATGCCATTACAAAATTATTTTTTGAGACTGACCAAAACAAAGCTGCATTTTGAGATTTGATGCTTTATTTTGAGATTTCAAATTTAAACATGGTTTGAACAGAATGCCTGCAACGCCGTTCCAGTAATATACTTCTGAAACGCCATTCCATGATTGTTGACATGAATTGTACAAAAAAAGGTTTCACCCCTCCAGCATAAGTTATTACTCTCATACCTACATTACTACTACTATCATCATACACCTGGACACACAAGATATTACTATGCTTGGGCTAAGACTACTATCAGTGGAACATACATTTCCTGGGGTGGGGTACACAATAATATAAGACACCATGCCAGGATTTTGGTCTGCGCCAGGATTTTCTGGAAACCGCATTCCAGATTGTCAGGGCATGCGCAGAAAAACAATGGGCATGCGACAGTACAACCCCACACAAAAGTGAAACAATAATACTACCAAAATAAGTAGTGATACTGAAATCCTCAGGATGCAGTAACTCAGGCGCTTACAACTAGTACTAAGAATTTTAACCCGGTACAACAGTGTGAATGAAAAGTAAAATCAGCATACTCCAAACCAATTCAACTCCCATAAAACTAGCGCACCAAATACATGAAAACAAACAGTTGGTAAGTTCCTGTTTCCGATTTAACAAAAAAATAATGGTGGATCACGTTTGCACACCGACGGTTCAGGGTACAACAATTGATACACAGATAACAAACAGCCCAGGGAGCAGTGTATCAGGTAGTGAGACACAAAACACAAATGATAGCAAAGCAGATACAACCAATATCACCAGTATCAGCACCAGTGCAATAGAGGAATCGCAAGAGCGCACTGACAACAACATTAAAAATTACATTACTGCGTACATCAAGGAAGAAACGTTCAGGCAAATGAAATTCCCAATAACGGACAAACAGATGCACAATACATAAAGACGATTATTACCATGATTGGCAAATTGAATCATCAAAACAAACTACCAGCAACATGGAACGTCCATGCGCCAAAGTGGAGTGGAATGTTTTGTAGAGCAATAACTTCATGTAGGCACAATGCCCAGACACTAGCGAGGAAAAATTATAAAGGTATGAACCAACAAGAACAACATAGATGCCAGTATAAACATTTTCAAATAACTAACCATATTGTATCGTTCAAACTGATGCATAGACAAGAAAAGGAACAAACAGATACCGGATAGTTTCCCAGGAACAGTTCTAATCAAGGAAAACGAAAACACAAACTCAGAAAATAGGTACAAATTACACAAAGACTATCGACGAAAGAATACACCGGAATTACAATATTTCTTCAAAAGAATTCTTGGAGCAGTGTTGCCTAAAGAGATGGACTTCAAAAAAATTGGTACGAACAACAATCAGTAACATTTTCACTTCAAGCAATGAAGCGTTTGCTCTGCTTTTCCTTTACAACGACTACAAATCGTGGCTAAACACAACAAAGGGGACAAGGATAAGAAAGAAATTCACTGACAGTAAGTAAGAAATTAAGGAGGGGTGGAGTGACAAGGGACAAGATCTTTACGTATATGTCACAGAGGAAATATAAAAATGAAGGCAGGAACAACAAACAAAGATTTAGAGATCGAACTACTTCAAGCATACCAACAGCAAAATGGGTATGATATAAAATGACGTCAAAAGGAAGAAGCAAAAACAAACGAAAGCAAACAGAAGCGAAAATATAACATGATGGACACTCTTGACAAGGATGACGAGGACTACAAATATTACCTCGCAAACAGAGACAAATTATGAAAGTAAATGGTAGTAACAAAAATATAGTACTACAGCAGTTAGTACTTCATTGGAATCTAATGTGGGTAGCCACAACAATAAATTGGTCTGCTGCTAAAATTGCATAGTACGAACAGGATCATGGCAAATGCGGATAAAATACTTTCTTATTAGTACAAAAATATGTTTGTTGCCTTTTGGTATTCCATATAGGTAGTGTGAGTATTGTGAAATTGGTGCAACAGAATACATTGCTGGTTATCAAGAAGCTCATATATTTGTTAAGAAATTTGTATTAACGCTATGACAATATCAGTGTACCTTCATAGAGGATATTATTACCAAAGATGAGTTTCATGTGGAAAAACAAAAAACAATCGAAGGAGAATGAATATTATTGGGGTGAGCATGAAACGAAGTTGTACAATACCAAAATTGGGAAGCACCAAGAGAATGGGGCAGCAACTATCCTTGCAAAAATAGTCCTCCTTCAAATTGTTGCTTGCAAAAATACGGAGAGAATGTTTTGTGATGCGCACAACAAAAGTTTTTGGAATTTTTTAAATGCATCGCACAAATTTGACACGAATTTGACGCAACCATGAGCATCGGATGAAACCATTAAACTAATTGAATTACACTGTACCAAGAACCTTACGGTGGTAGCGCAACCTCAAAATGAAGCGAAACGCGAGTCCTCGGCGCCCTCAACAAGCAAGAGCAACAAGAGCAATGTGACGAAAAGCAAGCGCGCCAACTCGGAAGCGAAACGCTCTTGCTCATACACAGCCCTAATTACAAGCAACTGTACTAGCCTTCTTGGCAAGGCCAATGCATCCTCACTGCCCTGAGATGTTCCAATTCCTCTTGGGTAAGATGTGCTTCAGCAATTTCCATTCTCTGTGGAGTAATACTTTTTGTCATGGAGAGCATCTCCTTAATATCCTTTGCCATTGCTTTTCCTAGCTCTGTATCTTTAATCTTGATATCCTCTTCAATCAGTCTTTTCATTTCAGCTTCATCAACTGCATTCCATTTCACTTCACCAACTGGTGGATGCTCCTCTGCCTCCATAAGAGCACCCACCATATCATCCTTGTTTAGACGTGCGCTCTTCTCTTGTAACTCATAAGACTGCTGGTGCCGCCCATTGCTATCATTCATGATTGCCTGGTCATATATGAGTTGGCTATGGTTTCTCCTCGGTTTCTTTTTCAAAGGAGCTGCTGCTGTAGCGGCGCCGGCTGTAGCGACGTCAGCTGTAGCGACGTCAGCTGTTATAGCCAGTGTACCGGGGCTGGCTGTAGCGGCGCTGGCTGCTGTAGCATCTGCAGTTGGCTTCCTCTTCTGGTTGCTGTTGCTGGAGTCCACGATTACACTTCCCACTGCCACTGCCGCCCCTGGAGGCTCTCCATCCCCTGGGCTGGTTAATGGAGACATCAACGATGTCCCATTCACTCCTGTCCCATTCACTACTGTTTCAATGAAAAGAGGTGGCGAATCCTTCATCTGTTTGATCTTCTGCCTCCTCACCCTCTTTTGCATAGACTTGTTCTTGCATTCCTCCTCTGGAAAATCCAATGCTTTCATGGCATCCATCGCTGTGTAGGACTTGTTCCATTGCCCTATCACCAGAAGAATGTGACCTGCTACCTTGGTTCGATCACAGTGAAGTGGGTGTCCATTTGCTATAGACCCAAGCGCCACGACTGCTGTTGGTGCCTTTGGGGGGGACGGCGGCTTGGAAGCCCGTTTTCCATTACCATCTTGCCCATCCATGTTGAGTTTGATTCTTCTAATCTTCTCAATCAATCGATCCGAAACTTTGGCGGCGTGTTCTTATAGATGTAAGGAAGAGGCCCCTGCAATATCGTTGCTGTTGGTGCCTTCAATACAGAGATATCTGCTGTCGCCGTTATTTGGGTTGCTTCCTTGAAATACAACCAAATTTTCCCACTCTGCTTCACCGGTTCGATTTTTCTAATCCGCTCAATCAATCAATCCGAAACTTGGGGGACGTCTCCTTATAGATATACTGAAGAGGTCCGTGCAATATCGCTGGCAGCGGCGACCTCGGTATGGAGATATCTGCTATCACTGTTATTTGGGGTGTTACTTTGAAATACAACCAAATTTTCCCACTCTGCTTCACCGGTTCGATTCTTCTAATCCGCTCAATCAATCAATCCGAAACTTGGGGGACGTCTCCTTATAGCTTTAATGAAGAGGACCCTGCAATATTGTTGGCAGCAGCGACCTCGGTATGGAGAGATCTGCTGTCGCCGTTATTTGGGTTGCTTCCTTGAAATACAACCAAATTTTCTCCTTCTGCTTCACCGGTTTGATTCTTCTAATCTACTCGATCAATCGATTCGAAACTTGCAGGCCTTCTCGTTCTTAGTATAATAAAGGGATACCTACAATATCGTTGCCTGCGGTGCCTTCAGTATGGAGATATTAATATTCACCGTTTTTTTCCTTGTTTCCCTTCAAAATGGACCTCGTGAGTCCAATGCTTTGCTGCCGGTTAGATACTTCCAATCCACTCAATCAATCAACCTCCAACTTGCAGGCCTTGTCCTTCTTGATATAATGAAGGGATACCTGCAATATCGTTGCCCGCGGTGCCTTCAGTATGGAGATATCTGCTGTCCCCTGGGTTTGGAGGGGGTGTTCCTTTTCTGTTTAGGTGAAAATCCGGATTTTGAGTCCTCTGGTTCGCTGCTCCGTTTTTCCTAATCTACTCTATCAATCGACCCCCAACTTGCAGGCCTTGTTAGTATTGTTGTCTAGAATCGTTTGCCTATCCTACCAACTTTTTGGAGTTCTTGGTTTATGAGATACAAGGGGGGGGACAGGTCCCTATCCATGGTAATGAAAATGGTGGGAGATTTTCAAGTTTTTTTTTCCTCGTGAGAAACCCTCTGCTACCTGTAGAAAAAGTCAGGCAGGCAAAGAACCAGCGTGGATAGCTAAAAACCTTGCCAATTCTGGCGCGAGGTATACATTAGTGTTCAAGCTATCAAGGTAGCTAGCAAGCATAGACCAAATAGCTAGGTTGTTCTTGCTAGAGCAGCGAAATGAGTGAGCTCATAACCAGTCTTTTAAAATCGATAGGCATTAGCAACTAAACTTGTACTCGTAAGATTCTCAGCAAGAAGTAATCTTACTGTACGAGTACGAGCTACGAACTTACCGTACGTACCGTACGCTAAGATTATTGTACTTCGTGTAAAAAATCACGTTGCTCGGTTGTTTTCGGGTGAATGATTCATTCATCATTGGTTTCCTGAAATTCGCGTTGACTCCGACACCGACACCCGGATCATTCCCCGGATTCGGATCCAGACCAAACCTTGTCCTGCAAACAACGCAACGAGTTGCTCTTGCCTTGCCTTGCCTTGCCTTGCCTTGCCTTGCCTTGCCTTGCCTTGCCTCGCCTCGCCTGAAAACGAGTCCAACACCCAGCAAACTCTTTCTACAACTGCTGAATTCAGGAGTCGTTTTTGATACGTTTTGTTTTGGTTTCGAAACAGAACCCCACCGCTTTACTCGAGTCGTTGCAATCTTGCTCCAGGACGGGAACAACAGAAACCTCTGGAATATCCGCGGTCCCGCATCGCATTGCACTACGAGTATCCACGACGCACACGCACAAGCACACGTACAAGCGCACACCATGGGAATCTTCAACGACGCGTCGTCCGTCAACGCCTTTGCGATCAATGCCTACTGCATCGTCAGCGCCATGTTCTTTGCGGCCTGCGCCTACGCCCAGCTGAACGATCCGAACCCCGTCCAGTGGTTTTGCGCCTACGTTTTTGGTGGGTGCGTCCCCAATCTGTACTGGATGACGACGACCACCACCGCGGGCAACACCTACAGGAACAGAAATGGAAACGGAAACGGCAACGACAACAGCAGTACTACGCAGAAACTGACGATGGCACTGGACGGATACCGCCTGGCGGTGGTACTGGCCATTGTGTACAAGCTCGCAACAGTCGCACCCAAGCTCGCGAAGGAAGCGGAAGAAACGTTCCAACACGGATGGGTCTGGGCCTTTTTGGAGCACGAGGAGGGACGGGATTCCGTCGGATTGCTCCTGCTAGTGGGCCACGTTTCCTGCCTGAACGCCTCGCTCAAGCAACAGCAGCAACAGCAACAGCAACAGCAACATCAGCGTGGTAGCGGCACCGCGTCGCGGCCGCGATGGACGATGTCGCCGGCGGTCCTGTCGGTCGGATTGCTGGTCGTCCTTTCGGTCTGTGTCTACGTCTGGATCGTACACCATCCCGAACTGGTGGCCAAGCACGGACTCAAGCACTGCCAGGGCGAAATGTTTGGACGCATCGCCGGTGAGCTGTAGTAGTTCTCCATAGCTGCTGCCGTTGTAGTTGTGATTGCGGTTGTAGGTTGTCGCTGTGGTTGTAGTTGTCGCTGCGGTTGCAATTGCAACTGTAATTGCAACTGTAATTGCGGCGACGCACGGCTCTCTCGGCGCAATGCCCAAATTCATGGAACGTGTGCAAGGACCGGAATGGACTCGTGATCGGACGGAATGAAACGGCGTCGATCGCATGCGCGGGCAATGGCGTTGCAAGCTGCTACCCGAGCGAGCGACACCCTCCCTCTTGTTGTTTGTGCGGTATCTATATCGGATGGGAGGAAAGTAAACAAGAGATCAACACGCAACGAGACCAACAGCAACATCGGAAACACGAGCAGCAACAGAACGGTAGGCATAGTGACACAAAAAGGGGTGGCGGTTGTCGACTAGGCCCCGGATTTCGAATCGGCCATTGCGCGCGGGAATCCAAATCGAATAGAGTATCTTATACGCAATCGATATGACATCATATTCTATTATTATTGTAATCAATACTGTTGCGCTATTGGAGACGTGTACTTTCCTCGAAAGATCTATGCGCATTACACGCGCTGCTTACTTGCATATATATTCGGGGTATTTTTGTCTTTGGTCCCTGATCTTGGCCGAACCGAAGGTTTCTCTGGTACCGGCGAGTACCAAACCAATTTAACCGGATCAATCAATGAATTCAAAGTCGAGTCGCGGATATTCACCCCGCTTAACTCTCGTTAGTCTTAGTCCGCAAGACTCGAGGCAACGGTCGAAGTGCGATCGTATGTCCTTATTTCTATTTGAGGAGTACACGATTTGTGTCAATTCCTTTATGCTTTCGTTCGACTCGTAATGCTTGAGATCCGGCCTCGCAAATTCACCTACCTGATGGGAATACCCCACGAGGACAAAAAGCTTCCCCGAGAAGATGATTCGTCGAACACAGTATTGAGTTAGTGACGCAAGTTCATGCGTGTTTTTTAGATGGTCTTCCATTCCGTTGATTTTTTTTAATGCTTGTCCGAACGTCGGACCGGGTTGGGAGATGTGATCCACATTCACGTCTTGAAACCCGCAATACTCGAAATCTTTGAGCAGACCTTCCTTGGAAATTGTTGAAGGCAGTGATACTTGCTGACCGTCTCTCATATAATTAAGAACATAGCGAAACTGTTCTCCATCTCGATCGATGAAGAGTGGTTCATCCAGTTGCTCATCGCCAAGATTTTGCCACATCTCGGATGCCATTCGTGACAACATGGTATTGGGATACTGCGCAAGCAGCGATCGGGACACCCTGTAGACAGTCCCTCCCACGTCAAAACGAACGGTGGAAGACGTGTTCTTGCTATCCGTGGAGCTACTGCTCTTGTCACCTTTGTCGCTCATGCTGATGCCTGTCCAGAGGGGATTGTGATCACCAGGGAACGATGTTCGATCCGAAAGAATGGTTTCGACCAGGACTGGTGGGACAATAAAAGAAAAATGCTTTGTAGAAACAAACTATTCCTTTTTATGAGCTTTGGACCGGGGGTCTTCGTCGCCAAGCAGAACACCTCAATCCGGAACACCACTACCAACACCGCTACCAACACCACTACCACCGCTACCAACACATCAACGCCAGCAGCAACAATAAATCCATGGCTGTTTCCGAATCTCAGCGAAACTTCAATGTGCGTGTGACACCACCGTCCGGCATCGGTGCCATTACGAAGCACTCCTAATGTTTTGATTTTATTGTTTGCAACCAACTGGTTTTCGTTTTGAATTTATCGGTCCTCGAACGATTTTCCGAACGCAACTTGCCGGCAAGAGAAGCAATCACTTGTTCGCTCCGTTGCTTGCTCGTCGATGGTCGACACACACACACACACACACACACACACGGCAGTTCGTAGTACGTACTCGAATAGCGTCTTCCGATCCGTTCTGGTGCGTACCGGTACAAGTACTCGTACTCGTACTCGTACTCGTACTTCCAGCATCGCAAAGATTGATGATTCATTGGGAAGATCATTAATGAGAGTGACTAGTAACTCGTTTTCCGGCTAGCAAAATAGCATTATTTTTTTTTGTGAATTTTTTGGCCCTCCAATGAAACGTGAGAACCCAAATCGAAGTTGACAACTCCGCAAGATCTCGATGAAAAAAAGTCAAAATCGACGCGAATCATACCGGTACCGGTACAGCATCGATGTATTACTTGTACCGTATTGTACTCGTACTTACTGTATTCGTACTTAGCCAATCATCGATGACTTTTTATTCTCGAAAGGGAGAAACCAAACTACAGATTTTTGCAAGTACCGTACGTAATACCAAACGAACCATAAGATTAACGCGTTGTAATCTTACTTCGTACATACCGTACCGTACTTCATAATGCTTTTTTTACTCCCATTATTTTTGAAGCTTCGGGTCCGGTAGAATAATATATATATATATATATATATATATATATATTCCAATATATGGTGAGATGCATGTGCTCTGAAATCGTTCTGATTCTTGTAATTCCGTTCCAATGCTCTGTTCTTCTTGAGTTCGATTCTTGGTTCGTATCGGCTCGTTCGTATGGTACTGAACGAGTATGTCCAACAGATTGATTGATTGATTGATTCGCATTCGCATTCGCATTCGTATTCTGTCGCTTCCGGAAACACAACAAACAATAATAATAATAATAAGCACGAATTCATAAAATCGGAACCGAACCAGTTCAATTTTGTGGGGAACTTTCAATCCGGGCCGTCGCCAATACGACCCAACCTGAATGCAACATTGCCATCATAGCAGAGAGCCTTATTCCACACAGCAATAGAATTGCGTCCGTCCGTACCACACACACACACACACACACACACTCGTGCTTGACGAGAGAGAGAGAGAGAGAGAGAGAGAAAGTGAGAAATCAACGCAAATTCCAAAATCACGGAACGGGCATCCGTCGTAAACGTAAACACCCGCGAATACGGCGGGGAGAAGACCGATTCGGAAACCAATGAGGATTCCAGCAGTTGCGGGGAGATCCGGTCCCTCTCGGCCGAATTGTTTCGCGACAGCCGCTTGTCGCCGACAAACCCCTCTCTGGCTCTGGCTCTGGCTCTGCATCGCTCGGTTTTCGGTTTTCGGTTTCTGGAAGACGACGCCCGTTCTCGACGTGATCGTCGTCCGGATTGCCGAATCGAGTTAAGTGGGACTCGACTCGACTCGACTCGACTCGACTCGACTCGACTCGACTCGCCGTGAGGGCGGAACGGGAGACACTCAAAGCCGCAAACTATACATAGGCCACAACAGCACAGCGCAGCGCAGCGCAGCACATCACCGGCGGAACTACAGAGGGATATGTTGTTGTGACCTGCCGAATCCAATCCAATCCAATCCAATCCGTTCCGTTCCGTTCCGTTCAAGGTGGATGTCGTGTCGTATCGTATCGTGTTGTGTTTTGTCGTGTCGTGCCGTGCCGTGCCGTGCCGTGTCGAACAGAGAAGTATCTTTGAAATCCCGTCCCGAATCCGTTCGACTAGCTGGTGTAATGTTAATGTCGACCCGGATACCTTGGGCAGTCTGGCTCGCATCGAATCGCATTGCATTTCGGAGCGGAGCGAAGCGGCGTGGGGTATTGTATTGTATTGTATTGTACTATGACGAGTTGTATTACGACTGTAGACGTGGTTAATCATACTCTTATTTTTTGGGCCGACAGAAAAAGCGTGGAATTATCCTACGTCTCAACGGACAAGAAGCTGCTCTTTCTCCGGTATCCCAACGTGGAGGAGGTTCCGTGGAGTCAGAAAGGATTTGGATAGATACTTCGTACAGCTAGCTACTTTGGAATTACAGGGCCCACGAGATCGCGTGGTGTGGTTGACGAAATGGCTCGACGACCATTGCGAATGGAGGGGAAGGCGCTCCGACCTCGGGCCGCGGGAGATTATTGACCAAAAAATGAAAGATATTTACTTACCAGCGCTGATAAGACGAGACGAGACGAGACGAAATGAGATTCATTTCCACCGAAAACTTGTGGTGGTGGTTTGTAAACCAGAAGCAGTTTTTAATAATGTTGTTACATAGCCCTGCCGTAGGGAGTTCTTTGGTTCCGTTCGTTTCCACTTCCGCTACCGCTTCTCGTCCCCCGGAAGTTTCCCGGCTCTAGCGATTGTCCGGCTGCAGAATCCCGACGCACTTGTGCTCCTTCAGGTAGGCCTCGTGGGCCGGGTGGTCCTCCGGAATCACCACCAGCGTCACCAAAAAGTTGGCCACCACCATGCGGGGATCCTTCAGAATCCGCTCGAGGCTCACGGCCGGGTGGACCCGGACGCACGGGCAGGGATCCGGACGGGCCGCCAGCGTCCGGTGCTTCTTCTTCCAGGCCCTCCGCTGCTTGCGCAGCCGCTTGCGCTCCACCAGCTCGGCGACCCGCGCCAGGTCGGGTCCCTCGTCTCCCTTCAGGGCCCGGGAGGCCTCGTAGAATCGCATGGTAGCGGCCTGGTCGGTCAGGAGCTCGACCTGGTCCGGGTGGATCGCGTCGTTGCCGTTGCCGTTGCTGTTGCTATTGCCACAGGCATGGACCTCGAAATACACGGCCAGATTGCTGCAGGTAAACTCGTTATTGTAGTCCCAGTGCATTGCCGTTCCCGTTGCCGTGTCCTGGCCGGCCTCCAACTCGGGAAAGAGTTCCGCCATGCGCTCCGCCAGCAGTTCCTGCTCGTGGAAGTGTTCCACGAAATCCGACTGCGAGTGGCTCGGGTACACCATCAGGCACGGCCACGTCCACAGCTGGTTGTGGACCCCCCCGTTCACACCTCCGTTGGGCGACGGGAGCGCCCCCGAGTGGGGAAAGTGGTGGTGCCACCGGGATTCGAAAGCGGACGCATCGGCGTCGCCGTCGTCGTCCATCAGCAGCGACTCGTCGTATTCCAGTTCGTCCGACGTGCTGGCGACCAGCGCGACCCGTCCCAGCCGGACTCCCTCGGACTTGCAGTGCTTCCATACGGCCTTGATGCGGGCCGCCCGTTCGCTGCGGATCCGCTCGCGCTTCTGGCGGGCCAGCCGGGACAACCGGATCTTGTCGGCCAGCAGTTTCCGGAGCTTGAGGAGGTCCTTGTTGGCCGGATCGAGGCCGAGGCCGGAATCGATGGCGTCACCGGCCGGTTCCCACTCCTTGAGCATCTGGTTGGCCTTGGCCAGCCGGTAGAGGGCCTTGATGTTCGATTTGTTGAATTGGAGAGCCTTGGTCGAATCGGTCTTGGCGTGTCCCCAGTTCTTGAGCTGGATGTGGCACAGGGCGGCATTCGCACAGAGCGTCGATTTGATTTCGTCGAGTTCGGCCTCCGTGTATTGCTCAAACGTGTCCTCTCGCTTCTCTGGCTCCTCCTTAGATTTGTCGTCGTCGTCGTTGTTGTTGTTGCTGTTGCCGTTGTTATTGGCTTTCGAGTGCGCCACCCGGTGCTCGGTGGGCTCGATCTTGCCGGCCCACGCTACGGCCTCGTAATAGTGATTGATCGCGTCCCGGTAGTACTGAATGTTCTTGGCGACGTTCCGTTTCCCGTCCAGAAAGGCGTCGGCACCCTTTTGCTTGCAGGCCTTCATGGTAATGGCCGGATCGTCGTCGTACTGCAGGGCCCCAAAGGCCTCGGCCAGTCCCGTCCGCTCCAGTTCCTCTTGCGTCGAACAAAACATCGGGGGAATGTAGTCGTCGTCCAGGATCTGTTTCATGTAGGCCTCCTTTTCGCCGGGGGCCCAGCCCTTGCCGTTGGCAATGGCCATGTCGATGGCTTCCTGGAGCAATCGATCGCCGTCGTCGGGTTCCTCGCCGGCCTCGGCGGCTTCCGCCGCCCATTTTCGGCGGGTCTTGTCCATCTTGTCGAGGAGCTCGTTGTGCTGTTGTTCCGACATGGTGTTGTTTGTTTGGTTGTTTGTTTGTGTGTCGTCGAATACGGTACTTTTTCTTTCTTTCTTTCGCCCTTGCGGATTGCTGCGGAGTGATTCGTTTCTTGATTGATTGATTGATTGATTGGTGTCTTCGTCCCTTCGTTCGAACGGATAGTTACAACCGTTTTCGTTTTGGTTTCCAACTTTTGTTGTTTTTGTTTTTGTTGTGTTGTTCTAGACGACGATGTGGATTTGCTCATGTACCATACGGTACGAGTAGTAAGATTACCGTATCATTCCCAAATCCGAGGGTGATGGAATGTTCGACGACGGGGATGTTTTTGTAACAGTTTTCGTCGTTTAGATGGCGGTGGATGGGAGAATTACGATGAATGGTTCGCTTGCCGGACTCTGGCCAGACGTTTTCCAGACATGTTCAATCCACGACTGAAACGAGAACCGCGAATGGTGTCTCAAGTCAAGTCGTCACGTTCATGTCGGTACGTGCCGTACCGTACCGTTAAGATTAACGGTAAGATTACGAGTAGTATCATACGGCATGCATACATCATGGTCGTACCGGTACGTACCGTACGGTACGAGTATTGAGCAAGATAACATACGTACCTTAATACGGTATGAAAAATCTGAATATACCGGTACTCGAGAATCAATCTTCAGAGGAGGAATATGCTAATATTACAGTATTGCTTAGTTTTGGGTATACCGTCCTCTTAGGCAAGGTAGATGGCAGCGCTTCTCCTTGTGACATCCGAAATGCGAACCAAGATCATGGCCATCCGCACCCGGCAGGTTTTTCGTTTCCTCCTTCTCAACAAGGAGCGGATTTCGTGGCGGCCACCGATCTCTTCCAGCGACGCCGTGAGGCGGAGCGCGCCCAATCAAAAAAAGGAACTCGGTACGAAACAGAAACGCAATCTAAAGGATTAGCGAAAGTGTGTTAATCAAAATTTAGTAATTTTATCTATCCTTGTGAAGGTCTAAAGGTCGAGTCGGAGGCTGGTGAGCTCTTGTTTTCATCGGCAATTGGGAAGAGCTCTGAACGGGAAAAAGAAGCACCTATGCTCGTTCACGGTTGTTGAACGAATGCCCGTTACGGTACGGTACGGTACGGGACACATCGATCAATCTGTGGTTGTCACCGGAAAACGGTTTTTACTCGTCAATCTCGTGGACGACGCGTACTGCAAGGCGCAGCGATCGGGTCTCGCCGCAGCCATCATCACTTCGTAGTTGCCCTTGAGTCTCTCGGACGCATAGCTCAAACAGTGGCCATTCCGTTCCACTGCCGCAGTCACCACCCGTATGTTGTCTGTCATGGCGTTGGAAGCATACGCCAGTGCACGACCATCTTGCACTACCGCAGCCATCACAATCGCGGCATCATTCCTTAGTACCGGCGATGCGTATTCGAGGGCAAGACCGTTTTGTCGCACTGCGGCCATGACGGCATCCGGATTGTTTCTCAGTTCCTCCGAAGCAAACCGCAAGGCAAGGCCGTTGTGTGCCACGGCAGTATGCACTATTTTCTTGTTGTTCTTAAGTTCCTCGGATACACTCTCCAAGGCAAAGTCATTGCTGGCGACTGCGGTAAGCACAACCTCCTCGTCTTCCTTTCGTGCATCCGAAGCAAATCGCAGTGCAAAGTAATTCTGCCGGACCGCGGCAATCACTATTTGTTTGTTCCGTTTCAGCGCTTCCGATGCATACTCCAAAGCAAGCCCGTTTTGCATCACTGCAGCCATCACGACCTGCTCGTTGTTCCTCAGGCTGCGGGGTGCATATTCCAGGGCACGGTAATTCTGGTTGACGGCAGCAAGCACGACCTGCTCATTGTTTTTCATGCCATTCGATGCGAATTGCAAGGCCTTGTAGTTTTGTGTCACCGCAGCAATGATAACCGCCTGGTTGTCCTTCATTCTCTCTGATGCGTAGATCAATGCAAAGTAATCATGCGATACGGCAGCAATCACAACTTCCTGGTCGTTCTTTAATTTGTTGGAAGCAAAGTCCAGAGCACGGTAATTTTGCCGTACGGCACAAACCACAACCTGCTTGTCGTTCTTGAGTTCCTCCGAGGCAAAGTCCAGGGCGCGATAGTCTTGTCGTACTGCAGCAAGCACAACCTGCCGATTGTTTTTCATGTCATTCGATGCGAATTGCAAGGCCTTGTAGTTTTGTGTCCAGCGCAATACTGACAACTTCCTGGCTGTCTTTCATTCTCTCGGATGCATATTGCAATGCAGAGGAATTATGTGATACGGCAGCAATCACAACTTCATGGTCGTTCTTTAATTCGTTGGATGCATAGTCCAGAACACGGTAATTTTGTTTTACAGCGCGGATCATAAACTGCTTGTTGTTCTTGAGTTCCTCCGATGCAAAGTCCAGGGCGCGGTAGTTGTGTCGTACTGCGGCAAGCACTACCTGCTCATTGTTTTTCAAGTCGTTCGATAAGAGTCGCAAGAGCTTGTAATTTTGTGTCACCTCGGCAATGACAACTTGGTGGTGGGGGATCGAATGATTGGTTTTGCGGCTGTTCTTGCTGTTGCTCCTACTATTCATGGTGCCGGGATTGCGGTGTTTCGAGGGAGGATTATATGCGGTTTGCGGAGCTAGTCCGGTCGACTGCAACAATATTGTGGTCTCGTTTCCTGAGAATCATATTATGCACACCATTCTGCGCCGAAAAACTTAGGGCCGTATGGTAAGTCGAGGTATCGTCTTCGTTTTTGAAAATGAAAAGTCCTGTACCGTAGTTTATCAGTCATCGTGTGAGGATTAATTGACACATATTCGTGAACCTCATCGCTTATTATTATTGTTTTTTCGTACCGTACGGTATTACCATATTTTGTTTTGTCTTGGATCAATCGTGAGGTCTTGAAAGGTTACGCGCTATCAGTCATCAATCCTGTGAGGATTAATTGACACATACCGTATTTAGGTATTCGTGAAACTCATCTCTTTTTTACCATACCGGGTACCGTACCTTCTTGTCTTGGATCAATCGTGAGGTCTTGAAAGGTTACGCGGAAATCTTACGAGTACCGTGACGTACTCGTACCGGGAACCGAGAACCATGCTTGTACATTTTTTTTCATCCCCGGTACCGTACGCACTGTACTAGGTAAGATCTTACGTACCTTACAGTAATACTCTCAATGGGTCGACGATCAGCCTTTTTAAAAAAACTACTCTTAAGTACGAGTACGTACTCGTACCTGTACTGTAAAGCGTACAGCCCCATCAGTGTCCTTCATACCTAACGCAGACTTACGGTATTTACCGTACGGTATATTCATATGACGGATTTTTTCAAACAGAGGTTATTAAAGCCCCATCATTTTGTTTGTCAACCGAATGAATTATTGACGGACGGTAAGGTAGTACTCGTACCGGTACGAGTACCGAATATGTTTTCTTTTTTCTTCCAGTTGAATTGTTCCATTGAAAGAGGAGCAACAGACTAATCTTACTCATAGACACAGGCGACGATTGAACTGGGCCCTGATACAAGTACGTACTCGTACTACTCGATGTGATGCGACCACCTTGAACCTAGACGAATCATTACCTAAACCTAGGACGAAAAACGAATTGCATTCCCGAAACGAGCCAAAACAAGACCATCAGCCAACAAATACTCCGCATATCTACCGGTAGGTGTGACATGCTATCAGTATCGGTGGAGGAGTGAGTTTTTTAGGAGAGAGAGAGAGAGTTGCCAACAGACGTTGCTAGCCAGCGATTGGGTATCCAGAGCGATGGAGACGGAGTGCAAACACACAGAGACGAACGGCGGAAGCAGCGAGCGCCACAAAAAAGCTAGGCTCGAAGGCACAAAGCATCATCACTACCAACAACTCTTTTCCATCGAGCACCGATTGATCGCGATTCGCCGATGGATCGCCAAGCCCATTCATTCTTTTCGCGACGACGATGGGGTCTTTCGCGATCCGAGGCCCGCGTCGATCAGGGTGCACACAAACACAAACGCAACACAAACACAAACACAACACAACCACCACCATTCGACGGCAACCGAGGAGGACACTGGGGTCCTGATCGGCAACAAGTACCACGCGAGCGACGTAGGATCACCTGGTCGAGCTGGGGGTGACCGCCGTGCTGAACTGCGCATCGGGAGGAATCAGCCGGCTGCCGATGGACGAGCTCCGCGAGAAGGGCATCCGGTACGGATTCACGAACGTCCGGCAGGACGATCTGAAGTATCCAATCCTGCACGATCTGCTTGCGGGGCCACAGCAGGCGCATGCTTGCGACAGCGCCATGGACTGCGATCTAGACACGGATGCAACGGACCCGAACTCGTCGCTGCCGGAGCTCTGTGCGAGCCAGCACCTGAAGGTTGCCAAGGCCATGTACATCGAAGAGGTCCTCCGCAAGAAGGGCAAGCTTCTGTTCTTTTGCGTAGCGGGGCAGAACCGATCCGCCACATTGGCATTGGCCACGCTGCTCCTGCGGGGAAAAGCGACTCTCGATGCCATGTGCTACAGCCTCTCCACAACGCGGCCTTTTGTCCTGGAAAACGAGGGCTTTCAGAATCAGCTCCTGGAGTTGGAGCGATACCTGGCGCGGAACGGCAACAAAAAGAAACACTACGGAACGATCCAAGGCGAAAAGGATCCGTCGACGACCATGTACGCACACGGGGATTACACAAGGGAGGACCGGGAGAACCAAGCCGCAACGCTCCTGTCACCGGCCATGAGTTACGACACGGCAGATAACAGCCAGTGCAACTCGGACACCTCCGCTCCCGGTGCGGTGCCGGGAGAGGTCTTGGTACGCGGACCGTTTCCCGATGCCAGGGAACGCGTCGAGATCGAGCTACTCATTCCGGGACTGTGCACCATGGAGGTCCCGATTCCCGTCCCGTCTTCCATCAGCGAGGTGAAGGCATGCCTGATCGATCACACCAATACGCACCTGCTCAAGAGCGAGCAAAAGGAGGTGGCCAAGTCGTGGATCGTTCTGGCCACCTTTGGCAAGGACGACATGTACGATCTCCCCCTCGAACAGGAGGCCATCGAGCAATCCGTCCAGTGGGACCGCCTCTCCCGGATGTTTGGACTGGAAGTCGAGGAGGACTCGGACGATCCCGGCCAAAAACTCGTGCACTGGAACTCCCGGTCCCGCTTTGCCCTGGTCATTTTTTCCGTCTACTGCGGCGGCCACGATGGTTCCGACGATTTGATACAAGACGGAGTCCCGCGGAGAAGGCAGGAACCGTGGACCTTTGTGCACCGGGAACGACCGGGAGCCCCCGCAACGCTGCTCAGCAACACGCTGAGAAACACCCACCTGCGGGCCTGGGATTTTTGCGACGGCCAGGCCTTTCGCTCGCGAGAACCCATCGTATTTTGCTTCTCGGACGATCCCCGGGATCGGCGCCAGTTCATGAAGATCTCCACCTCGGCACAGGAGGCACAGCAATTCCACGCTCCGGGGGAGGGTGGGATCCTGGGCATGGGAGCCAACGCGATTGTTCACCGGGTGGAACTGGTGTCGACCTCGCCGAAATCCATCGAAGAAATTTTGGGGGAGGACGGCGATCCCGACTGGAACGAGGCCGGGAACGAGGTGTGGGACGCAGCCGTCAAGCGACCGTTTTCCCTCAGCAAGATGCTGGCATCCCTCGAGGCGGGTAGCGAGGCCGCGCTCGGTAAACGCTTGCGACAGCTGTCCAATCGGTCCCTGCTCAATTCGGACGGGCGGGTCTTGTACTTTTATGGACTGGGCGTGGCCCTGTCCTCCAATGCCTCGAGGCCGACCGAATACAAGTTCGAGGCCACGATTCTGGCCCGGTACGAGGAAGAATTCTCCACGTACACGATGAAACGATTCATGCACGACTACACGTCCAAGGACGATCCCCCTCCGTGGAAGGGGGTTTGCCACGACAACAAAACGGTCGACTGGAGAAATGACTTTTCGCTCATCAGCGTCAAGGTGCTGCTGGTGAGTTTGTTGAATGCCTTTCGCGATCTCACCCTTATGGGAGTTCGAGCCTTTGATTTCAACCACCTGGGCAACGTGCTGATCAGCCGCGACCACCAGAGTGTCAAACTGCTGGATATCGACGGAGACCGGAGGGGAAGCATCCCGCTGTCCGAGTACCAGGGTCCATCGGCGGCATCGCTGTCGTCGTTGTCGCTGTCGCCGTCCTCGTCGTCCCAGCGGATCCTATACAAGCCCTGCCTGGACGTGGACCTCAATGCGGTGCTGCCGACGGTCGTCCAGCAACTCTTGCTGGGAAAGGGCCGGGGGACATCTTTTGTCGTCAACACCAAGTCGGAGATCTGGAGACTGCCTCCCCCTCGGGCCAAGGCGCTGGTAGAACAAACCATTGGGGAGAATTTCGGTCCCCTCACCGAACCCCACATGGCCAAGGTCGTGGAATGGTTCTATGCCATGCTGAAGAAGAAGCCTCCCTGGGGAAACTGGACCCACGACATCTACGACGCCATGAGGTGCATCGACCACCTGCCGGTCCGATAGCGGGGCACGATGCCCAATGACTGCCGAATCCTACAACATTGCTACGACTATTGATTTCTATCCATCTATCTATTATATCTATCTTTGATTCCGTATCGCATGCATTTCTTTTTGAACGCGATGTGTGAATGTATGTTTTGTGTTCTGTATTACTTCGTATAATATTATAATAATATGGAAAGTAGTTACCGCTATCGCTTCGTCGGCAGGGTGTCCCGTGCCCGATCGATGGCCTCTTGCTCCAACCGCACCAGCCGATCGTCCGCGGTGCGTCCCTCCCCCTCTTCCGCGGACAGCGCCTCGAGCTCGTCGAGGATCCCGTGCAGCAGGACCGATTCCTGCAGTTGATACCGGAAGAGACGGCTGCCGGATCCCGTCCGTGTGCCGGCCGACCACGATGGCATCGTCTTTCAACACGATCGACACCATGGCGGTCTGGTCGGCAAAGATCGCGTGCAGCGTCCGATCGTTGTGCTGGTTGGCCCTCCACGATGCCCTCGACGGCGTGTTTTGTTTTCCCACCAGGTACAATCCGAGGGCGAGGCGGAGGCCACCGACCCGGATCGATCCCAAAGTGGGAATCTCGAAGAGGACGGTGCGATTCGGATCGGCATCCTCCTCGCTCGTTGTTCCTGTGGTTGTGGTTGGATCGTGCTGCCCGTACTTCGGAACCACTTCTTCGTACGCCGGATCCGTCACGTACCACATGGCCAGTGCCAGCCGGCGGGGAGCGGTATCGCTGCCACAGTCGCTGTCGTTGTCGTTGTCATCGCCGTTGTTGCCGGAAGTTTTTGTGGTCACCGGCAGGGCTCCGTGCAGGTTTTCGATGCCGCTCGTAAAGACGGTCATCCGACCGGTCCTGGGAGCGACGATCGTTTCGGGAGTCCCGGCCTCCGACGATCGGTTCGCCCAGTAGAACTCGCCTCCCCCAAATCCGTCGTCGTTCAGGTACAGGATGCTGGCGGCCACTCGCTGGGAATACGGATGCCTCCGGGTGGTGTCGACGGTGGCGGCCACGCCGCCAGTTGTTGCCATCTTTGTTGTTATCACCATTGTTGTTGTCGGTAGGCCGGTAGTAGTGAAAGCAGTTGTCCGCGTGGGGCCGGTGGGTTCCACCGGCCGTCTTTTGCGAAATGTGCGTGTAGTCGATTTTGAGGGTCCCCGGGCAGAGGTTCAGGGCTCGCTCGGTGGCAGCGCGGACGCGTTCCCGGAATTCCAGAAAGTTGCCGTAGTCGCCGGGCGAAGAAAAGATGGCGCTCCTGGTCGGTGTCGGCGTCGACGATGGCGATCCGTCGTCCGCATCCATATCCGCCGAAGCCGAAACGGCCAGCTCGGCTGAGCCCGATCCCGGAATATCCGTTGCGCGATGCGGTGTATTGGTTGGAGGTGCTCTCGTATCCTCCCGCGTCGACAAAGACCCCGGGGGGCAGGTTGTCGACCAGGAACTTGCAGTCGGCTTCCGACAAGACGTTGTCCAGCGTCGCTCGGAGGGATCGTCCCTCCTCGGTCAGGGAGACCCCGTCGTCCTTGTGAATGGCCCGGGAGACCCTCCGCTGTAGGTCGAGGGCGTCCGAACAGGAATCGCACGTGCTGGGTGCCGTTGTTGTTGGTGGTGGTGGTGCTGTTGCCGCTACGAAGACGGACGACACTGCCGCGAGCGACAGCATCACCGAGGCAACCACAACAAAAACTGTTGTTGTTGTTGTTGTTGTCGTTGTCGTTGTCGTCTTTCGGAGCTCGCCGCGGTGGCGATTGGTTCGTTGTCGGAGTCGATGGATCGACATCGTTGCGTTTCTCGTTGTGTTGTCTTTGCTGATCGGTGGTATGCTTCTATCGTATCCTTCTGATACCGATAGTACTCGTATCGTACCGTACCAACAAGGGATGATCGAGTGAATCGGAATCAACCTCCTCCGTCGAAACGAATTGGGAAGGATGTTTGGTTTGTTTCGAATCGTCGGTGGTTTGGAAAAAGAAACAAAAAAATAGGAGTACAAAATACCGTACCATACTTCGTAATGGCAGGAAGAGGCACATCAACAACATCAGTTACGTAATTGTATATACGTAGAGTACGTACGAAAGCTTTCTGTGTTCCGTACGTACGTTTTTCGCGCGAAAACTCAAATCGCGCATGACACTCCATGCACGACAGAAAAATACGATGACATGTGAGGAGCGGGTTCATTATTTTTGGTTTTTGTTCGAGATCTTTGATGATGAAAAAATGCATCATAATAATATTATCAGTGCGCGGGGTATTCCGCTCTAGTGCGTAACGTCAGACGTGCATGCAGTAAAAACATCAGCACGATCGGTCGGCAGAGACGACAACAATTCTCCTGCATAATATTCGGTACGAGTACGAGTACGAGTACGAGTAGTTACTCGTAAGACCATACGGTCTGTGAAAACCCAAGATTCAAGTCAGTACGTAGCGCGTGCGAGTCTTCGAATCCCTCCGGATCCAAACCACCATGTTATACATAGCGGAAAGGGAAAAGCACGACCGATAGGAAACATGTGACAACACCCGAGTCTCGCTATCGTCGAATAAAATAAATAGTACAATACAAATACAAATACCAATGGGTCACCCGGAAGGAAGGATGGGACCTAGCGAAAAGCGATTCCTCACCTCGACAGTAATTATCATCTGTTCATCGAGATGAATTGACAACGAAGAGATCAGATCACAATTATAGAATCTAGCAACTACCAAAGCAAAGCAAAGCAACCTACAACCTACAAACACAAACACAAACACAAACACCGTTGTTGAGAAATGAATAAAATTACCATGAAACTCGCTGCCCCAAGATTCACCTCGATCATCGCCGTGCTCGTGCTCGTGCTTTCCCTCGAGGGGAGTCCCGCCGATGCCCAGACAGGCTTTCCGTGGTCGTCGTCTTCGTCGTCTTCGTCTTCGTTGCCATCGTGCCTGCCGGTGACCACGGTCGAAAACCTGGATCTGGCCACCTACGCGTCGGCTCCCTGGTACGTCCAGCAACAGGCCGAAAACGCCTATACACCCATCGAACGCAACCGGTGCGTGACCGCCCAGTACAAGCTCCGAGACCCCGATTCCACCGGCTTTGTCTGGTGGAATTTCAATACCTGGTGGGGGTACACGGTGGACGTCTTCAACTACGCCGAGGACGAGGACGAGGACGAGGACGGAGCCAGCACAAACACGGACCCCGGTAGCAGCATCATCGGTGCCAGCGGCAGCTCGGCCGAAATGGACATCGCCACCGCCACTTCCTCTTCCGTCATCGGGGCAAACCTCTGCGCCGATTACGACCCCGACACGCCGAGTCAACTCAAGGTCGCCCCCTGCTTCCTGCCCAAGTTCTTGGCGGGACCCTACTGGATCGTTGCCTATCGGGAGGGACCCACCGACGGGTACGCCCTCGTTTCGGGGGGGCAACCCACCATCCCGAACACCGACGAGACCGACTGCGGTCCCCAAAACGACCAGACCTGCTGCGCCACCGGTGGGGGGGTCAACAATTCGGGGCTGTGGATCCTGACCCGCCAAACCAACCCGGACGAGGCCCTGGTGGACGAGGTACGGGCCCTCGCGAAGGAACTGGGGTATTCGACGTCGGTCTTGTTCGACGTGATCCACGACGAGGACTGCAATGTTCCCGGGATCGGGGGGGCCGGTGACGAGGACGAGGACGAAGATTCAACCGGCAGTGACATCATCGACAACAGCAACAGCAACATCATCGATAGCATCATCGACAACGGTAGCAACCTCATCAAGGACGTTATCGGCGACAACGAGGACGAGGACGAGGATTCAACCGGCAGCAACATCATCAACAGCATCGTCGACAACGGCAGCAACCTCATCAAAGACATTATCGGCGACAACGAGGATGAGGACAAGGACGAGGATTCAACCGGCAGTGACATCAGTCGACAACATGGTCGACAACGGCAGCAACCTCATCAAAGACATTATCGGCGACAACGGCAACGGACGCCGTTCTTTGCTGCGGCGACAGCTGGAGTGAACCGGGTGGGTCCGGGTGTGCGTGCGTGCGTGCGTGCGTGACAGTGGTGGAACAAACCAACCGGATAAGGCGTGGCTTGCATTGTTGGACACAAAACTACTAGTAAATGAGACGGTGACTGTGACTGTGACTGTGACTGTGAATGACAACGAATCGAATCGAATCGAATCGAATCGAATCGAATCGAATACGTTTTGTCCCGTCTCCAGCCATTGATCGAGGCATGCATACTAACAACTGTAATTTCGGATTATGAGTTAATTGATCTATTTTCATCACATGTATTCGCGTGGTAAGCAAATCCTAAACATGAGATTGCACGTGTAATCTCGTGTTGTCGATTAACTAATATTTCCTCGGTTAATTTGTCAGAGAACCATGACTCATTTGTCTGTTTCCAACATGAATGTTGATCATATTTGTTTGTTTTCACCATACTTGGGCTTCATGTATCCGATTTATGTGTAATTGCTATTCTCCCATGTATCATTGACATCCTTATATGTATCATTAGCATACTCAGTACTGGATCCTATGCCTCTGAATTTTCATTTGATACTTTCCTGTGTCACAATTTCTTTTGTCATTGATACTCTTATTGGTGGTTTGCGACTCATTATTGTTTCATCGTGACCATCAGCTTATTTTCTGTGATAGACCATTTTGGCAATTATAGCATCCTATTGGTCTTCATATGCCTGTGTGTCTATCCATCTGTTATCATATAGTAGTCTTGTTGTGTTTGTCATTTCTTCTGTTGTACTTGTAACACCATACATAGTTAATTTTGCTGCGCATCTCATTCTTATGTTTACGCGCGTGTTGATCTGTTTCTTATTCCTTTCTATTGAACTGCATGCAACGGTTAGATCTTGTTTTTTACTTAACAACACAATTTGCCGGTTGTTCTCCCCTAATTCCATGTTTGTTCGTGGTTTGATTCCTAGTGGATTATAAAGGGAAGCATACAACATAGTGTTTTAGACGTGGATTTTGTTTGGTTGTTTTATTGATGTTTTATTGGTACTGACTTATTTACATTGTCATAAACTCATTTAAAAGGTTCCTGAATGCCTTGCTATTCAATGGCTTGGTCAAAATATCTGCATGGTTGTCTTGGGAATTGATATGGCTAATAGATACAACTTTTCCAGCCTGGTGCTGTGTGACAAAATGATACGCTAATCCAATCAATTTCTTGTTCAAAGCACTTGCAGGATTTGTTGAGTTGATCACCACGCTCTTGTTGTCCACATAGATTTCTGCTGGTTTGGTAATGGCAACTCCCATCGATTGAAGGTGATATCTGAGTATGATGACTAGTGCAACTGCATGCTTGAGTGCCGTGAATTCAGCTCCAAAAGTGCTCGTGTGAACTGACGTTTGCCTCTTTGATTTCCAGTAGACGGGCATACATCCAACAAATGCAATCAATCAGTGATACATTCTTCCAGTTACCAGATCATGTGCATGATCGCTGTCACAGAAAATATTCAAATTCATTTTTGTGATCAATGGCGCTGGAAACTTTGAATCTAGTTCTTCTTGGTAATACTTGTACTGGTGTGTAAATTCTTCATACCTGATCTTGATGTCACCGTTTGTAGTGATCCTTGGAGATCTTGAATCCACTACTAGAATTTCTTTCTTCTTGTACTTCTTCAAATAGTCAAAAATATGGACGTGCCATCTTCAAGTGCCCTTCTCTTGGTTTGGCTGAAAATATTGATAGAGATGATGATACTGCAAAAGCAATATCGATTCTTCCGTATAATACAAGCCACTGACCCAGACCAATAATATGTTGGAATTCCTTGTATTCTGCCACAGATAGCAATGGTGAGCCGTCTTATTCAGGGTGACAATCGGTCTTCATTGGAATATTCTCTTTTCTCGGGATCACTGAAAATGTGTCTTGGTATTTCCGAATCACTTCACTGATATACTTGGTAGAATTCATCAACAGTCTTCCATCTTTGATTTGAGTTAAACTTGTTCCCAGGTAATGTTGTGGTTCAGATTCAACATTCCTCAATGCAAACTCTTGTTCAATCCTTGCTATCCAGTCTTGTGGTTTCTTTCCAATAACCATCAGATCATCGATGTGGGTCCCAATATATGTGTAACTGTCTCCATCCTTTTGCAACCATAGGTCTGGATCGGCTCTTATGGCCTGAAAACTAAATTCATCAGTGTGTCAGCCAGGAAATCCATAAATGCTCTTCTGCTGCCTGCCAGCCCATACAGTGCTCTCTGCATTTCCACTTTACATCCTTTCTTTTCACCAAATTCAGCAGCCCACACCCAGACCTTTTCTTGCACCGGTGCAGTGGGGAATGCATTTCCTACATCTGCTGTCATCAAGTCCAAATGTTGGTGTTGTGATATCAGGAATAGCAGACGATAGACTGACAAGATGTTCATTTAGCTCGAATATGTGTTGTATTTGGTTGAATCAACGTGATGTCCGCCAGCTACTAATCTGCTCTCGTATCTGCCATCTTCACTATTAATATCCCATATCATCTGCAATCTTGCTTGCTGCCAACCTTCTTCTTTCAGAAATTCCTTCTCAGCCAGGATGGTATTTGAAGCAGTTGAGTCGTTCCAAATTATTCATTTCCTTCTGGATGGAATCTTTCCATTTGGTATCGCCAGCCTCCACATCAAATTACATGCATTCTGCATAACTATTTGGTATCTTCTGACCAAATTTCTCTCTGTTCTTCTTCTTTGCAACTCTTTGGTTTTGTGATGGTTTCTTTTTGACTGCTCGTGGAAGACTCTTTTCCATCAAAGACTTGACAAATCTTATCCTTCATATAATTCCAATTTGTTGTTTAATCACTTGCTCTGCCCATGCATTCAATGGCCTGTTGTTTCCTCTTCTGCTTTCAACAATATATTCCTTAATATAGTTTCGCACACACTAATGGTTGATCTTTCTTCAATGGTGGAAATGGTGTATTCAGAACTGTGTTTCCTTGCAGTTCATCAATAAATTGTGCTTTGAACACCAATATTCCATCTTTCCAAAAATGATCCAGAATATTCCTGAATTCCATATCCAGATTTACTTCGGTGTTTTCCAATATATCATGATGAGTTTCAGCATTGTTGCATCCATCAATATCACGTGGTAAGGTTTCTTCACTCGTATCCAAAGTGTTTTCTGGATCGTCACTTGCTTCTTCACCATCAAGCTTCCCTGAAACTGCATTTTCAGTAGTGTCTTCTTCATTCTCATCTATTTCCATGGGATTTGTACTGGTTGAATTTTCCATACCTTCAGAGCTCGCTGCAAATTTCTCCCCTGAAGACAACAATGGTGCTTCATCTGTGCTCTTGATATCTTCCACATTTTGTTGGTGCTCTGATAATCATAGGGTAAATTGCACAGCCTCAGGATTATCATTCACGTATTTGTCTTTGGCTCCAATTTCTTTCCTCCTGGTTCTCACTACGGATCTTATCAAAACTTGACGCTTCTGCTTTGGTTGGTCTCGTTCAGTCAATATGTAACAGGTCACTGCATCTCCTATTGATTCTACGAAGCCCAAAAATCTCCCTTTCAACATGTTGTTTTTGGGGCTCTTGAATCTTGGCTCAAAATACCATACAGGTTCATAGAAGTGGAACCTTAGGTGGGAAGCATCTGGAGTCCACCCTTGATGAGCTTCCAATGGTACTTTCCAGTTGAGTGATTTGCGCGCTGCCAAGTTGTTAACTGAAACACACCATTTTGCACACCAGTGAGCCAATCCCGCTGGAGCTTGGAACATTCGTAGACTATTTTGGACCATTTTTGCCAATCAACCCCATTCAGCTTCACATAGATTCTGATGATTGTGATGAGGTTCACTTGTCCTGGTCTTAATCATGCGCTCACAAACTATTTGAGTCCCATTTCACTCATGTCTCTGATCTTGCATTATCACTTAGCATAGTATCTGGGGCTCCATGCTCTTGCAAGTAATCTTGCAGGGCATTCATGCACTGAGACTTGTTTTCGAGGGGTGAAATGACCACAATTTGGTCTTTGTTCCACTGAAGAATTGACCACCATTGTGTCCTTGTGATGTCTTCTTGGAAAAAGAGGCGAAGTCTGTGCTCACTGTTTCATTTTGCCTTTTGTAGTGGAATGCCTTGAATCTTTTCCTGTAATGTCTTCTTGGTATCTCCCTATTTTCTGCCTCGATTTCCTCATAATGCTGGGTAGTATTTTCCAACGTTTTCAAGACAGTCATTTCTGGTAACATTGCAAACCACTTTCTCAGCTCCAACATTGGTTGTTTTGCAAATTTAAATGTTTCTCGTGCTCTCTTCCTTCTCAACATTGGGTATTTCCTCATGTCTGGAGGTGTCGGGCTGTTTGATTTGAATGTCTCCAATATATAAACTTCTCCTTCTGTTGGCTTGGTGATATGGAAGTATGCTTTTTCATCATCATATGAGAATGGCAAAAATGTTGTTCCGATTGTAATGCCACGCTTGCTCAACTGGGGTTGAACTCCATTTACCAAAACTCCATGATCTCCCATATCGATTGTTGTTAATAGGGACTCTCCCTCAGTCTGATCTTTATCTTTGGTCACAAAAGTAGCATAGTGGACCATCAATATGGATTGAATTTTCTCTTCCTGGGATAACGCTTTTGTTACAGCACTGCACACTGGGTGCTCCACATAGGCATTTGATTATCACTCATATATGGGCTCATTGTGGACGCCATTCCAGTTTCTCCTCAAATTTTAAGCCATGCTTTTTCTGTCATTGCTGGTCTTTTTCCTCCGCCACTGCCAATGACTGTGATATGGTCATGTGCCTTGACTTCTCTGTATCAATGCAAGGATCTAGCATCATACGGATTTGCCATTCTTCTCGGTCTTGTCCGATAAATCTTTCTTTGTAGTAGCGTTTTCGCGTCGTCGTCGTCTTTCTCAGTTTCATGGTTGGAATCGGAATTAGAGTCGGAATCGGGGTCTGTATCCATTCTTGGAACAAGATCCGGCATATTTCTGTCATTTTCTTCGAGCTTTTCCTCATCTTTCATTGCTGTCTTATTTCTTCTTGTCGTGTAGAAATAGGATGATGCTCTTGGTCTTGGTGTTGAATTCCCTGCATTCTGTGTTGCATCCTCATCCCCCCCCCAGAATGTAGATGGAATTGTACCGCTTTGAGTGGCGTCAACCTGGGAGGAAATAATTCAGCTTCATCAATCATGCCGATGCTTTGATCACTATCAGCATCATTGATGGGTGCGTCAGGGCTATCCACGGTCGCCGCGGGCGTAGTATCGGCCAGGATTCCGTCCTCCAAAGGTGTCGTAACACGCTGTATGACCCTGTGCTGTCGACTGGATTTTGGGATAAAGTGGTTGAGGCCAGCATTGGTAGGTGTGCCCACTGTCACCCCTGCTGGTGGAGAGGGGGGACTATCAGTGTGCCGGATTGCCTGATTGTATCGAAGCACCCAGTCCCTGTATGTCTGTGCGAGGTCATGCCATTTTTCTGGTGGAATACAAATGATTCCCTTGAGGTTTGGTTTGATTTCCCCTGTCAGTGTTCCGGTGCCCATAGATTCAATCCTGCGTCGCTTATTTGGACCATCTGGTGTTCACTGGATAGTTCTCTTTTCAGCTCTGTACACGATTGCGGTCCTAGCAAGTTCTTCTTCCCTCAATTGTAACTTCAAAACCATCTGTTCAAGTGTCCGGTCTGATTTGGTTTCAAGCAGATCTTCCTTGAGCCCGTCCATTGTTGAATGTTGAATATTCCTGGCAAATAAACTTTTGGCATTGTACTCATTCATACGGAATGGTTGGATCTTCAGTAGCTTGTGGTACGTCAGTTCAAAGGCGTTGATATATTCAGAGATATCTCCATTTGCATGTAGCTGAGTATTTTGGAGTCATAATTTCAGGGTTTGGGCATAGGATTCCCGGCAATTGTCAGAGTCACACCAACCCAATACTAGTTCTTGCCAAGCTGCATGTCCATCACTTGTGTCCTCGTGTTTGATGATTTTGGAATGGGCGCTTCCTCCACTTCATGCCAACAGGAGTGTACCCCAGAGTGCATTGTTCTTGTTTTGGTTTATGGCTGCCGCTTCTGGATCATTCATTATCTCCTTGTGTTTGGTTGCATGTAGGGTGGCAATTGTGTCGGCCTTCCATTTGAACCAACTTTCCTGTCGGCCATCAAAGTCATGGACTGGCTTCAGCTTGAGTGTTTGAAAACCATCTCTCATCTTTGCAGCTCTCACTTTCCTTTCTCAAGTCAACCAGTTCTCCATTTCTAGCCATGGTCTCTTGTAGTTCCTGTCTCAGGGTTTCCAGTTCTTCCTACATGCTTCCTTTCAAGTTTGGCTTGTTCTTCTCCTCTTGATCTTGTGCTTCCAGTTCTTCAACATGTCTTCTTGCCGCTTCACCAGCATCATGTCTTCTCTCTACTAGTAGCTCTTCTCTTTCTGCTCGAGTTGTCAAGACAACAGCATCCCCCTCTTCTCCTTCGTCAACTGCCTCTGTGGCCGTTCTGAATTCATATCTCCACCAATCATTATTTCTCATGATGTAGAATCCTGGATAGGTCATCATAGCACCAAACGTACGGAAAAATCTGTTAGTAAAGGACAGCATTGTGGGGCGATATATGCTGTTCTGTTTTAATTTTGTTTTTCTTTTGGGTTGTCGGTATATTTTGTTTCTGTTTGTCCATAATTTCTTTCGAGCGTTGTCGATATTTTCTTTTAAACTGATTGGCCAAGTCTCGGTAGTATCCTGTATATATTGTTCGAGATAAGTGCTTATTTCAGTAGTATCGGGTGATAGTGTTATAAACTTCTCTTCAATTGTACGACCGGCTGTGGAATCAAGATTTGCGATCAAATTTATTTCTAAGTCTGAATTTGTTTAGTAGAATATCTATGTAGAAACCTTCGTATGAAGGTTTGGTACTAGAGGATTTGCAAAGGAATCCAAAATTTGGGATAGATTGTATTGTAAATTGTAGGTATGTTTGATATATTGCTTTTGTATGAAGCTGTGACTGTTAATCGACAACTGTAATTTCGGATTATGAGTTAATTAATCTATTTTTGACACTTAACCGGAATTCACATGTATTCGTGTGGTAAGCAAATCCTAAACATGAGATTGCACGTGTAATCTCGTGTTGTCGATTAACTAATATTTCCTCAGGTTAATTTGTCAGAGAACCATGACTCATTTGTCTGTTTCCAACATGAATGTTGATCATATTTGTTTGTTTTCACCATACTTGGGCTTCATGTATCCGATTTATGTGTAATTGCTATTCTCCCATGTATCATTGATATTCTTATATGTATCATTAGCATACTCAGTACTGGATCCTATGCCTCTGAATTTTCATTTGATACTTTCCTGTGTCACAATTTCTTTTGTCATTGATACTCTTATTGGTGGTTTGCGACTCATTATTGTTTCATCGTGACCATCAGCTTATTTTCTGTGATAGACCATTTTGGCAATTATAGCATCCTATTGGTCTTCATATGCCTGTGTGTCTATCCATCTGTTATCATATAGTAGTCTTGTTGTGTTTGTCATTTCTTCTGTTGTACTTGTAACACCATACATAATTAATTTTGCTGCGCATCTCATTCTTATGTTTGCGCGCGTGTTGATCTGTTTCTTATTCCTTTCTATTGAACTGCATGCAACGGTTAGATCTTGTTTTTTCCTTAACAACACAATTTTCTGGTTGTTACATACTATACGGTACTGTTACTTGATTCCATAATATACGATTTATTGATAAATTGATATATCTATTTATTTCTTCAACACACTTTTGAATGGACTTCGTGTTGTTTGTGGTGCTTCTTGCTCAATAACACAGATCGAGAGTGGGCTCGATCGGATCTAGTATTCTAGCTACCCAGGGCACAGCCAGTTAGATCCTAGGCTTGTAGTTCCACAATATGTCCTGATAAGGGAGCCAAAGCAAGGTTTAAGGTTGAATAATCAAATAATCTAAAAGTATAAGCGTGTTGGCTTGCTGGAGAGCAAGTTACCGCTTTAGAGCGTGCTGCCGCTAATACAGCACGTTATTACCAACAATATATAAGATGAATATATGATGAAATACCGTGTTGCCGCAACGCGATATACTGTGTAATTATGATACGATGCTACTATTGCATAGCACGTATTTTATACAGCAGAAAACAAGTTCGTGAGCAGTGCTTCGAACCTCTGCTGTCTTTTCTTGAAAACCATCACATAACAAAAGATAGCATATGCTAATCTTTGTTCTCGGATTATTAAGTATCGAACTTGAGTGACGATCGATTCTTCTTCTAGCGTTAAGTATCGAATCTCGATTGTAAGAATGAGTCTTCGACGATAAGAATGAGTCTCGTATTGTGTGTATGGATAATGCGTACTTTTCGAGGTCTCATTATTCGCGATTCGTACCTCCACTATCAGACACGAAAGGAATTTAATATTAAAATGAGTGATTCCCACCAGATTAAAACGAATACTGTAAAATTAATAGAAAAACACATAAAAAGTACTGTATGTGTTTTCTACATAGATTTATTCATTTCTGAATAAAATTTGTCAGTCGACATGTGTCCGACTGACAGTTTTTATTCACTTTTTTAACACTGAATAGATTTCAACTGGAATCTTAAAATCAAACATTTCAGTCTTAATCAATGCTGTGCACCTCTTGCACCTCCTTCGCCGGCACACACGCGTTTTTTGGTGATCATCGCTAATTTTGCTGAGCTGAAAAATTGCAGTCCGAAAAGAAAAAATTTGCAGTTCAGAAAGAAAAGAAAGTCCGGAAAGAAACAGCAACAACAGTACGGCTTGTCTCTCTAGCAAGCAAGAAATCAGCAATTAATTCAACTTCAACACTTTCTTTTCTATCTGCCGAGCTGACGCAGGGCAAGAAGAATGTCCTTCTACCCCTTTACTACAATCGCTCTCGTTGCTCTCGCTAGTAGTTTATTAGAAGATTCATCAGAAGATGACTGAGGAATTGATTTCGATTGGAATGTTGATCACCAGAATGGATTTGATCAATGCGCTCACAAAAAGAAATACCATCCATCATAACAATCAACAACATGGCACCAACTGCTGCACCAACTGCTGCACCTGACTGCTGCACCAACTGGCAGCAGTGGAAGGAAAGCCGGCATTGCTAACTACACAAAGCCCAAGTTGGAGCACTTGTTCAGATGCATGAGAAGTATCCTACCAATTGACCCAGAAGAGTGGGACACCGTTACAAGTCTACACACTGAAAAATTTCCTGGTAGGGACACTGATTCAATCAGGAACAAATACATTCGTTTGTACCGGAAAAAGATGCCAACTGGTGATCCAATTCAGAAATGGGATGTTAAACAAGCCAAGGAAATCAAGTATCTGATTGGTGATAGAGCCTCCATTCTGAATGGAGAAGAAGTATTCGATCTTGAAACAGGGGAGTTTGTCCCTGCTGATGATGACGCGGGGCCGTTCGATCCTCCACCACTTCCACTCTGTCAACCAACTCAACCAACTCAACTGACTCAATCAACTCAAGGAACAACTCAAGGAGCGACTCAAGGAACAACTCAAGGAACAACTCAAGGAATGGAGAACAACCATCCCACCCCAGTTCTATTTGGTCAACCAACTCAGCCTACACAAATCGATGAAGCAGCAACGGAGCTCACTCCTACCAGTACCATTAGTGGTGGTGTCAGCACTAACAAAAAGAGAGCTTACGGTTGCAAAGCAGAGAAGGACACACATTTGATGAGTGTGATTGCTGCAGCATTGAGAGAGGGACGAGAGGATCAAAAGCTTCATCTGCAGGCATTGGAATCCCATTGAGCGGCATTGGAACTCCAGCAACGACGACAAGACAAGGCCGATGAAGAGAAGAAGGTGGCAGATCAAGAGAGGAAGTTGATGTTCCAGGTACTCGTTGGTCTTGCTAGTGGTGTTGGTGCAAAGAATAATCCCAACGGGAAGCTCAAAAGAAAACTGGAACACCTTAGACTCTTGTGTGCTGACGACAGCAGTGACGGAAGTGATGAGGACGAATGAAAAGACGAATCGATTCGTCAATCGTTAGATGAATCGAATCGATTGATTAGTTAGTTAGTCCAGCAGCAATTAGTGAAGACAAATCGAATCGATAGTGAAGGATAGCATCAAATCGGCGGATCGAATCGATACTTGTCGAATCGAATCGATCGATTAGTTAGTTAGTTAGTTAGTTAGTTTATTAGTTAAAATAAAAGAATCGATTATTAGTTAAACTCAACAACAACACCAACATTGCTCCAGACAGAAACTTAGGCTACAAAGGCAATAGAAAAACTCTATTGTAACACCTTAAAAGAGGGATCGAAAACCACTAGAGGTGCGATGGAGCAAAATTATTCGAACCTGTTGTCGACTGCTCTAAATACTGCTCTAATCGATCGATCAAATCAATCGACTACAGTAGAGGTGCGGACATAATCGATCGATGATCAATACAACTACTAGTAGTAGTACTAACGCTAATTTGTAACTACTAGTATCAATTATCATCTAATTTGCTACTAATCAATAATCGATCGGATCTGCTACTAATTGACCTGCTACTAATCAATCGGATCGAATACATCGTCTGCAGTTTCTGTTGGTACCAATTCATAGGAGAAGAAACCTTCAGTCCGACTCATGTACCTGTTGAGTATGGTGTTGATTCCAATTTTAGCTGTCTGGAAGTTGTACAGACAAAAAAGGAGCTTCAGAATAATCTTCCTGTCACCTCCTTCTTCCAGGAGCATGCTGTCCTTCATCCGGGGAAATCTGCCTTGGATCTGTCGCATTCCCCATTCAGAGAGCTGTCAGACGCTGGTAGCAGCCCGATTCACTATAAGATCTGCTGCATTGAAAGGATTGTGTTGGCAACTCCGCATGAGGTATGGCTTTCTAGACAGTTTGAAAGCTGAATTGACAATAAGCTTTGCTAGGTATTTATCATACATGAGCTCCATCTTTTCATAGAGGCCATGTTTGGTTAATGTGATAATGCCGGCGTAAAGTGGAATGTTTAGGAGCATGTGGCGATTGAACATGAGTGCGCCAGGTGAAAAGTTTCCAAGTGTGGAAACAGGATTGCAGCAGAGAGCGTACATTGCTGTTGATATGGCTTCATCGAACGAGGCCTGTTTGCTTCTGTTTCTGTTTTGGGGGGTTTGAGATTGATTATTGTGCGTATAATTTGTCTGATGGTTTTGTGTGAGGATTGGATGATTCCGCTGGCTGTGGGGTGTGAGGAGAGATGTTGATTAGTTTTATATCTGTGTAATCTAGTGGAAATCGAAAGCCATGGCCGTTGAATTTGGGACCATGATTGTGTACAATTTGCATGCGGCAAGGGTAAAGGGAGAGCCAGCAATTTTCAAAGAGGCGTCTGATGTTTTCTGCTGTTTTGGAGCCTGGGATACAAATTATTTCCAGTAGATTGGTAACTGGGTCAATGCACGTGAGGACGCCAAATCGGAGGTTGATTTTGTTGATTTTGACATTCCATGGTCCAATGCAGCCGATTTGTACTTCTGACCAAGGTGTTATGGGTGCCGTACGGGTGCAAGTTGGCCAGCTTGATGAGTATGGGTGCGTATGAGTGGACAGATGAGACAATTTGATATGACATTGTGGTAAACTGCTCTTAGGTCTGGATAATGAAAGACAATTTGATATGACATTGTGGTAAACTGCTCTTAGGTCTGGATTAATGAAAGTGACGTCGGAGAAGAGCTTCGAGTCTGTCCATGCCTGTGGAGTGAATGTGATTTCGTGGTACCATTTTACAAGGGGAGCAAGCATGTCATTAGGAATTACAATTTTCCATTGGTAATTTGGTGTTAATTTGTCAAGTTGGCAAACAATGTCTACGCTGCCAAGTTTTTGTATGAAAAATTGCCGTGGGTCTTTGTGTGGGAGTGATAAAACTTTGGGATCATGCATTTGGTATTGGTGAATGGTTGCAAAGTGAAGTGGCAATCTGCCTTTTTGGTCAAATTGTGGGTGAATTAGATAACTGTCTTTGACAGGAGGACTATCAGTCGATGTGTTGCATGATGGCAGCGCCATTAGGCTCTCAGCCATGTGTGAAACAGAGAAGGAATCGGTATTAGAGACATCATCATCAAAATTTGTTGTGGCAAAATATGAAGTGAGGGTAGTTGCTGGTGTACGGCTGAGGGAGTATGTGACTGTGTTTTCTGGGCCTGTCGTGTAGTGGTAAATAGGGTTGTATTCTTCTAGGATCAGTTTCCATTGGAGTACACATTGGGTGTTGTACGTTGAGAGTTTGTACATTAGGTTTTTATGGTCAGTGTACAGATGAATGAGTGCACCAAGAAGCATGGGACAGTATTCTTTGAATGTTTCAACAATTGAGAGAGGTTCCTTTTTTATTGTTGTGTAGTTGGCTTGAGCTTTGTTGAGCTTTCAGGTGAAGTATGCAACTGGGATGTTGTTCTGTTTGATGACTGCTTCCAAGTTGGAAGTCCAAGGCATCGGTGTAAATGTGAAATGGTATGTTGTGATCTGGGTATGCGAGCTTTGTTTCAATGGCAACAATTGATTTCATTTCTTCAAATGCTTTGTGGCAAGTGTCATTCCATTGAAAGGTGCAAGGGTTTTTTAAGAGATCGGTGAGCGGAGCTAGAATGTGAGAGCGCCGGGGCCATATGTGGCAATAATATGTGACTAGACCAAGAAAAGCTCTGAGTTGTTTCAGAGTTTTTGGTGGAAGCATGGCTAGAAGTGCCTTCACTTTTTTATGTATGGTTTAATGCCGTTTGGTGTAAGCCAGTGGCCTAGGAAGTCTGTTTCCTGGATGATCCATTCACACTTGAGCGGGTTGATTGCAAAACGTTTGTCTTGCAGTCAAGTGAGTACTGTATCAATGAGATGTAGGTGTTTGTCAAAGTTGTTGCTGAAGCATGCAATGTCATTGATGTAGATGTTGAGATTTGGAATATCTTGTAGGACCCTTTCCATGATTTTTTGCACCACATCTGGTGATTGGGAAACTCCCATGGGTAGGCGATTGTATTTGTAGAGACCAGAGGAAGCCGTGATGGTTGATAGATCCTTGCTTTTGTCGTCAAGAACCAATGTGTAGTATTGCGTGCTGGAGATGTCCATTTTTGTGAGGTGTTTGTATCCGGAGCGACGTGATAGTAGGATGTCTTGAATACGCGGGATGGGATAAACTTTGCGTTTTATGGCTTTATTGAGAGCGCGGAAATCCGAAGACCCATCTGATTTTTCCGTCTTTCTTGGGAATGATGAATGTCAGCGAGATCCATGTGAAGCAACCTTGACGTGACACTACGCCGATGCTGAGCAACCGGTCAAGTTCCTTTTTGGAAAGAGTCAGTTATGTTTTTGGTATGGGATAAGTGTGTGAACAATTTGGTTTGACTGTCAGGCCGATGTCGAGATGGATTTCTTTGTTGGGGTAGTGCTTTAGTGTTCTGTCACAGATGGTTTGATATTTGCATAGTATGTTGTATAGCTGTTTGCGCTGATCCTGCATTAAATGAGTGCATTTGTCGCAGACAGTTTGTATGTCATGTTGATTGTATGTGGAGTCAAGAATGGCGGTTTTGTTCTTGGTGACGCGCCAATTTGCTTTGCGTGAATTTGAAGAGCGAGGGTGCCTGCTTTGCAGCTTGAAGTTGGGCGACAGCAGACATGGTGGGTTAGAGGTTACGGTTAGTTTTTAGATATTTTTATCGATAATTTTTTTCAAAGCGATATTGCAATTGAATTCAATATGAACTACGCTGTGTATGAAATTGTGTGGTATTGAGTTTTAGTGTCTACTATGACTTTGAGATAATTTGAGAAGCTTCCAAGCTAGTTCAGTGATACAATTGGAAAAGAACTGGGTTCTTTGATAATTGGAATTTGGACGAGACTTCAAGGAGAAGGTTCTATTGATGTTCGAATACAATTGAACAATGACAGATGATTGGGGAAGGTGTCATTGACTCATGAATGTTGGAGTGTGTCAATGACGCCTGACTGGACTGATGGAGTGTGTCAGTGACTCATAACTGAAGTGTCTGTGCGTTGTTCAAGTTGAATTCTACAATTCAGTTGAATTCTACAATGATTGAGTCGTGCTTCAAAATACAATTAAATTGGATTCTACAATTTAATTGAATTCTACGTTTGGATTCAATATTCTATATTAAATTCCTTTCGTACGTATGGGGACCACAGGCCGGTACTTGAACTTACGTAGATTTCCACGTAATTTACAGTACTACAGCTGGAGTGGTACGATAATACCGACGTGTCATATGCACCTCTGTAAGCAGGATTGGAATATTCTTCGCGAAGGCCGAATGACCGGGAAGGCCCATACTTTCTGTAAATAAGAATTGGAATGTTCGATGACTGCATCCAGCTCATATCTTATGGAAAATGACCGGGAAGGCCCATTTCTTTTCTGTTTTCACGACCGAAGTTCGATACTTAAGATCGGAAGCAAGATTCCTTTTGTTTCATGACCAAAACAAAGTGAATTACCTGGTTCCGGTATAGCCGTTTCGATACCTCCAATCATGTGTTTCGATACTCAGGGAGGTTCGAAGAAGCTTCCTGTAACAGCTGCTTCAGTGATCACGATTAGAAGAAAGCTTCTCATGATAGCACGCGAATCTACAGTACTGTACGATTAGGAGAGTACTGTATAGTGCTATACGATTAGCGGTGTACTGTATTCATTACTGCACCAAAAGAGATATCATGCTCTCCAGCAAGATTACTCTCTTATCTCATACTTTTAACATTCAACTGATTTATATCCCAAAATTCACACTAGTTGCTACCAACTACTTGTAATCTACATACTAAGGTCTGTCTCGCTGCAATCTGAATAAGTCACAGCAAGAGGAGATCTGGCGTTTCCCTAGTCTCGCCTGTAGTCCGATTATCCGTTGCTGAAAGTATCCAACTACAATTGTCACGCGTAGAGTACAATCGTTCGTCTACTAACACACTAACACAGCGTTGCTGTTCGTCAGAAGCCTTTGAATCAGACTCTCAACGAATCGGATTCAGAAGGAAAATAATAGATTAACAGTCGCAAGCTCTCAGGCAGCTTGCATAAGAAGAACACCGCAACCAATCCGACAGAAGACTCATCGATTTGATAGTTCTCTGATCCGATTACACAAAACAAGAAAGACACCAATCAGACACGCCGAAGTCTTTATTAGAAGCCCATTGCATTGGACACGCCAATAGCAATCCCTCCATCCAAGAACAACGTTCCTGGATTATATATTTCCGCGCCCACGCTCCGTTGACTCCAACTTTGTCAGGACCCGTCGACGCCCATTTGATTGTGCTAAGCACCATAAACCACCGACTGCAATTGCTATCCTATCAATAATAATTGCCTTATCAGATCTGCTATGATTACGATTTGATTCTACGATCAATCACCCTTTTTTGATACGCAAGAATCTACGATCACTCCTCCATCATCGCCACGCCACCGGCAGATTGTATCCCATCATAGGATCGATTCTTCGATACTACGATTGACGATCACCGATATCGCCCGATTGTTTCTACAACAACAGAAAAGGAAAACGAATTGTTGTGTTTCACCGCTGAGCATCACGAACAACAACTACAACGGAAACGAATTTGCCATCGCTTCACCGACGTTCACGACAGCAAACAGAGATATCAAATTTTCTCTGACAAACAACAACAAACGAAACGAATTTCCGCTGCTTTACCGCCGCACCAACACAAGAATTTACGCTCGATTCTTTGCTACCACCGACGCCAATAGTGACAACGTATTCACCGACATCGCCCGCTTGTTTCGAATTGTTGTGTTTCATCGCTACGCACCAAGAACATCAACTACAACGCAACGAATTTTCGTCGCCTTGTCACTTCGCCATGTCCATTCACCAATCCAACATGTCGGATTCGGATCTCAAATTACTGTTCCCATCCTTTGACCTAAAACTTGCTCGTATCCTACATACAACCCTGGATGTTCCTCAAGAAGCTTGTAACCATCTATGTGAAGCCCTCATTGTGGCAGGCTTAACCACCTGGGATAGGTTTATTACAACTATCATTGATTATGGTTATGTCGCTGACCTCGAATACCACGTTCAGACCGGCTATCGTTCTATCAGTATGGACGATCAACAAACATTAACCACATTCGTTGATCTTATATTTCTCATCAATTCTCGAGCTGGCCGCAACTGGTATGACCATCATCAGTACACTCGGGATGTTTTCCTTGCATTTTGCGATACTCAAAATTGCTCTCCTGGAATAATTGAATTATATGATTGAATTCAATTCTAGTACCATGATTGAGTCGTACTTCATTTTTTGAGTGGGTGAAAGAAACTATTTTTTCTTCAAATTTGGAACCCCCCCAGCCCCAGCAATTCATATTTTTTATTACTATATCTACTAGTACATACTAATACTACATACCATGCTTGAGTCACATTTCATTTTTTGAATGGGTGAAAAATTTTCTTCTTCAAAATTCGGTCTGTCCTTCATACATCTAGGGGGTGCTACGTGGCACTACCATTCCTTTCATTTGGCTCGCTACATCAACTATCACTCACTTCATTCGGGATAGCCTCAGTAGCCAACCTACTTGTAGTACTGGATATGAAATGCTTGTAGTTCATTGGTGTGTCGGTGGGTTAAGCAGTGCTAGAGGGGGATCTGGGAAACTCCAGCTTGTTGTTTGTTTGTGCAGGCTGGGGAATCCAGTCCCTTATTGCTTTGCCCACACACACTGACGCACAGCTTTGGCTGTTAAGCCTTTTCTGCCATTGGGCCACAAGCCACAGGGTGGGAGCTTTGTGGAGAGCGCGGAGAGCTTGGAGGGAGGTGAGAGTGGGGAGATTCATATAAGAGATGAATCAAAGAGAGCTGCCTGCTGGAGTGGGGGCCGAGGTGGGCACCCACTCATCTGGCAGTAAGGAGTATGTTCCATTGTTGAACATGACAGAGGCAGGATTCTTGAAGATGGGGAGGGATTGCTGGTGCAAGTACCTCATCATGCAGTCACTATGCCATTGTGCAAGGAGCTTGATGACATAAGAATTGCATTTGCCCTGTAGCAGGGCCATAGCCCCCCCTGCTCGAAGGGATTCTTGTGCAGAGATTGCTGCAGGGGATATGCCAATGGTGTGGTAGAGGGTCTGGGCATAGACCCTCATGGAAGAGGTGACAGTGTCAGCTTGGACTGGAGTTAAAACACCATTGGAGATGTAACTGGCTAGCTGGAGGGTTGGACTGAAGGGAGAGCAGGAGATGTAGGACTTGGTGAGTGCACGCTGCAACGGGGCAGCAGAGTGAGTCCCCACTCCTGGCATGAGCCACCACTTCCCCCTTGTCCCCATTCTTCTGTGTGGTGAAGGTGAGGGTGACCAAGGTAGCAGCCTATAGCTTGTGGACAGGGCCAGTGTTTTGGAGGATTCTGGATCCAAGATAGAAGGAGACATCCTGGAGGAGGAAGGCTTGGTCATCCCCTGGTAGTGCGGGTGTACTCACCAGGTCGTAGACAGAAGAAGGAGGCTATGCATATCATGTTGGCAATGCCCTGGCGCAGAGGAGAAGGGGAGTCATATTATGCAAATCTGAGTGTGTGCATGACAAGGGTGATTGGAACCGGCTTGACTCTGGAGGGGGCTGGATCCAGCTTGACATAGCCCTTGAACTGGGCAGCTAGCCTGAAGTCAAGACTGCCATTGGAGTTAGCTCTGGGATCTTTGGACCCCATGAGGGCCAGCGTCTGTCCCACCGGCCGAACGGTGTCCAATACAGTGCAAGATCTGAGGGGCTGGTTGCTACAGGACCACAGTCTGCCATCATGGAGTCTTTTTGCAAAGAGAAGGGGCAGGACCTAGCTTGGTATAGCCCTTGAAGTGGGCAGTTAGCCAGAAGTCAAGACTGCCTGTGGAGTTGGTTTGTGGGTCTTTGGACCCCAAGCGGGCCAGCGTCTGTCCCACTGATCTGATGGTGTCTAATACCGTGCAAGATCTGAGGGGCTTGTGGCTACAGGGCAGTCGGCCATCATGGAGTCTTTTTGCAAAGACCTGGACGAGGAGGAGGATTGGATTTTTGACAGACTGGAGGAGTGGGTCAAAGCCTTGAGACAGACAGAATTGAACCCATTGATGCCAATGGGCATCCTTGTCTTTGGTGTAGAGCTCTGTGACTGAAGCACGCATGGTCTCTGGATAGAGCTAAGGTCAGCGCAGAAAGCATGGGAGGCGTGAGGGGGCATAAGATCCAGGGCAAGTCCTGGGGATAGTGAGTGTTGAAATGATGGAGCAAGGAAGTGTCAGAGAGATCAGAGTGGGAGAGGAGATCAGCCAAATGGTTGACAGGGCCAGGGATGTATTCCCAGAGGGGGACATATTGGTGGAGCCGTTGGTGCAGGGCCTGGATATGGAGGAGGTATGCTGTGGGCCCCGTGGTAGTGGTGGCGCCCTTCCTTTGCCAGTATACAGCAGCCGTGTTGCCGTAGCAGTTATGAGTGGTTTGGGCAGTGACACAGCGTCCGATAACTGTCACGCGACCCTTTTTTTTTGTCGCGAGGTACTGTCACAACCCCTTTCTGTGTGTAATTTTAACACGAGTCCCCCTTGTGATTCACTAGGTCAGTATCAAGCCCGCCCTCGTAATTCTCAATCCCTGGTTCGCGATTATTTTTTTCCTTGGGTCATGAATAATTACTATTAATTTTTAATCTCACCTACCCGTACGTTCGTGAATCGCATATACTAAAAATTAAATACGCATGGTCATGACTCACACCCAAGCCCCCCTGTGATTCACTGGGTCAGTATCAAGCCCGCCCTCATAACTCTCAATACCTGGTTTGCGATATTTTTTTCCCTTGGGTCATGAATAATTATTATTAAATTTCAATATCACCTACCCATACGTTTGCGAATCACACCTACAAAAATGAAATACGGAAGGTCACGTCTCACAACCAGTATAATGTAACATTAGTGCTCGCGGCACATAATTCTTAAAATTTATCTCCGTTGCTCGTGACACATTACCCGTATAACTTAATAATTAGGCTTGTGACACACTACCCTTTAAAATGTATCTCCTATGCTTGCGACACACAACCTGTACAATTTAACATTAGTGCTCTCGACACACTGCCCTTATAATTTAATATTTGTGCTCGCAACACACAACCCTTAAAATTTAATATCATCGCTTGCGGCTACCTACCACTACAGTTGAATTGTTTGGGTCAAGAATTTGCCTAGTACTATCATATGCAAAATATGTATGATATGTATGAGTACTCCTTTCCATACATTTTAATCAGTTGTGTCACACAATGTACGATGTATTGCAACGGTATGCAATGTATGTAGAATATGCACCTTTTACCCTTATCACTCTCCCTGAAGATTTACCCGTGTCGTACTAGGTGTGAACCCACCCGCTTTGTCATCAAATTAGTGAATGGACTGACACAATGAACAGTAATGATTCTGAAAACAATGCCTAAACTTCCTCCATTTTGTCAAGCAATTGCATCCATGCAGGATCAATATAGTTGTCATCCTCATTTTCCTCTTCAGCAAGACTACTGGCAACAGTGCCACCATCTTTTGATACAGTACCGGTAGGTTTTTTTTCTGACTTGAATCTTTTCAGCATCATTTTCTTCAAATTTTTACCCGTTTCCGGATCTTCTCTTAATGATTGTACCTTCTTGCACAATCTAGCAAACACTTGCCTCGCTCCGCTGTTCTGTTCCATTTGATTGTTCCGTTTTGTCATTCCGTTTCATCCCTTTGTCCTTCTTATGTCCTTTTGTTGGTTTGTTGTTCCTGAAGAATAAAAATAAGAGAAAGAAAGATCAGAAGCAAATAGAATCTCCAACAAATTGCTGTCATTGTCACTCACTAGTAGTGTTTCTCGTTGTTTTCTTTCATTGCCGATCCGTTGTTTCCGTGCTTTTCATTTTTTTAAAATACCGTGCCAACCAAGAAGGATGTGTTGCTTTTTGTGTGGTTTTGATTTGGGATATGTACAGTTTTCCGCGTGTGTACAGTTTTTTGTGTGTGAACTTTTCTGTTGTTCCATTCTGTCGTTCTGTCCCATTGTTCCGTTCCATTGTTCCGTTCTGTTTCATTGGTTGTTCTGTTTTAAGTGCCCTCCTTTCCTTTGTTGGTTTGTTTGATTGTTGTTCTGTTTCAATAAAAATAAAAATGAAAGAAAGAAAGATCAGAAACAAATAGTACCTCCAACAAATTGCCGTCATTGTCACTCACTGCTGTTGTTCTGTTGTTCCATTCTGTCAATCCTTTTTTTAAATTCGTTGTTCCATTTTGAGTGTCGTTCTTTCCCTCGTTGGTTGGTTTGATTGTTGTTCCATTTAAATAAAAATAAAAATAAAAGAATGAAAGATCAGAAACAAATAGAATCTCCAACGAATTGCTGTTATTGTCACTGGCTAGTGTCTCTTCTTTGTTGTTCCGTTGTTCCGTTGTTCGTGACTGTCGGACAATATTCATTTTCCCTGCTTCAAAAAAAACTGTGCCAACCAAGAAGCATGTGTTGCGTTTTGTGTGGTGGTTCCGTGTGTATACAGTTTTTCATGTGTGTGTGGTTTTGTGTGTGTTGTGTGTGCTATGCACCCTGACTTCTTCCATGTGCCTGGCTTGTGCACGGCCTTTATTTTCTATATAAGTAAAGCATGTACGAGTGCACGCCGCCCCTCCCACGCCATAATTTTTTCAAAGAGGAAATTGTGATTACACAAAGGTTATGTATCTAAATTCCCAACCCATTTGTAGAATATAGTAGCCAGTCAGTGGTTCAAAACTCCCTTGGGTCAGTGTGGTACCTATCTACGTACTCTTTTTGCACAATACCCAACTATGTACCTTTTTGCATGCAATATTAGCTACAACTAGTAGTACTGGTAATATCTGCACCATTCTTTTGTCTGAGAATAATAAAAAAACAGCACCTCCATTTCAATTAAACAACTTATGAATTATTTTCATTTGACACTCATTAAAGTACGTTTTTGGTGATTGGATTATACAAAGTAGTAAATGTTCTTCCTATTATGGACTTGACCTCATATTTTGCCTGTCATTACCCAATAAGTCATTTTGTGCCCTGGATTTGCACCAATAATATTCTCTTGTGTGCCATTTGGAGAGACAAACCACAACAGTTTCAGCAATCTGCGGGGCAATATTGTTACCAATATGCATCATATGAGTCACAAAAAAATCATTCATGGCCTGGACCGGATACTTTGTAAGAATTTACCCAATAAGTCAGTTTGTGCCCTGGATTTGCAACAAAAATACCCTCTTGTGTGTCATTTGGAGACACAAACCACAAAATTTTCAGCATTATGTGTGGCAATGTTGTTCCCAATATGCATCAGATGAGTCATGAGAAATATATTCATGCACGGCACCAAAAACTTTGAGAGTCATTACCCAATATTTTTCCTCCAAATCCAGTACCCAAATGCACTCATTAGGTGGTGACACACCTAACATCACACATAACTCACTTCTGTTTCTTTCATGATTCAGCTTATCCATAACAGGAACAACATTCATGGACTAATCACCCAAAATATCTGATTTTCTAATTTTCAATTGCAAATTAGTGTGTATTCTTCCTCCAAATCCAGTACCCAAATGCACTCATTAGGTGGTGACACACAAACTATCACAGATAACTCACTTCTGTTTCTTTCATTATTCATCTTATCCATTACAGCAACAATATTCATTGACTAATCACCCAAAATATCTGATTTTCTAATTTCTAATTGCAAATTAGTGCGTATTTTCCCTTCCATTCCAGTACCCAAATGCACTTATTAGGTGGTGACACACAAACTATCACAGATAACTCACTTCTGTTTCTTTCATGATTCATCTTATCCATTACAGCAACAATATGCATGGACTAATCACCCAAAATATCTGATTTTCTAATTTCTAATTGCAAATTAGTGTGTATTTTTCCTCCCATTCCAGTAACCAAAATGCACTGATTAGTTTGTGACACACAAACTATGACAGATAACTCACTTCTGTTTCTTTCATGATTCATCTTATCCATAACAGGAACAATATTCATGGATTAATCACCCAAAATATCAAATTTTCTAACTTTTAACTGCAAATTAGTGTGTATTTTCCCTCCCATTCCATTACCCAAATGCACTCATTAGTTTGTGACACACAAACTATCACAGATAACTCACTTCTGTTTCTTTCATGAATCATCTTATCCATAATAGGAACAATATCTATTGACCGATCACCAAAAATATCTCATTTTCTAATTTTTAATTGCAAATTAGTGTCCATTTTTTCTCCAAATCTAGTACCCAAATGCACTCATTAGTTTGTGACACACAAACTATCACACATAACTCACTTCTGTTTCTTTCATGATTCAACTTATCCATTACAGGAAAAATATTCATGAACTGATCACCTTCAATATCTGATTTTCTATTTTTTAATTGCAAATTAGTGTGTATTTTTCCTCCAAATCCTGGACCCAAATGCACTTATTAGGTGGTGATACACAAACTATCAAAGATAACAAGTCACTTCTGTTTCTTTCATGATTCAACTTGTTATCCATAACAGGAACAATATTCATGGACTAATCACAAAGAAAATTATCTGATTTTCTAATTTTTAATTGCAAATTAGTGTGCATTTTTTCTCCAGATCCAGTACCTAAATGCACTCATAGGGTGGTGACACACCTAACATCACACATAACTCACTTCTGTTTCTTTCATGATTCATCTTATCCATTATAGAAACAATATTCATGGACTAATCACCCAAAATATGTAATTTTCTATTTTTTAATTGCAAATTAGTGTGTATTTTTCCTCCAAATCCAGTACCCGAATGGACTCATGACTTTGTGACACACAAACTATCACAGATAACTCACTTCTGTTTCTTCCATGATTCATCTTATCCATTACAGGAACAATATTCATGAACAGATCACCTATAATATCTGATTTTCTATTTTTTAATTGCAAATTAGTGTGTATTTTTCCTCCAAATCCAGTACCCAAATGCACTTATTAGGTGGTGACACACAAACTATCACAGATATCTCACTTCTGTTTCTTTCATGATTCATCTTATCCATAACAGGAACAATATGATGCATGGACTAATCACAAAAGTTATCTGATTTTCTAATTTTTAATTGCAAATTAGTGTCCATTTTTTCTCCAAATCTAGTACCCAAATGCACTCATTAGTTTGTGACACACAAACTATCACACATAACTCACTTCTGTTTCTTTCATGATTCATCTTATCCATTACAGGAACAATATTCATGAACTGATCACCTATAATATCTGATTTTCTATTTTTTAATTGCAAGTTAGTGTGTATTTTTCCTCCAAATCCAGTACCCGAATGGACTCATTACTTTGTGACACACAAACTATCAAAGATAACTCACTTCTGTTTCTTCCATGATTCATCTTATCCATTACAGGAACAATATTCATGAACAGATCACCTATAATATCTGATTTTCTATTTTTTAATTGCAAATTAGTGTGTATTTTTCCTCCAAATCCAGTACCCAAATTCACTTAGTAGGTGGTGACACACAAACTATGACAGATATCTCACTTCTGTTTCTTTCATGATTCATCTTATCCATAACAGGAACAATATGCATGGACTAATCACAAAAGTTATCTGATTTTCTAATTTTTAATTGCAAATTTGTGTCAATTTTTTCTCCAAATCTAGTACCCAAATGCACTCATTAGTTTGTGACACACAAACTATCACACATAACTCACTTCTGTTTCTTTCATGATTCAACTTATCCATTACAGGAACAATATTCATGAACTGATCACCTATAATATCTGATTTTCTATTTTTTAATTGCAAATTAGTGTGTATTTTTCCTCCAAATCCTGGACCCAAATGCACTTATTAGGTGGTGGTGACGCACAAACTAGTATGACAGATAACAAGTCACTTCTGTTTCTTTCATGATTCAACTTATCCATAACAGGAACAATATCCATGGACTAATCACCAAAAGTATCTGATTTTTTATTTTCTAATTGCAGATTAGAGCCTGAAAAGCCGTTCTGGTTAGAGAATTCTGAAACGACGTTCCATGATTGTTGACATGAATTGTACAAAAAAACATTTCCCCACCCCAACAACAGAAGTAATTACTATCATACCTACATTACTACTACTACTAATACACCTGGACACATATCTATGAAAAGAGCACTTTTTGGAACGCCGTTCCAAAAAAAGGAAAAAAGGGATAACGGTGGTGAAATTGTGTAGGAAGGTACTGCTGTAGATATGTACTCAAATTTGTTATCAGAAATTATCTAGTACGAAAACGGTGTAGAAAGCTACTGCTGTAGACATCTACGCAAAGTTGTTACCAGAAATTATCTAGTACACAAAATTGTGTAGGAAGGTACTGCTGTAGATTTCTACGTAAATTCGTTACCAGAAATTATCTAGTACGAAAACGGTGTAACTGCTGTAGATATCTACTCAAATTTGTTGCCAGAAATTATCTAGTACGAAAACGATGTAGAAAGCTACTCCTGTAGATATCTACTCAAATTTGTTACCAGAAATTATGTACTACAAAAATTGTGTAGGAATCTACTGCTGTAGATATGTACGCAAATTTGTTACCAGAAATTATCTAGTACGAAAAGTGTGTAGAAAGCTACTGTAGTAGAAATCTACGCAAATTCAATACCAGAAATTATCTAGTACAAAAATGGTGTAGAAAGCTACTGGCGTAGATTGCTACACAAATGTGTTACCAGAAATTATCTAGTACGAAAATTGTGTAGAAAGCTACTGTCGTAGAAATGTACGCAAATTCAATACCAGAAATTATCTAGTACAAAAATTGTGTAGAAACCTACTGGCGTAGAATGCTACATAAATTCGTTACCAGAAATTATCTAGTACAAAAACGGTGTAGAAAGCTACTATTGTAGAAATGTACAGAAATTCAATACCAGAAATTATCTAGTACAAAAAGCTGTAGCAAGCTACTGGCGTAGAATGCTACACAAATGCGTTACCAGAAATTATCTAGTACGAAAATTGTGTAGAAAGCTACTGTCGTAGAAATGTACGCAAATTCAATACCAGAAATTATCTAGTACAAAAATTGTGTAGAAAGCTACTGGCGTAGAATGCTACACAAATTCGTTACCAGAAATTATCTAGTACGAAAATGGTGCAGAAAGCTACTTGTAGTAGAAAGCTATGCAAATTCAATACCAGAATTTATCTAGTACAGAAATCGTGTAGAAAGCTACTGGCATAGAATGGTACACAAATTTGTTACCAGAAATTATCTAGTACAAAAATGGTGTAGAAAGCTACTCGTGTAGAAAGCTACGCAAGTTTAATACCAGAAATTATGTAGTACGAAAAATCATGTAGAAAGCTACGGCTGTAAGTATCATCACCGGTACATGAAAGATCTCACTGTATCACAAGTTGAGAACGTTAACTAAAAAATCAGGGCACTATTCTTTATTGTTCTATATTCAAACCGTGCGCAATGCGTGATTTATTTACTTATATTAACCTTCTTATTTTTAATTAAGAAAATCAAATCATTCTTCATTGTTCTATATTTACTGCATTAGATCTCACAGGTTAAGTATCAATTTTCTTCTTCTTCGAACACACACAGCGAAAAAGTATTTTTTTTTCGAACACAACAAAAATAAAACTCTCTCTCTCACACACACACACACAGCAAAAAGTGATTTTACAGTGTGATTTTGCAGTAATTTTACAGTGTGATTTTACAGTGTGATTTTACAGTGTGATTTTCTTTTCTGTTCGACTAAAAAAATACTGTTTCCCTTCATAATCATCTTACTGAACTTATCTTGAGCAGAGCTGCTTTACCGTACTTGTACGATTGGCACTCCATCCGAGAATGTTGAATCCCACTGAACTGATCAGCAATGATCACTAGTAGGCAGGGAATTCAGGCTCAAGATATTTTAATCCAAAAAAACTGCCTTTGCTTGAAAAAGAATTGGACGGCATTGGACGAGAGAGGAATTGCTGGATAGATATTGTTTGGACTGCAGCCTTACATATACGTCTTGAAATCAATGAATCTGCATCCATTGCGTATATATATCAACAGGATAAAGATCCAGTTTTTCGTGAGAAAGGAGTAAGATTGAACAACGTATTGGCAACAACAATTCGACCGACAATTTTTCCCTGTAGTTTGAGAGAACGGATTGGAACAAAATATCGGAACAACGGACCGAGGTACGGCGAACAACTATTGTAAGAACAAGCAACGGTACGAATGGGAGAGATAGGCAATGATTAGAATGCCACCTGCATTGCTGATAATGTATTTCCTCCTTTTTCTATTTTGCTATTTTCATAGGACCGTATTGGAAACAACAGATCGGAAGGCAACACTGGGTCGAAGGCAGCAACAACAACAACGTAAGATAGAGGGACAATGATGCCTACATCCTGCATTGCTGATGATGTCTTCCTTACTTGTGTTTCCCTCCTTCTTATTTTCATAGGTATGGATCAGTAGAACGATCAATTGGAGAAAACGTCCGACAAGGCGGACGCAGGATTCGTAACAATTTGATCGGACGAATTGAATGCAACAACAAAAGGAGGCCAACGGTGTAGGTTAGTGGCACATAGATTATACTATTCTTTTGTTATTATTTACTCAATGTAGCACATCAATAGATACTCACCCATTTTGTTCAATTAACATATCATGATATACTCGAATACAATCGTAGACTACGGCAACAACAGAGAGCAACAACAGCAACCGGAAACCTCGCAACAGTGCCAGCGATAGCAAAAGCAGAAAGCGAGAACAATCAAAGCGGCCGCAACCGGGAACCATCGAACCAACAGCGGCAGCGATACCAACAACAGCGGCAGCAACAGCAGCAAGCGGCAACAACAATAGCAACAGCAGCAATCGGGAAGAATCCAACCGCCCGCAAAAGTCAGAATTGCGGTTCCAAACAACTCAATATGAAACTGCCGTTCCAGAAACTTTACCCTGAAACGCCAATATAGACAGAATTACCGTTCCAGAATACTAAATCCGAAATGCCGTTACAGAATCTTGACCCAGAAACGCCAATACACCAGACGTTCAAATCAGAATTGCCGTTCCAGACAACTCAATCTGAAACGCCGTTCCAGAATCTTGACCCGGATAACGCCAATACAGCAAACGTTCAAGTCAGAATTGCCGTTCCAGAGAACTCAATCTGAAACGCCGTTCCAGTAACTTGACCAAGAAACGCCAATACAGCAGACGTTCAAGTCGGAATTGCCGTTCCAGACAACTAAATCTGAAACGCCGTTCCAGAATCTTGACCCGGAAACTGCCAATACAGCAAACGTTCAAGTCAGAATTGCCGTTCCAGAGAACTCAATCTGAAATGCTGTTCCAGTAACTTGACCAAGAAACGCCAATACAGCAGACGTTCAAGTCAGAATTGCCATTCCAGACAACTCAATCTGAAACGGCGTTCCAGAAACTTGACCCAGAAACGCCAATTACAGAGATTCTGCGGATTTTCAAGCAGACGGAACCGGGAACGATCTAACAAACAGCGGCAGCAATAGCAACAGGCGGGAACATTCAAAGCGGCCACAAAAGTCAGAATTGCCGTTCCCGACAACTGAATCTGAAACGGCGTTCCACAAACTTGACCCGGAAACGCACTCCATGGGCAAATCAATTCATCGTGTTCCTCAAACAGCTAATCTGCGAAGAGTCCGGCACTTGTCACACAAGAATGGCACCCGGTGCAATGGGATTGAATACAACAACAAAGCAATTGGCACCAAAAGCAATGAAGCAAAAATCAAAGAGGAAACGTGGGAAGACAGAGAGAATGACAAATTGGTTTCCTGCATCAATTCCTTATTGGTCAGAAGGGAATGAAGTGCGTCTGGGAAGGATCAAACGAATATTTGGGTGGGTAAATTACAAGGTAACCAGTTAATTATGTGTGGCTCGAACTTGGTCTCTGAAATACCCAAATTGGACTTGATTTCACTAAATATGGCTTCTCGATGGCGGGGGTAGGTAGAGCTAAAGTCAACACCATGAATAGTTTGACATTCGTTTGCCCATTGAAAAATAGATTTGAATGTGTTTAGAGGTAACTTGTGTTTCGTCATTAGATTCATGAGCTTTATTTCAGCAATGAGCCTATTGGTAGGTGAAAAAGAAAGATGAGATCGGATCAATTGCTCTTTTTCATTGATGTTTGGTTGGGATGCGGTGGGTTCCAAAGCATCCATACCATTATCGTTCTGAATAGGAAGGCAATTGTCTTCATGAATAACCATGTCATCGTTGTTGCTGTTGTCTTCTGAAGGAAACAACTGTGATTCCATTACATTTCTATCCCATTGGTGGAACAAATAAGTTGTGTACTACCTGACTGTTTAGAACAGAGTTGAACGTTTCGTTTGAGGATGCCTTGTTAGTGTGAGCGGCAGCAACAGAAGCGGAAGGAACAATTGGACCATTCTCCGTCAATAATGTCAGGCCATATTGTGAAGGTGAATGACAAACTGTACTAGTGGTTTCTTCTTTGGCAGATGATGAAAATTCCATTAGGTTATGGCTTAAATAGAAATCACGGCAAAAAGCTATTGAATCAAGGTGACGTGAAAGGCCTCGTGATACATATCGGTATGATTTGCGTGTAGACGAATCTTGTCTGCTTCCAATGAATGTCTTCGATTTGCCCTTACAGGACGTGCAGCTACGACATATAAATGATTTGGGAATTTCGGTATAACAACCACTCTTGAAGTGATGGCGATTTTTACTAGGTTGTGACATGTTCTTCTAATGGAAGAAGGGAGGGGGAGAAATGGTTTCGATGGGGGTGTTAAATGAACATGATGAAAATGAGCATGATGCTATCGGATTGAGCATGAAAAGGCATGATGGTATGAAAAAAGAAACGTCGTGACACAGAAACAAGGCAGAAACATAGTACTAGTACGAAGTAGCAAACAAACACTTCTGAAAATAATTTTATTTCATATCTTGGGTTAAGGTTAGGAAGTTGTTTGGCACCGAGATTTCAAATTTAAACATGATTTGAACACAAAAGCATGAAATGCCGTTCCGGTTACTGAATTCTGAAACGCCGTTCCATGATTGTTGACATGAATTGTACAAAAAATCGTTTCACCACTCGAACAGAAATCGATACTATCATACCTACATTACTGCTACTACTAGTACTATCATAATACACCCGGACACATATCTACGAAAAAAGCATTTTTGGAAACAAAATAAAAGAAAGAATGGTGGTGAAATCGTGTAGGAGGAAGGTAGTAGTGCTGTAGAGTTCTACGAAAATTCGTTAAAATGAGCATGATGCTATCGGAGCGAGCATTAACAGGCACGATGGTATGAAAGAAGACACGGCGTGACATACGGTAGAAAACAACGCGGAAACATAGCGAACTAACACTTCTGAAACTAATTTTATTTCATATCTTGGGTTAAGGTTAGAAAGTGTGGTAGTGAGAAATAGATTTTTTCAATCAATTTAGTCAAAATGGAGAGATCAATGGACATTTTGAGTCTTCGGGGAGAATTTTGGTCGCAACCTGAGGGGGGTCAAAAATCTTTACCACAAAAATTGTGAATTTAAAAAAATACCCTTGCGCATAACAAACGCAGGGTCAATTTTCTGAAAATAGGGCTTGCGAGGGGTTGCGTGGGGTCGCGTGACAGTTATCGGACGAGGCTGCATGTGCAAGGACATCATTATGGGCAATGGATCCAGTAAGCCCCAAGTCACTGTTGTTGATGGTGCCATTGGGATTGTCAAAGCTGACTAATTGGGAGGACACCCACTTGGGGAAAGGCTTCCTCCACATGAGAGGCTGGACCTTGTCATTGGGGAGGGGCACAAAATGGATCACCCCATGCCCGCCCTGGATGCATCACAGGCCCCCAAGGTGGCAGGGAACAAATTGGGGACTAGCTCAGCAATGGCAGTAGGCCGGTTGGACAGGTCATTAGCGAGCCACTGGAAGTTGTGGAGGAAGCTGTGGACCCTTTTGGTGAGCCCGAGTCTCTTCCTGCCTGGCTTGTGGTGTTGGAAGGCTTCTTGGAAGATGGAGAAGAGGCCTAGGGAGCCGGGGATGGCCAGGGCCATTGATTGGAGCTCCCCAAGGACTTGGTGCCACTGTTTGATGGGGACATGACACTGGGTGGGGGGAATAGAGTGGAGGATTTCGTTTAGGCGTACCACTTGGTGGAGAGGAAGGCTGATGGTTTTGTTGATGGAATCAATGAGCCAGCCAAGGATAACCTTCTTGGTGGTCCAAGTAGCATCCCCTCTGAGCATTTTGTTGAGGGAAGCCTGTTCCTGCCGGAAGGGGGTGTCTGTGGCATCAAGGGAGTGAAAGACCTTGTCCAGGGATTGGAAGAGCACCCCCTTAATAGCTCTTCAATTTGATTGGTTGCCTTGAGCAAAACCACAGAAGTCATCTACATACGCATCCCAATAGCGGATGGGCCGCTTGTGGGTTGCAGTACTTTTGCGGATGGCATGGATGGGGCTGCACGGGCAGCGCGTCCGGCCGACCGTGGAGGGGCGGCGGTGCGTCCGGCCGGTGCGCCAGAGGTTCCTCTGGTGAGGTCGTCGCTTCAGAGAGTATGTCCAGTCACTGAGGCCGGAGGCGTGCCTGTGATACTCCGGTGTTGGCAAGAGTACCGTTGGCCAGATTCGCAATTGTTTTTGTGCATGCACAGAAGTTTGGTGGGCTGGATTTCCACCCCATGGGATTGGTGAGGGGGATGCCAATGAGGGGAGGCTCTCCCTTCCTGGAAGGGAACAGCACTCCCAGTTTCATGGTTTCTTCAGGCTTCACATGGACCCGGTAGAAACCATCAGAGATATCAATCTTGGACATATACACTGGACCAAACCTGTTGTTGGCCCGGTGCAGCCAGGTGAGGAGCCTTGGAAGTGTCCGGCCAAACTGCATGGAGTCTTCAGGAGCTAGAGGGATGGTGTCTTGATTGACCTCGGAGTAGGTGTAGTCAGAGATCATTTGTGGCCAGCGCCCCCTTTGTGGGACAAGCCCAAGGGGGCTGAGTCGGAGGCCGGGTAGTAGGTCTTGGATGAGGCTCGCTGGGAGGACAGTTCATTGCTGTTTGTCCATCATATTGGCATACTCCTCCCTCAGGAAGTCAATACCTTGAAGTGATGATTGGTGGGACCCTCAGCTGATGGCAGCCGCTATCCTGGACTGGTCCTAAGGGGGTCCAGACATAGATGCGGGGGTGCCTTCCTTTCCAAATAGGTCTAGTAGGCTGCCGGCCAGATGTGGTAGAGTGCTCACATCATGGTGGATGTCTTTGTTCCCTCGGCTGGTGAGGATGAAGTCCCCCCAGCTAGTGCTGTGGTGGTAGAGCTTGATGGCCTGGTCGACATAAGCATCCAGCCTGTCGCTGGGGTAATTGTGAGTGTATTCGAAAGGGGGGAGGGCTTTCAGAATAGGAGGCCCTCTTGCAGTGCCTGGCAGAAGGAGTGGAGACCCACGTGCCGTGTGTTGCAAGTGGGCTGCTGTGGAGGGAGGTTTGGCCAGCACGTCGCTGGGGTAGTTTCTGGCCAGCATGTTGCTGGGGAAAAGGCGTGCCTAGGCAATCGATCCTAGGCGTTGGTGTTGCTGCTGAGGGCTCAAGTGGTTCGGGTCCTAAGCCGAGTGAATGTTGACGTGGAGGCTGCTGGTACACAAGGTTTGGTCGTAGTAGGAGGAGCGGCCGTTGTAGTAGGTGGAGGGGAATCAATAAGTGCAAGGCGCGCGAGTTCTTTTTGGGGCTTACCTAATTCATGTGTGATTTGTAAATTGTGATTAGATGAAAGCGGATTAGATAATTGCTGGGTACTGATGGCCCCCCTCGGGCTTTGGTGGAGTACTAGGGGGGGGCTCAACGCCACATGGTGGTCGCAGATGGCGCTTGCCGGTGCCTCAGGAATATGCTTCCTGGCACCACTCCCAGAGTAGGTCATGATGCTTGGTGGGGGCGATTTTGGAGTGATCGTAGTGCTGCCTAGTATAGCCTTTGAAGCAGGCGCCTTTGATGCGCCAGATGTGGCATCTTTCCTTGCCATCAGGGCGCGTCAGTGGGCCCTTTCCCTTGGCCCTCATGGAGGCAATGGCCGCTCACATTTTTGTTGAATCCAGTTTCCTGACCAGGGGATTGGACTTGTCCTTGAACCTAGAGTCCCTGTTGGGGTTAAGGAGTTGATCCGGGTTGCTGTCGGTGTTTTGGCTGGCGCTGGTGCCCTTGCCGTTGCCCCCCTTGACGGGAGGGGGTTGGTCTGCTGCTGGAGGGCCCTCAAAGCATCGACATTAGACATGTTTGGGAGCCAGTTGAGATTCTGGATCATTCAAAAATTATTGATGTCTTCTCCAAAGTCCAAGGAAGGAATGGTAGTGTCTGATTCCCATTGCTCTTCCAACCACCCCCTCACTCTGATCTGGAAATAGTACACTACGATTGCAGAGGTGATGAGCTCGCCCACTTTGTCAGCAATGGCCCTTCAGAGGGGTATTTGCTGCCACTCGAGGCGGAAGATCCCTCATTGGTAGCACTTCACCACCTTGTGTGTAGCTCCCATGAGGGCCGCCAGGACAGCCATGTAGCTCTTCAGCTGGGTGGTGGGTTCAGTTCAGTCCAGTCCACAGGAATGTAGGCTTTTGTCTTCTGCAGCTCTAGTGAGTCCTTTAAGGAGAGGGAGTTGCCTTCTGTGGAGATCATGGTGTCATAGGCAACCACATTGGCAGCTGCCTCGTGTTCCCTTTTCAGGGTCACTGCTGATCCCCCGGGGGTGGGGGGTGGGGTGAAGGCTAGGGGGAGGATGCCATCTGCTACATCAAACTGATCCGTCCCATAGAAGTTATAGTCTTGAAACCTCTTGAGTACGGCTGTGGTGACAAGGGGGGACTGGATACCCAGATTGTAGGCGCTGGTGGCTACTTGGCTCTGGAAGATCATGTTGGTCTTCTTGTGCTTGCTCTTCCTGGCCCATGCGGTGTAGATGGGGGGAAGGTCGGCTTCCTCTGTTTCTCCACAGAGGAGTAAAAGTCGCTGGGTATACAAGGGGCCCCACACTTTTCTGACTGTGTGCATCTGGGAAGATTTTACCCTTCTCCGGTCCAGGTTTTCACTTAGCCTCAGTTGGTGATCGGTGAGGGCAGTTACTGCTGCCGTGAGGGGTGCATCCCCTAGAGGGGCTGCTAGGCCCAAGCTTGGGAGGTCTTGGAGGAAGGCCTTCTTTTTCATGTAGTCACGGAGGTCAGCCTCTGCTCTGAAGGCTGGGCCCGGTTTGAAGAGCAATATAGCCCCATGGATAGTGGTTGGCCGTGTCCCAGCTGATCTCAGTGTGTCCAGGAGAGGTTGACAGATTTCTCTGAGCCCTTGCTGAAGTATGTGAGGGTGGAGGACTTGGAAAGCCTTTCGGGGGGTGAGGCTCCTGCTCAACACTAACGGGATAAATTCAAAGGGGAGAAAGAAAACCTTGTGAGCCTGGAGCATTTCAGTATGGGCCGCCCCCTCAGGAATGGCTGGGATATACTCCCAATCTGCATTCTGGGCCAACGTGGTTTCGTCGCGTGTGATCCGGTATACCCTGCTTGGAGCGGACTTGGCCAGCAAGGATGCAATTCACTTGGATCAGCTCACACTCCTGCCCTTCCCCGTTGTCTATGTAGCCAAAGAAATAACCGAAGTTGGCAGAGGGCTGTGTGATAGTGCTCAGGTATCTCCGGATGCCATGGATGATTCAGAGCCTGATGACACTGGTGGCGTCTTTTACAAAGACCCCCAAGCCTCCAATTGCTTGCGCATCAAACAGATCCAGGATCAGTGGGAGGAGTTGAGCACCTTCAGACTCCAGGAAAATAGTGAAGATGGCCTGCTAGACTGCATGCCTTGCCGGTGCGTCTCCAAAGGGGCCAGCCCCCTGGAAATACTTCATGTAGTTCATATACCGGCCGTGTCGAGCCGATGGGCTTGGTTGTCTATTGGAGTGGGCAAGGATAGTCAATTGGATTGGAGAGGAGAGCTGTCAATTGGGGAGGAGAGCCGATGATTGGGGAGGAAAGCCAAGGTGAGCCGCCAACTGGAGAGGAAAGCCGCTGGTTGGAGGAGAGCTGCCGATTAGCGAGGCGACGAGAGCCGCTGATTGGAGGGGAGAGGACCGCCACATTGGGACGTGTCGTTGTCGTTGCATTGGGACGTGGTGTTCAACAAAGGTCGTGTTGGGACGTGTACTGGTACACCACCAGATGGGCTTGTACGGGTACAATAGGAATGACTATTGGACCAGGATGTGTTAAGCCAACTTATTCTACTACTACTAATCGTTTTAGGAGCAAAAAGAGTGAGCTGTAGGCTTTGATTTTGCTGGATGAATCCTTTTTCCCGCTTGTTAGCGCTAGCCCTTATTTTCGATTATTTCAACGCTCAAATTTAGATGCGGCGTCTTTCAGTCGCAAGTGCTTTAGCAGCGTTTGTGAGACAGTGTTACAAGGGAATCCATTGTAATTCCCTGGTAGCAAGCTGTGTGCCTGGAGTTTGCTAGGGGAATCCTTGGTCGGCTTGTTAAGGCTAGCGGGTATCTAGGGTGTGTGCTACTAGATGCATGGCATGTGCTAGATTCCTTGATATAGGGAGTCTAGATTTGGTGATATAGGGAATCTATGATCCCCTGGTCTGTTCTTCTTCCAATCCTACTAGTGCGTGCCACATGGCATTACTACCATTCCTTTCATTCGACTGCCTCGCTACATCAATTTTCATGATCGAAGTCCAATTCTTAAGATCGGAAGCAAAAAACACAGTAAAATTTCGCATAATTACTATGCAATCCTTTAATTAAGCTGTGTTGTTTTCAAGAAAAGAAAGCAGAGGTTCACACACGATGAAGAGGAGCCTTTGCTCACTTATGCGTACACGAACCTGTTCTCTGCTGAACCAACTACATAAGAAACAGTGATTGTACAGTGCTGTATTAGCGGCAGCACGGTCTTTCACTGCATCAAAAGAGCTATCTTGCTCTCCAGCAAGCTCGCGCCCTTTACCTTATACTTTCAGATTATTTGATTATTCAACCATACATCTTGCACCGGTTGCCATGCAACCCATTCTTGTAGAACTACAAGCCTAAGATCTAACTGGCTGTGCCGAATCATGTCGGTAGTTAGAGAAATATTAGACCACAATAGTCCGGCACCTCAACAACCGGTCTGCAGCTATTGCTCCTGTTGCTCTTCTTTACCTTTGGATTGAGTCAGCTTACTAGCAGGCAGCCAGCACTTTCGAAAGGAAATTAACAGATCTCTTCAACGATCGTCCACTCTGCTCCTCTCCGTCTCCTCGCCTATGACGACGTAACGCCACGCCGTTTTCTAGCTAGTGATGAATATAATTGTTGTTGCCATGTGATGGCATTGTTTTGAGTTTTCACTCAAATGCAGAATATCGATAGAAATCATCTGTTCAAAGCAAAGTCCCAATAATGCGTGAGATTCGGCGAGAATTTATTTCCTTATTATTTATCATCACGCAAAGACTATTTTGGATCTTGGTCGGTGACGTTTTGCTTAGCGCAATGGTCATCATTACGTTTTGCAATCTTGTCACGATTACATTTGTATCATAGAGTAAATAAGTACGGTACGAGTTACTACGTAGTAGACGCAGTACTTCGAAAAACATTTGGGATCTTGGCGAAATCACACATTCTAAATTCGTAGTTCGTATTTTTTAGTCGGACATGAATTGTCGATAAACAAAATGCCAGGGGCCTAGTACAAACGGACAAAGATAAAAAATGACCAAACGGTGCAGAAAACGTCTCCAATCCAAACATCGACGGAAAACCGATATTTGTTTCTTTCATTTTTTCATGTTAATCGTTCTCCGTCCCGCTCCGATAGTTTTTTCGAGAAAAGTCACATTATCGCGTGGTCTAGCCATCGCAGTCTTTGATTTCCTCCATTCATCCCGATAGATGTTTGGCTTACAATATTTACTTCCAAACATCCACAAAAAGTTATATCAATCCAGGATCTTTATTTGCCATTATCAACGCCTGAAAAAACTTCCCATCATCTGAGAAGCATCAAACTGAACAAAGATCTTCTTCATCTCCCCAAAGCTTCAAACATCTCTTTTCTCATAAAAACGAGTAGCCGAGCAACTCAAACACTTTGATCCAAATCGCGTAAAGCAATTTTTACAACATCAATTCCTACCAATAAATAATCTCCAATATGGGTTACAAGTACATCAAGCCAGTTTACACCGAGGAAGAAATCAAGAAATGGAAGAAGATGATTTACTCACCATCCAACCTCAAGGTTGACGAATGGACTTCGAGCGAGCAAGATACATCTCGGGTTCGACGCTTCAGCATGCCCGCGAAGCGTACGGATACTCCACCGAGAGCTGCCCGCTATACCGAGGACGAATGGATGGGCGGTGGTCCATCCACCAAAAAACGCAATTATCGTGTCAAGGGAAACACGGGACACTCGTCCCGCTGGTAAAAGGGGCGTGTTTTTCATTTCCAAGTGAGACGATATCATCGTGGACTTCGTCTTCACAACACATTCCGCACATTTTGATGCACTATTCACTCATGTTATGAGACGATATCATCGTTGGACCTCTCCTTCACAATACATCCCACGCATTTTGATGCACTATTCACTCATGTAAAATACTATTTAAAGATCTCAACTAAAGATCGTATTTAAAGATCTCATCTTATAGAAAGTTCTATTTCATTCTATACACGCCTCACGCGGTTTCTCTTGAATTATAAAATGTGACACTTTGTTCTGTAATATTTCAGCTGATTGGTTTTCGAAAATCTATGCTGATGGGAAGTCTGGCGTTGACAACTCCTTTGTTGGCAACCATCAAAGCTTCGGTTCACACTGTAATTGTAGAAATCTTTCGTCACCTGGAATGCACCATCGAAACTTCCATTCTGATGTATTTTCCGTCGTTTAGGCTGAGAAAGAAATGACTGCAGCCGCCTGCGGAGGAAGAGAGTCGCAACCTTGTTTGCATTGTCAAACCATTATGCATTATGCTTGACATACAAAATGTAACTTGTAGATACAATGCGTGTACATGGACATATTAATTAAGAGCATATTTCATCCCATCTGCATGCTTCACAGGGTGCATCAACTCGACGTGATGATAATGCTTGCGATCGTTTTTCTTACAATGTGGGTTATGGGTCAATCATTCGACGAATGTACATGGACGCAGCAACTTTCAATAAAATCTTGCCTATTCATTATGGTTTCATCACAGTTTGTTATGTTTTTGAGGTACGACCCAAACATCTACCGCATCGTCCGATCACAATTATTATTACTTTCTGAATCTTGTCGAATGTTTTCCCAGAGCCTTATGAGGTCGGTGTAGTTTTCGTTTCCTATCGATTCCACAATAGTTTGTATCCGATCCGTGGCTTCGTCTTCGTTCCACTGGACCTCCGATGCATTTCCGGCGGCATTCATCTCTTCTTCGAACTCGGCACTCACCCGTTTCGCGTTCGCAAGGACTTCGTCGGGCAGACCTGCTAGTTTTGCGACATTGATCCCAAAGGACTATAATAAATAGCAAACGGCATAAGAAATTGCCAGAAAGATGAAACAAGAAGTGTTCAGTGGACGAGGATGGTTTGGTGAAACGCCAAAGTTTTGCGCGTGAATTGTGATAGCAAACGTACCTTGGGACACGACCCGGGCCCTAGTGTGTAAAGGAACGTAATGTTGCTGTTGCCGCCCGACGAATCGCTTTCGTGGTCGTCGTCTACTATGCATTGCATGTGACCCAGTCTCACGTTGGGAGCATTCCTCCATTCGTCCAAGAGAGAGTGGTAGTGTGTGGCAAACAGGCTCAGGCATTGGCTGCGTTCTACAAGGTGCTTCACCGTGGCACTGGCGATCGCGGTCCCATCGAACGTGCTGGTTCCCCTTCCAAGCTCATCTGCAGATCCAGCCAACAGTTAATAAGAAATACGGTTTCGTGAGATTTTGTTCGGTTTTCCAGCTGCATAGAATGTGCCGAAACCAGGGTCACTTTTGTAGTCAACTTACCCATGATGACCAAGCTTCTCCTCGTTGCCCCTCGAAGCGCTGCCGCCGTCTCGGCCAACTAACGAAAGCAGTCCAACGAAAAAAATGGCATAGTTAGGTTCCGAATTTTGCACGTCTTCCGATAGGGAGATATTTGGGAAGAGGGCATGATATTTGTTTCTTACCTCTACAAAAAAGGTCGACTGGCCAAGAAGAATGCGATCCGATGCTCCGAGACGGGTGAAGATACAATCGATTGGCGTCAACCGACAACTCTCGGCAGGAACGTAACTCCCAATTTGGGCTAAAATCGCAATGAGACAGGTTTGGCGCAACATGGTGGATTTTCCACCCATATTAGGACCTAAATAGAATACGAAGTGCGCGTTCAAGGGAAAGAACAGAACAAGATGTTAGCAAAATACGAGTGAAGAATCCTTCTCGGTATGGATGGTCGGTCGTTATCAATTGATTCGCAATAGTGTTTCACTTACCGGAAAGCAGCAGCAATCGTGCCGAATCGCCGTCCCCCATATCTTGCGGTCCCAATTCGAGATCGTTCGGTATGAATTCCGATGTGTGAAAGGTGTTTTCGACCACCGGGTGTCGCCCCTGAACGATGGCGATGCTGGGTTGGACACCGGCCGGGCACTCCAACACGTCAGCACGGCAATACCCCGGATTGCCCGCCATGACGGCCAGCGATCCCAGGGCATCCAGGATTGCCGTGGCGTGTGCGGCCGCTGCCCACAGCGTTCGCTGGGCATCGAACTTGGCAAAAATGATCTGCATGCCCTTCGCTCGTCGCGTTTGCTGGACCTCCTGGGCCTGCTCGAGTTCCTTGACCATGTCCGCCACGTAAGGAGTTCGGTATTTGTTGACCTGCTTCTGGCCGGATCCCCGCTTGGCCTTGACGTGGAAATCGTGTGGAACCTCGACCGTTACCGGGAGTTCGATGAGGTACTTGTCCTTGGACTCGGGTTTGGTGTTGACGTATTTCCAGGCGCGGCTGGCTACGTGGCGGGGTTTGAGCTCCTGGAGCATCTCTTGCTTGTAATTCTCGAGGTCGTCCTTTATTCGATTGACCGTGTCACATGCTTGGTCGTAGATTGGATCGGTGCCCCGACCGGGTACAAATTGTCCATTCGCTGCCTTGTCGCAATCGAAATTCTCCAAGAACCAGTCCAACGATTCTACCATGTCCGGGAAGAGACCGCCGTCCTTGCCCTGCCGGACCAGTTTGTACAACAAACCGTTCGGGTCCAGGTCCATGTCGGCAAAAATTTCCGGAATCTGGCACGCCTTTTGCAATCCCTTCAACAGATTCTTGAAATCCGTCACCTTGCGCTTGGTGTAGGCCGGACCCTCGTACAAAACCGCTCGCTCGTTTGGGTGGTACTCGTTAGAGACGCATCCGTCCTCGTCGGTCTCGTCGTAGGCGGTCTCGGAAGCTCCGCCGGCCGAAACCCCCACGCTCATGCTGTGGATGCGACTCAGCAGCCGATCTAGATCGCCGATCTTGTTCAGCACGCCGTCCCGAACCTCGCGCAGCGCCAGGGCTCCCGTACCTCCGACCAGTTCCTGAACGGCATCGGCGCGCCGGTCGATGTCCGCTTTCTGAAACAGAGGTCGGAGCAACCAGGCACGGAGCATTCGTGCCCCGTGGGGACTCTTGGTGGAGTTGAGCTTGCTCCACAGACTGCCGGCGATCTTGAAATCAACGGCATTGGTTAGGATTTCCAGATTGTGGAGGGTGGTACCGTCCAGAGACATGTGGGTGATCTGACTCTCGGCCTGTGCCACGGCCCTGGCTTCTTCCGACTCGTTGGTTTCGGAGTTTTGAAACAGCTGGGTTGTTGCGGGAGCAGGAGACGATGCCGGTATTTTGTACAAGGGATTCTCTTCGAATCCCTCCAAAGCCGTTTCTTGCGAAACAACCGTGGCGTCGTTGTCCTCCTTGCTTCGGCTTCGGCTTTGTTGTTGTTGCTGCTGGGTCGTCCAAAAATCGTCCCTGCCGGCGGCACTTCCGTCCCCGTCTTTGCTGCTACCGACAATCGTGTTGCTTTCCTGCGGGATGTAGGCACGCACGATCCCCATGCTCAGTATTTCCCGATCGATGAGATTCCGTTGCAGATAAAACAGGGCGGCTCCCAGGCTCGCCAGGCACAGATCGGCCCGGCCCTCCACCACCATTCTCAGGACGGCCGGCCAGCGAGCCACACTGCCGCTCTGTCCCGCTTTTCGCGACGCGCGGGGATAATACCGTCGCCGGTGGAGTTCCCGGAGCGTTTCCGAGGGCTCCCAGGGCCGGACGGTCCGGTTCGGGCCCTTTCCCCGTTCGAGGTCGCGGGCGTGCTGGGAGTCGAGAGCGGTCGATTTCGGAAATGATTCTTCCTCCCGGATGACCTCCACCCGGCAGGGTTTTCGGGAGTTGGATTGGTGGGCCTTGAGGAGGGATTTGAGTTCCTTGGAGGCCAGTCCCCCGGAGGGATACAGAATCTCGGAGGGATCGAAGCAGGCCAGGAGCGTCCGCATCCGGTTTCGCAGCACGTCGTCGGCAAACATTCCCAGGGTGACGGTCCCCCGCACGGCATCCACCACCGTGATTCCGTATTCGCACACGGGGCGCACCCCGTCTTCGTCGTCGTTTTCGTTTTGGTCCTCACTATTGCCGTCGGAATCGGCCTCCAGCAGTGTTTCCCGAATGACCAGCAGTGGTCCGCAGGGATCGTGGGCCGTCGTTCCGTTGGCTTCCGATGCCAGAAGGGCGGAGGAATCGTCGAGGGCGCAGAAGGTTCGGGTTCCGAGCGTCATGACGCTGCAAACCTCCCGGTTAACCACCTGTGGCTTTTTCTGCGACCGGGGGGTATTGGATTTGCGAACCTTGAGCATGTCGGGTGTTTCTGTCTGTTCCACCCGAGCGACCTTGTAGCCCGCTCGGACCAGCTTGTCGGCGAACTGGCCGTACGAGATTTCCGGGAATCCTGCGTGGGCCACCTTGCCCTTCATGTAGATGAATCCCAGTACCTCGACCCCGACGTCGGCGTCCGTGTGGAACATTTCGTAGAACTTGCCCGTTTTGAACAAGAGAATGGTGTCGAAGTATTGCGATTTGAGCTGCCACCACTGCTTGACGGCGGCCGTCATGTCGGAACCGGCGATCTTTTTCCACTCGCCCTCCTGGATCTGCAGGGTCCGGCAATCGTATTCGGGATGGTCCCGGTGGCGCCCCGCGGAATCCCTGGGAAAGCGCAAAAAGTCGAGGTGGTTGTGCACGTGGGCCCCGCGAACGTTGAGAGCGCCTTTCTCCGTGTTGCAAGGAAGGGGCTCGGACGGGAGCTGCGGGTTGCGGCGCTTGTCCTGGAGGTGGTGGGGAGACGATGAGTGAGAAGCTCGCTGGTGGATGTTTTTGGAGGGAGAGGGGGTGGTCATTGGCTTTACGACGGGCCGGGTCGTCGTGGGTTTGAATTTTTCGGCCGATGCCGTCAGCGGCGAAACCGTGTGGGAGAAGTTCTTGAGGGGAGTCTTGAACTCATTGGTTGTGGCAGTGTCGGTTGTGGTCGGTTTGAGACGTTTGGCAGGCGGTGGCGTCGAGGAAGAGGAATGCTCGGTGACCTTGACAGAGGGTGAGACTTTCTTGGGTTTGTTGGCTCTTTTTGATGTGGAATTCGTCTTCCTCTTCTTTTTGGTGGAGGCAGAGTCGTCTTCCTCGTCGTCCGTGACCATCCAGTTGTCTTCGTCTTCGTCTTCTTCGTTCACGGCGTCTTCAAAGACACTTCCGTCGTCTTCGCTCTCGTCGCCGGGATCCTTCCATTCGGCTTCCTCCTCGTCATCATCATCGTCATCGTCGTCGTCGCTTTCTTGGATGGACCGCCGACGTTTGTTGTTCTCGGTTTGGTTGGCGCCGGAGGTTGCCGGCTTGGTTGGCGATTCTTCTTCCTCCTCCTCCTCCTCCTCCTCCTCCATAAATTCGTCCTCGTCTTCGCACCAGCGGAGTTTCTCCGTGGCCATGTCAGTCCACTCGCTCTCTCCGTCGTCGTACCGGACAAAGAACCGGGAGGAGGGACTCCCGTTGTGGTCGGGTGCTCGCTTCTCGACCCTGCAGGGATAATAGCACCGGTCGTCCTTCCAGTAGATCCCCACGCGGGATCCGATCCTGAGTTTCCTCCAGATGGAATTCTTCGACACGATCTTCGACGACGAGGGCGGCGGAGGCGGTGGGATTTCCGGAGCGGAGGGCGAGGATTTGGGGGTGGATCCCGGCTGCTCCGGTGCCTTGGCATTTGCGGCAGCCGGATTCGGATTCGGATTCGGAATTGGACTTGGAATTCGATGCCGAGCTCTGCTTCTTTTTGGAAGAAGCATTGTTGGTCGCGACAGTCTTTTTAGCAGCTTTCTTGTCTTTTCCGGCCGTTGCCGATGCTTTTTTTGCGGCGGCCGACTTGGAAAAGAAGGAGAAGAGGCTGCCCTGTTTCAGCCCCTTTTTCAGGCTGATGCTAGGAGGCGCCATAATATTATGATCCAATTTAAATTCAACAGCTTGTGTGGGATGTGTTGGATGCTTCTGTTATGTTATGCTCTGCTCTGCTCTGCTCGGATGATCGATTCCTGTTTGTTTGGGCCAGACCTGTATATTATGTTACCCACTTAGTGCCCTGCAAAACCGGGGATTTGCGATTATTGATTCGTTGGCTGCTTGCTGCTTGCGTCTTTTTGACAATCCGCCCGAATCAATCAATCTGTTCCGAGTTTTCTTGATTCCTATCCAACGAAGCGGAAGCAGTGCGTGTATGATACTGTACAGAGAAAGAACAGAATCCGATCTCGTGCGATGGCTTTGTGATCGAGCTCACACGAAGCAAGATTTACACCCACCAACAACAAGAAAAACGAGTACGAATACCGTACGGTACGGTACGAGTGGAGTATCGTATTAACGATGGATAGACCTGTGGGAATCACCGTCTTCGCACCTCTCGCGCCGCGACTGCTTGCTGCGACGGGATGGATCGGGGACTTTACCGCACGATACGCTATTCTACCGTACCGTACGGTAAAATAGATTACGTACGTATCCCAAGGTACCGGTTGTTACCGTACCTTTTTCTAATCTATTCTTTGCTTACCGTACGGTACGAGGTACTCGTACGTAATTGCTCGTAACGCGATCGCCACTTCCCGGCGCGCCTCGCCTCGCGCCTGTGTCATTTTCCTCGCCGGTCTTTCGTCTGTTTCGTAGTCTGCTATGCGTCAGTGTAGCGAATTTTGGCGCGAAGATTCGAGTTCAAGATCGACTCGATTGAATTGAATTGTATTGGGTCGAGTGATTCCCACCTACCGTAACGAAAATGAATAAAATTAATAAAAAACGCATAAAAAGTATGTGCTTTCTATTGTATTTATTCACTTCCGAATAAAAACTGTCAGTCAATGAGTGATTCCCACCAGATGAAAGTGAATAGAATCGAAAGTTAATAAAAAGTATATAGAATGAATACTTTTTTATCACACCCAACGGACGAATACTTTTATTAAGTGCCAAATTTGGAATTCGGAATCCCTAAAGAAGAAACAGTAACTGTCTGTTTAATCACTACTATCCGCGCCACCTCCCCCCACCTATTTTGGCAAGCAAGGCTGGCCGGTGAGGTTAAGTAATTTATTCAATGGACGTTTTGCTTGATCGCGATATATGGAATAAATAAGGCTTATTCCAATCCAGTATTGATTTTCATGATTGCAATAAGTAATTTACTCGCGGGCTGTTATATGTACTCTTTTGAATGCACATATGGGTTCCAGGTGTTTACTTATTGACTCGGTCTTTGTTCCGATCATTTAAGCTGATTTGTTTGTAGTATTAAGTGGAATCGTTTTTACCACTTAAGGGTTTCCAAGTAGTGGAGATGCAAAGCGTGCCCGGCAGGAGACGTCCGAGAACTGTTTCGCGGGGTTCGAATTTACTTCTCGCGCACAAATTTTGTGCGTGATTTTAACACGGCAATATTTCTGGATACCCTGAAATTCGCGCCGATTGTATAAGGGTATATGTAAACTCAGCACTATTTCTGTGCGCGTGATGCACATTACTCTACTCTCAAATAAAAATAATTTATTTCAGTCTCTAGCAGAACCGAATTATTATTCTGTACGAACAACACTTACTTCTATTCACGAATAAAAAAGAAATCTTGAGTCAGTATTAATTCCAAAATATTAATCTACCAAACAACAATTCGATTCTGCTCCCCTAGTTGTGAATTATATTTCTTGACTACAATATTCCCTTTTTAAAATGTAGATTCTATTATGCTTGATTTATTCCTATTGCAACGTATTACGAATCCTCCATTATTTCTAATATTCTCAAAATTAAGTTCAAGATTAGTAGTAGTTTTGTATTATGTATGTACTGTTATTTTCTACATTAGTTCACCCATAGATAAACTTTCATTCATCAATGCTGTTATTGCCGGATCAATATAGACGTTTCTTTTCTTTTTCTTTTTTGGTCCACTACAATTAGTGGAGCTGCTACTAGTAATATTTGCATCGCCCTGCTTATTGTTGGTGTAATTTGTCGAACTTTCGTTCCTAAATCTGTCCCTCATCATTTCTTCCAATTTCCTTCCTGTTTCTGGGTGTTTTCGCATCTCGCCAATTTTGTCGCACAAGTCACTGAACAACTCGCGACCTTCCTCCATCCATCCATTTCTGCTTCCACTGTCTGAATCGCAGAATTTTTTTTTTTGTCGCGGAATCGTGGCATCACCCTTTCGCCGCTGCTGGTTCACCCATACATGATGCTCATTGTAGATTAGTACCAATGCAAATGCTTCATCTGCTATAGTAAATATATCACTCAGCAAGTGCCTCTCCTTCCGTTGTTTGAAATTGGAATTTGTCGGATTGATTGCCGACATGATTCTTGTAACAAAATAATAAAAATCTTCATCTTCCGCGTCTTTGTATGTTCTGTATTGAGGGTTTAAAATACCTGTGTTTTCATATTCTGTGTCTTGAATAACTGCAACAGTACCAGGGAATGTGATAGGGACTCGACCTTTTCTGTAATCGTCTGTACGGAAGTATCATAAGTATCAACGTGCAGCATGTTAGTGTTGTCGGACCAAAAATAGATTCTCAAAATCCTAATTTCAACAACCAATTCTCCTGTCTGTATTTACCTATCCAGTTTTTTCTCGCTAATGTTTGTGAGTTGTGCCTCAATGCGGTCAGTACTGTCCCTACTCGTTTCCTGTAAAAGGAACAGAATGCCGCAAGTGGAATATTTGGTGGCTTCATAACCGCACTTTCTCCAACAGCTTTATTTATTACAAGCGCCGTTACCTTGTCATTGATAGGGAACTTCATGTTGGGGTACCAATGTTTTTTGACGTAATCCCTTAGCTGCTTCTCCACTCTTTCACTCATATCACTCAAAGCCTTAAGCATATCGTTGTCTATTATAAGTCCATATTCGTCTGTAATTGTACTTACTGCTCGTTCTCTTGTGTCGCCGGCATTGTAACTCCCCTCTCCCTGCATGGTTGCCTCCGTTTGTTTAGGTACCATTACTACCTTTCCCACCCCTATATGTGGTTCCCTCTCTTGTTTCCGTAAGCGTTTTGCCACTTCCTCTGCCAATTTGTCATATTGGATATTTTTCATGACATGTTCGGCAATATACTCTAAATTGTAGCATTCTCCGTTAGATGTTTTCTCTACCACATTGGTTTTTGTTCCTTCTTTCTGTTGGTTCGTTACTGTAGTGGTGGTTGTGTTGGTAATGGTCAGCGCTGGTTCGTTACTCTGGTTGATGGTGTTTTGTTCTTCCGTGTTTGTAGTAGTAGAAATTGTGTTGTCGGAACCATTTTTTTTACTGTTGCCCTTTGATGCGTTCATAGTTGTGGTATTACTGTTACACACTTTGTTAGTAATTGCGGTGTTTGTTTTCACTCTTTTTTTCTTACCGTTGTTGTCCCCTGTATTTTGATGATCACCGGGCCGGATGGTTTTGTTGTTTCGAAGGGTCTTCCCCTCGGATTTTTTGCTTCGTCGTGTCTTTCCGATAGCATTCATATTTTTTTATTTTATTTTCTGAATACGGTGTCGATCAAGAATCATGTGTTTCTTTTTGTGTGGTTTTGTGTGTGTACTAATAATTTGTCGGGTTGTGTACGGTGTTTTGTGTTGTGTGTGTTGTGTGTGTCGTGTGTGTGTGTGTGTGTACGGTGTTTCGTGTAGTATGTGTACGATGTTTTGTGTGTAGAATTTTTTCGTGGGTTCTGTACTATGTTGTTTGCCCGAACATCTTCTGTGTGTTGTCTGGTTTTGGGCGCGCTGTTATATTTGTAGCAGTAGATCACGTACCTGTGCCAGCCACCCCTCCCGCGCCATAATTTTTTCAGAAGGGAAACATTTGATCACACTAAGGTTATGTATTTCAATCCTCTAGTCACATGTAGAATCTCGTAGACTGCTGCACCTAACATACCGTACTGTCTTGTGTGCCATTTGTATCTACAAACCACATCATTGTCTGTACTGTGTGTGTCAAAGTTGTTCCCAATATGCATTTAAAAGTTGTTCCCCACATGCATTTCGTAAGTCATGTGATATGCATTCATGGCCTGGTACAAAAACTTTGGTAGTCATTACCAAATGAGACTGTTTGTGCCCTGGAATTGCACCAAAAATACCCTCATCATGTTTGCCATTTGTAGAGTCAAACCACAACATTTTGGGCATTCTGAGTGGCAAAGTTGTTCCCAATATGCATTTGATGAGTCATGATAAATGTATTCATAGTTTTGACCGGATACTTTTGGAGTCAGTGAATGTATTCATGGCTTGGACCCGATACTTTTTGAGTCATTACCCAATAAGTTAGTTTGTGCCCTGGAATTGCACCAAAAATACCCTCATGTTTGTCAGTTGGAGAGTGAAACCTTAAGATTTTGGGCATTCTATGTGTCATAGTTGTTTCCAATATGCATTGGATGAGTCATGATGAATGCATTCATGGCTTGGACCCGATACTATTTGAGTCATTACCCAATCAGTTAGTTTTTGCCCTAGAATTGCACCAAAAATACCAACATGTTTGCCATTTGTAGAGTCTAACCTTACGATTTTGGGCATTCTATGTGACAAAGTTGTTTCCAATATGCATTGGATGAGTCATGATGAATGCATTCATGGGTTGGACCCGATACTATTTGAGTCATTACCCAATAAGTTAGTTTGTGCCCTGGAATTGCACCAAAAATACCCCCATGTTTGCCATTTGTAGAGTCAAACCTTAAGATTTTGGTCATTCTATGTGCCACAGTTGTTCCCAATATGTATTGGATGAGTCATGATGAATGTATTCATGGCTTGGACCAGATACTTTTTGAGTCATTACCGAATAAGTTAGTTTGTGCCCTGGAATTGCACCAAAAATACACCCATGTTTGCCATTTGGAGAGTCAAACCACAACATTTACAGCATTCTGTGTGACAAAGTTGTTCCCAATATGTATTTGATGAGTCATGAGGAATGTATTCATTGCTTGGACCGGATACTTTTTGAGTCATTACCCAATAAGTTAGTTTGTGCCCTGGAATTGCACCAAAAATACCCTCATGTTTGTCAGTTGGAGAGTCAAACCTTAAGATTTTGGGCATTCTATGTGACAAAGTTGTTCGCACTATGCATTTGATGAGTCATGATGAATAAATTCATGGCTTGGACCAGATACTTTTTGAGTCATTACCCAATAAGTTAGTTTGTGCCCTGGAATTGCACCAAAAATACCCCCATGATTGCCATTTGTAGAGTCAAACCTTAAGATTTTGGGCATTCTATGTGACAAAGTTGTTCCCAATATGCATTGGATGAGTCATGATGAATGTATTCATGGCTTGTACCCGATACTATTTGAGTCATTACCCAATAAGTTAGTTTGTGCCCTGTAATTGCACCAAAAATACCCCCATGATTGCCATTTGTAGAGTCAAACCTTAAGATTTTGGGCATTCTATGTGACAAAGTTGTTCCCAATATGCATTGGATGAGTCATGATGATGAATGTATTCCTGGCTTGGACCAGATACTTTTTGAGTCATTACCCAATAAGTAAGTTTGTGCCCAGAAATTGCACCAAAAACACCCTCATCTTTTCCATTTCGAGAGTCAAACCACAACATTTTGGGCATTCTGTGTGACAAACTTGTTCCCAATATGTATTTGATGAGTCATGATGAATGTATTCATGGCTTGGACCAGATACTTTTGGAGTCATTACCCAATAAGTTAGTTTGTGCCCTAGAATTACACGAAAAATACCCTCATGTTTGCCATTTCGAAAGTCAAACCACAACATTTCCAGCATTCTATGTGACAAAGTTGTTCCCAATATGCATTGGATGAGTCATGATAAATGTATTCATGGCTTGGACCGGATACTTTTGGAGTCATTCCTCAATAAGTTAGTTTGTGCCCTGTAATTGCACCAAAAATACCCCCATGTTTGCCAGTTGGAGAGTCAAACCACAACATTTTGGGCATTTCGTGTGACAAAGTTGTTCCCAATATGCATTTGATGACTCATGATGAATGTATTCATGGCTTGGACCCGATACTTTTGGAGTCATTACCCAATAAGTTAGTTTGTGCCCTGGAATTGCACCAAAAATACCCCCATGTTTGTCATTTGTAGAGTCAAACCTTAAGATTTTGGGCATTCTATGTGACAAAGTTGTTCCCAATATGCATTGGATGAGTCATGATGAATGTATTCATGGCTTGGACCCGATACTATTTGAGTCCTTACCCAATAAGTTAGTTTGTGCCCTGGAATTGCACCAAAAATACCCCCATGTTTGCCAGTTGGAGAGTCAAACCACAACATTTTGGGCATTTTGTGTGACAAAGTTGTTCCCAATATGCATTTGATGACTCATGATGAATGTATTCATGGCTTGGACCCGATACTTTTGGAGTCATTACCCAATAAGTTAGTTTGTGCCCTGGAATTGCACCAAAAATACCCTCATGTTTGTCAGTTGGAGAGTGAAACCTTAAGATTTTGGGCATTCTATGTGTCATAGTTGTTTCCAATATGCATTGGATGAGTCATGATGAATGCATTCATGGCTTGGACCCGATACTATTTGAGTCATTACCCAATCAGTTAGTTTTTGCCCTAGAATTGCACCAAAAATACCAACATGTTTGCCATTTGTAGAGTCTAACCTTACGATTTTGGGCATTCTGTGTGACAAAGTTGTTTCCAATATGCATTGGATGAGTCATGATGAATGTATTCATGGCTTTGACCCAATACTTTTTGAGTCATTACCCACTACTTTATTTTTTGCCCTGGAATTGCACCAAAAATACCCTCATGTTTGCCATTTGGAGAGTCAAACCACAACATTTAGGGCATTCTGTGTGACAAAGTTGTTCCCAATATGCATTTGATGATTCATGATAAATGTATTCATGGCTTGGACCCGATACTTTTTGAGTCATTACCCAATAAGTTAGTTTGTGCCTTAGAATTGGACCAAAAATACCCCCATGATTGCAATTTGGAGAGTCAAACCTTAAGATTTTGGGCATTCTATGTGACAAAGTTGTTCCCAATATGCATTGGATGAGTCATGATGAATGTATTCATGGCTTGTACCCGATACTATTTGAGTCATTACCCAATAAGTTAGTTTGTGCCCTGGAATTGCACCAAAAATACACCCATGATTGCAATTTGGAGAGCCTACTAACCTTAAGATTTTGGGCATTCTATGTGACAAAGTTGTTCCCAATATGCATTGGATGAGTCATGATGAATGTATTCCTGGCTTGGACCAGATATTAATGTAGTCATTACCCAATAACTCAGTTTGTGCCCTGTAATTGCACCAAAAATACCACCATGATTGCCATTTGTAGAGTCAAACCTTAAGATTTTGGGCATTCTATGTGACAAAGTTGTTCCCAATATGCATTTAATGAGTCATGATGAATGTATTCATTGCTTGGACCGGATACTTTTGGAGTCATTACCAAATAAGTTAGTTTGTGCCCTGGAATTACACCCAAAATACCCTCATGTTTGCCATTTGGAGAGTCAAACCACATCATTTTGGGCGTTCTGTGTGGAAAAGTTGTTTCCAATATGGTTAAGGTTACATCCTGTTCGAAAATTCAGTAATTATTGGTTCTTATATGTGGACTTCTCGCAAGTTCTTTACATACCGTACAATCTAGTATGTACGAGATTCTTTTTCGAACGTCGTACGTACGAGATTATTTTTTGAACGTACATACATACCGTACAATCTAGTATGTGGTAGATTCTTTTTCGAATGTCGTACGTACGAGATTCTTTTTCGAACGTACATACATACCGTACAATCTAGTATGTAGGAGATTCTTTTTCGAACGTCGTACGTACGAGAATCTTTTTCGAATTCTTTTCGTACGTACGTACGAATTTGAATTATCTAGTACAAAAAACGTGTAGAATTCTACACAAATCTACACTAGTACCAAATCCTGTAGAATTGTACAGGATGTATGATTTTTTTTTACCTCGCGACAAAAAAAAAAATCTTTCCCACACAAACACTAATAAACTTTTCTTACCTCGCGACAAACAAAAAAGATCACTTTTTCTACCTCGCGACAAAAAAAATCACTTTTTCTACCTCGCAACAAAAAAAGGAATCTACCTCGCAACAAAAAAATCACTTCATAATCTGCCTTCTTACATCCGACTTATTTGAGTAGAGTGTTGGTTCTTGCAATCAACACTCCGTCCGAGAACGTGGGATCCGACCCTCTTTGAGCACAACGATCCGTTCTCATTTATTTTAGTCCGAAATAACAGCCTTGTACTGCATGACAATAGAAAGCATTGGACGAGAGGGAAATTGATGGATAGATATTGTTTGGACTGCAGCCTTACATATACGTCTTGAAATCAATGAACCTGCATCCCTTGCCTCTATATCAACTGGAACAAGATACTGTTTTTCGTGACATGGAGTAAGAAGTATTCTACGGCAGCAACTACAATTTCATCGGGTCGATTGTCGGAACGACGGTAAGTGAACAACGATGCTCTGCTGTACCAACCAAATTACAGATGATGTATTTTCTAACTTTGGCTTTTCTTCTTACTGTTTCAGGGACGACAACGAGGCAATTTTCGAATCGATCGGACGAATCGAAGGAGGCGTCGGCATCGGCGTCAGCATCGAATTGATCGGACGCCAACAGCAATCGTCAATCAATCCGCAAACAGCAATCGTCGCCAACAGCAACAACAACAACAATCGTCGGCAACAGCAACAGCAGCAACAGGAACAGCAACAGCACAGTCTTGGTTAGTGGCGTGTAGATTATATTATTCTGTTTTTATTACTTACTCTATGTACTACATCAATACTAGCTACTCACCCATTCTGTTCATTTATCATATCATATATTCGAATAGGAGCGTCAACAACGGCAACAACTAGTCGAACCGCAGCTACCAACAACAGCAACCGGGAACGATTGAATTGCAAAGCAAGAGCAACGGCGAGAGCAACAGTCGCAAGCGGCAGCAGCGAGAGCAACGGCAGCAAGCGGCAGCAGCGAGAGCAACGGCAGCAAGCGGCAGCAGCGAGAGCAACGGCAGCAAGCGGCAGCAGCGAAAGCAACAGCAGCGAAAGCAACATCGGCAAGCGGCAGCGAGAGCAACAGCGGCAAGCGGCAGCGAGAGCAACAGCGGCAAGCGGCAGCGAGAGCAACAGTTGCAAGCGGCAGCAGCGAGAGCAACAGTCGCAAGCGAAAGCGAGAGCAACAGCAGCAAGCGGCAGCGAGAGCAACAGCGGCAAGCGGCAGCGAGAGCAACAGCGGCAAGCGGCAGCGAGAGCAACAGCGGCAAGCGGCAGCGAGAGCAACAGCAGCAAGCGGCAGCGAGAGCAACAGCGGCAAGCGGCAGCGAGACCAACAGCGGCAAGCGGCAGCGAGAGCAACAGCGGCAAGCGGCAGCGAGAGCAACAGTTGCAAGCGGCAGCAGCGAGAGCAACAGTCGCAAGCGAAAGCGAGAGCAACAGCAGCAAGCGGCAGCGAGACCAACATCAGCAAGCGGCAGCGAGACCAACAGCGGCAAGCGGAAGCAGCGAAAGCAACAGCAGCAAGCGGCAGCGAGAGCAACAGCAGCAAGCGGCATCCTCCTCCTCCAACGAACACAGCATCGTCTCCTCCTTCCAGCAGCGAATCCGCTCCCCTCATCCAACAGAGCAGCGATTCGTCTCCTCCTCCTCCAACAACAACAACAACAACAGCAACGGCGATTCGTCTCCTCCATCCAGTAGCAAATCCGAATCCGCTCCCCTCATCCAACAGAGCAGCGATTCGTCTCCCCCCCCAATAGCAGGGTTCGTCTCCTCTTCCTCCAACAACAACAACAACAACAACAGGGATTCGTCTCCTCCTCCTCCTACAGCAACAACAACAACGGCGATTCACCTGTTCCTCCAACAACGGTAATTTCGTTGGCTCTGCTTGGCATCAGCATCCGCAAATTGATTCGTTGTCCTCCTCCTCCAACGGCAATTCGTCCCGGCAACGGCAACGACAATTGGTCTTCCACTCCAACGCCCAATTGATTCGTCATCGTCCTCCTCCACCGGCAACGATCAAATAGAAGCAACCAGGAACGAACCAACCACAACGTCGGACGAACCGGGAACCATCGAACCGCAACCGGGAACGATCGAATAGAAGCAACTGGGAACAAACAAACCGCAAGCGGGAACCATCAAAGCAACCGGGAGGCTTTTGGTCCTTCCTCCAGTTCTTTTTCCGACGTCCGGTTTGCCGATCTTCCTTCCCCTCTCCTTCACTGCTACAACGACAATTCGTCCCAGCAACAACAATGGGATTCAAAAGATCACCAGAGAAAATTGCAGCAAGAGCCAAAAAACAAAGAGCAAAGAGACAACAGGAATACAGAAGTCAATGGAAAACGTCTTCAAATTTTCTTAAGGTTGCTGCACCGGTGTCAACAAGCCACAAAACTTATACAAATTTGTCTCTGATAAAACCGAGGAAGAAGAAAAAGAATAGTAGGCGTTCAACTTGCAAAGATGGCGTCGGTACAATAGCGCTGAAAAAAAAATACCGAGCAACTGTGGTGGAAGGTAAATACATGGAAACAGATTGGGGTGGCAAGATAGGAGGAAAGAAGAAGTATCAACCGGAACAGGCTTTGTCAATCGAAAACTACAATACATTGGATAGTACAAAGGATGAGCATATTCTTGCGTTTGATCATTCTAAACCATCATTGCGAATTTTTGCCAAAGTTTCACGCCATTTTGCCGAACGACACCTCGCTTCCAAGAATAATATCGAATTGTTGAGACAGTTTGCTCCTGCCATTGTTGGAGCAAAACCAACCGTTGGAAGAGGGGTTAAGCGCGGCAGTATCAATGATGATTATGCTATCATTGGAATTCGACCAGAAAGATTGGATTCAAATATTGGTGAGTATGTTTTCAAAAGTCATGTCGATCCCAGCATCAAACTAGAGCTAGAAGAGACAACAGTTGAAATTGTGAAGCATATGCATCATAGTTTAATTGACGTCGAACCATTTGTTGCGGAGGAAATGGATGTGTTGTCTCAGATTCTGTCTCGTACAAAGCTAAATGCAATTGGGCAGCAGGCCTTAGCATTTTCGATCGGTCGCAACTACCATTCTAGATGCCATGTGGACGATGACATGTACTACACTCGTTTGACAGTAATTGCTCCGGCGGAAGTGTCTGCTGACGAGGTGATTTATTATTTTGTCTTCCCCACGTATGGAGTGAAAGTTCCATTGAGGTCAGGAGATACTCTATTGTTCAATCCATTAGTATTACATAGCTGTTCGAATCCAAAATACGAAGGCTGTTATATTATGAGCGCCTATGTATCTCGCAAAACTGTGCTTAGAGCTAACCCTCTATAGTAAAATTAAACAATACTTTAAAGTTAGCCGGTACATTCACCCTCGCTACTCAATCGGAACTGCTGTCCGAGCTTTCGCTCTCTGAACTAGATAGAGAATCACTGGATTCGTTATCATTCAATGCCATCTCAAACGGTTCCAACTGGATGTCGTCCTGTAGTGTGCATGCGTTGTACAAAGATTCGTAAGACGGTGGTGTAGCAGCATTTTTGCTTTCAAAAAAATGTAGCCAGGAGATCCGATTCGATATCACTAGCCAATCGCAATTGGTTATGGACCCATCAAGGCCTTGCTCTGGAACAACTGCCAGCTCGGAATGGATAGTGTCGACATGAAATAGGTACAGTGAATTCATCAGGCGACCACGTTGGACAAATTCAGAAGCTGTTTTCTTAGGCACATCTTGAAACCGACGAGCCACAGCATACATTCCGTTTGTATCAATTGGATAGCCACCAATACTACTGTATGGCTGCTTCAAACTCTGTACAGTTAAGAAGCATACCAGATGGCACGGTATGAGCTTGGGATTGTTATTTAAATCAAAGTCCAATTTCATCAAACACCAATCCATCCAGACGGAGTTCAGCAGAGAACTATCCGATCTATATGAAGGATGCGAGCGAAATATAAAATTAGACCCACAAGCAACATCGAAACGATTGTGCTCTGTAACTCCACAAATGTGCGAAGGATTCTCCAATAAAGGTAGCACAGAATCACAAACAAAGTCGAGTATGTCAGAAGGAAAAAATGGTTTGCTTTTGTTCGTAGAACGAAGCCACTTCATTGTTGATTCCCCATTTTCGGTTCTCATTATATGAAAATGAGAACCGCCACCATCAGGTCGTTCAATTGGAGGAGGATCAGGCGGATGCAAGTTGAAGTGATATGTTGCCTGGCTTAGCATCATTTTCTCGGACTTTCGCTTCGCCGTTTGACCGATTAGTGATGCAGCATTACCTTGCGTGTTCTTGGAAGGAGCTTTAATCTCAGTTTTATGGTGAGACTCATTCGGAGCACTATCCCAGCCTGCGGGGCTCCCCCATAAAGAGATATAATCTGGTAGGTGAAAGTACAGGTGATTCTTGATTAGTTTTGTTCCCATCCCTTTCCTGTGACATGTGGAGTTTATACAATTAATAAAGTGAACAATTGTTTTTGGGAGATTCTTTAAGGAACCATATTTCATTAGACCGTGTTTAAGAAATTCTTCCATTGATAGAATTAGCTGAATTACCTCTATCTGTTTCTTTACAAAACGATGGTCACCAATAATGTCAGATCCATGTTTGGAAACCATAGCGATCAGAAGAGAAATAAGCATTCCAGAGAAATCATGCCCTTCTTTCTTCGTAGTTGATAATAGCTGAGTCCCAAATTTGGTGCGAGGAAAATCTCTATCAGACTGTCGTGATAACAAACCACCGTACCGTTGTGCTAAATGGCCAATACTGTTAGCAACAGCCACACCGTGCTTCAAATTGGGGGCATAAACACATGGAACACTTCCGCGGAGCAACAATTCAATTGACTCGATGGCCCGTTTGGCAGTACCAAGCTGGTGCATGTGCAAACATTCACCGGGAGTTGCAAAATGAATGTTGTTCTGATTAGTACCAAAGCATAAATCATGAAATACATTCCTTATGTTGTGATGAGAGTTGTTTTTGAAGTTCTTATTGATATCGTTTAGATCTGTGCCGGGAAAACAATGGAAATCAACAGGTGACCACTTCTTTGTTGCAGGTTGAACAGAAGGAATGTTTATGTTCGGAGAATAACAGTTGCAGTGACGGCACATCCGCATGACACCCTTATTGAAGGAGCCGTATTTTCCACACAATTTATCGTGAAGTTCTGTGTCGCCAATAACATAGGCAATGGCAAATTTCATTTTTACCCTCCACTGTTGATTTGCGTACGGAAGATAATTCCATTCGATACCACCGTCTTCGTTACACGCGGCTTTGAAGGAACGAAACGCTACTTCCAAACCATTGTGAAGATTCTGAATTTTTTCCTTTGAAGTGGCAGGACGAGAGTGTCTGGTTGACTCCCATTCGGGGTCGGGATGGAAGTAAATAGTTGTCCATGCTTCAGGTCGAGAACGAGTCTCCACATTAAAAATACCAAGTGTCATGTTCAATGGTGTTAACGTAAGTCGTCCGTGCGCATCCAAAGATATGCCGTCCATGTAAAATATAATAGGAACAAGAATTTCTTGCGAATTGGGATTGCAAATTTCTTTCCAAGAAGATTTCCACCACGAGCCGTGATGCAATTCTGAGATTACAGAATTAGGATTCAACTCAGGATTATTGTCGGGAGACAGAGGGGTGGAATAGTCGGGAAAGGAGAGGTTTTCTTCTATCATTAGCTGCTGGTCAGAAAGAAGAGAATAAATGGCATCCTTAAAAGAACGGACATACACCTGAGTGGGCTTATTATCAGGTAACCAATTCAGTATATGAGGATGAAATTTCATATCGGAGAGACCAAGATTGGATTGGAGATTGTCAAAAATTGCTTGCCGAGATCTAATTTTGGCATCGCAAAAATCAAAACCCGGTCTCATTTGACTTTTCTTTGCCCACTGGAAAATGGATTTGAATGTGTTCAGTGGCAATTTATGTCTGGCCATTAAATTCATGAGTTCCAATTCAGCAAGAAGATGAGGGGGCGGCGGTAGTTTTGTGTGGCTTTGAAATGCATCCTCTCTTTCGTTCAAATTAATGCTTTCATGAAAAGAAGGTGGTGGAGGGGCGGGCTGAGCAGTAACGACATTAACAGCAGAACCATTAGTGTTATCTTCTTCGTTGTCTCCACAATCAATGTTGTTGGTAGAATTGGTGTCGTTATTTTCATTTACGTCATCGTCATTGTCATCCTCGTCATCGGAATTGTCGATATCATTATTCAGCGGGAATGCATCTTCATCTTGAACAGCAGAAACAGCCATGTAAGATTCAATGGCGTTCCGATCCATTGGCGGTAAAAAGACATCATGTACAATCTGTTGGTTTAGAACAGAATGAAGACCCGTCGCTGACTGACTTGTGACAGTGTGTTGCTGGGAGAGATGGGAAGGGGGAACAGATGGACCGTTTTGTGTCATAGTCATCCCAAAATCAGACGGAGAATGTTGAACAGACGGCAAGGTAGGCTGCACTTTGATAGAGGTGGAGAGGTTATAGATCTTTCGTTTAATTAGACCCTGACTATGGTAGAAATCCCAGCACTCATCAAGACAATAAAGATGTCTTCTTAGGCCAACGGAGACGTATTTCAAAGTACCCTGCTTGTTTGCCGTGGATTTATATCCTAAAAACTTGGAGTTTTTGCCATTCAGCGCGCAACAACGGCAGTAGAATAGAAGAGGGGTTTTCATAACAGGAGGCATGATGTTGCAGAGTTGTTTGAAGGAAAATATCAGTAGATGGGGTCGAAACGAAGGAGATCACAAAGATGAATCGTTGAAAGGAAAAAATTACATGTGTTACTTTGTGTGTGATGTGTTTTCTTGTACGGTAGATTTCCTTACTACCGTACTTCGATTGCAAAAATGGTCCGTAAAGTAATTACTACTTAGTGATGATTGCAACATTCCTCGTACAATATGTTTAGTAGTGAACAGTACGTACAGTCAACTCCTTAAGAGGGTTAATACACAGCGCCGGACGGGTCAATCCCATCAGTTATTCCAAACATTTGTTGGCAGGCGCGTCAGTTCTTCCATAAGGTGCACGGAAATGGGAATCGAAATGGAAATCGTGGACAATAGCCTTGTTGATTATCGAAATGGAAATCGTGGAGAATTGTTTTGTTGATTGCGATCAAGTTGATTCCGACTTTCATGTACCCGTAAAACCAACTAGTACGCTATTTTTGCATGAGTTATTACTAGTAGATACTAGTACGAAATCGTGGACAATTGCGTTGCTGATTATCGAAATGGAAATCGTGGACAATTGTTTTGTTGATTACGATCGAGTTGATTCCGACTTTCATGTACCGGTAAAACCAACTAGTATGCTATTTTGCATGAGTTATTACTAGTAGATACTAGTAATACATTATTTTCGCTAGTACTTCATCATTATAATTGATTATTTCATTATCTTTCCGACGAGGAAAACAAATACCAACGTGTTAGGTGTTACTACGACCTAATCTTCGAATAGATAATCTACTCTACTGATACTACTAATACTAATCATCCAATCGACAGTCGAACCAACCATGGAGGGAATTTACAAACTACAAAAGGTGGTTCAGGAACACCCAGCCAATCTCGAACAAGAACTCCGGAAAATGCTTGTTTATCACAAGAAAGAGACTGCTCGAATCCAAAAAATGATTCGTAAGATTTGTGCAGGAAAAAGGAATGATCCAAACGTTAAAATTGAAAGCGACGATCCTACTAGCAATCATCAAGTCGTTCCGAATGTAACCAGCAGCATCTATCCACAAAGCGGGGGGTTATTTGAGAGCAGCGAACAACATTGGAGTGGCGATTCCGACGGTGTAGCTTCTGAAAATACAGCGGATCTTCCTGGCGTTAAAGACGAACAAAACCCTTGAGTGCAATAGCCCGCCTGGGGTGGATTCGACTTGGAGTTGACATGGAGTTGGAGCTGGGATTTGAGTTGGAGTTGGAGGATTTGGGTCGGAGCCCATTATACCGGTATGGTGGAAACATGTTGAGAAAATGAAAGAAGTCATTCGTGCACAAGTTGTACACAAAATAGTGCTTGTCACGAAACGAATATGATATCCTTAACCCTAAAATAGTTATTTTATTTGAGGAGTGACGAGATATTGTCTCAAAAGTAAAGGTGTGCGACGCGCGAGGTATTTTAGTAGACACGCGACCTAAAAAGGTAGGAAATTTAAAAAATAGGGTCGAGAATTGTAAAAATACCGCGCGATAGCCCGCGGGGGGTCGAGAAACAGTTCTTGGACGGAGGTGGAAGCATGCGTTGGGTGACTATTTCAAGATTCCGTTGAAATCTATTCAGTGTTAAAAAAGTGAATAAAAACTGTCAGTCGGACACATGTCAACTGACAAATTTTATTCAGAAATGAATAAATCTATGTAGAGAACACATACTTTTTATGTGTTTTTTATTAATTTTATTTGTTTTCATCTCGTGGGAATCACTCATTGTCAGTCGACATGTGTCCGACTGACAGTTTTTATTCACTTTTTTAACACTGAATAGATTTCAACGGAATCCTAAAATCAAGCATTTCAGTCTTAATCAATGCTGTGCACCTCTTGCACCTCCTTCGCTGGCACGCTTTTTTGTGTGATCATCGCTAATTTTGCTGAGCTGAAAAATTGCAGTCCGAAAAGAAAAAATTTGCAGTCGGGAAAGAAAAGAAAGTCCGGAAAGAAACAGCAACAACAGTACGGCTTGTCTCTCTAGCAAGAAATCAGCAATTAATTCAACTTCAACACATTCTTTTCTATCTGCCGAGCTGACGCAGGGCAAGAAGAATGTCCTTCTACCCCTTTACTACAATCGCTCTCGTTGCTCTCGCTAGTAGTTTATTAGAAGATTCATCGGAAGATGACGAGGAATTGATTCGATCGGAATGTCAATCACCAGAATGGATTTGATCAATGCGCTCACAAAAAGAAATACCATCCATCATAACAATCAACAACATGGCACCAACTGCTGCACCGACTGCTGCACCGGCTGCTGCACCAACTGGCAGCAGTGGAAGGAAAGCCGGCATTGCCAACTACACAAAGCTCGAGTTGGAGCACTTGTTGTTCAGATGCATGAGAAGTATCCTACCAATTGGCCCAGAAGAGTGGGACACCGTTACAAGTCTACACGCTGAAAAATTTCCTGGTAGGGACACTGATTCAATCAGGAACAAATAAATTTGTTTGTACCGGAAGAAGATGCCAACTGGTGATCCAATTCAGAAATGGGATGTTAAACAAGCCAAGGAAATCAAGTATCTGATTGGTGATAGAGCCTCCATTCTGAATGGAGAAGAAATATTCGATCTTGAAACAGGGGAGTTTGTCCCTGCCGATGATGACAAGGAGCCGTCGGATCCTCCACCACTTCCACTCTGCCAACCAATTCAACCAACTCAACTGACTCAATCAACTCAAGAAACGACTCAAGGAATGGAGGACAACCGTCCCGCCCCAGTTCTACTTGGTCAACCAACTCAGCCTACACAAATCAATGAAGCAGCAACGGAGCTCACTCCTACCAGTACCATTAGTGGTGGTGTCAGCACTAACAAGAAGAGAGCTTACGGTTGCAAAGCAGAGAAGGACACACATTTGATGAGTGTGATTGCTGCAGCATTGAGAGAGGGACAAGAGGATCGAAAGCTTCATCTGCAGGCATTGGAATCCCATCAAGCGGCATCGGAACTCCAGCAACGACGACAGGATGAGGCCGATGAAGAGAAGAAGGTGGCAGATCAAGAGAGGAAGGTGATGTTCCAGGTACTCGTTGGTCTTGCTAGTGGTGTTGGTGCAATGAATACTCCCAACGCAACAACGGGAAGCTCAAAAGAAAACTGGAACACCTTCGATTGTGTGAAGACGACAGCGACGAAAGCGATTTGGAGGAATGAATCGAATCGAAGTGATAGTAGAATCGAATCAATCGATTGATTAGTTAGTTAGTTAGTTAGTTAAAATAAAAGAATCGATTATTAGCTAAGAAGAAACTCAACAACAACACAAACATTGCTCCAGACAGAAACTTAGGCTACAAAGGCAATAGAAAAACTCTATTGCAACACCTTAAAAGAGGGATCCAAAACCACTAGAGGTGCGCTGGAGCAAAATTATTTGGCCGTATTGCCGACTGCTCTAAATACTGCTCTAATCGATCAATCAAATCAATCTACTACTAATCAATTGATCAAATCAATCAACTACAGTAGAGGTGCGGACGTGATCGATTGATGATCAATACGACTAGTAGTACTAACGCTAATTCGTAACTACTAGTATCGATTATCATCTAATTTGTTACTAATCCATAATCAATCAGATCTGCTACTAATCGATCAGATCGAATACATTGTCTGTAGTTTCTGTTGGTACCAATTCATAGGAGAAGAAACCTCCAGTCCGACTCATCTACGTGTTGAGTATGGTGTTGATTCCAATTTTAGCTGTCTGGAAGTTGTACAGACAAACAAGGAGCTTCAGAATAATCTTCCTTCCTGTCACGTCCTTCTTCCAGGAGCATGCTGTCCTTCATCCAGGGAAATCTGCCTTGGATCTGTTGCATTCCCCATTCAGAGAGCTGTCAGACGCTGGTAGCAGCTGGATTCACTGTAAGATCTGCTGCATTGAAAGGATCATGTTGGCAACTCCGCATGAGGTATGGCTTTCTAGACAGTTTGAAAGCTGAATCAACAATAAGCTTTGCTAGGTATTTATCATACATGAGCTCCATCTTTTCATAGAGCCCATAGTCAGCTTGAGTACTATCATGCCAACAACCTGGAGCATTCAAGATGCAGGCATGGATCCGGCCGTCCAGAGCAAAGATGAAAACACTGTTGACGTATGTCCCACAAGTCCAACCATTGTAGTATTGGTTTTGCTTCATCCAGTTACCAGACTGTTGGATATGGAGTTTCAGCCCATCACATGCACCCCACACTCTGTGAGGTGCTAACACAGGATACTTTGCAGCAATAGCATCGACGTATTGTTGAATCTCTTCTTCATTTGGCAAGCAAACGTTTGCAGCAGGATGGTGTTGTAATGCAAAAAGAAAGAGCTTTCGTCCAAATTTCAGCCATCTGTACATAGGAGAAGCTGTTAATCCAAACGCTAGAGCAACTGCTCTTGCTGCTGATCCTCTGGTTTGGAACCAGAATAAGACAAGACCAAGGCACCCAGTCGCATCAAATTGAGTTGTTGTGGCACGGATCTTCTTCTGTCAAATAACTCCGGTATTCTTATGAACAGTGTACGAATCGTAGAGTGGCTTGAACATATCTAGGAGCTCTCTGAATACTAGATGATCAACTCCACAGCAGTTGAGAGGGGCTTGTTCATTGCCCGATTGATAGAGATAAATAAAAGGAGATTAAGTGTATCTCTTAATTGCAATTCTAGGAGTTCTACAATCCCTTCTTCTCTTATCTTCCTCACCAAGCAGTGGATTGTTGTAACCGGGGGTTAAGTAGTTATCCTCATAGTATTCTCCAATTAGTGCTAGTAACTCCAGGGCCATGGTGATTGTCGATTGTGCTTCGCGAAAGAGAAAGAGTGTTTCCCGAAAGAGTGTTTCTTGACTTTCAGCGATTCAACTGATACTCAACCAATGACATAAATAGTTGCCAATTTGTTGACTATGTCACTTGAGTTGCGTGTTGTTTGCTTGTATCTTTTACAAGATGATGATGACGATGATGATGACATAGAAGAAAGGCGTCGAAGAGATAGGAGAACACCAAGGATAGCCCTTTGTCGTCATTTTGAGTCCCCCTTTCTTTATCTATTCAACTCAGGCAATGAACAGTCTCTTCTCAACTGCTGGGATGTCGCCCACAAGGTCTTTGTTGGATAGCTTCTAGGTCTATTTGAACCATATTTGATAGTTACACAATTGATAGAGACACCGATGCTATTCGCAAGCGGAAGGTTAATGCAAATGGAGTATGGAGTATGGAGTGGAAGAAAGCGTGATGCTGTCTTGGTCATCTACTAGTACTTCATTGGTTTCAAACACGAGGATCCGTTGCATGATCTGTGTCAATGGTGTTTGGACTCACCTCTACTGTTGTGTAGAAATGGTTGAAGTTCTCCAGAAAGGTTCTTTTGTTTGTATTGCAGAAGCATCCAAAGGCAATGGTTAGACCTCCAACTAAAGAAGAAGTGGAGGAATACATTGCCGCAATTGGTGCAAAATACCCCAGACTACATGAATGCCGCATCTGGGGTGCGGCTGATGGACTCAAAATCAAAATTCAGCAGTCATCAAATTGGTTGGTTCAGAGTTGGTTTTACAATAGCTGGGTCTGTGACACATATGTCAACAGTGTCTTTGTCTTTGCAGCCGATGGGAGAATTTGTATTTGCAGTTACAACTGCCCCGGTACCTGGCACATGTTTGAAGTCGATCGAACAAGGGTTTCGATCGTACTAGTCATCTTGCTTCTACAGGAATCTTCTCGTACGAATGAATGAATGAGACACGAATGAATGAATGAGACGTGAATGAATGAATGAGACACGAATGAATGAATGAATGAGACACGAGTGAATGAGACGCGTGATCGATCGTACGAGTCATCCTGTTTCTACAGGAATGGACCAACATAAATGGAGATGGGAATGGAAGTGGGAATGAGAATTTACCACTTACCGATTCCGGTTCTCCTTCTTACTAAAAATAGACCCTTATGTACCAATCCTACGGGGCACAAGGTAGATCCCTACAGCCCATTGGTACAGGGGCACGTGCATCACATCGGAGTATTAGCAGGTCGATGTGATTATTAGTGATTTAGTGTGTGCATTGGAGTATTAGCGGGCCGATGCACCAACATGGTGATTTTAGTGAAAGAGCAATTTTCTGCTCACAATCTTAGTAACAGAATAATTCAATGTAATAAACAAACAACCAATTCAATAGCCAAAACGCCAATCTTCTCCTGCAAGTTTCAGACCCCTTCAAACATACTTCGAAGTATTACGGAGCGATCTGGAATACCAGTGAGGAGTTGGCAACAAGCTACATTGACGACGACGACGACGACGACGATAACAAGAAATTGAAGACAGTAGAAGAAGAGAGAAGAACTTCATGAAACGAACCCCAAGACAGACAAGAAATACAGCAGGATCGGTATCGCCACACCAGAAGCGATCGGGCCGATTAACACAACAAAAAGATCCCCAAGAAGAGAAAACAGCAAAGACGGAATACTCCAAGAGCGGACACAAGAAATACAGCAGGATCGGTATCGCCACACCAGAAGCGATCAGGCCGATTAACACAACGAAAAGATCCCCAAGAAGAGAAAACAGCAAAGACGGAATACTCCAAGAGCGGACACAAGAAATACAGCAGGATCGGTATCGCCACACCAGAAGCGATCGGGCCGATTAACACAACGAAAAGATCCCCAAGAAGAGAAAACAGCAAAGACGGAATACTCCAAGAGTGGACACAAGAAATACACCAGGATCGGTATCGCCACACCAGAAGCGATAGGGCCGATTAACATCAAAAAGATCCCCAAGAAGAGAAAACAGCAAAGACGGAATACTCCAAGAGCGGACAAGAAACAACAGCAGGATCGGTATCGACACACCAGAATCGATAGGGGCCGATTATTATCAAGAAACAAACAAAAGCAGGATTGGTATCGACAGAACAAATCGATTGGGCCAATTACGAAAATAAACCAAAAAAAAAGGAAGAAACACGGAGAGACTATTTGAACGACCGGGCAATTGGTCATAAGGAAGGTTATTCGCAATTTCAGCTTGCAAGTGGGGGAGCCGACACTGCAATTCACTTGCAAACCGAAATACGCATCGAATACGAAAATACGCATCAATCTTACGGTTTACGTCGCAGCGGCATACGACAATTTACGTACGTTGAACAGAAATACGCTTCGTCTTGGAAATACGCATCATATACGCAGCGGCATACGACAATTTACTTTGTATAGGAATACAACAATTTACTTTCAGTACAACGGATGGAGGAGGATCAACCAACCCGGCACCAAGAGATAGAGATTGCCTTTTCTACAGAAACGCCAGAAGAAGAAGAGAGCAGCGTACTGTCAAGTTCAGAGAGCAGTAGCGGCACAAGCATTGGAAGCGCAAGTACCAGCAGCGCAAGCACAAAGGGCTCAAGGAAGACGAAATACAAATACAAGATGGTGGAGTATGTGGATAGCCAAGTGCCCAAGTTGGCCAAGGGGGATGAGAGCAAGTTTGAGCGTTGGTACACTCAGTTTGAAGCATTCGCGGATAACCGGAAGTACCGGGATATGTTGTCTACCAAGCCACATAAGGACCTACCTCCAGAAGGAGAGCTTACACCTCGAGAGGACATGAGTACCACACAGAAAAAGGCCTACCGATACCACAACAAAGCACTGAATGATCTGTACAAGGCCTTCGCCGACAACAGGACAGGCCTAGCCATCATGGAGAAGTCCAAGATTGATAGGGGGGCTACAGCTGAAAAGAATGCAGAGCTCCGGTCACAGTGGCCCTGAGGTAGAGTACATCGCGTGATTGAAGAGCTCATGAAGGAATACAGGCAAATGAACCAATCCAACGACCAAGAGCAATTGGATATTGATCTGCGAAGTTTGAAGCTGACAATTGGGGCCCCTCCAAAGGATTTGATTGAGGACATCTACGAGTTGCAAAGGAAATACCACTACAAATCAGTCAAGCCCACTTTGACACAACTCATTGTGGCATTCAAAGCTGCCCTACCGGCCCACCTACTGATGCAACTTACACCCTTCATTGATTCGCTGCAAGCCAATGGAACCTCTGAATTGGATTTTTGGGAGGCTCTCAATGTCCAAGCCAAAAGCTTGTACGACTCCGCTCGGAGTATCCAGAGCCGGGGTGGTAACGCCAAGGAAATGAGTTTGTTTGGTGCTGAAACGACCGATTTTGCTGATCCAAGGGACAAGTGGTCCACCAACGCAGTTTGTTATTGGTGCAAAGAACAAGGTCACAAAGCATTCAACTGTCCTAAACGCACAGCAGGCAACCCGAAAGTGGACAACAACAACAACGGCAACAATGGCAACACCGGCAACAACAACGGCAACAATGGCAACACCGGCAATAACAACAACAACAACAATGGAAACAACAACAACAACAACAGCAATGGAGGACAGCACGGACGTCACAAGTGCAGTATATGTGGTGGAAGACATAGAGACGTAATGTGCTGGGAAGATGACAGGAATGCGCATCAACGACCACCCAATTGGAAACCAAAGAAGAAAAGTGATATGCAAGGAGCTGTGATCGATTTCGATTTTCGTCTATGAGTGACAGATGATTCCTTTGAAGCAGGGGAGTGTGTTTGAAGTCGATCGAACAAGGGTTTCGATCGTACTAGTCATCTTGCTTCTACAGGAATCTTCTCGTACGAATGAATGAATGAGACACGAATGAATGAATGAGACGTGAATGAATGAATGAGACCCGAATGAATGAATGAATGAGACACGAGTGAATGAGACGCGTGATCGATCGTACGAGTCATCCTGTTTCTACAGGAATGGACCAACATAAATGGAGATGGGAATGGAAGTGGGAATGAGAATTTACCACTTACCGATTCCGGTTCTCCTTCTTACTAAAAATAGACCCTTATGTACCAATCCTACGGGGCACAAGGTAGATCCCTACAGCCCATTGGTACAGGGGCACGTGCATCACATCGGAGTATTAGCAGGTCGATGTGATTATTAGTGATTTAGTGTGTGCATTGGAGTATTAGCGGGCCGATGCACCAACATGGTGATTTTAGTGAAAGAGCAATTTTCTGCTCACAATCTTAGTAACAGAATAATTCAATGTAATAAACAAACAACCAATTCAATAGCCAAAACGCCAATCTTCTCCTGCAAGTTTCAGACCCCTTCAAACAGCACAACAGTACAATTGCGGATCATGGTGTTTATGATAAGATAGAAGAATTGTTTGTCAAGTACGGGGCAATGATTTGTGTTGACTCTGCATTCAGGGTTTACACAGGGAAACGCCACTGCCTTGTCCAAAGTTCACAGACTGATCTGAATACCCCAGAGGCTCTTCTGTTAAATACAGAAGCAACAGGCCTTCACCAGTTGTCAGAGTGAGGAATGCGGATAATACAGGGGCAGTTTCCCCAGTTGAAAGACAAGCTCCTATTGGAGACATTTGGCGATTGGAAGATCATTCTGAACTTGACAATTCTTCTGTACAATTACCAAACAAGTACCATTGGCCACAACCAGATCCTAAATGCTTTTATGTATCGAACCGGTGGATACTTCTCTTATGCCAATGAGCCAACTGAAGATGCCACCAACATGTTTGAGTAGCTGAGCGTTGAGCCGTTGGGTGCTGTTGGGTGCTCGATTGGACTTGGATGTTTCGTGATTCCAAAGTTGGACTTAAGGATTGGGTTTGGAAGAAAGTTGGACTTAAGGTTTGGCTTTCAAAGTTTTGCTTTGGGTGACTGAGTAGATTGTCAGATCCAATCAACGAGTAGATTGTTGATTGGACTAGATCCGATCAACAAATAGATTGTTGATTGGACTTGTTGGATCAATTCAATCAATGAATTCAATCAATGATCGATCGATCCACCATGGTCAACTTGGATTGGTCGGTTGATTGCCTTGGTCGATTGCAAAGTGTAGATAAAGATTAATCTCTAATGATGGTTTAGATTTCAACATAGTAGTACTAGTTTTCGCTGTAGATTTGGACATAGCTTTCGCTGTTGCTAACATTTTGAATTATGAGCTTGGAGTATGAGCTTGGAGTGAGGTTAGAGCTTTTGATCTGGAGTAGTTTTGCTTTGGGTGTTCGGGTTTGTAAAAATCGCACAATTCCTTAAGAGGGGTTCAACTCCTTAAGAGGGATTCAACACAGCGCCGGACAAAGTTAACCCCATCAGTTTTTTAATACATAGAAGGGGAATCGTTGACGGGTGCATGTGCTTGCATACATCATGGACGTGGGAATCGTTGATTCCCATCAATTTCATTCTGATTGATTTCAGACTTTCATGTACTGCCAACTTCACCAACTTCATGATTTTGCATGAGTTACTAGTAATTCATTATTTCATTCCTTCCCAACTTGCAAAGCTCACAATTTGTTTTCTTACAAAACCAAGAGCAACGTGTAAGCTTCAAATCTACTAATCTTCAAATTATCTAAATAATATCTTCCTAAGTTCGCTCAAATCCACAATCAACCATTAGGGGTGAAGCTGAGATTCAAAGCCGACAATCCATCCTGGGTGGAGGTGGACATAGATCCAAGTGCATATCCAGTTCAAATTGTCAGAGCTGTCTCTATCATAGACCTCATCTCTTGTCAAGTGACGTGGGTGGAACCTTCCCTTCACATCAAAGTCCACCCAAATGCGCAACTGCCTGTTGCCATTAAACAGGAACTAACGCCTTAAGTGGAATTGCCGGTTCCGGGGGAATTTGAGTTGGAGTTGGGACAAAGCCGATTTACAAATATGGTGGCGACATCTATTATGGCGGTCTTCAACGATTCCAGGGCAGCCTCTCTTTGTTGCCTCTCAGCTTCAAAGACGGTATCTCTATGTTCCCTTTTGAGCTGGTGATTCTCTATTCTTTGTTCCCTCTCAAGCTTGGAATTCTCTCTCAAGAAATTGAGAATTTCCTGGCGGCCATTGGTGTTCCTGTATTGTCTCTTGGACCAAGGAGTGCTGGGAGAGGAGGAGGAAGCAAACCATGGAAAGGACCGTAAAGAAGAAAAAGCCGGCCTTGAGTGCGCAACAATTGCTGGTACATTTATGGTGATTGGTGCATTGAGTTCTGGTTGGGTTGGTTGGGAAGGTTGACGTAGAGGTGGCTGCATTGGCTGCGTTGGTTGCGTTGGCTGGGTTGGTTGGATTGGCTGAGTTCTTTGCAAAGGTTGACAGAATGGAATTGGAGGAATGTTATCATCGTCAGAGTCGTCATCCTTGCTACTTATGTTATTCTCACTACGTATGTTATTGTCGTGTTCTTCTTCCATGTTGGTATTGTTATTCTTGTATCCTTCTTCCAAATGGAACTCCTCTTCTCGACCACCAACTTCGCACTTGTTCTTAATCAACCACTTGGTGACCCTCTTCGCCAACTGTACCTCCTCTGGGCAATTTGGATCACCAGTAGGAATTTGTTTACGGTAAAGAGTGGTGTATTTCCTACGGAGGTTTGGAACACTTCTGTTGGTATCAGGGAAGTTGTCTCTATGGATTGGGGTGACTTGTTCCCAATCCTCAGGGCCACTGGGAAGGATTGCTTTGAGGGTGTGTAGCAATTCCATGAGTTCAGTTTTGCTGTAGTTGCTCACCTCGGACTTGCGTCCTACCCATGATGGATTATTCGCCGTTGCTGCTGTTTTTGGTGTTACAATATAAAAATTATGTACGGAGCTGAATATCTATGTCCTCTCCCATTGTTGTCACATAACAGAAACAGCAGATAAAGCATTATATTGATACGATTTGGTTTTTGTGCGTTGGAAAATATTTTGTACTACTTGAACTTGTACTGCAATCAGCCAAAATTGGCGATTGGATCCGTTGGATGTGTGATTAGTGAGTTGGGTGCTGAGTATAAGGGAATGAGAAAAATTTCAGTCTGGTATTCCACAAAAAAATCTGGGTAGGACTCAGATTTCTGGTTGATGTGAGCTCACGTCAACCAGAATCTTGGTCAAAAAAGACATAAACCGAGGTGCAGATCCGATCTGGGTAGGACCCAGAAGTAGGTATTCGAGAATGACCCATTGTACTCCATATTGATTTGAATTGGTTTGATTTCATTTCATTTCATTGATTTGATTTGATTTGATTCATTCGATCATTTTTTCTGGAAACGACCAACGTGGACACAGTTTCGCGCGAATTCCTCCCCGGCGGCTTTGCTGGTCAAACCCGAAAGCAGGCACTACAGAATAAAATGGGTGTGTGTGTGCAAGTGACATGCGATCAATCAGAATGAATCGGATCTCAGCTCAAAAAGAAAGACAAAGAAAGTGGTATTCAAACCCTCATGATTGAATTCCCACGATTCAAGAAAATCTGAAAGTTGATGTCAGCAACAATGCCTCGCCAGCCGGCTTCTACCTTGAAGGCTGGATGAAGAACACATCTTAATTCCTCTATGTGCAACGTACATTGGATTTCAAGTTCAACACCTTTTTACTGTTTAGCAAATAAAGACAAGCTTTTCTCAATGCCTCTTGGGAGTAGTTGACAGAGCTTGCTCACAATCCTAGTTTTAGTTCAAATTTCAATCACATACGTACCCACTAGTCATATTACTACACTACCTTCATTTAGAGGCATACAACACTGCTTAAACAGTCGAATAACTGATTTGACCTACTACTACTACTACTTGAGTAAACATTAACAAGCAACCAACTGCTCCTACCAATTGTCCAGTAAGAATGACAGCCTACTCTATTATCACTTTTAAGTTCGACTTTGAACAAGAGTCGCTTCAGATGATAGAGTTCAAGCAAACTACCACTTCCAATGGAGTTTCTGAGACTACCAAGGTCAAGGCCTCACTGATTACTGCAGGAGCATCACTTTTCCAAGTCCTTTACACCATCAACGAGTTCACCCGTGCCAAGAAAACTCTTGCCTTAACCACAGGTCCGAAGCTATATGATAAATTCTCTGATCTTCTCAGAAATATTGCTGATGTAACCTGGTGGTGGAATGAATATGTAGCAACCAACGTTGCAAACCAAACTGTTGACAACTTTTCAACCACCATCGAGGCCTATGTCAACTACAAGTCCAATAACAACTTTGATGCATACTGAGACCACAGAAAGTTTCTCACCAACATCAAAAAGCCTACCAACATGACTGTGCACCAGTTTGTCTCCATGGTCACATTTCACAACCATGTGATCCTCCGGCTACTTCCAGGTCACCTGCCGGAGAATGAAGCCATCAACGATAATGAATTCAATAACTTGATTTTTGAATACATGCCCAATGAATGAAAAGAAACCTATCAGGAACACCATTCTCCCCAAAGGGATACCCTCACTGAAATGATGACGAGATTGGAAAGATATCAGAGTACGCAAAACAGAAAAAAGAAAAACAACCAAGGTAATTCCTCCCAAAACAGGAATAACAACAACAACAATAGCAACAAAAAGCAAAACAATGGCAACCACTGCAACAGAAACAACCAAAATTGAAATAACAACAATCAATCGAACAGCAATAACAACCAAAACTGACAACGATGTTCTAACAATAACAATAACAATAATAACAACAACAACAACAGCAGTCAGGGCAACAACAACAAATCCTCCACAAGAATCGCCAATGACTCACCGTGTCCAACTCATCCAGGTGCAAACCACACTTGGGGTCAATGCTATGCCAATGCCTACACCAAAAACTCAAACCGGTTCAACAACAACCACAACACCAATGTGCACGTGAATGATCGCAACTACAATAACAATAGCAATAACAGCAATTGCTCCAGCAATTCCTCTTCCTATGGCAGCAACCCACACGAACCAGAACAACACATGTGTGTCCTTCATCAACGAACCAGAAGAAACCCTTACATCAACACCTTGGCCAGACCTCTTCCATGTAGATATGGATGCTGATGCCAAATATTATAATTTGGATCTTCAGAGATTTCCTATCAATGAAGCAAAAACCTTCGATTCCGACAACAACAGGGAAGATGTTGCTCCTAGCAACAAGGACGTTGACCTTGCTCCAACCACAGTCAGTATCTGCAACTCCATCAATGACATATCCAGAAAATACGATCTGAAGACCCTCTTTGATTCCAGATCCACCGACAACCTCATCATTGAATCAGCAATCCCTTCCAAAGCCAAGAAGCACTTGCTTGCCCAACCAATTCAAATGCAACCAACCAATGGTAAGGCCACTTGCAACCACTATGTGGCCTTTGAGAACACCATGTTTCTGGAACTATCCTTCTCCATGAGAGTATTGAAGATCAAGTGTTTCATTATCACCAAAAACATCAATTACCACCTCCTCATTGGTACTAGAACCATGAGAGACCTTGGAATGAAGATGGTCTTCAAAGCTTGCACCATGGAATGGTAGGAAAAAACCATGCACTTCCACCCTCGGAACTACTTAAATAACAAGTCCCTACTACTCCACAAGGTCATGTGAGCAGAGCCTCGCTCTGTTGCTGAAAACTAGTCCACCCAAGTGGCTCAACAAGCGTATGGTGGTGGCACCTACAAGTATGAGAAGACAGACCTCCACAAGTTAGTCGCTGAAAAAGAACATCTCTCCGACAATGAGAAATCTTGCTTCTTGAAACTCCTCCTTGAAAACGCAGAACTTTTTGAAGGTCTGAATGAGAAGCAATTGGGAATCTCCAGCAAGGTGCAACACCATTCCACATCAAATAACCATATCTGGTTCCACTCCACCAACAGGAAGCCATGAAGAAGGAAATTGGCCAACAAGTGAAGCTTGGCATCCTCAAGCGCTATTATGCCACTGAATGGGGAATGCCAACCTTTGTAGTTCCAAAACCAGATGGCTCCTGTTGACTCATCAGTGACTTTTAGGGAGCTCAACAAGGTAACCAGAAAACTCCACTATCCACTATCAAAGATCCAAGATATCTTCCACAGAAGAAGAGGCTTCAAATATGTGACCCTTATTGATGGCAGCAGTGTACTTCAACACCTTCAAACTTGATGAAGTCTCCACTTGGCTCTGTGTCCTTGTTACTGTGTTTGGCAAATTCTGGCTTCTTTGATTGTCAATGGGCTTCCTCAACTCTCCAAGCTGGGCCCAAGGCTGCATGGAACAGATGCTGCTCCACGTGAAGGACATTGAAGTATATACCAATGGCATTGGAATCTTCTCCAACATCCTTGAATCTCACTGCAAATCTGTCTCTTCTGTTCTTTCCTTGCTCAAGGTCCACAACATTTCAGTCAAGCCCTCCAAGTGCCATTGGTTCCAATTGCAGGCACCATGGCTTGGCCACATCATTTCCAGAGATGGAATTAGACCCAATCCAAACAAGATAGATCCGATCTTGAAATTGGCCTTTCCCTCAACAACAACCCAACTTTGATCCTTTGTTGGCATGGATCAACTTCTACCAAAGCTTCTATCCAAGATGCGCTGAAGTCCTTGCCCCTCTCACCGACCTCTCTGGTAGAGCCAAAGGAAAGCTCACTCCAACTCCAGAGCTCCAGCGCTGCCTCCGACAAGGCAAAAAGCCCTTCTTGCAAAAGACATCTTGCTTGCCTTCCCTGATGCAAACAAGCTATTCCATGTCTACACCAATGCTTCCGACTACCAACTCAGATGCTGTTGTCACCCAAAAAGGCCGCATCCTCTGCTTCTCTTGAAAACTCAACTCGGCTCAATGAAAATATCCAATGGCCAACAAAGAGATGCTTTGTATTGTTGAAGTTTTCAAGGAATTCAGAAAGCATTCTGTGGGGCGCAGAAATTATAGTATGGACTGACCACATCAACTTGACCAGCCCAAACCTCACAAGCCACCAGATTATGACTTGATGAATATTTCTTGAAGAAGTTTTCTCCCGTCTTTAAATATGTCAAAGGCAAAAATAATGTGCCTTGCTGATCCCCTCTCAAGGCTCCCTATTCAGCAATCCCCGGAGGAAAAGAAGAATCCCCAACTCCCCCAACGGATTTGGAAATTAGAACCAATCCAACTGACATTTTCTCTCTTTCTGACTTGTTCCTCAACTACCTGGAAGACATTCCAATGTATCCGTTAGCCTTCACTCAACTGACCGCTGACCAAGCTGCCAATGTAGATATCTCAACCAATCCAAGGTACATCACAGAGAACTTCAACAGGTACTGACTTGAGAATCATTGAATCCAATGGCCAACAGAAAATTGTAGTCCCTCCAAACCAAGTACAAGCCACGATTAAATATTACCACCATGTGCTTGGCCATGCCGGAGCTGAAAGGTTGTATTGAACCATTAAGCCAATTCCTATATGCCCCAAACTCAAAGGACCAAATCAATTCCTTCTGTCATTCCTGGGATGCTTGCCAAAGATACAAGAACACCCACCAAAGCTACAGCCAACTTCTGACCAAAGAACACCAGTATGTTCCTTGGGATACCTTTGCAATTGACGAAATTGGTCCTTGGAAGATCAAGATCCCCGGCCATGGAACAATCGCCTTCAATGGATTCACCATCATGGATATGTAAACCGATCTCCTTGAAATAATCAGAGCGCCACAAGTGAACCCAACTGGCCTCATGGCAGTCCATGCCCTTGACAATGGCTGGCTCTCCAGATATCCAAAGCCAGTCAACTGCATCGTCGACCAAGGAACCAACTTCATGAGCAATGACTTCCAACTTCACCTAGCCAACCTTGGAATCAAAGCGAAGGTTTGCTTGGTACAAAACCCACAGTCAAATGCTGTGCTTGAAAGAGTCCACGATACTATCAAGTCTGCAATGTGAACAGAGCTCAATACCAATCCACCACAGACTCTTCATGACGCCACCGACATCATTGATAGTGTCTTTGCATCGGCCCAATTTGCTGTTAGATCCACTATCCACAAGACTTTTGGAATAACCCCAGGCGCCCTTGTCTTCCATTGAGATATGTTTCTACCAATCCTCATAATCAGCGACTTGGCCATGGTCTGAAACAAATGACAAGCTCAAATCAACAAGAATGCCATGAAAGAAAATAGCCATCAAAAGCTTCATGATTATAGTGTTGGTGACCAAATTATGATGAAGAATGAAAAGCAAATTCCTGGAGCTTTTGAAGCAAGAAGCAAAGGCCCCTACACTATCCAGAAAATCCATACAAATGGTACAGTTTCCTTTTTCTTAGGAAATCACATTGTCCAACGGATGAACATTTGGAACCTAAAACCACCATATCATGCCAATTAAAAATTTACTATCTATGGATTAGTACTGGTTGCAGGCCACCACCAAAATTTCTGTGCAACCAAGTGAAGCTTTTATGGGAAGAAAAAGAGTGTGGTATTCAAACCCTCACGATTGAATTCCCACATGATTCAAGAAAATCTGAAAGCTGAGGATGTCAGCAACAATGCCACGCCATCCGGCCTTCTACCTTGAAGGCTGGGACGAAGAACATATCTTAATTCCTCTATGTGCAACGTACGTTGGATTTCAAGTTCAACACCTTTTTACTGTTTAGCAAATAAAGACAAGCTTTTCTCAACGCTTCTTGGAGAGCTTGCTCACAATTCTTAGTTTCAGTTCAAATTTCAATCACATACGTACTGTATTACGTACACCTTCATTTAGAGGCATACGACAAATAAAACATGTGTATGAGTGTACGAATGAACCTTTCGTATCACAGAAACAACGCGCCAGACGAAAATTCGTTAAGTAAGGAAAAAAAATCATCGAGACACAAGAAAGAAAAAAGAAAAAATAGTACACGTGCGTAAGATAACGTCGGACGAACCAGTATGCTACAGGTAAAAAAAATATCGGTTTTGAAAATTCAAAAGGTATCGCTTTCAAGACTTGATTGTCAGTCGTTGATTACAAGTACCGGTACGTACTTTTTACGTACCGTAATTCCTCAATCCAAACCGAGTTGGGACAGGACCCAATACATGCTGCTGAGTCTTGTGCTTTCTCTCGAAGAGAACATCGTTGCTTATTTCAAACGCACACAATTCCGCTCGGATCTTTTTTCAAAAAGGTATACTAGACTACGTGAATCATACACACACAAATTCTATTCTTTACAGTATTCCACCATGTTCGTTTCGAAAAGCCTCGTCATCCTGCTGGCAGTAATGGCCGTCGCCACGCTCCCCGAAGCGGTCGAAGGGAGACAAAAGAAGATTCTGAGACACCAGCGACGCAACGTCCTCAAACAGAGGTACCTGGCACGCGCCCGACAGGAGACCAAGACCCGGAACTCAATCGCATAGAGTGAGAGAGAGAGAGAGAGAGAGATTGGTTTTGGTATAAGGAAGGACGAAACCATGCCGCAGAACATGGTCACGTGTGCGTGCGTGCGTGCGTGCGTACGTGACGATGCTCTGCGATGTGGTTCACACGGACCGGACCGGCCGAGTTGTCGATTCCAAGGCGCAAAACAAGGAAAAAGAAGGAGACTTTATTCTCGGATAAGGTCTGGCCTGTTGCCTGATCTATCCGACGCGAAGAATTTTTCGGTGGTGGAATGGTGGTGGTGGAATGGTGGTGGTTGGGGTGGAGCAGAACGAACGCACAACCGGGCAGAAGTGACGGTTGGTTGGTTCTGGAGGTAATCAGGGGAAATGGAGGACATGGATCGTTCGCATACCGTAATACGATTGCTATTGACGATCCGAGGAAATATCCAGCAGTATAAACAAGTACGATCTCTTGCATGTCAGAACAAAAATTAGTACTATTCTAATGGCTATAACATAACAAGTAATCTTACTATCACATAAATTCGGTGCACTGTCATGGTCGTCCGAAACCGGGCTCGTCCAAACAGCGCCCTTGCTGTACTCTTATTTTTCCACTCACTCTCGTCCCAGATGTGACATGCTTCGAAGCTGCACAACACGCAAGGATGTTCCGCAAGATCCGCGTTCGCGTTCGCGCCACAAACGAAGCGCAAGCGACAGGGTCAGAGACTGACACGTTGCTTCGAATTTCTAGAAGGGAGGAAGATATCGAATCTAACCGAATCATATCTCTGTGTATGTAATAGGTACAAACCGTACGCTAGCACTTGTGTGACTGTAACAACCTTTGTTGTGACAGTTGTCACGCCGTGTCTAATTACCAAACATTCGTGTGACTTTTTTTGGAGAACATAACATTCCTCGGGATCTTTTCACACCACGGTAGCTATAAGATTACCGGTTTCACAAAGATTCCGTGAATACCGTATTCGGAGGAAGCTGTATGTCAATCAAGATAGTGTTGCATCCAGAAATGGGTCATTCCCGAAAACACAGAATATCTGTGTCACATGGCATCGATGTGTGTATTCGGGAATGAAAATTGTTGACACAGATATCTGTGCGCTAAAAACTCTTCCCATATTTATGTTCATTTTTGGAATAAGGAATTTGACCAAGTAACAGAGATACGAATATTTCGATGTGTCTTAGAATCAAACGCAACTCCACTACATGAAAATCCTTAAGTAGTAAAAACTATTCCACTTAACACCGCAAATAAACAGGTTAGGAGATATGTACCGAGACATTATTAAAGACCGGATCAATAAGTAAACACTTGGATCCCTTATATGCATTCAAATAAATGCATTTAACACCCTCTGAGTAAATTACTTATTGCAATCATGAAAATCCATACCGGCTCGTATTGGGCCTCATTCATTCCATACAACACGATCAAGCAAAAGGCTCATTGATACTATTACTTAACCTCGTAAAAGGACCACAGCAAGGATTGGTACGACACACATGATGAAAGATTTTATGTGACTCGTCGTCCGTTGGATTACTAACACGTTCAAGCAAAAGGCCCATTGATACTATTACTTAATCTCGTACGACACACATGATGAACACATAATTACTAACAAGGGAATGAAAAAGGTGCAGTCATGGATTCCAAATGGAGACACAGAATTGTGTGTAAATCGATGTTTACGAGGGGCCTCGTAAACACTTAAAAACGGTAATGTGAGTAAAAAACCGGAAAACTGAGTAACAAAACACACACAATCGTGCACGACCTAAATTACACAGATATTCTGTGTTTTCGGGAATGACCCAATCTTACCTTCGTACCGTACAAAACAAAAAATACTGTATTGAAGTACCGGTACTGTATTATTTATGTAAGATTTATGGCCTAATATCCACATTCCAAAAATGGGAGATGGCGAGGCAATGTGGGACTGACTTTTCAGTCGAATGAGACAAAAACCGATTCTCGGGAGCTGCCGGTGTCGTCGTCATTGGTGAGAGCGCTAAAAATAGAGGAAGCACCCTAAGTAATAGCAATGCTGCTCCGGTATTGATACCGTACCTGCCGAGCGTCAGCCGAGCGTGTCGTTGCATGTACCGTACGGTACTTACAACGCCTAAATTTTACCTTGTCACGGCACGACACGGCAGGCTATATCAGGTTTGTGGAAGAACCACGAATATCTTATTTTCCGTACAACGGCAAGAATGGCGCAAGAAACTCTCGTGCAACTAAGGCAGTGCATGCCAGTAATTACGGTATCTAAGTGACCGTACGTTCCGTACCATATAAGACGGTACCGTACGAACCGGTACAAGTATGATACGAAGGCCTCTTTCGAGCTCGAGGACGACGTGTCAGAAACAGAACGGATGCGCGACAGTTCTGAGCGAGCACAGTACATACTGTATGTAGAGTAAGTATGTACGGTAATGCATTCTTCTTCCAGGAACATTGTTTGTTCTCGTGAACAAAGAGCAGAAAGAAGCGCATCGAAGACGACACCGATCGGTTTTGACAGAACACGAAACCAAATTTGTACCGGTAGGAAGACGAAGCAACAACAACAAACACCAGGCATGGCGTCCGCCAGCCAGCCTCCCGCAGCAACGATTGGCTGAACATTCCGAGGATCCAGAGGAGGAGCCTCAAAAGCAGGATCGTCATCACCAACATCACCAACAGCAGAAGCAGGTGGGCGCACCACCCCAGCTCCCCGCGGCAACGACCACGAACCGGCCGGATGCCTCCTCCCCCGCAAGCACAAACACAAACACAAGCACCCCGATCCGCACCCCGAGGCGCACCCGCCGGCGCTCCGCGAACAACAACAAGCACGACAACGACAGCGACAACGACAACGACAACACGGCCGATCCGCTGGAGGTCGCCCTGTCCCCGTCCGTCCGGCGGTACCTGGCCTCGATCCGCATCACGACGGCCGCCCAGCTGTTGCTGGCACGGACGACGGACGTGGCCGGGCCCCTCCCGGACTGGAGGAGGGAAGCAGGGCATGGCCGAGCTCCGGGGACGGACCGGGGCCCTCTCGTCGGTGTCGGTCTGGAAGAAACGGGTTCGGAAGAGGGCGGCGGCGGTCGGGGCCCGCGGGCTGGCGGCGGTTAACGTTGGGACGAACGCCAAGCTGCCGGTACAACTACAACCGGAGGGGGGAGACAAGCCGCAAGTACAAGAAGAAACGCAACCACAAAAACCAAAACAAGCAAAAGCACAAGCAGCAACACAACACCAACGGGGGAACGGAAACAACAAACGAACGGGAACTGGAACCGGAACGGGGTAGAGACAAGACGAGGCGCGTGAGATCGGCAACGCATGCATACAATGGCACGTGACGTGACGTGACGTGACGTGGTGTGGTGTGAAGTCACAATGGGAAGAAAGGGGAAGAGACTCGACTCGGAATTGCAGAGGATACGGGACGGGGGATGAATGGGTCGGTGCTCGCTGCCTGACACTGGGGTGAAAAAGCGACGGCCTCGACGATAGGGAAATTGCGGGATTCGGAAGGAAGGATCCGCGGCTCACGGGATAAGGATTGAAAATTGAATGTCATAAATAATACGGAGTACTTCGTAATAATTTTAGAAACGTTATCCATAACATCGAATTCGATTCGGGACGATCCATGAGCAGGTACAGCCGGAGTCCTCCTTCCGTTTGTGCACATAATCGTAGCTACAATACTCTTGCTGTGTGCATGCATTTGTTCTCACTTTGTCGCACCGCCCGCGTCGACGTGCCATTTTTCGATATTGTAGTTTTGTGATATACTTACTTAACTTTCGGACGAGTAAGACGATAATTCATGAGTGGATGTGAACGTGGATAAGCCCCCCAAAAGCACGAGCAAGGAATTGGAACCAAACCATGTCGGGGCAAAAATGGAACACGGTAGAAATGGTGGTGTGACAAAGATAGATAGAAGAAATCAAACTATAAATCGAAGCCATCCACAGCAACGATCTCGATCGAATCCACCCAATCACAATTGAAAACCAACGGCATCGTCGTCCCGGGGAAATATCTACGGATAGTACCAAACACCAAACGTCTCTCCAATGCCATCTTGAATTGATTTTAGTGTTCCAAACAATTGTGAAACCCATCGCCACTGCTTTGGTGCTCGTTGTCATTCCTTTGTGTGTGTTGGTCTCGTCTTCGAATCAGCAGCGGCTGTGCTATAACAGGTTTGATGTCTTCCACTCTAGGGTCTTGCTGGGTGTCGTCTTGATCTCTCTATACCGGTACGACCAGCCGACGCCTTTTGTTTGCTCTTGTTGTTCAGACACAGGAGTTGAATATTATTTTATTATGTTTAACCTTTTATCTACAATGGTCGCCATTTATACTATTGTTGTCATCTACGAAGACTGTGTTTTTTCCCAATAAAAATCCTAGCCGTTGAAAATTGCATTTGGATCTACCATGCTTTTTTCCTTCGTGCTGTTGTAGTAGGACCCGAGGCATGCTGATAATAGGTGCTGCGATCCTACCAAATCTTTACTGGAGAGGAAACAAGAATCATGCATTATTGACCCCATGCAGGACAGAAGATTGGTTGGGAAGGTATTATTTCTTGGCATAGTAGTCCTGGCAGTAGCAAGAGAGGGACGAAGATCAGCATAATCTTCTATAATATTACGTCACTTAAACGATGCTCATGGTTGCGTCAAATTCGTGCCATCTATTTAAAAAATTCCGAAAACTTTTGTTGCGCGCATCACAAAACATTCTCTACGTATTTTTGCACGCAACAATTTGAAGTAGGACTATTTTCGCGAGGATAGTTGCTGCCCCATTCTCGTGGTGCTTCCCGATTTTGGTATTTTGTACAACTTTGTTTCACGCTCACCCCAATAATATTTATTCTCGATTTGATTGTTATTTGTTTTTCCACACGAAACTCATCTTTGGTAATAATATCCTCTATGTACACTGATATTGCCGTAGCGTTGATACCAATTTCTTAACAAATATACAAGCTTCTTGATATCCAGCCATCTTTTCTGTTACGACGCTTTCACAATACTCACACTACGTTTATCGGATATCAAATGCCAACGACCATATTTTTGTACTAATAAGAAAGTACTTTATCCGCACTTGCCATAATCTTGTTCCTACTATGCAATTTTAGCAGCAGACCGATTTATTGCGGCTACCCACATTAGATTTGAATGAAGTACTAACTGCTGTATTATATTTTTGTTGCTGTTATGTACTTTTAGAATTTGTGCCCGTGCTCGAGGTAAATTTTGTAGTCAATGTGCTCCTTGTCAAGAGAGTCCATCATGTCATATTTTTGCTTCCGCTTTGTTTGGTTCGTTTTTGCTTCTTCCTTTTGCCGCCGGTTCATATCGTACCCACTTTGCTGTTGGTATGTTTGAAGTAGTTCGAGCTCTAAATCTTTTCGTTTGTTGTTCCTGCCTTCGTTTTTTATTTCCTCTTTGACATATACGTAAAGATCTTGTCCCTCATCACTCCACCCCTCCTTAATTCCTGACTTACTGTCAGTGAATTTCTTTCTTATCCTTGTCCCCTGTGTTGTGTTGAGCCACGATTCATAGTCGTTGTAAAGGAACAGCAGAGCAAACGCTTCATTGCTTGGAGTGAAAATGTTACCGATTGTTGTTCCTACCAATTTTTTTTGAAGTCTGTCTCTTTAGGCGACACTGCTCCAAGAATTCTTTTGAAGAAATATTGTAATTCTGGTGTATTTTTTTGTCGATAGTCTTCGTGCAATTGGTACCTATTTTCTGAGTTCACGTCTCAGCTGTCCGTGAGTAGAAGCGTTCCTGGGAAACTATCCGGTATCTGTTTGTTTCTTTTATTGTCTATGCATCAATGTGAACAAGACAATATGGTTAGTTATTTGAAAAATATGTCTAAAGAGAAAAATGTTGTTCTTGTCGGTTCTTACCTTTATAATTTTTCTTGCTAGTGTCTGGGCATTGTGCCTACATGTAGTTATTGCTCTACAGAACATTCCACTCCACTTTGGCACATGGACGTTCCATGTCGCTGGTAGTGTGTTTTGATGATTCACTTTTACAATGTGGGTAATAATCATCTTTGTGTATCGTCTACCTTGTTTGTTTGTTACCGGGAATTTCATTTGCCTGAACGTTAGTTCCTTGACGTGCTTATTGATGTAAGTATTAATGTTGTTGTCAGTGCGCTCTTGCGAATCGTCTTTTGCACCGCTGCTGTTACTGGTGCTATTGGTTTTATCTGTTGTGCTATCATTCGTGTTTTGTGTCTCACTACCTGATACACTGTTTGCTGGGCTGTTTGTTATCTGTGTATCAATTGTTGTACTGTGAACCGTTGGTGTGGAAACGTGATCAACCATTATTTTTTTGTTAAATTGGAAATAGGAACTTACCAACTGTTCAATTTCATGCATTTGGCGCGCTCATTTTATGGGAGTTGAGTTGTTTTGAAGTATTCTGATTTTAGTTTTAATTCACACTGTTGTACCATGCTAAAATTCTTAGTACTAGTTGTAAGCGCCTGAGTTACTGCATCCTGAGGATTTCAGTACCAGTATCACTACTACAAGTTATTTTTGTAGTATTGTTTCAGTTTTGTGTGGGGTTGTACTGTCGCATGCCCCTCGTTTTACCGCGCGTGCCCTGACAATCTGTAATGCAGTTTCAAGAAAACCCTGGCGCGGACCAAAATTCCTGGCGCGGTGTCTAATACTATAGTGTACCCCACCCCAGGAATGGTACGTCCAAGAACTGTTTCTCTACGCCCTGCGGGCTATCGCGCGGTAATTTTAAAATTCTTGACCCTATTTTTAAAATTTCCTATCTTTTTAGGTCGCGTGTCTACTAAAAAACCTCGCACGTTGCACACTTTTCCTTTTGAGACAATATCTCGTCACTCCTCAAATAAAATAAATATTTTAGGGTTAAGGATATCATATTCTTTTCATGACAGGCACTATTTTGTGTTAAACTTATGCACGAATGACTATTTTTATCTTCTCAACATGTTGCCACCATATAACGGGCTCCGTCCCAAATCCTCCAACTCCAACTCAAATCCCAACTCCAAGTCGAATCCACCCCAGGCGGGCTATTCCACTTAAGGGTTTGGTTCCTGTTTAATGACAGGAAGATCCGTAGTAATTTCAGAAGCTACTCCGTCGGAATTGCCACCAAAATCTGAATCGTTCTTCAATAACCCAGAAGGTGGATTGATGGTTACATTCGGAACGACTGGATGATTGCTAGGTCGATTGACGATTCCATTGGTAAGGACTGGATGATTGCTGGTTCGTGCAAGAATCTTACGAATCTTTTGTTGGTGTCAAGCAATCTCTTGGTTGTGATAAACAATCATTTTCCAGGTGTTCTCATTTGAGTTGGCCTGGGTGTTCTCGTTGTACTACGGCTAGAAGATCCCAAAGAAGCTTTTCTTGTTTGGAAATTCCCTCCATGGTTGGTTCGATCGTCAATTGGAAGATTAGGATTAGTAGGATCAGTAGAGTAGATTGTCGATTCGAAGATTAGTTAGTAGTAACACCTACTATGGTCTACTGATAGTAGTCTTAGCCCAAGCCTAGTAATATCTTGTGTGTCTGTGTGTATTATGATAGTAGTAAGTAATGTAGGTATGATAGTAATGACTTCTGTTGGGGTGGTGAAACTGTTTTTTTGTACAATTCATGTCAACAATCATGGAACCGCATTTCAGAATTCTACTAACCTGGAACGGCGTTGCAGGCTTTGTGTTCGAAGCATGTTTAAATTTGAAATCTCAAAATGAATGTTACTGGGTGTTAAAGAAGTGGCTGGAAAATCTCAACATAGAGCACCGTATCTCAAAATTGATGATCGGTGTTTCATATCGTTATGGTTTGTTTTGGTCAGTTTTTAAGTTTTCTTTTGGAACTGGCGTTGCAGGTTCTCCTATTTATTTGCCGTTAAAGTGGACAGAAAATCTCAAAATATTTGTACATTGTTGCATGATGTTTGCTTGTCGTTAGAGGCGCTGTGGTTTGAAGTTTTGTCAAATATGTTTTTCAATTCATCGTTTCTGACTCTATTGCTATGCCGTGTTTGGTAGTGTTTTCTGATTTGTTATGCGACGAGTTATCAAATTGTAGCAACTTAGATTGTTTTGACACAATTTTTGTTGTTGTTCTCAAAATTATCAATCAAACAATGGCCTTCACGAGAAGTATGTCTACTTCAAACAAAGATGAAGATGCTGGTGAAGTCACAGACGCAACCGCAGGGTCAGAAGATCATACTATTGCACCACCAGGAGATGCAGCCGCAACCGCACCCGCAGGGTCAGAAGACAATACTATTGCACCACCAGGAGATACAGCGGCAGCCACAACCGCAGGGTCAAAAGACAATACTATTGCACCACCAAGAGATGCAGCGGCAGCCACAGTCAACACCACAGCCCCACCAAAAGCACCACCAACGTTGCGTCAAAATGATCTAAAAGCTCCTCCGGTCAGTCCACGGGGTGCAGTACCGAAGATGACGAAACCCAAGAAATTGAAAAGAAGTGACTAAAAAACAAAAGAAGAGGTAATGATCGTCAAACACCATCAGTCGTTTCCCCCAACACCAGATGAAGGAGTCACAGGTGCACAACCTTTGGCGTGTTTGGGCAATGAAGCCGGTAGGTACTTTATCATTGGAATTATTTGATGATGACTCCCAATACAAGGTTCACACCGATGCAGTGAAAAGACGTGTCAAAGCTTGTCTGAAGCAACAGGGTCCTAACGGATTCTCCGAGAATATTTTGACAGACAAACTCATCACTGCCATCAGTCGGGACATTGAATCTGTCTTCAGTCAGCTCATGAACAAGGTTTTCATCAGTCACTAAACTCTTTTCTTCCAGGAAACCGTCCTGACTTCAGCGAGACAGCAATGGGTGACAAGCCATCATCGGGTCCTATACCAAGGGTTGTTGGCGTGATGGTAAATCTTTTCCTACGTGACTTGGGTTCACAGCTGATAAAGAAGGTATGTATCTTGGATCCAAAGGAGCTGACAACTCGTTTCAAGAGTAGTACAAAATGAAAGATACATGGAACGCCTTCCAGTCAGCGCTCAACTCCATTATCAAAATCAATGATAATAGTACAGCAGGTGTAACAGAGTACACCCGGGTTGAAGGACAAGATGCAGTAGCGGAAGGCGCATTGCATGCTGTTTGGTCAAAAAATGTTGTTAACTGCAACACCATACTGAAGTACATGAAAGTGTATTTAAGCCTACTTTGGTGGTACGTACGTTGTATCAAACTCCCACCTGCACCTTCACAGGATGAGGAAGGTCCAGTTTTTCTATCAACGATTTAAAGACGACTGTAAACAAAGGGAAGCTATACGTCCGGCAGATGGTCTCATTCTTTGAAGGTCTTTCCTTTCACCACGCACTGAGGCATTTTCTTTCAGCGGGTCACTCCTTTGAACAGTTGGACAATAGAATGAATCAAATTAGGGGGTAGGAAGTTGTGTGTGGCACCAACAGGAGAAGGTAGTCGCAGCAGTCGAGTTAGTGCCCTTAACTGATTCCCCAAAATACCTCAAGTTGGATTGGCCATCTGATGTGTCAAAGGTATCCCCTTGCATTTCAAAAGGTCCTCATGTATTTGTGGGTACGCTTCTAACGACAGAAGGCACGAATTTTTCAAGAAGTCAGCCTGGACCACTTCGCCGATGGGTCATTCATTGATGACAATTTGTACAAGTAACTATTGCCCAATCTCTATGAGTCTCTATTTTTGGTTGGACAGTACAAAATACCAGGAGTTGGACAATTTGGTGGGGAACATTTGATTCAAACTCTTATCTTCTCTTCACTTTTGCAAGATTATGGAGCACCGGAAAACTCTGAACAAGTGTTACAGAGTAGGCGTTGACTTTGCAAAAAATGTGGTGACTCTTTCTACTGCAAGCTAAATGACGGCGACGGAAACAACAAGCAGAACCCATTCTTATATCATTTCGAAACTGGGTTTGATTTGCTATGTGCCCAAAACGGCCACTTGGTACTCACAATACTTAATGGATGCAACAAGATAGACAATGTGAGAGCAAGACTCAACAGCCAAAAAGGGCATTTCGATGAAGAAGAAGGTTTGGAGATTTGGGAAAAATGCTTAAAGTACATAAGCGGAGGAACTATTTCCTTTCGATGAGGAAGGCGACACTGGTGACGTTGACCACGTGTGGTCTATGGGTATCATTATGGCGTATGTTTTATGCGGTTATTCTGCATTGAAAGGAACGGAGGACATACAGTGCTACAATAACATGGGTATTGGACGACCAGTACAATCAGGAGAACGAGAGAGGCTCGAACTGAATGGTCATACTTTCCCACCAATGCAATGGTGTAACCTGACGCCGGAAGGCCAGAAAACACATAAAGGAATGCATACATTTTAACCCGGGTAACCGTCCCTGTCTGACAAGCCTTTGGTTCAACAAGTGGCGCACAACAACTGAAGAGGCAATCATTGAAAAGTACTGTAGAAGGTACATAGAAGAAGCTGATGACATAAAGGAAGGAAACAAAGAAACGGAGAAAAACAAGATTAAAGACAATTGGAATTCATTAATGAAGAAAGCAACAAAACAGTCTAAGAGGAAAAAACGAAAACCAAAACAATTAGCAAACAAAGAGAAAAGGGAGGAAGAAGATGGAAACAAGAGAAACATTGTGCACTGGCTACATCTTTACAAAAAACATTGGAAATCACAGGAAGATTTGGAGGAGTACAATAACTATCCCGTTCCTTGTGGCGCATGGGAACGTGTGAAATAGTACTAATAAGCTTTATGGCAAAACTTATCCCTACTTAGGAATACATACACGCTCCTGTCCTTGTTTAAAACGCAAATATAAAAATTAACTACTGTGAAAAATGTTGGTTAGAAATGAAGAAGTCAGAATTGCCGTTCCAGACAACTCAATCTGAAATGTCCGTTCCAGAAACTTAACCCTGAAACGTCGTTCCAGACGTTGTGCGGATTTTCCCTTACAGAGAATTGTTATCTCCAACACCATTGCAGACACTTAACACTGCAACACCGTTCCATATATCATGCTTATTTTCCATTCCAGGCACATTAATGCACCTTACCGTTGAAAACAGTTAACCCTGCAACGCAATTCCAGACAATGTGCCTATTTTCGGTTCTACAGATTTCAATATGCAACAGCGTTCCGGACACTTAACCCTGCCACGGCATTACGGACATTGTGCTTATTTCCTACTCAACAGGAATTCAATCTGAAATGCGGTTGCAGATATTGAGGCAATTAAATCAAAAACACCCTCTCAAGACACTTAACCCTGTAACGGTGTTCCAAACATTTTGCTTATTTCTTGCCATACACCGTTCCAGGATTAAACAAAAATGAAACAACAATCAACCATGTTGAAATAAACAGCGTTGAAGTTGCACCAATAGTAAAGAAAGTTGTGTACGAACTTGCGGATCAAAGAATTCAAAAATGGAATCCTAACCCTCACTTACCTGCACCGCAGTTGAAAGAAGGATTACAAATCATTTCTGATTTCCCCGGCTTTCACTATCAGCTCCATTCTTTTCATTTCTAAACCAGCCATTGTCTCACAAAAATGAAACAACCATCGTTCCCTATTTCCAAGGACAAAGAAGTTATCTTTCCTACCGAGGTTACGGACCACGGCAACTTCAGACTCGATCGCATTGCAGTCAAACAAATATAATTTGTTGCGCAACACATTTTGCTTCACCAATGCGTGGCGGTCTCTTCTCCCTTCAGCCCTCTTGCTCAAGATTGGGTCAACAGAAAGAAAGCAACAAGCAATGGCGTAGTAACCATCGTGTACTAATTCAAACCTGCTGACAGAACTTCCAGGGGGGAAAAGGGCCTTCAAGATGAAGCAGGCACAGAATCTGACATGGATAAACTTGCAGACCACGTCTGTCAAGGAGGTCTAGTTGAAAATTTGCCCAGTCGTACCATACATTGGACAATTGTCCAGAATCAGACTTAAATGATGGATGAGCGCAAAAAAGTAACCCCATACAAGGATAATCGTCATACCTCTTGTTCTCCGTGGATCCACGAAGCGTGTTGGTACCCACAGCCGGAAGAACCACGTCGCAACAAAATTTGAGAACATCCAATGGAAACCATGGCACACTTGCGTTTTTATTTTTGTCCCACTTCATGTAAGGTTAACCATCCCTAACTGAAATCAAAAACTTAGACCCGTCCGACCAACCGCCCTCTGTAGGATGACTGACTCCTGTAAACGATTTGTGATGAAACAGATCAAATTCACGGTCAAGTGAATCAATAGTGCAGTATTCCATTACTCGCTTGCAGGTTTGTTTAATTAACGTAGATTTGATTCGTTGGGTTCTCTTCGTGGGAGCCTTCACTTCAGTTTTATGGTTGCTCTCACTAGCTGCAGAGTCCCATCCCGTTGGAGGACCAAATAATCTCATGTACTGTGATAAATGAAAATATATGTGATTCTTCACCAGATTGTTCCCCTCTCCCTTACTTTGTTGTAGATTGTTATTTATACAGTTAATGAAATGAACAACCATCTTGTCAAGATTTAAAACACCCTTCTTGTCTCTTTTGAAAACCTGATCAAATGTTCCAGTGTATTTGAGGAACTCTTCCATACCCAACAACAAGTCAAGGGTGTAAATACGTCCAGTCAATTTCTTCCTCACACTTTTGGCTCCTATTCTCAAGATTTGTTGTTGTTCTTGGGGACAACAACAATTGACGACCTTCAGCAGACAAAAGTGCTAGCATCTGAATATAAAGCATGCCAATGTGCTGGTTACCCTCCTTCTTTGCTGTATGTATCGACTCAGAAAAATTGATTTGCCGGAAAATCGCGAATTGGATTGCCTCTGAACAGCAGCACCATAGTAGTAACTTGATATACGGTCCATTTCACCTAGCAGCCGTGTGTTATTACCTAAAAATTCCTCTCAGAAAGTCTCTGCTGGCTCGCTTCGCGCAATCCAAGTTGGTGCCTATGGAGTCTCTCTCCTGGTGACGCTAGATGAATATTATGTGGGTTTTCTCCAAAATCAAGATCATGAAACGCATTACCGTTATGAACACAGGTGATGGGAGACATTCTTGAAATACTGTTCAACATTCACTCCTTCCCCCACAGTTGGGGAAGTAAAATTGGACATCTTCCATAACCGAACAGGATTGATATTCTTCTCCACTTTTGTGATTTGACACATGCATGTTCCCGCTTTCAATTGAAACAGGAATCTTCAGAACATTCACACAAGAGCTGTTACCGTGTGCTCTTGGACAATTGCAATGCCTACAGCTCATCTTTGTATTCGCCGTTTGATAATTTCCACAAAGTTGGTCGTGCTGGGGAGTATCGCCTATGAAGTACGCGACCGCGAATTTCATTTGAAACAGACCATTTCTTATTGTTCCAAGGCAAATTAGACCATTTGATACCATCCGTTAGGTTACAGGCTTCTTTCAAAGAAGAAAGAGTGCAACGAAGGCCAGAGTGAAGATTATTCACATTGTCAATTGATTTGTTACCTTTATCACGTGAAGCCCGTTGGATGAAAATATATAGTTTCCCAAGCATGCGGCTGACAGTTCCAAGTTAAGGTGTTGAATATGCCAAGTGACATGTTCAGTGGGGTAAGAGTACTTTGACCACTATTGTCAATTGCGATTCCATCCATGTAGAGAATGATAGGCACCAAAATTTCATTCCGAATCTCTTCTGCATCTCTTTCCCCAAGTATTGATCCACCATTCACCTGTGGTGGAGTTCGTCTATATCCATATTGCCTTGTAGTTTGCGGAAAACAGACTGGTAACGTGGGGTCTTCAGCATGGGGGAAAGACAGGTTTTCTTCATTTACCAACGTGATGTTTGTTAATAGGGAATGAAGTGCTTTTCAAAATGACCAAACATAGATTTCTTTCCAAATGGGAACATCACTAGTAGTCATTGATTTCTTAGAACACCAGTCAATAAGATGAGGTTCAAACCCATCACCTTTTATTTCAGGAACGGTTGCGGAAATCTCCCTCATAACTCTTGACCTCGTCTGTACGAGGTTGTTGTCTTTTCGTCCATGAAAATAAATGGAGACGCTCCAATTTGATAGTACATTTGTACAATTCCTTCTCTGCAACTAGTGATATGCTATGATTCTGCATAATTTTCATTAGCTTGATCTTTACCATCAGTTCATCTGATACATGCCTCCCGGCACTGGGCGTCATAATTGCCATGTTGGTATCACGATGCAAATCATCAACCTCAATACCATTGCCTTCTTCATCATTGACACTTGAAGAGTGGGGGCCTCTGTGCTCTCACTTCCTTCATCCTCATCCTCATCCTCATCCTCATCCTCATCCTCATCGTTAGGAAAGAAAAAATTATCCTTGGATACAGTATCATCGTCATCCTCTATGTTGGTTAATTCCCAACCAATCAAGGCACGCCCAATTGGTTCAACAGAAGGACCGAAACATAACTTGATTGTTGAGCACCTCTGGTAATGCGCCGACACTACTCTGTGGACCGTTACGGGTGTTCAATAGACCTAATTGTTGAGTAACATCCTTGAACTTCTTCGATTTTCTAATGAATACGCAAGAGGCAAAATCAACTACACCCGAAGATTGTTTGTAATAAGAATAGCATGCTGCCGTCATTCAAAATATGATGCAGCAGACTGGGAGAAACAACTACTCCCATTTTCTTTCTTAACCGCGCTGTAAACAAGGTTGGTTTCATCTTCTTGGTGACCTTCTTCTTTCCCCTACCTTTAGTGATCAGAGGAGAAGTCAAATTGCAATGTTTACAATAAACCTGATATAAAGGAGTGTGGACCATTGTTACTAGTAATGTCTTACGATAGCCAGTAATAACAATAAAAATGGGGAAACTGATTGAGATTGAGAAATTGCGGGCATGCACTGTTTGTTTCAGGCAACAAACTCAGTAACATGCCACGACTTTGGAAACAGATGCCAGCAGGGTAGGAAAATGTACTCTGCATCAAAATATTAGGAGTTTGACATTAATTTCAATAAGTAGGGTGAAATTACAAAGGGGGACCAATGGAGTTCGACCCAAATATGTGCGTTATTCCGAAAGAACCCCGGAATCTCGTTTGTGTGACGTAGGCAGAGCAAAGAAACTTTAATAGAAGGGGTGGATGATCATCGGCATCCACTGTTGGAACGACGCACAGCTGATGCCGGCGGTGTATTCATATGAATCACTAAAAATAACGAATATACCACATACCGGTTACTCATGAGAATTCAGGAACGCGAACCGGTATAGTGGGCATCAAATGAGACAAGAATGAACAATTGGAAACATTATGATCATTCTTTCTCTTTTATCTCACAATAAGATAGACAATAGTAAACTAAAAGTTTTGTCACAGTTCTTTAAGGTCACACCCTGTAGTACAAGTAGCTCACAGCAGTATTATTTCTAACATGAAAGAGAAAGAAATGGTAAGAGAAACCACCTGCAGCTGTTTCTACCCTAAATTGAGCCTATAATTGTGGATTAAATCTGCTTATTGTCTCGTGACCACCCTGTTGAAGCATCCACGGTTTTCCAATAGCCTCGTTGAGTCCATCCGAGGCACCACATCTCATAAAACCCTCTCCTCTGTCGATCAGTACTCCAGATAGCAGGATGAGCACAAAAAACAAGCTTTTTGGGTAACAGTCCTGGAAACTTCAACACCACCACCACCAACAACAACAACACCAACAACAGGGGCTCCTCCCCTGACGGCAGGAGAAATCCCCGCCAGAGGAACCGCGGTAAAGCAGCCGGGACCTAACATAAGCTCAACTAGTAGCTCCATTTTTTTCAGCCTCAACCAGTCTTATTATTCCTCCAATATTTCTGATATTCTCAATATTAAGTTCTCGATTACTACGTCTGAGAACCGTTTCTCGACCCCCCGCGGGCTCTTCTTGCGTGGTATTTTCAAAATTCCCTACCCTATTTTCAAAATTCCCTGCCTCTTGAGCTTGTGTGTTTACTAAAATACTTGTGTGTTGCGCGAATTCTCCTTTCCAGACAATATCTCATCACTCCTCAACTAAAATATCAAATTCAGGGTTAAGGATATCATATTATTTTGCTGACAAGCAATATTTTGTGTCAACCTTACGTACGAATGACTTTTTATCATCTTCACAAGATGCTGTTGACTGTACCGCACACATATTGTACAAGGAATGTTGCAATCATCACTAAGTAGTAATGCATTTACTGTACGGAGCCATTTTTGCAATCGAAGTATTGTAGTAAGGAAATCTACCGTACAAGAAAACATATCACACACAAAATAATACATTTAATTTTTTCCTTTTCATCGATCCATCTTTTCGACCTCCGTCCTTTTGACCCATTCTACTGATATTTTCCTTCAAACAACTCAGCAACATCATGCCTACTGTTATCAAAACCCCTCTTACATTCTACTGCCGTGGTTGCTGGGATAAGAAAGGCAAACAATCCAAGAAGTTTTTAGGATACAAACATGGGTCAAAAGAGGGCAATACCTTGAAATATGTCTCGTACTGGCCTAAGAGAACATCTTGGCTACAATATCAATTGCTACAACCTATACAAAAGTGAGGGTCTAATTAAACAAAAGATATAAGTTCTCCACCTCTGTCAAAGTGCAGCCTACCTTGCCATCTGTTCAACATTCTCCGTCAGATTTTGGGACGACTATGACAGAAAACAGTCCAGCATCCTGTTCCCCCTTCCCATATCTCCCACCACACCGTCACAAGTCAATCAGCCACAGGTCTTCATTCTGTTCTAAACAGACAGATTGTACATGATGTCTTTTTACCGCCAATGGATTGGAGCGCCATTGAATCTTACATGGCTGTTCCTGCTGTTCAAGATGAAGATGCATTCCCACTGAATAATAACATCGACAATGTCGATGACAATGATGACAATGACGACGACGATGACGTAAACAAAAACAACAACAATAATTCTACCAACAACATAGATTGTGAAGACAATGAAGAAGATCACACTAATGGTGCTGATGTTCACTTCGATAATGCTCAGCAAGTCCCTCCACCACCATCTTTGCATGAAATTATCAATCTGAATGAGAGAGAGGAGGCATTTCAAAGCCACACAAAACTACCGCCGCCCCATCATCTTCTTACTGAATTGGAACTAATGAATTTAATGGCCAAACATAAATTCCACTGAACACATTCAAATCAATTTTCCAGTGGGCAAAGAAAAGTCAAATCAGAACGGGTTTTGATTTTTGTGATGCCAAAATTAGATCTCAGAAAGCAATTTTTGACAATCTCCAATCCAATCTGGGTATCTCCGATATGAAATTTCATCCTCATATACTGAATTGGCTACCTGACAATAAACCCACTCAGGTATATGTCCGTTCTTTTAAGGATGCCATTTATTCTCTACTTTCCAACCAGCAGCTAATGAGAAAAGAAAATCTCTCTTTTCCCAACTATTCCACCCCTCTATCTCCTGACAATAATCCTGAGTTGAATCCTCATTCTGTAATCTCAGAATTGCATCAAGGCTCGTGGTGGAAATCTTCTTGGAAAGAAATTTGCAATCCCAATTCCCAAGAAATTGTTCCTATTATTTATTACATGGATGTCATATCTTTGGATACCCACAGAAGACTTACTCTTACGCGTTCAACATGACACTTGGTGTCTTTAATGTGGAGACCCGCGTTCAACCTGAAGCATGGGCAACTATTTACTTCCATCCCGACCCAGAATGGGAGTCAACAAGACACTCTTGTCATGCCAGTTCAAAGGAAAAAATACAGAATCTCCATAATGGTTTGGAAGTTGCGCTTTGTTCCTTTAAAGACGCATGTAACAAAGACGGTGGTATGGAATGGAATTATCTTCCGTACGCAAACCAACTGTGGAAGGTAAAAATGAAATTTTCCACTGCCTATGTTATTGACGACACAGAACTTCATGATAAATTGTGTGGAAAATACGGCTCCTTTAATAAGGATGTCATACGGCTGTGCCATCATTGCAACTGTTATTCTCCGAACATAAACATTCCTTCTGTTCAACCTGCAGCAAAGAAGTGGTTACCTGTCAATTTTCATTGTTTTCCTGGCACTGATCTAAATGGCATCAATAAGAACTTCAAAAATAACTCTCATCACAACATCCAGAATGTATTTCATGATCTATGCTTTGGTACCAATCAGAACGCAACAGCCACGCTGTGCTTCAAAAGTGGGGGCATAAACACATGGGACACTTCTGCGGAGCAACAATTCAATTGACTCGACGGCCCGTTTGGCAGTGCCAAGTTGATGCATGTGCAAACATTCCCCAGGAGTTGCAAAATGAATGTTGTTCTATGATCATTCTTTCTCTTTTATCTCACTAATAGGATATACAATTAACCAAAAGTTTGCTTTGTCACAGTTCTTCTTTAAGGTGTCACACCCTCCTGTGTAGTAGTACAACAAGCAGCTCACTGTATTCATTCAACCAATCAAAACCTAAATTAACGAGTGACTGAAATGTATAATACAAAGTAATATGTTTGCATAAGCCAACCAAGGCTTAGTCCAGACTGAGCAAATGCTGTTAGGGAAACCCAAGAATTTTTAGCCTTCTATTGCTGATTTGCTACGTATTTAGGTACTCGTACCTAGGTATAGCAATACAAGTCCAAATAATGAGTTCGACTCAAACGAATACCTTAGGCGTGTGGTATGAAACTAATTAAGTACGGAGTATACTGCAGTAAGTCTTGCTGTTATTTTTTGTAATTATGAAAATCCACACTGTTTGTATTGGGCCTCATCTATTCCATACAACATGATCAAGCAAAAGGCCCATTGATACTATTACTTAACCTTGTAAAAGGACCAATACCATCGAATGACCGATACCGGAGGACCAATACGATACTAATACTATACAATACAGCAAGGATTGGTACGACGGCACACTACTATGAAAGAACACATATCCGGATTAAGATTACTAACAAGGGAATGAAAAAGGTGTAGTCATGGATTCCAAATGGCTGACACAGAATTGTGAGTAATTCATGTTTACGGGGGTCTCCTAAACACTTGAAAATGCTTATGTGAGTAAACAAAAGGACACACAACAAGAATGATGAGTGACAGATGACACCACACAATTGTGCACGACCTAAATTACACAGATATTCTGTGTTTTCGGGAATCGCCCATTGCTACCGTACTTCGTACTTCGTAATACGAAGAACAAGTAAGATTACGGTTACGACTATTACAGTTCTCAAAGCCGACGTGCGTTTCATTTTTCAGCGATTGCGGTTAAAAAGACGGTGAATGCAAAATGTGACGTTTTTGAATGATGAGTTGATGTTCTTTGCGTTCCACGGATGCACTCGTGTCACGGCGACCGTGACAGTGTCTGCCTATCTACGGTACTCTGCTCGTACTGGTATGCACGTAATGTGAAAGATCCTTCACACCAAGCCGTACGGTACGGTACGAGCGAATGTCAAAGAATCTTACTGTACGTACGGTAACACAAGGACAGCAACTCCGAAAGCAAGAGACAGACACACAACAAAGTCTCGAGCAACAAACACTAGACAACCCCACACAAACCCTGCGCAATCAATTGCGTTTCAAAACACACAGAAGAATAATGAGGCAACGCAAGAACAATTTGTTTTCATCCGGCTCCGGGTCTCTCGGTGACGACGATAGTGGCGACAGCGACGATCACAGCGATCCAGAAGATGGAATCCAAGCGGTTCCTCCAGACGAAGAGAAATTGGAAACGATGATTCCACTCAAGAACGGAATTCGCCACGAGGTAGACGAGGATTGCCCGTGTTGCGCCGATCACACGATCATCAGCCAATGCCTTCGACAAAGAAAGCATGGCATTCTGGAAGGACTGCGAACGAACAAACCCTGGTGGTCCCAGTCTGCAACTATTGTGCTATCCGCTCTGCTGACGTACTCCTACCACAATGCCGGTCTCGGTGCCACCAACGTCCAAATAGCCATCATGACGGTAATCACGCTGGTAGGTGCTTCGCCGTTTTGCAGCAGTCATCTCACTACGGCGGCCATTGGCGCCTTTGTCGGTGGACAAAACATCATCGGGGCCAGCGGTCTGGAACTGGTGGGGGGGGAATTCCGGTTCACAAACTACCTGTGGCTCTTGCTGTTGGGGATATGCGTGGGATTGATATGGTCCTTCGTCATTACCCACAGTAAAGTCAAACTCCTGGACGGATATGCGGGGCGGTTGGGAACGACGACCTTCTTGGGGATGAATGCGGTTATGATTTGCCTGTGGGCCCCACTGGGCGTCGTGGATTGGAATCGCTATTATTATGGCTTTGTGCACATTATCCACGTGGCAGAAGAAGATTCGTCGCTCGATACGTCTTTGGCAACCGCCTGGTCCTGGACGGAAGAGGCCGAATTGGCCGTCGGGTACGTCCTCGCGACCCTGTGGATTGGCGCCGTGGGCGGAGCAACGCGCATATGGCATCACCAATGGGTTCAACAATGGCATCGTAACCGAAAGGATGCCGAGACAGCGTTGGAAGGAATTTCGGAAAAAGCCGATTCCTCGACGAAGGCGCCGCCAAGCCCACTCAACAATGTTCTCATTCCCGTGCTGTGGACCCTGTTTAGTATTTTGGTCGTGAACGCCACCGGATACAGACATTCTCCCGGCATGTACAATGGGTTTGCGGTGGGTGCCTACGTAGCGATGGCATCGCTGCAAAAGATACCGTCCATCGCAAGATTTGCCACCGTTTCGCTGGTCGCCGCTCTGTGGGGACTGACGCTGACTCCCTTTTTTGTCGGGTTCGCCGGCAAGTCGGGATTTACCTCCATGATGGGACACGTGACGCACGAGATCCTCGAAAACCTCTTGGAACGCAGTAGATTGAGGCTTCAGAGACAGCAAAGGCTACAAGAGATGGAAGAGCGGCAGCTCCAACAACGACTGCGAGAAGAAGAGGAGCGGATGGAACGCGAGCGCCAGGAGCGGCAACAAGTGAACGAAGCGCAATCCAACAGGCTCTCAGAGCAGCAGCAGCAACAACAACAGCAAGAGCCATATCATCCACCACATAAGCCATTGAGACAGAAGAAGAACGAACTCGTCCTATCCACCAAGCAACAAAGGAGGCAACATCAACGGTTGTTACAGCAGCAACGCCAGCAGCAGCAACATACCAATACGCAACCGCAAGAGCAAAAGCAGGAATCAGCTGCCCCGCTTCAACATCGAGGCTGGGTTGCCACTCCCGCCGAGGGGGATGGCACGTGGGAGTGGCATCCGGAATTGAAAGATTCGTCTTCTAATCCGCCGCAACCCGGCATCGTTTAGTCACCCGCTCGTGACAATGCACAACAAACACACAACTGAGCCTTTCTTCGTTGCGATCTGTTGCTTTCTTGGCGACATTTGTAAAGGGAAAAAATAGCACAACTAATAGAGCTATACTGTCTTTTTAATGAAGATTATAATGTAAAATGGGGGCCCTCTCAAATCGCATCTTATTTAGTGAAGAGTGAGGAGTTAGTCACTAGCTCTGCTAGTACTCACGATTCATCATTACACTGGTCGATAACGTTACGACGGATGAGTCTGTTGCCCGAAGCAAACTATTCGGACTGGATTTAAAGAGAAAAATCAATCATTGATCTCATTGTCATTATTCTGCAAAAAGAACGAGAGGATACACACAATGCACGTCGATAGCGTTACAATGGATGAGTCCGCTGCCCGAAACAAACTATTCGGACTGGATTCAGAGGGAAAAACCGATCATTAATCCCAGCGTCATTGGTCTGCAAAAAGGAGAGGATACACACAATGCGTGTCGATAACGCTACGACGGATGAGTCTGTCGCCCGAAGTAAACTATCCGGGCTGTATTACAATGGAAAAATCGATCATTTATCTCAGCGTCATTGCAGACTAGATTTGAAGCGAAAAATCGTTCATTGATCTCAGCGTCATCGTTCTGCAAAAAGAAGGAAAGGATACACACAATTCATGTTAGTTGAGGAAAACACTGGTAAGTCCAGATCAAATGGGGCAAGAACAATGAATCAATCAATCAACAGAGCAATAGTGCGACACAACGTGAGAGCGTTCGATTTTCTCGTACCTGCCAGCGCTGGGGCTGTTTTCCTAAACAAACAATTCGGATTCGATTTAATGGGAAAAATCGATCATTGATCTCAGCGTCAGTGCTCTGCAAAAAGAAAGAAACGATACACACGATGTGTGTTTTGTCAAGGAAAATGCGGGTAAGTTGGGATCAAATAGGGAATCCATATTTAAAAAATTGGGCAAGAACGATGAACATATTAGCAAAAGAATGCGACACAACACGGAATCATTCGATTATTGCCTCTTACCCTTCTGCGTCGGCGATAGATTTCGTCGCAGGGATCTCTGGCACGTTTCGTTTGAGGCTTTGTGATCGACGATGTCGTCCCTCGTTTCGGTGTCTTTCTTTACTTGCCCGTGCCCGTGCCCGTGCCTGCGATTGATTTCGTCCCAAAATTCCTGGTACGTTTTGTACGCTTTGTACGTTTTGTTGGAGGCTTTGTGATCGCCGATGTCGTCCCACTTTTCGGTGTCTTGGTTCCAAATCAGGAAGCGCCCGTTTTTTTGTCGCCATTCCGAAACAATCCCCAAACAGAGTTCCATTTTTCCCTGATAGGTGGTTGCCAACTGGTACTGTTCGAATCGATTCATCAGCATCCCTTGGAACCTTTTGTTACCTTCGTGGCGGTAACTTCGGACTCCCCTGCCAATTAACACGTCCCGCTCGTCGATATGACACCTTTCGATATTCACAAGTGGCCGTTCCATGATGAGACTCGATGTCCTCAGTATTTTGTTTTTGATTGAAATGTCCTGCCAAAGGAGGAACAATAGAAGGTCGCGAGTGTGTTGGAGACGATTTCGAAGCAAATCGATTGGAGTATTCGTTTTGTTTGTGATGCAGCGCTTATTTTGATTGCTGATATATTCCGTGCCGAGGAGTATTACCGTATGCTGAGCGCGCTTGATTGATACGAAGTATAACTATCCTCTCTGTTGTTATCGTGTTCTTTTTTCGCGTGACAAAAACACACGAACAAGAACAAAAATCAACACACGAACAAGAACAACAATCAAGACCAACACTGCCGTAGCATGGGTCATAAATAAGAATACCGGGGCCATGGCGTTAAACAAGGGTGGAAAGTAGCTGTAACATAGCGACTTAACGATTAACTGGGAAACAAAAAATCATACGAGAAAGTATAGCCTTATAGATATAAGTCCTAGGGCTTGTTAGTTGATACATAAAGGACGAACAAGTGCAGAATGGCACTTGACTCCTGGTTCGCATCGCAGGACCTAAACTCCCCGCAGGGGACAGCTGTTCAGAATCATTCAGAACAACATACCGGTAGTATGCACTGATACTAGTACTAGTATGTACAGGCAGTTCATACCGCATCCGGTCGTATTGCTGGGTCATTCCCGAAATACTTTCTGGGTCCTACGGTACGGTACGAGTACCCAGATCAATGTCTTTTTTGTATTTTGGGAATGAAAATTAACACACCCAGATTTTGGTGGGCCGCCTAGAGTCTAAAATCTCATTTTTGGAATAAGCAATTCTTCCTGCGGACAATAATAATAGCCAAATTTGTCCTCTTGATACGATTAAAAATGTGGGTTTATTACGATCAGATATTTCAGCGACTGACTGTCAGCGACTCAACTGATACTCAACCGATGACATAAATTATCATTTCACTTCTGTCAATCCGTTGACTGTGTCACTTGAGTTGCTTGTTTGCTTGTATCTTTTACAAGACGAATGATGACGATGAATTATGACAATAACGCGGAAGAAAAGAAGGGTCGAAGAGATAGGAGAACACCAAGGATAGCCCTTCGTCGTCATTCTGAGTCCCCCTTTCTTTATCTAGTATTCAACTCAGGCAATGAACAGTCTCTTCTCAACTGCTGCGGTGTTGACCACATGGTCTTTGGACAGCTTCTAGGTATACTCAAACCACATTTGATAGTTGCACGATCGATAGAGACACCGATGCTATTTGCAAGCAGAAGGTTAATGCAAATGGAGTATGGAGTGGATTCTTTAGGGTGTTTCATTTCTGAGGCCGAAACACCCTAAAGACCCTCTGTGGGATACTACAAGGAGGAGAGCAAGGACGTCACATAAACGGTGCTCATGCTTTTGTCAAATTTGTGCAATGTTTTTAAAAAAATCCGAAACGTTTTGTTGCGCGCACGATAAATAATTCTCTATGTATTTTTGCACACAACAATTTCAAGTAGTAGGACTATTTTCGCAACCATAGTTTCATCCCGTGTATTATGGTTGCTTCACAATTTTTCTATTCCACAATTTTGTTTCATGCTTACCCAATACGAAGCAATAATTTATTCTCCATTCAATTTTTGTTTTTTCCTTACAAAACTCATCTTTTGTAATAGTATCCTCTATGTGCAATGATATTATTGTAGCCTTGATATGAACTTCTTCACAATTGTATTAGTTTCCTCTTGAAAACTGGCAATCTATTATGTTATGTCCATTTTACAATACTCACACTACGAATATCAAATACCAAAAGCCAACTAACATATTTTTGTACTAATAAGAAAGTATTTTATCCACATTTGCAATAATCTCCGACATTTCACAATACTACTCACACTACAATTATCAAATACCAAATGAATAGTAACATATTTTGGAACAAAGATGAAAGAATTTTATCAGCTTTTCCAATTATCTCGTTTATTGTATTTTATTCGAATAGAAGACCCTGAACAATATTATGCAAACCTGTAAACTAATAATGAACTAACTGGGCTACTATAATGTTGTTGTTATCACCGAATTACTCTGGTGAAGTTGTCATGTATTCGATGTAAAATTTGTAGTCCTTGTCATCCTCGCCAAGAGTCTTAGTCAAGCTACGTTTTTGCTTCTGCCTTTTCTCCTTTTTACTTTCTTCATCCTCCTCATTATCTTGTTGTTTATGATTGCCATTTTTCTGGCGGTACATTTTAAGTAGTCCCATCTCTAATTCTTTTGACTGTTGTTCCTCCCTTTGTTTTTCTAATTCACTTACTAGGTATTCATAAAGATCTTGTCCCTTGTCACTCCATCCCTCCTTGTTTCCTGACTTACCGTCAGTGAATTTCTTTCTCAGCCTTGTGCCCTTTGTTGTGTTTAGCCACGAGCCGTAGCCGTTATAAAAGAAAATCAATGCAAATGCTTCAAATGCTTCGTCGCTTGGGGTGAAAATGTTACTGACTGTTGTTCTGACTGATTTTTTGGAAGTCTGTCTGTTTTGGTGACACCGCTCCAAGAATTCTTTTCATGAAGTATTGTAATTCTGGTGAATTTTTCCGTCAATAGTCTTCGTGCAATTGGTACCTATTTTCTGAGCTCATGTTTTGGGTGTCCGTGATTAGAACCATTCCTGGGAAACTATCTGGTATCTGGTTGTTCCTTTTATTGCCGATGTGTCATTGTTAGTAATAAGATGATAATGTTAGAAAGAATGATGAAAGAGTGCATACCGGCAATCATTTTATTGTTGGTTGGTTACCTTCTTTGTAGTTTTTCCTCACAAGATTTTGAGCATTGTGCCTACACATAGTGATTGTTCGGCAGAAAATTCCACTCCACTTTTGATCCTTGATATTGATTGTATTTGGTATTTCATTGTTATTCCCCCTAGTTTTACAATTCTAACTATCGTTGCCTTTACAAATTTATCATGTGACAGGAATTTAAATTCCCTTAATGATGTTTCTTTGACGTATTGGGCAATGTTGTTTTTCAAGTTATTGTTATCCATGTCTTTTGTTGTCTGAAGAATATGGCTGTTGCTACTGTTGGGTTCTATCTGTTTGACTATTATTTGTGTTTGTTCGGTCACTTCCCTGATGCTCTGCTAGTTGGGCTGTTTGTTTTATGGGTAACAACAGTTTTACCTGTCACCAGACTGCAACTATGTTCTACCATTATTTCTTCATTAAATTGTGGACAGAAACATTACTGTTTTTGCATTTGGTTGTTTTGGCGCACTAGTTTCATGATAATAGGAGTGTTGTTTTGGAGAAAGTGTTTGGAATGTTTTTTTCATTCGTGCTGTTCTAAATAGCCGTGGTAAAATTATTACGCTGTAAGTGCTTGATTTTCTGCCTCCCGGTAAGTGCTGCATTACTATTAACTTTACTTGTATTGTTGCACTTACTGACACCTGCCTATGTTTTGTTTGCACGTGCCGTAATAACCGGGAATGTGGTGTCCTGAAAATTTTGGCGCGAACCTGAACATTTTGATGTTCCCCACCCTATCACTCCCTATGTTCACATATTTATTGTTCTTCCATTTTCTGCAACGGCATTGCAGGAAATGTCCTTTTCTTGTTTTGGGAAACTCGTGGAATGTGGTTGAAACTACCAATTAATTTTGGCGCGGACCACAATCCATAGGTTCCACGGAGGATAATCGTACGTATCCCAAGCATCTTTGGTACTACCGTACTATGGAGTTCATTTTTCGAATGAACAGACGTGTTTTTTGACTCAATTTTATTACTAGACTTTTCATATTTCATTTTTGTACTGAATGTACATACGTGATTTCATACTGTATTTTTTGTGCTATATGTTTCATAGAGAATTTTTGTACGGATTGTACATACTATGTGATTTGATACTTGCTTTTCGTACAATTTTTTACTGCCCAGACATACCGAGTACCGGTACATACCGGCAGCACCATGGGACACAGAAATTATGGGATTGAAAAGCAGACAGACTTTAAATTGTGTAACTTTCATTGCCTAGATAGGATCGGTTGATATTGACGACACTGCGTCTAGTGGATCGAGTCTTCCGTCAACGGTGAACAATAATGACCATTGGAAAAAGGACATACTACAATGTACATAGTACCGCCTGTACAACCGCACATAGTAGTCCCCGTACCTATTTTTTTGTTCCTGCCTATTCCTGAATTTTTTGATAAAATACACATTAATCTGCAATAAGAAATTCAATAATCACACAATTTTTGTGATTTGTCCATGAATATTGTTCCTGTTATGGATAAGATGAATAATGAAAGAAACAGAAGTGGGTTATCTGTGATAGTTTGTGTATCAACCCCTGATGAGTGCATTTTAGTCCTGGATTTGTTTTTGGAAAAATTCAGGACCAATCTGCAATAAGAAAATCAAATACCAGACATTTTTTGTGATATGTCCATGAATATTGCTCCTGTTATGGATAAGATGAATCATGAAAGAAACAGAAGCGTAGTCGACTAGTTCGAGTCATCTCGTTTACAGTTTCCAAGAACAAAAACGGAAACGCAAACGTGAACACAAAACACCACGAAAGCAACAAAGCCCACCATGACGGTCCGAAAGCGCAAGGTCCAGCGCTTTGAGGTTCCAAGCCTCACAAGAGGTCCGACACTTTTTCTCGGACTTGCAATATCTGCATTGGTAGGTTGGTGGTTCCGTGTGATCTTCTTCCGGTCGCTCACAATCGCCCCGACCATTAGCAGCAGCAGCAGCAGCAGCAGCAGCAGAGACCCGGGGCAGTCGGTTGCTGCTGCTGCCGCCCGAGAGGAAGATCGCGAGAAGTCGGTTTCGTCAACGTCGTCATCATTATCGTCGTCCATCATCGTGCTACCTGCCACCCACCTGCACCGGAGTCCCCGGGTATGTGGACCCCGATACGGGGTTTACCAATGCGACGGGCATGGAACATGCCAACACCGGTCGGTGCTGCGATATTTGCGCCGGAAGCAGCGTTAGCAACAGCGCCGGGGAACTGGTGCCAGACCTTGAATCTCCTCTCGACTACAACTACGACTACGACTACCTCATTCTGGACCTGCTTTGGAACCCGACACTGTGCAGCGCGCTCCAAACCGGTCACGACTTCACCCTTACCCACACGGAATCGATGCGGTGTTTGCACTCTTCGCCGCCACGGTTGTCCATCCATGGACTCTGGCCCGCGTGGAACATCACTGATACCGATACCGCAAGTGTGAAGGCGGATGGACCGAATAATGCGAATGGACCGCCACCACCGTGGCGGAAGCAAGTCTGCTGCAAAATCGGTGCCAACCAGCCACCGCTGGACCTCGAACGCGCGGCCCGCTGGGACGAATCCCTGCGAAACCGCATGGCACACAATTGGTACGATCTCGTGGTGCGCACACGGACACGCACACGCACAAGCGGCGGGGTTGGTAGTGGTAGTGGCTGTCGCGAACACGACGAAAACGAAAACGAACAGCAGGGAGAATGCGGGGTATGCTACGCTCCCAACCACGAATGGCAAAAGCACGGTGCGTTGCGTAGTACGAAGTAGTAGAAGTAGCACTTGCGTTGCGTTGCGTAGTAGTAGCGATACTTTGCGTTGTGTTATACAGTAGCCCTGTTCAAGAGGATGGTTCGGTTTGGTTGCAGACGTAAACCAACGGTGGTTCGGTCTACGCCGTCTCCTCATTTTGTACAATTCGTTTCTTTCTTCCCTGAAATCATTCGTCCTCGTTGCTTTGCTTTGGCTTGGTTTTGACGGCGTGTGAATTCTGTTGCGCGATTGATGTGGTTTGATTCGGTTTGGTCCAACACCAGGAACCTGTGTTTCCGAATCTCCCGAGGACTACTTTCGAACCGGCCTGGACCTCTACGACACGTTGAGTGAACCCGTAGCGGCCATCGAACGGATGTACGGGACCAAAGCTTCGGTCCGGGACCTGCAGGTCCTGTTTCCTCGAAGGGTGAATGTGGTCTGCGATCCGCAACAACAACAACAACACGACGACGACGACGACGACGACGACGGATTTGTCTTTTCGGAGCTGCAGGTCTGTTTTGGGAGGAACAGGGGGAAGGGAGCCACTACCACCACCACAATGATCGACTGCCCGGCCGCAACCCACGAATCGGTGCGTTACGTTACGTTACGTTACGTTACTCGTTTTATACTGCTCGCTCGGCAATCACCGTGTCTGGCCATTGGCGTTTTGTTTTACTTTGCCAGAGTGGTTTGTTCATTCGTTCGTTGTGGCTTTGTTTGGTTCGTTCGTTCGTTCGTTACCTGCTGACCTAGTTGTTGCTGCTATTGTTATTGCTATTGTTGCCGCTGATGCCTTTGCGCTTTGCGTTTTGTATTTGCATTTGTATCCCTCTGGCGTGTCTCGTTACGTTGGTTCGGTTCCTTCGCCGAACGATTCGTGTTCCAGAGTTGGACGACGGCGTGTCGAGGCACTATTCTCGTTCCGGAATAGGTATGCCGAGAGTTCGAGTCGGCGTTACTATAGATGAACGCAACACAAAACGAACGGAAGGGAGGGAGGAACGCGCTATGCTATGCTTTGATATGCAATACATTCGTCGATCCGTTACTCAATCAATCAACACGTGCTGTCGCGCACTTTACCGCACGAGCAAGGGAAACGAAACACGAGAGGAGTCGGACGCGAGGCGGGGCGGGGCGGTCGAATCAAATGGAATCTAGTCAAAGAAGCGTTGTTCGAGAATCGCAGTCTAGTAACCGTCGACTAGCACAGATTAGTGCTTTGCAGGGACCCTGCGGAGTTGTTGTGTTGTTGGTAGTGGTAGTAATTATTGGTTGAATGTACCATAGTATGAAGCAATGAATGAAAAAAATGCGAGCTAGACTATCTATTTTGGAACATTGCTTGGCTGGCTGGTTCTTTTCAACGCGTGTGACCACACGACTTTCTAGAGATACTAAATATTTCGGAGATGTCAAAGTGACGTCACCAGTCCTCAAAATGTTCTTGCAATTTTAGAGATGGTGTACGTGCTTCATATCATGAATCTAGTGCTCTTGAAACTAAAGTCATTCGTTCATCTACAAGATACTCTATTTTTAGTGCAATTATTATTTCATCGGTTCAAACAAATTCTGAACTAAACTCTCGTTTTCAAGGAACTCCTGAGGCAGAACTGAAGCTTTTTTCCGTGATTCAAATGCTCATTTTGAAATCAACATACATCCCTGACCAAGTGACTCCATTAGTACTGGTAGCTCAAATGCTCTTGCAACAGGAGTGAAAGAGCACACCACACTTGGTAAATTGGATTCATTCATTCCCAGGTGACTTCTAAGGTAGCGCCCAAACTTCATCCATGCTAAAGGAACTTCATTGTTATTAGACCAAACGGTCTAACAACAGGTGTGATAATTGCAGCTGAACAAACGGCATCACTTGAATCAGGCTCTACGTTAAATAAATTATTCACTTCCAAGTGAGTTCTTGGTAAGGCGCATCCTTCATTCCTGCATGGATCAAATACTCTGTAGACTCAACTCCTGTCGGTACATTTCCAAGTGACAACACTATGAATTACATCTTTTATAGGCTCAACCTCCTTTCTTTCTGAGTGTATCAATAAAGTAATACATTACAGCTCCTAGTGTATGACCATGATCTACAACGGAGCCTCGCTTCAGCGCTTCTTCGCCTGCCGGATGGTATGAACCAATCCATCCGCACTCAGCTCTTCGAGCCGGAGATAATCGGCACCCAAGAGTTCCGCCAGTTCCTTGCCCCGGCCGACCCGGACGTGTCCCGCATCCGTGTCGAGAAACAGGGTCGGGACGGCGAGAGACGCCAGCTTTTCCGCCTGTTGCACCGTTTGGCTCCAGACGTCGTTCCCTTGCACATCGCCACGGTCTCCCCGGGGCAGCGGCACGTTGGCCTTGCCGTCGCTGACGAGGATCAGTAGCACGGGCGTAGACTGGGAGTGTTGGTCCGGTTCGTTCGCAGTTCGCATTCCGGCGGTCGCGATCGATAGTCTGGTGGGCCAGCAATAACGCGTGGGCCAGGGGGGTCCGCCCCCCGGTCGACAGCCGCCGCAGCTTCTCCTCGGCCCGCTCCACGCTGCGAGTCGGTGGCAGGAGGACCTCGGCCCCGACCCCCCGGAAGGTGACGACCCCCACGCGGTCCCGCTGCTGGTAGGCATCTGTGAGGAGGGCCAGTACGGCTCCCTTGACGGTCTCCATGCGCTTGCGCGCCGCCATGGATCCCGAGGCATCGACGACAAAAAGCACGAGCGTGTCGGTGGCCGATTGCCGGACCTTGCGGCGGTAGTTTTCGGGCCGGACGATGGGCATTCCGGTGTCCGGATCGAGGCCGTTCACGGCCGCCGATCGGAGCGTGGCGTCGAGGGCCAGATCGACCGGTGTCTCGGTGGGGACCGATCGGACGTAGTGGCCCCTGCTGCGCGAGGATTCCTTGTGGCTGGTCGGCAGGGCGTTACGCCGGCCGGATCCGGACCGGCCCCGCATGTGCTGCTGTTCCAGCCGGAGTTGCTTGATTTGTTCGGGTTTGCTGGCGGTAAAGGTCTGGAGGGTCCTGATCTTCGTCGTTGCCGTCGTCTCCCTCGTCATCGTCGTTGTTGCCGTCACTATTCTCGTCTTGGTCGTTCCGTGGATCTTGCTCGCAGTCGCGATCGCCCTCGGATTCCTCCTCCGGTTGTTGCGGATTCTGGTCCTTCTCTTCGTTCGGTTGGTCGCTATCGTCGCCTCCTTCGTCGTTGCTGTTGGTCTTGGGAGGCGGCGGCGGCGCAGGAGCATTGAGAATCTCGTCCATCCGATCGTCTTCGGGACTCGGTCGGTCCTCCTTGGGTGGAGGAGGCCGAGGAGCATTGTCAAAGGCGTGGCGTTGCTTCCGGTGCGCCAGAACCCACCCGGCGGCCCGCTTGACGTCTCCGGATTCTACGTTCGTTCGTCGTTCCCAGGCCGCCAGCGCCGCCGCGGTCTTGTACAGGGCAATGTCGGCCCGGAGGCTCGACACGCCGAATTCGACACAGATGGTGCTCGCCGCATCGATCCATCGCTCCGAAACGCCCACGGAGGGCAGCAACGCCCTCGCCGCTTCGATGCGCTCCCGGAGCTCGTCGTCGCGGCCCTCCCAGTCGCCGGCAAATTCGGACGGGTCTGCCTCGAAGGCGATCCGCCGTTTCACGACGGACGACCGGACCCCGGGTTCGCGCGGTGCCACCACGTCGCACGCGAGACCGAACCGGTCCACCAGCTGCGGCCGGAGGTCTCCCTCCTCCGGGTTCATGGTGCCCACCAGCACGAACCGGGCCGGGTGTCGGACCGACAACCCCTCCCGCTGGAGCGTATTGACGCCCGAGGCGCAGGCGTCCAGCAGCACGTCGACCAGGTGAGCCGGGAGGAGGTTGACCTCGTCGATGTAGAGGATCCCGCGGTTGGCGGCCGCCAGAAGCCCCGGTGCAAAGGACGGTTTGCCGCCGCTCCGGAGCGTGGCGGAGACGTCGATGGAGCCCAGGACCCGGTCCTCGGTGGCACCGAGTGGGAGGTCGACAAAGGGGAGTGGGAATCGTTCGGAACGAGGCGTCCGCATTCGCATCCTGCTGCTGCTGATCGGACGCTACGTCGTCGTCGTCGTCGTGTTGCTGTTGCGTTTTGGAGGGAGGAGGTCGGTTGTAAGGATCGAGGGCTCCCGAGGCCGGATTGTACGCCACCGAAATGGGTGGCAAGAGTTTTGCCAGGCCTCTCGCGGCGGTACCTGAACAGAAACAGAACAGACAGAATAGTGTGTCAAACATAAGAAGGAACGGTCTCGTGAGTGAAACAAACGGATAGATGAATAAATAACTAGATAAATACGAAGTAAATAATAGTACCTCGTAGCAAGCAATCAAAACTACATCGTCGGAGAAGGCATTCCATTCCACGCATCCATCAGCAAAGTTGAATTGATATCGGCAATCGTTAAAGACCGTTCTAACATATGTTTTTTAGTGGATCATTTGGAAATTACATGGAATGGAATGGTTCACCACAACACTTTCGACAACCACAACGCAACGCAACGCAACGTAGCATTCAATCCGTCCATCAGCAAAGAGATAACAAAATTATCGGCAATCATAAAACACCGTTCTAACATATGTTTTTTGTGGATCATTTGGAGATTGAATGCGTACGCGTATGTGTACGCGTACGTGTATGCGTATGCGTATGTTCGTTCCGTTCGTGTTGTTGTCCATCGCATCCTCTCGCGCTGCTTCGCTTTCTGGAAACTTACTCTTGGCCGTGCCCTTGTCCTCCGCGAATGAGCACCCCACCAATCGTCGGATCGATAGCGTTCAGGATCAAGCACAGCTTGAGATCGTCCTGGCCGACAACCGCAGCGAACGGATAGTGTTGCTGTTGCTGTTGCTGTTGCTGATGCTGTTGCTGCTTCCGTTCGACATTGGCCTCACCGCAACCATTCTGGATGCCATTATCAAGGGTGGTCATTATGGTTGGTTTGTGACATGGTTTTGTTATGCAATGATGCCCGTTTGCTAGGACTACGAGTAGTCCATTGCGGTGGCGATGGACGAACCGGATTTAGTGCAATCATGTGTTACTCGTTGTAAAGTGCCGGTATCGGTATGAGAGGTGCGTGACGGAAACGAAAGAAGAAGCCTAGCCTCTCCCTGTTGTCACCGGCTCAATAGATGATGGATTTTCGGTTTTCAGTTTCGTGTTTTGTGGTGTCTGCCGAAGTTGGGATTGGCAACCTCAAACCGTAGGAAGAACGTGCTACATCAAAAGAGTTTGTGAGAATTTCATTATCTGATAGTTTCAAATTCAAAATTGACACACAAGATTCTCTATCGTAATATCGGAACAGGATGTTTCTGTTTGAACAAATCAGAGTTTCTCATCGGCCCCGTGGGGACGGATGATGGACAGACTACAGATCTCTCGCTGGAGTGTCGGATCCCGAACGGATTGATGATTGATGATTGTGCGAATTGAGATTTTTGCCGATCCATTTCTTGTTTCTGTTATGTTTTTGTTTCGATCGATGCGAATGCTGAATGCTCAGTGCGGTGCCGAATCATGATCTACCGGTGCGGAAAACTCTCTCACACAAATATTTCCGGTATCTTGGCTTGGCTAGGCTTGGCTTGATATTGCGACGTTCCACCCGCAACTCAACTCCTCCTTCCAGTCGCCATTGGATTTCTTGGCTGGGCAGAGTTTTTAGTGGGCCAATCAATACTCAATACGCGTCCCAAATAATACAAGAATCCAAAGCAAGATAGACGAATCAACCAGTCAATCAATCCAATCCAATCCAATCCAATCCAATCCAATCGGGCAAAGGATTATTCCAGTTCGGCCGTGGATCCTTCCTATTCGCACAAAACTCCATTAAATAAATTGCATGTTCGCTGCTTTTCTTTTGGTTTGGAATAGTTTACCATAGACAATACAAGACAAGTCATGGCTGCCAAAGATCCAACCCACGCTCACGGTGGAGATGGAGATGCCGATGCCGATGGCGAACCAAGCCACGAACACGACGAAGGCCCGTTCTCGATCCTCCTCGTCTCCATCAAGGATTCCGACATTCTGACGCTGGACACTGCCAAGTGGATGCTCCCCGTAGACTTTCCCCCCATCGAGACGCTCAATCTCTGTGAGATCCGATCCGACTCCGACATGGCAAACCTGGTCAACAGCCCCCGGTACCAGGACCAAGACCACCTGGTGATCGTGGTCCGGCTTCTGGGACGGGGGGTTCCCGGATTCCACCACCTGCTGGGATTTGCGAACAACAACAACCGACAACACGACCTGATCGTGGTCAGCGGGATTCCCGGGAGCGTCGAGCCCGACCTGACGGCCATGTGCAACGTTTCGACGGACGTCCTGCAGGAGGTCACTCGCTACTTTCACGCCGACGGATGCTCGCACAACATGGCCAACCTGATGCGGTACCTCGCCGACACGCTGCTGCCGCATCCGGGGGTTGGGCGCGATCACGACCACGATCACGATTGCAACTCAAGCGCTCGCTTTGGGTACGGTCCGCCTACGGTCCAGCCGGACCACGGGCTGTACCATCCGAGGCACAACGGAAGCGATCGGGAGACCGCCACGAGGGCTTACCTGTCGGAATGCGCGGCAGCATCGTCGTCGTCGCCAACGGACGACGACGACGACGACCACCACCACCACCATCGTGCCCGCAGCAGCATGCCGACCGTGGCGATCGTCTTTTACCGGTGCCACTTTCTGAGTGGCAACACCTCCTTCGTGGACGCACTCCTCGACGAGCTGGAGGCCCTGGGAGCGAACGCCATCGGCCTGTTCACCGAGACGCTCCGGGCCCACGAATATTGCGGCAACGCCAACGGATCGGCCGTCGAGCGATTCCCCACCGCGCTGACCTACCTGCTGGACGCCGACACGGGCCGCTGCCTGGTGGACGCCGTGGTGAGCACCATGGCCTTTGCCATGGGAGAGGTCAACCCGGACGGGCCGACGCTCGGAAACTGGTCGACCGATGCGGTGCAAGCCCTGGGGGTTCCGGTACTGCAGGCGGTCAACAGCTTCGGGACGAAGCGGGAGTGGGAGGACTCGTCCCGCGGCCTCAACCCACTCGACACGGCCATGAACGTGGCCATTCCGGAATTCGACGGCCGTCTCATCACGGTGCCGGTGTCATTCAAAGCGCCCCAGGACGAGACCAACAAGGTCCACTACTACGAACCGGTGCAAGACCGGGTCGAGGTAGTGGCCCGGCAGGCCTTCAAACAGGCCCGCCTGAAGCACATTCCCAACCGGCACAAGAAGATCGCCTTTGTGCTAACCAACAGCAGCGGCAAGGCCCAGCGGATCGGTGACGCCGTCGGTCTGGACACACCGGCTTCGATCATCGAGGTGTTTGAGGCAATGCGAGCCGACGGATACGACCTGGGGAACGACGAGGACCTGCCGGAAGACGGAGACAAACTGATCCAGAACCTCGTCGACCGGTGTTCGTACGACGAGATTGTTCTGACGGAAGATCAGCTGGCCAATGCGGCGGCCCGCGTTCCCACCGATACGTACGAGTCCCTCTTTGCCGAATTGCCTACCACGCAAAAGGAGCACATGGTGAAGCAGTGGGGTCCTCCCCCGGGAGAGGCGTACGTCCACGAGGACGCGATCGCCCTGGCGGGCCTGGAATTCGGCAACGTCTTTGTGGCACTCCAGCCACCCCGTGGGTATGGGATGGATCCCGACAAGATCTACCACACACCGGACCTGCCCCCGCCCCACAACTACTTTGCCCTCTACCGGTGGCTCCGGAACGTCTGGAAGGCCGACGCGATCGTTCACATGGGAAAACACGGCACCCTGGAGTGGCTGCCGGGAAAGGGCGTCGGTCTGTCGAGGGATTGCTATCCGGACTCCTTTCTGGACGATCTGCCCCTGGTCTATCCCTTCATCATCAACGATCCCGGGGAGGGAACCCAGTCCAAGCGCCGTGCCCACGCGCTCATCATCGACCACCTGACCCCTCCCATGACCACAGCGGACGGGTACGGGGAGCTGGCGCAGCTCATGCAGCTGGTGGACGAGTACTACCAGATCGAGATGCTCGACCCGACGAAACTCCCCCACATCCAGAAACAGATCTGGGAACTCATTCAGAAGATCAACCTCGACGAGGACCTGTCGGTCTTGCTGCGTCCCCCCGGTGCTGGAAAGGAGGACCACGACCAAAGCCATGACCACGATCACTCCCATTCTCACCACCACCACGACGACGAAGGCGAGCATCTCACTCGCAGCGGCGAAGGCCACACGCACGATCATTGCCACGGGGAGGACCACGTTGAGGACCACGGTCACGAACATAAACACGAACACGAAGATCACCATCGAGTTGAAGAGAAGCAACAAGATCATTCGCATGCATGCGATGAGAAGGAAACAATTGCACACAATCATCGTCACAAGCATGAACATGGACATGGACATCAGAACGATCATGAGAATGGACATGAGCATGGTCATGAGCATGGTCATGAGCATGGTCATCAGAACGATCATGGACATGAGCATGGTCATCAGAACGATCATGGACATGAACATGGTCATCAGAACGATCATGGACATGGACATGAATGTGGACACGAACATGGACACGAACATGGGCATGGGCATCAGAACGATCATGGGCATGAACATGGACATGGACATGAACGTATTCATCAAATCGAGCGCGAACACGGACATGGGCATGGACACAACGAGAAAGATAGGCATAATGAGGAAATTCATGAGCAAAACAGCCACGGTCACGACCATGATCACGATCATTTCCATGACTTGACACAAGACTCGTTGGCAAAGATGGATGGAAAAGATTTTGCTCATCTGATTGAAGATATGGACGGTTACCTCTGCGAGCTGGCAGGAGCGCAAATCAGAGATGGATTGCACATATTGGGCCAGGTGCCCCCTCAAGGTGACTGCATGGTAGATATGCTACAAGCACTGACTCGTCTACCTAATTTGAACGTGCCTTCGCTTCGCGAAGCAATTGCAAATCTCTTTGGACTCGATGCTCGCGAATTGCTGACCAACCAGGGTGCTCGCATCAAAGATCTACCACCGATGCTTTGTCATTTGGCAGACCGACCCCTCGCAACTGCTGGCGATGCAGTACAAACCATCGACGAGCTAGCGAAGCATTTGTTGGCTCTACTAGATCAAGAGCAGTTTCATGTGGAGAAAATTCCTTTCACAATTGGACAAACATTCCCGGACATGGCCAAATCTGCCGAAAAGCAGACCATCAGTGAAGTGTTGATGTTTGTTTGCAAAACTCTTGTCCCTTCCTTACAGGGCACAACGCAAGAAATCAAGCATCTCATTGATGCACTGAATGGCAAATTTGTTCCTGCCGGACCCAGCGGATCTCCAACACGGGGAATGGCCCATTTGTTGCCCACAGGTCGTAATTTCTACGCTTGTGACCCGCAGGCTCTGCCCAGTTTAGCGGCTTGGGAAGTTGGACAGGGATTGGCGAGAGAAGTGTTATCACGGTATCTTGCAGAAACAGCAGCATATCCAGAACATGTTGCCATCAGCGTCTGGGGTACAGCAGCGATGCGGACGCATGGAGATGATATTGCGCAGATATTCGCTCTACTCGGTGTTCGTCCTGTTTGGCAACAAGAGAATCATCGTGTCACAGGCGTTGAATTAATTCCGCTTTCTGAGCTTCTGCGTCCACGCATCGACGTCACCGTGCGAATAAGTGGTTTCTTTCGAGATGCGTTCCCCCACTTGATTACCCTTCTCGACGAAGCAGTCAATCTAGCGATTGATGCTGATGAACCACTGGAACAGAATTATATTCGCAAACACTACCTAGAAGATTTGTCGAAGGAAGAGATGGACGATTCATCAGCCCGATACCGCATTTTTGGATGTCCACCAGGTGCATATGGTAAGCATTTTCGGCGCAGTTCTCGTCGACCGAAACACAAGAATCTCGCTCTCTCTCATTGTTCTTGCATTGTTGCAATTTTTTCCTAATATTCGAAACATAGGAATCGGCATTCTGGACTTAATAGAGGCACAAAATTGGGAAGATGAATCCGATTTCGCAAGGTGCTATATCAATTGGGGAGGATATGCATATAGTAGCAAAGAGATAGAGGGTACAGAAGCGAAAACAGAATTTACACATCGTTTGACTTCCGTCGAAGTAGCAATTCACAATCAAGATGACCGTGAACACGATATTTTTGACAGTGACGATTACTTCCAATTCCATGGTGGTATGATAGCCACTATCAGGGCATTGTCAGGGAAACAACCAAAGGGTTATTTTGGTGACACCCAAGATCCAGCGACACCCAAAGTAAGAGACATTAAGGAAGAGACACTAAGAGTCTATCGAACCAGAGTGGTGAATCCGAAATGGTTGGAAAGTATAAAACGACACGGTTACAAAGGAGCATCCGAAATGGCGGCCACCGTGGACTACTTATTTGGATTTGATGCAACTGCCAATGTGGTGAGCGACTTCATGTATGAGCAGGTTGCTCAATCGTATGCCCTGGATGAGTCGACCCAAGCATTCTATGAAGAGAGTAATCCCTGGGCACTAAGAGGAGTCTCGGAACGCTTGCTAGAGGCGGCCCAAAGAGGCATGTGGGAAATTCCTAAGCCGGAGACATTAGAAGCCCTACGACAAACACTGATCAAATCCGACGATATGTTAGAAGGACGATCCGATCAACCTGATGTTTCTAACTCCTACTAAAAAAGCGACTCGAGAGGAAGCGCAAATCATTCGTGACAGCTGATTTGGCGAATAACTCCTAAGATGGGGAGATTGCCGTTTTTGCCATATTCCATTGTCGTCGTCACTTCTGTTGAGTTTAATCTGATTCATTTCTAGCGAAACTAATGACGCAAGCTTAAATCTCGTCAGATTTGATTATTCAGAACGATGCCCAGCTTGCGCCTAAATATATATTGATCACGGATATTGCTTTTATATCATCTATGTAGTGAGTCTGCGAAATGATTCTACTAGGTCCAGCCTTCCTGCACGTGCTTTTTTGTACGCATAACGTGACACTAGCTTCATGAAATTGCGCGTTTAATATTTTTAAAGTTGTAGAGTTTGTCCCAACATAGCCTTGAATGCATCTTTTTCTTCTTCCGTCATGGTCATCATTGCGCGACTGATTCCCTCGACGATTCCTTTGGTGCCGATCTTCGCGGTAGTGCCACCAGCTGTCATAACCTTCATAACCTCTTGGCTAACGCATTCCTGTGTGAAACTGACCACCTTGGACTCTAAGAGACCATGGTTATTTGCCATCCAAGTAAGCATGACCTTATCGTCTTCCCATTTAGCAGCATCCATGCCTTCCGATTGCAAGAACCACTGTTTTATCATGTCGGTTGCTTCCAATGGAGTAGGACTTCCCACGCCACGTCCTACCTCCGAAGCTTCAACAATTTTCTTTCGTAGATCGAATTCGGCAAGCTTCCTGCGAAGACGCCAGTAGAAGAAGGATCGCGAAGTGCTCCATTCAACTTGCTGTCGAATCACACCAACTGCTTCCATACGAACTGGTGTATCGTGAAGCTCGCAGAACTGGACGGAAATCTGCTCGTACACTGGAAGAAGCGCACATTCACGACTCTTAATCGATTTCTGGATATCAGTTGCTTCACTTTCTGAAAGACCTTCGGCTGCTAGTTGCTTGTCAAGATCGATCAATGTCTTATCCAAACGATGCATGGTCTTCAGCAAATCCTTGGTTCGATATTTCACGCTGGCCAAACCATTTGCTTCTAGAACTCCTCCTCTGGCTGTCTTGGATGATGCATACATTTCCATTACAGAAGAATTAATGGAAGCGTCGAGTACAACCCACGCTCCTCCTCGAATTTCTGCAAACGGAGGAATGAAGACGAACACAGGTTGCTCGTAAGCAACGAAGGCATCAACAATGAGAGATCCATACTTCAAGACTTCGTCGAACATGTCACGTTGACCACCACTGAATCCACGCCAGTTGGCAAACACGATAAGAGGCAAATCCTCCGTTCGGAAGTCGTTGATAGCTTGTGCGGTCTTATATGCGCTATTCGGGAACCATACGCAACCGGCTTCTTGAATCACAGCTTCAGAAGCTTTGACATCAGCAGGATCGGCAGGTTTGATATTTTCAGCCGTTCGGTTTTCGGTAATCACCACACCCATCGGGATACCACCAAGTCGCGCTCTTCCTACAACTACCGTCTTCGCCCAACCTGCAAGAGCTTCCTTGAAACTACCCTTGTCGAAAAATCCACTCTGCCAAACTCCTGAGTCATCTTCTGCACCGGCAAGAAGTGCACGTGGATCATATGGAGTTCCTGGGACGGGACTAAAAGTTACCGGACGTTCAATCTCGTCAACGCCTCGAATGTCCATGATGGGAAGCATACCCCTTCGCTGGGATGGAACATACGATAACCAGTTGATGGCTGCTTGAACTGCACGCAGATGGTCGTTTTCGGTCATATGCGACACACCGTTCGAATACATGATGCCCGGTCCTCCTAACTGATCATTTGTTGAGTACACATCCACACCCATCAGTTTGTTCAGGGCTTGGTAGCCTGTCAAAATGATGGGAGAGGCTGTTGTCTTCTGAATTGTACGCTGTCCGAGGCGGACAAGGTATGCCCCAATACCAACTGTCCGTCCAAGAACAATGGTCAACGTAAAGATATCGTTGTATGCGGAACTTGTCTCTCCTGCAATGAGTCCAGATCCCTTCAAGTTTTCGACTCCAAGATCAGGTTCGGATCCGATGATATCTGTAACACGATGGACCTTCTCGCCGTTGTAAGTAATAGGTTCGGCTTTGATAAGAGGTTTCTCATCTGAGGTCAAGGCTTTATAATCTTCGTCAGACACGTAGATGAAATCAAAGCCATTCTCAGGCTTGGACGTGTCCTTAAAAGCTACCTTGAACGTCTTTCGAACAGACTCTGACAAACCGATGCGGGCTCCAGAGTTGGCGGCAACGTACAGACGAGGGATTCTCTTCTCTCTGGCAAACTCCGAAGCAAGTTTGAACACAACGTCCTCACGAGTTCCGAAGCTACCTGCTTTATGGGTGATATCATTTGCAATCAGTACAACTTGTCGTCCGTTAGGGTATTCGACAGTTTTCAATTCCATCAACCATGCTACCATACCGACATCATTTGCTCCAGCCCCTCTATTGACTTGTACAAGTTCAAGATCTCCATTCATATAATCGTCCATCGTCCAGTTATCAGGAGCGGCAGATGGATTAGTATTCTTGACGACAAGCTCTGTTGTGTACATTACCATCAAAGGACGGTCAGCACCTTGAATCGCATCCATTTTGGAGGCGTTGATCCATTCGTATTCCACGGCGGCTTCAAAAAGCGCGGGAAGATCATAAGCATAAAGAGTATCAGAAGATCTCAGAGCTGCTCGTCGCTGGTGATCAAATGGTCTCGTTAATGGGTATGGTGTATCCACATTGAGACCTTCCCAAGAACTATCGCCAGCTCCTGCGAGAGTAGCTTTAGTTCCTCCAATCAGCTTGAAGACCCTATCGCCATCAGTCTCGTCTGCCGCCTCAACGTAAGTGCTTAATACATGCACATAACCAGTTGGGTTACTTGCTACAAGCCGCAGCGAGATTGGCAATGAATCCCGACTAAAGGAGCAAAGAATCTTTGTTTCTACTTCAACAATTCCCAGATTTGATACACGATCCCCGTGCCTCTTCAGGATGTCAACGACGACTTGCTCAACTACAACTGGGTCCAAGACAACCTTCTCGAAGTCGCTCACTAAGTTGATGAAAAGGTGGTTATCCGCTCGTCGATTTTCGGGACACAAGTCAAGAGCGTTCAGTGCATCAACAAGGATCCTTTCAAAGCTATTAGAGCAGAAGTCAAGTGAGAAACTCAAGGCACGGACAAAAATGCGAGGGCTCTTGTTGGCCTTTTTGTCTTTGGCGAGAGCGGATGCACGTGGCGTTGCCTCGTACATGTGAACGTGTGATGTTGACGTATGGCGTGCACCTACTGTCTTGACAGAGAAATTTGAAGCTACACGACCAAGATCAAGGTTAATCGCATGGCTTGGATCAATACCTCGAATGAGAGATTCTTCCTCGAACAATGGAGAACGGTAGGTGAAGGTTGCGGGGGAGGAACCAATGTTGTCCGTTGCTTCTTGATCAAATGATACAGTCACTCGACGGACCTTTGCTTTTTCTAGCAATTCCTTGTAGGGTGACAGTTTCGCCTGGCAAATGCCAGACATTAAGTCACGTGATTTCTCGTCATTTTCAACGTCGGTCTTTGCCACAATTAGGTAAAGCACGTTGATTGGACCCACATCATTATTTTCGGTCGAGGAGAACTGAGGGAAACTCTTCACGATTCCTTCGAAAACAGAGGAGTCGTCAATCTCATTGATGGAGTCAATGATCTTACAGATACCAGTCCTTGCAACATTGGATGGAATCTTTTCCAAACCATTGACAGTGAGGACCTTACTTTCCTTGTCTCCTTCGGTTGAATCGCTCAGACTCGTTAGATTGGAAGAGCTCACAGCACTTGAGAGTGCAGTCATACTTGGAACAGATGTCATTTTGTGCAGGACTCTCTCGGATGTTTTATTGTAGAAAGAAAATTTGACCATTCTTTCATCGTTGCTCTTCTCTGTTTCTTTGATGGTGTATGTTCTGTAAATGCATCTCGCATAAAGTTCCAATAGACCGATTTCCTCGTTAGATGACGTGACTTCTTTCAATAGTGGGAAGAAAACATCTAGTAGTGGTGTTTGTTCGGCTAGAAGATCGTCCGCCTCCTTCGTATCGGAACCAGAAAGATTTTTGGCCGCAACACGAACTCTTTCCTTTCTCTGTTCGAGATTGGGAATACTTTCCTGCATCAGAAGCTTTCGAGCTCGAAGCGCTACTTTGGCGTATTCACTTCGTTGGCCCATCATTCCAACTTCAGAGAGCGAAGGGAATGCATCGAGAAGACTTTCTGCGCCTGTGACGGTAGAAATACGCTCCGCACGTGAACCATCATCGATTGCATCCATAATTCGAGTGAGTATGTACGATGTAGTTTGAATTTGTTCATGGGATCTGCAGATATTCAATACGGTGTTGGCATCGTCCTTGTGCAATTTGCGGATGTTTTCGACTGAATCTGCGTACGAGGGTTCATCGCAGAACCAACGCTCAACGGAAATCCACCGTCGTAGAATGTCAATGAAGGATTTCAGAACCTTTTCGGCACCTTGAACACCATCCACTTTACTGCGCGTGTATGGTGTTGCGGCATCCTTGAGTTGCTGAGTCAGTGCAATGAAGGCGTTCTTGGCTGAGAGATCGGTCAAAGATGATGAGTACTCGTCCAAGAGTGACAGCACTTTTCCAGCGGGGAATCTTATAGGAAAACGAGAGAAGAAGCATAGTGTGAGATTCAATGATGATTTAGTTTCAGACGATGGTGACATACAGAACAGGAGTTCCGTTAGAAAACGTACCGAATTTCCGATGATGTTTCGAAATCGCGAATCAAGGATGAGATATTTTCAAAGAGCTTGGCTGGGATACGGCCACTTAAGACCGACAGTTGCTCATCAACTTCAAACATAGGCAATGACGAATCGGTGACAGCCTTAGTCAAATCTTCCATGGCCTCATCGACTTCGTCTTGTCCAAGGGCGAATCCAGACATAGCCCCGTTCAAAGAATTAATAGCAGCACGCAGGACCAAATGAGGCCGTTTCGCATTGGCAGGTCGAGCCGACGCACCCCATCCAGCAACATTGAAGTTTCCGTGGAAAACTGTCGTAGTGGCAACATTCTCGGGATTGTCCAGCTCCAGGGTTGCCAAAAGATCGCCCGGGCTCAGGGCAGCACCTTCGTTTGCTTTCCATTCGACAACACCAGCTTCTTCGACCTTGAGGGGCATGAACATTTTCATTACTTCGATCTCAGCGTAAGCTTCGCCCTTCTTCACACGGGTTCCGTCAGGGACAAGTCGTTTAACCAACTTTCCAGCAACGTCCGTTCGCAATGAGGTAGGATCATAATCCGGTGAAAAGACAATGTTGGAACCAGCAACATTCATTTTCATTCCGGTAGCTGCATCGCCCTTGTTCGTCAGATATGCAACATGGGACTGGCCACCAATCTGGATCAAATATCCACCATCGCTTAGCGAACGAACATTGGTCATCACAAAGCTCCCACTTGTGCCATAACTGCAATCCTCTGCGAGTTCGATCTTAAAGGAACTCTGGCCTTTTCGGGTGCAAGTTAGTTTGTATTTGATGCCGTTGAGAATCAATTCGACAGAATGCGACATTTTCAACAGGCTTCGAGACGGGAGTTGCCCCTTCGACATCAACTCCAAAAATGTTGCCTCGTCTTGACTGCAACTGTCGTAGGCTACAATTGTCGCTCCCAGAACAACGTACAAGTGAGAAGTTTCGCTCGTCAAATCGCTCACAGATAGTGAGTTGCGTTTCATACTCGCTCTCAAGCTGCCTTTCGCGCTCGCATTCTCTTTGTCTTCCACCAAAGACGCAATCCCCTCTATGTTTTGGTTGATGATTCCGTCCAACCAGGCCGTATCAATGTTATTGTCGATAAAGTCTTCGAGTTCAATCAATCGCGAAATGTAATCAACAGTGGTGGAAATATCTCCTCGAATAGAAAGTTCTTTCAAGGCTAACACCATGTTTCTTCTCGCTTGCTCACGATCGACACCGTTGGCGAACAAGTGACCAAACTGGGAGTCAGCAAATTCGTGAATGCTTCCACTAGAGTCCATCGAAAAGTAACCCCAGACGTTGGGAGTCGATCTGAAGTTGAGTTCCTGGATGCCTCCACTAGTAGGTTTGAATCCAGCTTCGGCATTTTCGGCTGTAATTCGGACAGCAATACAATGACCGTTTGCAGGTCGTCGTTCCGTTGTGCTGAAGTCAATGCGAGCCTCTGGTGAGGACGGGTTGTCCTCGAAGCGGTTGCGACCATATAGAGTTCGGATTTCTGGGATGTTATCGAGAGGAATTCCCATAGCCACCTGTAATTGGGCGGCTGGAAGGTTGACATTGGTGATCATTTCCGTGACAGGGTGCTCAACCTGGAGACGTGGGTTCAATTCCAAAAAGTAAAATTTGGCATCGTCTTCGGAATACAAATACTCAACGGTTCCGGCGTTAGCATATCCAACGGCTTTGGCAAGGGCAACTGCGGCGTCTTCCATTTCCTTCCAGACCTTGGGCTCCGCAGATACAGGAGGACCTTCTTCGATGATTTTCTGGTGCCGTCTCTGGACGGAACAATCACGGCCATTCAACGCAACAGCATTTCCATACTCGTCTGCAAGCAATTGAACCTCCAAGTGCCTGCTGTTTGTAGAAAGTTTCATAATGAAGATGGGAGATCCCGGGACTTCTCCGCAAACTTGGCGGTAGGCATTGGCGACATCTTCAGCTTTCTGGACCATTCGAATTCCCTTCCCTCCTCCACCCTCGCTGGCTTTAATCATGATGGGGAAACCGATACGGACTGCGGCCTCGCTCGCTTCTGTCGCGGAATGAATCGTTGCTTGTTCGTAAGCTTCATCTGGAAGGCTTCCTGTGTTCTGGTCATATTCTGCCCGGACATCCTCTCCGTTCCAACCGATGCAGGGAACACCAGCACTTTGTGCGATGATCGTCGATCCGATCTTGTCTCCAAGGGCCTGCATCGGTGGGCCGGCAGGACCGATGAATTTGATCGGCGGAGTGCTGCTGGCCAGAGAATTGGGCAGGGTGGGATTTTCGGAGGCGTGACCCCATCCGGCCCAGACTGCCTGAACACCATGGAGACGAGCCAATTCGACAATCAAGGTCACATTGGCATAGTTGTGATTATTGGATCCACCAGGAACGTCAATGATGACGTCTCCCATACGAATATATTCAGCATTGGCACTGCGAGAAGAACGAGGGATTTCGTTAGAATTTGGGAAAAAATCTAAACTGGATAGAATTGAACCACTCAAGCGAGGATCATCCCACTAATTCTCATCCACAAACGAGTAAACTCACCGCAAATCCTCTGGGGTAGCCATTACTACAAACTTGATGGCACGCTCATTTCCAAAGACTTCGTAACTCCATTTTCTCATAGAACGAATCGCCTTCACGGCACCAACTCCGTTGTTCGCAATCAATATTTTTTCAATGACGAAGCCCTTTGGGCCACCCAACTCGTCAACATAGTGCTGCGGTGAATCAAACCATCGGTGACTTGGTTCTGATTTGTGAAAAAATTTGAGGCTGTTTGGGGTCGGCGCGGAAGAGGACATGGCCGAAAGTTCCGACATAGTATGTGACAGCCTGACAATTGCGTGGAAATCTCTTTTCTCGTTTTCTTCTCTAGACGAATCTATGATTCATCAACGAACTTAATTCTCTTGTAAGATGGTATTTGCCTCCTTTCGCCCTCCTGCCTAGTGATAAGGCTTTTACCAAAGGAATAGTTTAATGGAGGATTATACCGGTATCGCTCCGACGATATAGGACAATATCCAAAGAGTTGCATCTACAAGAATTCTAGACAAGCATTGAATTTGGCCCGGACAGCGCTTGTCGCCATACTTGCACGATGCGGATGTGTCAAAAAAACTCTAATACAAAACGTACTACCATACAAACTGGTATCTGGAATCCGAAGTACAGCGTAAAACTCGTACATACTCGTGCGAGTACCTATTCCCATACAACCTAGACTTCATCCATCAGCCTTTTCCAATGCGTATGACGTGAGACGGCAAGACGAAAACGTGTTTTAATTTGCTCCCACACGACGTCATCACATTGCGTCGGAGGTGATAGCAGCGGTGGCGCGAATTTCAAAAAATAAAGTTAGGAGCGGAGCGTGATGAGAACCCAAAATTCAAAATGCATCATCGGTTTCAATCGTACATCAAGAGGATGCATGACTAAAATTCCTCAAAAACCTTTAACTTCAGCGACCGCAGTTCAGGGCTACGAGTACGTACGGTACGAGTACGAGTACCTACCGTACCGTACGATGTGCTTTTTGATGACGAATCGATCAATCAATCCCGTACATTTTGCATTTCAATCCTAGCGAAATGCGCCCTACGTACGGTGCGACAGACGTACCGGTGAAGTGTCAACTGTGATAATTCTGACTTCTGACTTACGTACAATACCCTAGTAGAGTATGTATCCGGTAGTACTTGCAATAGACGAAAGAAAACTCTTTTTTCAACAGAGATGCTACGAACCGGTACGAAGACGATTATGAATAGTACGAATACGAGTTTAGTGGTTAATGCCAATCGGACACGTAGAAAGTGTACCAGAATCTACAGAGAGTCAGCGCGTATCATTAATCACTAGTTTCTTTTCCTACAGCAAAAACAGTACCAAAATTAACCACAAAGGTGCGAAAAAACCACATAGGTGCGAAAACAGGGCTGATAAATTTTAAAAAACATGTGAATCGTTACTACCTATGCCATTAGTGTGCTCATTCCTCCCAAAGCCTTGGAGTAAATAAGCTACAAATACATCGATGAAGAGCCCTTACTGTGGGGATTCATTTGCTTGTGCTACCAACTTTTTGCAGGTCCTATAGCCTGAGATACAACACCATGGACAGGTGCTTGCCGGGCAGTGTTTAGCTTAGGTTTGTAAAATAACATGTGAAAAAAGAGGCTCATAACCAGTCTTTTAAAATCGATTGGCAGTAACCACTAAACTTGTACCACTACGATGTCGCACGAATGCAACCCGGGTTGTATTTAACCTGGGCTAGTACAACCAGCTACAAGATTCTACGTAGACACTACTACTAGTAGTAGTAGTAGCATCATGTTTGGTACCCCACCAGCATCTATCGAGGTACGCAAAAAAAAAATTGTACTACTAAGAGTAGAGTACCGATTGTATGATTTTCAATTTTAGCAAAGTTGCACTACTGGTTGATTTGAAGCCCTGCATTTTCCCACGAGGTGCGCAACTTATACAACTCCCAAATAGTGAGTGACTTGTTTTTTTGGCTTGCTATGACTGATCGATAAATAAGCAAATAATTGTATGTGCTTTTGCTCTCTTAATTCTCATACACATGCAAATTGACCAATCGCACGACTCCAATTAGCTCGCTACTATTAGCCAAAAGCTCACTTTTTTCGATCAATCTAATTGCAAACCAATTTATTTAATTAATTCAAGCAAGCAAAAGCAACAAGAAGCAACACCAAGCCAACATGCCCCGTCAGCTGAGCAGGGATCCGAAGAACATTCAGCCAAGGGAACAGGCCTGCAAACATCATGCTTGGGCCCAAGCAGCAGCAGCTTTAGCTGACATGGATTCACAGGCTGCAGCAAGAACAACACCAATGGAGGAGGCACGGGGGGTAGTACAGCAAGCAAAGGATCTTATAGCAATCCGGCGTGCTCGTGGTGTCATGCAAAGAGCTGCTGTAGAAGCTGCAGCAGCTGCAGCAGCAAAAGATGACTCGTCAGGATCCAGAGGAACAAGACAAAGAGGAGGAGGAGGACGAGGATGAAGCTGAAGATAATGGCCTATGTGAGCTAGCTGCCGTAGTCTTAGCTGCTGACAATGACAATGACATCCTAGATGATGCCCCTGCGCCAGCAACAAGGCCAGCCCCAGCAACAAGAAGAATGCCAGCCCCATCAAACAAGAGGACCCGCCCAAAGGGGGCCAGCACCTGTCCTTCCCAATGGTGCAAATGCCCCCACTCAGCTCTGAAGATACCACCGGATCTTGTTGGAGTTGATGTCCTTCATTGCTGGAGGGCATGAATATGCCACCAACCGGGTGTTCAACCAGGAAGAGCTCAACACAGTTAAGCCAGGTCACATCTACAAATGGATGTGTTTGAATGTGTATGGGATGGAGGATCCAGGAATAGACAATAATCCAGTTAGTGGGCAATCTAGCACTTTGAGATATTGGAAAAAAGCTATCTCCTACTTCATGACTAACACTGCAGCTTGGGATGAAACAAACAAGACCGCCAATCCTATTAGATCTAGTATCAAGATCAATTGCCTGATCAAAGCTGTGGCAAAGAAGGAAACCCGGAAGCTTGGTATCAAAACGTCTGCTGATAGGGCATTCACCCATGAAGATTTTGCTCAGATGCTTGACCTAACGGCCATTGGAGACAGCCTCCAAAGCCTCCGACACATGGTGATGCTGCAAGTCCAGTTGCACTTGATTGCAAGAGGGGATGACACGTCACACATGAAGAAGGCCAACTTGCAGGTTAGTAGAACATACACTGGCTATCTTACAATTCAGATGAGGTGGTCAAAGAACGTGCATGACAAGGATTATTGCCCATTACAACTGATCATGGGAGCTATGAATCACAGGTAGTACTGTGTACTCATTGGGCTTTCTATCTACCTGGAGGCATGGCTTGGTAGTGGCGCTGGCCGGTTGAGCCAGTGGCTGTTTGCTGAGGGTGATATCGGCACCAGGTCTCCAGTGAAGGCTCAGAACAAGGAAGCCAACAGGTGCAAGTTGGCACACCAAAATGCTCTGAAGGCTATCATTGAAGGGGATCAGTTTAGGCCCCTCGGAAGGCATTTAAGAAGTGGAATACAACTATGGCTAGGAGAAGAGGCGTGACTTGCAATGATGTTAACTACTGGGCTAGATGGAAGAATAAGAGTATGCAAGATTGGTACTTAGATGTGCAGTTGGACTGGCCGGATATCAATGCTGGTAGCAAGCTTTCCCATAGGGGAATTTGCTTGTACAAGGAGAAGGATGACAGCGGACTAGCGGATGACTGGCTCTGTGCTTTAGTGGCTCCTGCAATTTGAGGAGTGTTTGGGGATGATGTTACTGCTATCCTAGCAAAGCCCTTGCTTTGGGCTTGCTTTGATCCTGTTGTCACAGACTGCATTCCCCTTGGACTGAAGCAACAGATTGTATGGCAATATGAGTTGCTGCAAGGCCAACTTGAGGATGGGGTGAACCCTATTTGTAGAGCTGAAATGATTGCTTCCAACATCAATGGAATCGTGTGGCTGGATGAGATCCCTGGTGGAGAAGAAGGAGATGGTGGAGGGGTGTTTGGTAGAGGGGGACAGCAGTGGAGGAATGCTATCTATGCCAAGCTATCCACTACTCAAACGAATGTGGCAGAGATGAGGAACCATCAGATCTCAGAGCTTGTTGAGCTCAAAAGGCAGATTAAGATCTTTACCCAGATCAATTGCGGGATGGCAATGGCGCCAGGTCGGAGAGTAGGAGGAGTACTAGGAGCAAGGCCATCTGCAAATCCGCGTCAAGGGGCTCCTGTGGTAGAAAGACCAGCACTCCTGCATGATAGACCACAAACCATCCAAGCCTTGTGGGATGAGTACCAAAATGGGATAGGAGGGAGGAAGCCGGCAAGGGAGTTCACTGCTGTGGAGTGAGGCAAAGTGAAGTACAAGTATTGCAATTGGAAGGTTCTTTGGGGATGTATGGAAAGGCTCCTCGACCGGGGAAATGATGTGAGCACAGCCATTGCCAAGATCAAGCGTTGCTATGGAAACTGTACTATGACTCAGCTGATTCAGAAGATGCGTCCAGCGTGGAGCGGTGGCATCGGCAGCGTTTGATTGGTGGATTGTCGAGTGGAGGAGTGGAGTGTGTTGCTGTTGGATAGGGACCCCCCCCCCCCCCTGTTGTTGCTGATAGCAGAGTGTTTTGAAGTTCAAGTTTTCATGTACCAAGTGTAGGATATGATGAATCGATCATATCGGTCTCTAGTAACTGTATTAGCAATTAGATGTTACATGTAACCAATGGACAATTTATGCCATGATATGAACCAAAATTATTTCTGTGTCTGTATTTTGGCGTGTTGTTTGCAGTGATCCGACTTGGAATTTTCTTTGGTGCAGATCCCAGCGGGCTTTGTGCCTTGATTGGTGGATTTGATCGATCGGATGATTGATCGGATTGATCGACAGACAGACATGTAACACCGATGGACAATTTCTGTAGTGATACGAACCAAAAATTATTTCTGCGTCTGTATCTTGCCGTGTTGTTTGCAGTGATCTGACTTGGAATTTTCTTTGACGCACATCCCAACAGACTTTATGCCTCGATTGATTGATCCGTCAATTGATCGATTGATCCTATGGATCTCTAACTGTATTAGCGATTAGATGTTACATGTAATTGATGGACAATTTCTGTCATGATATGAACCAAAATTATTTCTGTGTCTGTAGTTTGCCGTGTTATTTGCAGTGATCTTGGAAGTTTTTTTGACGCACATCCCAGCGGACTTTGTGCCTCGCTGATGTGTAGCATCTTTCTCGCTAATGTGTAGCTTCTCTCGCTGAATATTTGCGAGCCCCTAATGTACCTACGTAGAGTTCTACATATTTTTTGTACTTTTTTATTATGGGTTGTATTACTAAAAGAGTGCACCCTCACTGTAGTACGGTACGTACTACCGTTACTAAACTCGTCGTTTAGTTTGTTGTCTTTTACGAAGTACGAAGTACGAGTACCCGGTAGTAATTTAGGCACCTTCTAGAGAAAAAATAGGGTAATACCGAACTACCGTACGTACGGTACTAGCTAAGTAATCTTACCTCGTCGTACTAATATCTTGTTACTTCTACTTCGTGATTTGACAATTGGAGTCTCTACATTGGGAATCGCAGATCACAATGATCCCAACATCCGAGTTACACTTATTTACGAATTCAGCGAGCCCTGCCGATACCTGCATTACTAGTATGCAACTCCCTTCAATACACTAGCATCATACTGATGCTGATGATCTCAATGCGAGTTGTTCGTCACATAGTACTACACGTCGCATTCGTCCTCTGGTTGAGCCTTGATATTATTAGGCATGAAGGAAAAGCAAAAGAAATGCATCATTATCCTTTGGATTATGATCAGGAAGTGGGAGAGGATGGCCCCACATTCTTGTTCTAGAGAGGAAGGCAAAAAAGAATTTGGAGTACAGGTGAAGGGGAGGAGTCACTCTCTGTCTTGATGAAGAGTCGATATTGATTCAATGGGACTACTCGTACAACAGCCCTATGTGAATTCATTGTGTGATAAAGAAAAGATTGCGAATGAGATCAGTCTCTATGACATCACACAGTTTAAGAAAGAAGCTGCTACATTTGTTTTTCAATTTAAAAAATGCAATGTAAATGAACCATGGTTTGTTACTGTCTTAATTTTGCAGCGTATTCTGCCCATGTTCTATACCATGACGATAGCACTCGAGGGATGTCATGTTTTTTTCTGTGATGGTAATTTCTATGCTTTCAATGTATTTCCGGCACTTTCCATAGCACCATTTAGCATCAAATTGGCAATCATTGCCCATGAGCGGGAATAATACGAAGATGGCAAGGCGTTGCCAAGTATAGTACCAGCAGCATCAACCATGGCCGCGGCATTCCCAATGTCGGAAGATGCAGCAATCAACGCCGTGTATGTCGGACCATAAATGAATGCATTCGACTGCCAATTGCCAAACATGACAATGTCTTGGCCAGTCTGTGGAGTTCTGCACTGCGGGAAGGTAGAGGATGAGAAGGATCCGTTAAAACCACTATCCATTCTGTAGTTGAATCTACTGAGATAGGTGGACCATTCGCTTGAATTTTCCGGATAGAATGCGGCATCCAATGCGACACGGAAGGTGGTGCGGGCCGCCTCGGCTCCGTATTCGTACTGGTTGGTACCGCTTCCACTAAAGCTACTTCCCGTGTGAATAATATTGCCACTCTGCAAACCAATCGTTGCCCAGTTGGGGACAAGAGCGCCATCGTTTGCACATTGGACCGCCCGCAAGACTTCGTGGGATGTGTCGATCAATTTTGTCCATTCGTCCTGTGGAATAGCGCTATATCCACTGCGGAGGTTATCCGGGAACGAGTTTTGGTAGTCTTTCATTACGCGGTATGAGCCAGGACTGTGATAGCTAGGGTTGTTGCCGTTATTTTCCCATCCGCCCCAGCAGGAACCAAGTTTCACCAAAGGATAATTACTCTTTGACGTGTCGACATTAAACTCGAAGAATGCGGTAGCCGATGCGTCGGCCCACTTTCTTGCTTCGTCGTACCAAGAAGGTTTGGTGGCATCGTTCTCCACAGCCTTGACCGCTAATATGATGCCCACAATGGCATCCTCGTCGGCGTCGGGAGCTGGACCCGTGGATTCGCTACCTCCGGTTTTGTAGTGCCTCCAGTCAGGAAGGCACACATTAGATCCAGATGATGATCCAGATGATGACTTGCAGTAAGCGCCGTTTGGTTGGCAATTGTTAGAATGATTCGAAGAATCCTTGCACATATCCTTCCAGAAGTTAAAATATCCTTCAAAATATTCGAGGACGTCAGAGCGAACAGAACCGGGAACTTGTCCGGCATGCGTGTTCCAACTAGCGAGTATAGCACCGGTAATGAGAAGGCCATACCCTTGGGCTTCACTGACCACCAAACTTCCATCGCCAGCAGCTCCTCCACTGCAATAAGGACGTTTCGAGTAGGAAAATAGGAAAAATCATTGTGAGATGCAAGAACTCAAAAAATATTAAATTTCCATGACAAACGACTTCGATAAACTCACGATGAGACATAAGCATAATTGGGAGGGCTCAGAGAGTTCTTGTATGTAAGTGACTCAAGGCCTTGGAACACTTCCCACGCGTTCATTCCCTTATCGGTGCTAAGCAATTCACCGTTGAAGGGTGGGGTTGGCGCCGATACTGGCGCCGATACTGGGGCTGTTGTGGGCGAAGCGACAGGAGGTGAAGAAGGTGTAGGAGGTGTAGGAGACGGATCGCCTCCATCTATGGGACCAAAGTTCGTCCCAAAATCGAATTCTAACCCACCACCGAGGTCGGTGATCACATTGTCTCTTTCCAGCGTGCGTCCCGCGCTGTCCGTAACATGGACATCCAGCGGGGCAAAGATTTCACGGCCATTTGGTCGGTTACAAATCCAAAAGGAAGCTCCCTGAGACTTGTCACAGACAATGTCAAAGGCTTCCTGACCGTTTTGCCGGCGTCCTGCCTCTCGCAGCTTGATGCTCTGGATGGCACCGTACCCGGCTACATCATCGATATGCAAACCATACCAAAACCCAGATGTTCCACTCTTGGAACGAATCTTGATGTTCCCCGTGAAATCGCAACTCACACGACGAAATTTGGTCTCTATTACCCCACAAGTGCCGGCCATCGAACTAGATTGATCTTTGACAATAGACGTGAATGCCTCCGTATTTAAATCGAAATGCGTCGAGGAACATTCTGGGCACTGGTCTGTGGCTTGTACAACGACGGTGTTCTGGCCGGCATCCCCACAAAAGCAATCTGGATTGAATCCGTATGCACCCTCGCAGGTTATTTCATAGCAAGCACCACACCCGTATCCGTCGTTAAATTCTTCACCGCCAATGGCAACCGAGAACCCCTTCGGGAAAGTGACCACAGGAAGATCGTTGTATCCACAGGCACCACCGCTTGGATTTCCTCCGTAAAACGTAGCTTTCCCACTTGTGAGGTCGCCACCGTCTGTCGGTGGAGAAACGGGAGTTGGTTGAGATACAGGGGTGGGTTGCGATACAGGGGTGGGTTGCGATACGGGATTGACAGTGGGAGAAGAAATAGGCGGTGATGTTGGAGGGCTGTTGCTATCGCCAGGCAAACAAGCCATGTAGCCATAACCCACTCTCATTTGACATGTCAAGCCAGAGCAGCAACCGCTGTGGCTGGTATCATTATTCTCCTCGCATCCGGTCCACCGTGCACCGCAGGTTTGATCTTCTGGGGCTCCATCAGAAAGCCAACCAACGTCATTATTTGAGCAGTTTGTGCATTCTCCTTCAGTTGTACCGCACCAATCAATACAACTTTTGTAATCCAATGAACAACACCCATTGCCACTAGTACTGATTGGAGCTGTGGTTGGTGTTATCGGAGCAATGGTGGGGGTTGTTACCGGAGTAGTGGTAGGAGGAGCATTCACGGGAGCAGTGGTTGGAAGAATATTCGCCGGGGCACTTGTTGGAGGTGGTACCGGAGCATTGGGCGAAGGCTGAACTGGGGCAGGAGTAGGGTTTGCCACAGGAGTGGGTTGCGATACGGGATTTACAGTAGGAGAAGAAATAGGTGATGATGTTGGAGGGCTATTGTCGTCACCAGGCGAACAACCTGACCAGCCGCCGTCCTCCTCTTTGCACGTTAAACCGGGGCAGCAACCACTGTGACCTGAGTTGAAGTCTCCACAACCTGACCACCGTGCACCGCAGGTTTGATCTTCTGGGGCTCCATCAGAAAGCCAAGCAACGTCATTATTGGAGCAGTTTGAGCATTCTCCTTCGGTTGTACCGCACCAATCAATACAACTTTTGTAATCCAATGAACAACACCCATTGCCACTAGTACTGATTGGAGCTGTGGTTGGTGTTATCGGAGCAATGGTGGGGGTTGTTACCGGAGTAGTGGTAGGAGGATCACTCACAGGAGCAGTGGTTGGAAGAACATTTGCCGGGGCACTCGTTGGAGGTGGTACCGGAGCAGTGGTAGGGTCCTCTTTTGGACAGTTGTTGCACGCAGCGGGGCAAAGAATCTTGATTTTTGTACCGTCATTTGATTTCTTCTTACATTTTCTCGTGGTTTTTTTCTTCGCTACCCATGCACAGTTTCTTTTCCGCTTCTTTACTTTGAACTTGAGGGCCGTGTCATCCACGCACGTGGAAGATCGTTCGGTCGGACGAGCGGATGCGACGCCAAAGACGATCGCGACGGTAATGACAAGAAAGAAGCACGAAATTTTCATGGTACGGTTTTTTGTTCCTGCTTTTACCTTTTCTCTGCGTTGATGCTCTTCCGTGTCTCTTGTTTGTGACGGTAGTGGAACTGGTTCGTGCGCTTCGAGTTGCGATGGATTTCGAGGTATGTAGTGTCAATATTGTCTGTGTCCTCGATACTGTTTTGGTATCGTTGGATTTTGTTTTTGTGAGATTATTATGTGACTGCTATATTTTGAGAACTGATGGGAATTGTACAGTCTAACAATCTCGAGGACACCCTTTTGTAATGTCCCCGTCGATCTTGTTCGTGTCCGTGCATATTGTTTATTTGCAATATTCGCCATCCGTCTCGCACAATGCTGTTCTAGCTTGACTTATTTGACGTGATCTTGGTTATTATTCCCATAACGTTTCGGATAGCATCGGAATGTTAAGTATTGTTCTTTTCAAGTTCTCCCAAGATGGAACATTCCAGAAATGATCGTGATGAAAAGTGTCTTTGTCAAATTGACAACTTTCCTATGTTCAGTTCGCGGCCGTTTGTGACAATAATTGAAGCGTTCCAGATGGTTCGTAACGATTCCGTTAAATTTCTATCCTTCCAGAAGGTTCGTAATGATTCCTCACCATTCTTTTAAGCGGTCGGAGTACGATTTTATTTTTGAACTTGTGATCGTGAACCAAACGTATATCTATATGCCTCATACGTGTCTAATAAGGGTACCTATTCGATCACTACACAACGCCTGGTCATCTTTGTTCTTAATCTTAAAGGTAAGTGGTTGTTGCGGTCTACGGTAGGTCCAGTGCAGTCTTGTGTCGGGTCTGAAACGAATCTCACTTTTTCGAAAATTGAACGTAACAGACATCCCCCTAAGACACTTTCTTATCGTCAACACTCTAGTACTAATTGAACCTAACAAATTTCCTCCCTTATGACACTTTCTTGCCGTCACGTACCGCCGGTACGCCTTCAGTAGTAGTAATTGTTGAACCTACCGGTACTATCAGTCTTCCCCCTCACGACAATTGCTTATCGTCAGGTACCTTGAACATTAATTGAACCTAACAGAGGTTCCCCCCTCATGACACTTTCTTGCCGTCACGTACGCCTTCAATAGTAATTGGACCTTACCGACTTTCCCCCCTCATGACACTTTCTTGCCGTCACGTACGCCTTCAATAGTAATTGGACCTTACCGACTTTCCCCCTCAAGACACTTTCTTGCCGTCACGTAGTAGTACGCCTTCAATAGTACTAGTAGTAGTAGCAGTAATTGGACATAACTGCTGACTTCCCCCCTCAAGACACTTTCTTATCATCACGCACGCCTTCAATATTGCTCTTGGTCACTCATTCATATTAAATTCCTTTCGTGTCAGAGATATGAATCGTACGAGTCATACGATTGCTTTATGTTTCTAAGTGCATTTATGTGTTTGGAAATAATGAGACTCAATAGGTCGTGTATTTCTGTACAGGAGATCGGAATGTTCTCTTTGGAACATCTATTTCTCCAAATGACCAAAAATACCACTCATTCTTTTGGTCTTCCAAAACTGGAAGCAAGACTAGTATGTCCGATAACTGTCCCGAGACCCTTTTTTTTTAATCGCAAGGTACGTTGGCAACCCTTGCTTGTGTGTAATTTTGACACGAGCCCCCCCTGTGATTCAGTAGCTTTGTATCAAGCTCATTTTCCTAACTCTCAATCCCTGGTTTGCGATTATTTTTTTCCTTGGGTCATGAATAATTGTTATTAATTTTTAATATAACCTACCCGTACAATTTAATATTTGTGTTCGCATCACTCACCCACTAAAATTAAATAGGCAAGGTCATGACCCACAACCAGTAAAATTTAACATTATTGCTCGCGGCACATAACCCTTAAAATTTATCTCCATTGCTCATGACACACTACCCTTATAATTTAATAATTGGGCTTGTGACACACTACCCTTAAAATTTATCTCTGTTGCTCGCAACACATAGCCAGTAGAATTTAACATTAGTGCTCGCGACACACAACCCTTAGAATTTATCTCCATTGCTTGCGACACACTACCCTTTTAATTTAACATTTGGGCTCACAACACACAACCCTTAAAATTTAACACGATTGCTTGCAACTACCTACCACTACAGTTGAATTATTCGTGTCAAAAATTTATCTAGCAGTATTATATGCAAAATATGTATGATAGGTACGAGTACTTCTTTTCATACATTTTCATCATTTGTGTCACACAATCTACTATTTGCAACCACGGTATGCAATGTATGTATAATATGTACCTTTTACCCTAATCACTCTCCCCGAAGATTTACCCATGTCCTAGGTGTGAGCCAACCCGCGTCAAATTAGTGAATGAACTTACACAATGAACACTATCGATTCTGACAACAATGCCTAAACTTCCTCCAATTGGCTAAGCAATTGCATGAATACAGGATCAATATAGTTGTCATCCTCATTTTCCTCTTCAGCAAGACTACTGGCAACAGTGCCCCCATCTTTTGATACAGTAGGGGTTTTTTCTGACTTGAATCTTTCCAGCATCATTTTCTCCAAATTTTTACCCGTTTTGGGATCTTCTCTTAACGTTTGTACCTTCTTGCACAATCTAGCAAACACTTGCCGTCCTTTTTCGTCCCATCCATCTGCACTTCCACTCTTTGAATCGCAATATTTTTTTCTCATGTATTTTTTCGTTGTTTGTGTCGCGTATGATGTTCCATCAAGTTTCCTTTGCTTCTGTTTTTCCCGATTGCTGTACTCGTTGTCAATTATCATTAGGGCAAAAGCCTCATCTGAAATAGAAAAGATGTCACTAATAAGCTCTTTTGCCTTCCTCGGCTTAAAGTTTGTCTTCACCGGATTAATGGCAGACAGGATTCTTGTCACAAAATAATAAAACTCTTCATTATCTGCATTTCCATATCGCCCGTACTCGTTGGCCGTAATTTCCACCGAGTCTGGATTCAGAGCTACAGTACCAGGGAATGATGCCGGCACTTTTGCCTTTTCACTATCAGCTGCGGTAATGACAACAAATGGCAGTATGATATCATAGTATGGTGGGGTTAGTAGTACGTCAGACGTAGGCACATATGGAAGAATGTCAACAGCACAAGAATTTCCGTCCAATTCAACCATTACGCCGTCACTTACTTAACCCATTTTTTCTTGCCAATGTTTGATTATTGTGGCTCAATTTTTCCAGGGCTCTAGGTACCGCATTATCAAAATAGTCACAGAATTCCTTAACGAGCATATCTTTCGTAACGGAGATGCGACCGTCATGGATTCCTTGCACCATTATTTTTTCGGACAGTTCTTTTGATGTCAGAAATTTCATGCCACCATACCATTCCTCCTTCACATAGGCTCTCACCTTTCCTTCAATTGTATCTTTGTGTGTTTTCATCAGTTTCATAGTATCCATTGACATATGTATACTTCCATAACTCAGTGTACTCACTTTATCAACGCTATCGCCGCTCCGCACTGTTTTCAATGAAACCGTGTTGGTTGTTTTTGCAGCATCCTCTTTAGAATTCTCTCCCTTCTTACTATCACTCACCATTGTCAGCATCTTCTCTATTAGATCTGATTTTTTACTCAAATGTTCTGTTAGCATTTTCACCATGAGGGTCACGTTGGTCTTTTTCTGCTGTGTGCCGTCCGCAGTATTTTTTTCTCTTGTCCCTTGGATATTTACAATACTATCTGTATTCTTGTTGGAGCTCCCATCATTGTCTTCGCTAACCAAACTTGAATCACTGTCACTGTCACTGTCACTGTCACTGTCCATGGTGCTGGTGTTCTCAGCTTTTCTTTTTAGTGGTGTCTCTCTTTCCGCAGCGGTGGTGCTTTCTTGTGTTGTTGCAGCCGTCGTGCTCTTCTTGGTGGACACGGTGGTAATGCTTGTATTTTTGGTAGTATCTCTAGTGTCTCCGTCCCTGGCTGCGTTTGCCATAGCTTATATTTTCTTTTCTTGCAAATGTGTTACTTTTGGCCTGGGGAGGTTTGACCATTTTTGTTTCGGCATCTTGAATTGAGATTTTTTCAATCATCGGTGTTTTTGGCAATTTTGTGAATTTTTATCATGCCTTGTTTTTGCAGCAATTGTATGATGAATTCAGCAATTTGCATTGTTACATTTCTTTTCGTGGAAGCGGACTTGTGAGCGCGGGCCAACCAAAAAGAACTGTCCACCTAGCCGCGCCAATTTTTTTCACTACATTCACTACTTATGTCAATACTACTCGATTGTACGATAACAATTTACTGATGTACATAGAAAATTCTACCAAATGATGTGACACCCACACCCTATTTTTCCCAAAGTCCAGGACAAGAATTAACTCATTAGGTGGTGACACACAATCTATCAAAGATTAGTACTCATTTATGTTTCATCTTATCCATAACAGGAACAATGTTCATGGACAAATCAGAAAAAAGGTATTGTTATTTTCCAATTTGTAATTGCAAATTAGTGTGTATTTGTCCTCCAAATACACAACACAAATTCACTCCTAATCTGGTGACACAGAAACCATCACCGCTAACTCTCTTCTACTTCTTTCATCATGAATTGTATGCATAACAGGGACCATGTTCATGAACAAATCACACCAAATGTCTTTATTTTATTTTTGTTATTACTAATTAGTGTTTATTTTTCCTCCAAATCAACATCACAAATGTACCCAATAGGTGGTGACACACTAGCTATCAAAGAGGGATAACTCACTTTTTCTTCCTTTCATGATTCATTTTATTCATGTTAACATGAAAAATATGCATGGTCAAATCACAAAATATGTCTTATTTTCTAATTTATAATCGCAAATTATTGTGTATTCTTGTTTTTCCCAATCCATGACCCGAAATCACTCATTGTGTGGTGGCACACAACCAACTATCAAAGATAAATCACTTCTGTTACTGTCATGATTCATATTATCCATAATAGGAACAATATTCATGGACTCATCTAAACAAATATCCCATTTTCTATTTTCTAGTAGTTGCAGATTAGTGTGTATTTTTCCTCCAAATCCAGGACCCAAATGCACTCATTAGGTGGTGACACACAAACTATGGCACATAAGTCACTTCTGTTTCTTTCATCATTCATCCTATCCATCACAGAAAAAAATTTCATGGACTAATCACAAAAAATATCTCATTCCCTAATTTTTAATTGCAAATTAGTGTGTATTTTTCCTCCAAATCCAGTACCCAAGTGCACTCATTAGATGGTGACACACACACTATGACAGATGACTCACTTCTGTTTCTTTCATCATTCATCTTATCCATACGAGGAACAATATTCATTGAGTAATCACCAAAAATATCTGATTTTCTATTTTTTAGTTGCAAATTAGTGTGTATTTTTCCTCCAAATCCAGTACCCAAATGCACTTATTAGGTGGTGACAAACAAACTATGACATATAACTCACTTCTGTTTCTTTCATCATTCATCTTATCCATAACAGCAACAATATTCATGGAGTAATCATCAAAAATATCTCATTTTTTTTTAAATTGCAAATTAGTAGTGTGTATTTTTCCTCCAAATCCAGTACCGAAATGCACTCATTAGGTGGTGACAAACAAACTATGACATATAACTCACTTCTGTTTCTTTCATCATTTATCCTATTCATCACAGAAACAATATTCATGGACTAATCACAAAAAATATCTCATTTCCTAATTTTTAATTGCAAATTAGTGTGTATTTTTCCTCCAAATCCAGTACCCAAATGCACTCATTAGGTGGTGACACACAAACTATGACAGATAAGTCACTTCTGTTTCTTTCATCATTTATCCTATCCATCACAGAAACAATATTCATGGACTAATCACAAAAAATATCTCATTCCCTAATTTTTAATTGCAAATTAGTGTGTATTTTTCCTCCAAATCCAGTACCCAAATGCACTCATTAGATGGTGACACACACACTATGACAGATGACTCACTTCTGTTTCTTTCATCATTTATCTTATCCATAAGAGGAATAATATTCATTGAGTAATCACCCAAAATATCTGATTTTCTATTTTTTAGTTGCAAATTAGTGTGTATTTTTCCTCCAAATCCAGTACCCAAATGCACTTATTAGGTGGTGACACACAAACTATGACAGATAACTCACTTCTGTTTCTTTCATCATTCATCTTATCCACAACAGCAACAATATTCATGGACTAATCTCAGCAAATATCTCATTTTCTATTTTTGAATTGCAAATGAGTGTGCAAATTAGTGTGTATTTTTCCTCCAAATCCAGTACCCAAATGCACTCATTAGATGGTGACACACAAACTATGACAGATAAGTCACTTCTGTTTCTTTCATCATTTATCCTATTCATCACAGAAACAATATTCATGGACTAATCACAAAAAATATCTCATTCCCTAATTTTTAATTGCAAATTAGTGTGTATTTTTCCTCCAAATCCAGTACCCAAATGCACTCATTAGATGGTGACACACACACTATGACAGATGACTCACTTCTGTTTCTTTCATCATTTATCTTATCCATAAGAGGAATAATATTCATTGAGTAATCACCAAAAATATCTGATTTTCTATTTTTTAGTTGCAAATTAGTGTGTATTTTTCCTCCAAATCCAGTACCCAAATGCACTTATTAGGTGGTGACACACAAAACTATGACAGATAACTTCACTTCTGTTTCTTTCATCATTCATCTTATCCACAACAGCAACAATATTCATGGACTAATCTCAGCAAATATCTCATTTTCTATTTTTGAATTGCAAATGAGTGTGCAAATTAGTGTGTATTTTTCCTCCAAATCCAGTACCCAAATGCACTCATTAGATGGTGACACACAAACTATGGCAGATAAGTCACTTCTGTTTCTTTCATCATTTATCCTATTCATCACAGAAACGATATTCATGGACTAATCACAAAAAATATCTCATTTTCTAATTTTTAATTGCAAATTAGTGTATTTTTCCTCCAAATCCAGTACCCCAATGCACTCATTAGATGGTTGTCTGAAGGGGTCTGAAACTTGCAGGAGAAGATTGGCGTTTTGGCTATTTGAATTGGTTGTTTGTCTATTACATTGAATTATTCTGTTATTGATATTGTGAGTGGATGAATCCACTCTTTCCTAAGATCACTAAAATTGGTGCATCGGTCTGTTAACACTCCAATACACACACTAAATCACTAATATTGTAGATGTAATGAAGAGGCCCCTGCAATATTGTTGCCCTTGGTACCGTTCCAGAGATATCTGCGCTCAATTTTATTTGGGTTGCTTCGTTGAAATACAACCAAATTTGTCACTCTGCTATGTTGAGTCCGTTCCTTCTAATCCACTCAATGGATCAATATGAAACCTGGACGGCGTCTCCTCATAGATGTAATACAGAGGCCCCTGCAATATTGTTGCTGTTGGTTACGTCGTTTCAGAGAAATCTGCCTCACTGTTATTTTGGGTGTTTCCTTGAAATACAATGAAATTTGTCACTCTGCGATGTTGAGTCCGTTCCTTATAATCCGCTCAACGGATCAATATGAAACTTGGCAGGCGTCTCCTCATAGATGTAATGAAGAGGCCCCTGCAATATTGTTGCCCTTGGTGCCGTTCCAGAGATATCTGCGCTCAATTTTATTTGGGTTGCTTCGTTGAAATACAACCAAATTTGTCACTCTGCTATGTTGAGTCCGTTCCTTCCAATCCGCTCAATGGATCAATACGAAACTTGGTCAGCGGCTCCTCATAGATGTAATGAAGAGGCCCCTGCAATATCGTTGCCATTGGAGCCGTTGTTATAGAGATATCCGCTGTTGTTGTTATTTGGGTTGCTTCCTTGAAATACAATGAAATTTGTCACTCTGCTATGTTGAGTCTGCTCCTTCTAATCTGCTCAATGGATCAATATGAAACTTGCAGGCCTCGTCCTTCTTGATATAATGAAGAGATCCCTGCAATACCATTGCCCTTGGTGCCTTCAGTATGGAGATATTACTATTCACGGTTTTTTTCCTTGTTTCCCTTCAAAATCAACCTCGTGTGTCCAAAGCTTTTCCAGTTAGATACTTCCATTCCATTCCAATCCACTCAATCAATCAATTTGAAACTTGCAGGCCTCGTCCTTCTTGATATAATGAAGGGATTCCTGTAATATCGTTGCCGTTGGTGACTTCAGTATGGAAATATCTGCTGTCGCTGTTATTTGGAGGGTGTGTGTGTTTTCTGTGGTGTTGAAAAAACGGATTTGGAGTTTCTGCTTGGCCCTCCCATCTGAATAGCCATCCAAATAGTAGCCATCGGATAGCCCTTCGATTGCAATTCCCGGTCAGCAAATCAGTAGAGTAACATGCTGGCATTCAAACCTGGTAGGGTTTGTACATGTCTGTCTCCATTCTCTCGTTTATCCAAGGGGAAAGAGATGGGTCGGAGTAGGGCCCGTAGTTGTCATTGTCTTTGCCGTTTGAATACCCTTCCCGATCAAAAATGAAGAAGAGTAATGTGTAGGTATTTGAGTTGGTGTCATTTTGTACTATTTGTATGGTGGCGAACCTTCATGGTCTGTTCTAGTGAAGGAGAAACAGAAGGGTCGTTGCAGGGTTGTCAAAATGGAAGTTAATGACATTGGTGATTTTGATGATCGGAATTCCTGTCAAAAATAAATCATGTCTATGAGGATTTTTCTGCTGTGTTTGCACCAGGGTCTTTTCACTTGTTCTTTTTTTGAAGAGATTTCAGTGTACGGAGCACACACATGCTCATTACCCGTAGACTTGTAAATGGTTTTTGTACTGTGTTTTATTGTGGTATTTTGTACTTAGTGTGGAACACAGCAACGGAGCAAATAAACACTTCTTAATATAATTTTATTTCATATCTTGGGTTAAGGTTAGGAAATTTGGTAGCGAGAATTAGATTTTTCAAATCAAGTTAGTCAAAATTGAGAGATCAAGGGACATTTTGAGTCCTCGGGGAGAGTTTTTGTCGCAACCTGAGGGGGGTTGAAACTCTTCACCACAAAATCTTGTGAATTTAAAAAATTGCCCTTGCACATCACAAAACCAGGGTCGATTTTATCAAAATATAGCTTGCGAGGGGTAACATTGGGTCGCGTGACAGTTATCGAACGTACTTTTGTTTTCAGGATCTAGAATGACCAGAAGCAAGACTACTTTTGTTTTCATGATCTAGAATGACCAGAAGCAAGAGTCCTTTTTGTTTTCATGACCAAACCAAGATCAATCTTATTTATTAAGAACAGCGTTTCAATATTCTGGATCATGCGGTTTGATACTTAAGATTAATCTTCTGTTTTTGGGACAGCCATTTCAATACTCCGTATTGGCGTTTCAGTCAGCCTTTTGATACTCAAAACCCCTTTCATATTTTTAGAAAAACACAGTGGAGGTTTACATATCTCATATGCAATTTTTTATTTAAGCTGTGTTGTTTTCAAGAAAAGACAGCAGAGGTTTGCACATGATGAATTCTTCATCCAAGACCAAATGAATTCTTCATCCAAGACCGAACCTGTTAACTGCTTCATTTGCATAGTAAACAGTGATTCTACAGTGCTGCATTAGCGGCAGCGCTACTATCTTTTACTGTAATTAAAAGAGCTATCTTGTTATCCAGCAAGCTCACGCTCTTTATCTCATACTTTTAGATTATTTGATTATTCAACCTTAAATTTACATCAGTTGCCCTGCAACCCATTGTATTACTGTACATCTAAGATCTAACTGACTGGGCCGAGAAAGTCATAGTGAGATTAGATCTGACTGGATTCATCTGGTTGTAGTGGATATCAGAGAAATATTAGACCACAGTAGACCAACACCTCAATCAGCTGTAGTGCTACCACTAACAAACACAGCTCCTGCTGTTCTTCCGAGCCTTTGGATTCTGTCAGCTTGCATCCATTCAGAAGCAAATTAACAATTCAACCATCCCGCTATACCTGGGTGGTCCAAGTTAGTCTTTCCCTAAGCACTCTTTGTTGTTGCAAGAACACAATCAATGTAGTAGTACTAGTAGTACTAGAGCAGTGCTACTAGGACCCCTGCAATTCATAGATTGTCGTCACCACCACTGTCACCATCATGACCGTCAATACATCAGTCAATAATCGTTCTTAAAAATGACCAACACAAACAACAACAACAACTGTAAAACCCAGTCATACCCTTTTATGTCTTGTGACATGACAAGTATTTCAACAACAAAACTTTCAAGCTGCGTGGCTTACTTTGTTTGCATGCATGCAACAATCACAACAAATGTCAGTGTGCTATTCTTTGCTGATGCTTTTTGTACACTACTTATTCTTAGCCTTGTTGTTATTCAGCCTAATTGAATATAGAATTACAATCTCTGAATTCAGATATTTTGCTAGCTGTGATGTTGCTCCCTGATCTTGATGTTGCATTTTAAACATCATTCCACAGCAACCAAAAAGACTTTACTATGTTAGAACAATGTATGGAAGCTATATTTAATGTCAATGCATTAGTGTAGGTATTGGGGTTTGGATTGGGTTGGATTGGATTGGATTGGATTCAGTCATCAGCAATTGGCAATGAATTGACTCATTAGCTGACTCAGCAGTCCAGGACTCGCTAATAGCTCCACAACACAGGTGTGCTTCCACTTGCACTCCACTCCACTCCATTCATACACTTATCCACAATAGCTCAATATACTTATTTACATTCTATCACCACTAATGTATTTGATACTAGTAGACCCAGAGTGTGACAGGGGTCATAATAACAAAGGGCGTGCCACTGCTCAAGAAAAAAATACCTAGTATGAGTAGCACAAATAGCAAAACCTTCTATCAATTTTTTTCCAAAACTAAATTTGTACACACAAACACTACTTAAAATAACCAACTTTCAGTTTATAGCAACTCCATCAAAAATCAATCCTGTTCTTCATTTGAAGTAACTTTGTTATGATTAAAAGTATTTGGAATGAGATTATTGAATTTAACCTGGGTTTTGACAATTTTTAAGTCCCTCTATCACTACTAATACAAGGTGGTAGGCCAACTTTTTGTGATGTGTGCATGACTGGTATTTTTATCTGCATGTTTGGAGCAAAATTCATTAGCCCTTTTAGTCAAAATACTATTCCTGGGCAAAACGTTGTTATTTTTGACCGCATGAAATGTAGGTTTTGTAGGCTTGAAGCATATTGATGAGCAAAAAAGGCTTGCTACCTAGTGTTAGTCATAGAGGGAATTTGTGACTGTCAAAACCCAGGTTAAATTCAATCATCTTATTCCAAAGAGTTTAAATCATAGTGCACCTACTTCAAATAAAAAAAAGGACTGAAAATTGACGGCGTTGCTATCAACTGAAAGTTGGGTGGTTCAACTAATGTTTTTGTGTAAAAGTTTAGTGTGAGGAAACAAATCAGGGAAGGTTTTGCTAGTTTTTGTGTCATGCATAGGTAATTTTGTTGAAGAAGATTTTTACAGTGTGCGCGCGTTTGTGGTGCGCCCATTCTTTCATGATTCATCTCACCCATAACAGGAACAATATTCATGGTTCAATCACACAAAATATTGGATTTTCTATTTTTTAACTGCAAATTAGTGTGTATTTTTCCTCCAAATCCAGGACCCAAATGCACTTATTAGGTGGTGACAGACAAACTATGAAAGACAACTCACTTCTGTTTCTTTCATGATTCATCTCATCCATAACAGGAACAATATTCATGGTTCAATCACACAAAATATCTGATTTTCTTATTTTTAATTGCAAATTAGTGTGTTCTGTCTATGTGGTACTTGTATTACTACTGGTAGTAGTACCTGTAGTAGTACTTGTACTGCTTGGCATGTACTTGATGGTCTGTCCTTTTTCCGTTTTTATGGTCTGTCCTTTTTCCTTTTTGATGGTCTGTCTTTTTTCCTTTTTAATGGTCTGTGCTTTTTCCGTTTTTTTGGTCCGTCCTTTACCCCTTTTCTGTTTTTATGGTCTGTCCCTTATCCGCGGCTGCGCGCGCATGCGCGCGCAGGCATAGCCAGAAGAATCAGGTAAAAAGCTGTTATTTTACTTACATTAAAAACATCTGGTTCTCCAAAGTTTTTTTGGGGTGTTTAGATAAGCCTTTTTTTTTTTGCAGGAGTTAATCTTGAGAACCAGACATTGCATGGTCATTCTGAAGCAAACTCGTAACAATAGAGACTTTCAGCTGTTTGGAGATATTTTCAGAATTACCAGGCGATGTCTGGTTCTTGAGATCAACTCCTGCAAAAATTTCCATTCCCGAAACGGAGGGAACCTAAGTGAAATTGAGGTTATTATGACCCCTGGGGTGAGATATGTTTGCCCATCTGCAGAGTGCATGATTCTTACAACATATAAACTAGACCTACAAATACTGAAATCCCTAAAATCTTGATTGGTTCATTCTTGTTAAGCTACATGATGTTCCAAAATGCAGATATAGTACTACTTTCCCATTTATGTCAAGGAATTGTAATGGTATTCAATCGTCCAGACTGAAAACGCTCATTTCACAGCCCAAATCGCAAACTTGTTCCATTGGTGGCTTCTTTTTGCTACTTTTGTAAGCAGTTATATATGATGTGTAGCTACAGCAGTGTTCTCCATTATTTCATCTCTGATGAACAATATGTTCAGAAAACATGTTTGCGGGTACTTTCTTCTCTATTGGCATTGGATGACCATCAGGTTCTGAGGATGTAAAGATTTTGCACAGTTCAATTAAGACTTCTATGCCCAGAAAAAGTTTTTTAAATAATTTATTTATCTTCCACCAGATTGATGGATCATACCCAAATTTCAATAAGTTTGGAAAATTATAATTTTCATTCTGATTCTTTTCTGTAGGTGTTCACGTTGTTTGACAGTTACACTTCTTAGGGGTATATAAATAATTCTACACAATAACTGCAAAAATCTTTGAGACTACTGTTGGTTTGCCATCTAAAAGTATGGAGTTCCAGCACCCTATCACTTTCATTTGTACTAGTTGAAATGTATTATTTGTCTGAAACTGATATCTTCGTCATTTGAGTGTGAATAAACACATGTGGCTGCTTAGCAAGGCTGGAAATTGCATTCTGTTTTGTGGTTGCTAACACCATGAACCTATTCAGTAAGTATTTCATCCTGTACTGCTCTGGATCTTAATTCCAGATGCTCAAACAAAATGGCAAGATCTTCTTGTGCAAACAGCAAATGGAGCCCTCAAGTAACAGTGCAATTTAAGAACAACTCTAGAACCAGGCGGACAGCAAGATCTTCACTGACTTCTTTGACTCTACTGCGATGCTCAAGGTGATGCCAAGGACAGCATGCACACCTATCTCCACAGCGCCAAATGCAAACGAATTTGTCAAGTGAACTGCAAAGAGCATACTCAGTACCTCCTGGCGTTTATCAAGTACACCGCAAAACTCCATGGCCATGGTGCAGACATGACAACAATTTGAAAAGTGACAACGCTACTCCATAGCAGCTTCCCAGCCACCATAGTACATTGAGAAATATGGCCTATCTACCATGACATTGGCGCCAACACTACTACACAGTTCATTGTGGACCACATGAGCTGTTTGGAAAGACAATACAAATACAAATCTTACCTTTTGAAATCTCCATGTAAAGCGAGTTGTACAATAGATACTATTCCTAGAAGAATTTGTTGTTAACCTGACCAATGTAGAAGAACAAATGTTGAGCCTCCTGGACACACCTTCTCCCTGCCTTCTTCCCTGGATAGCAGACCCGCAAACAGTTGGGGAGAAAGGACGCCAAGGGAAAGGTAATGGTGGATTTTCTATGACTTCGAGTCACGAAGCAAGAAGGGCAGGAACTTTTTGTCAATGAGTTCCCCGAGGCACCACTATTCCCCTCATAGTATGCGCCATGTTACAGAGCATGCATTACTTGAATGTCTACTGAAAACAGAGTGTTTGGTCAACCTCCCAACACTGCAACAAATTGACGAATGAGCAGTCCGCTGCAATAACCTCGACAAGAACCATCAGCAACGCGTCTCCTCCACTACAGCAAAAATACTGCTCAGATTGCTTCCAGCAGGAACGAGGTGGATTCGATAGCCTATGGGACAAGAAAACAGAAATAAACACGATAACGGGTCCTGGAAATGTTTCAACCTCTCTAGTACAAGACCTGCTGCGTTACCTAGTACGACGTACGACCTAATCCTGGCCGCAACTCGGTTATGAAACAGTATCAGCGCGATCATACACTGACCGCCTCGCAAACCTATGCCGTGAGTGTGTGTGCCCCAATAATTGAATCAAATACAACAGCCGCAACCCAAGAAGCTACGGAATATTGCCACCAAACGAGGCCCTCATACTACCACCTCTGCAGAGCTCGTAGCTCAGACGCCAGAGGACTAATATACACATCCCGTGCAAAAGCAAAGCTGCGCTTGATACAGTTGATAGAAAAAGAAGAGCAGTCTTTTGGATGCCGTGGATTCACCGATCCCCCGACAAACAAAGTTCAGTAATTGTGGTCTGGATGCTGTGGATACACCAGTCCCCTAGACAAAAGTAAATGCACCATACTGTCACTTCGGATGTGTTACAAATACTCGTAATAAATAATGACAACTTTCAATATTACTACCATATATGTTAAGTGGTCAATAAATATGACATAACGACGAATGTTTATCTGGACATTTGGGCCACCAATCATTCGTTCGACAGTTCATTCACTCTGCCTTCAGTTGCAATCTGATGGTACTTTTTCTCTGTTGATTGTACTTCTTCATACGGGCAAAGGCGCGTCTTTTTCTCATGTTTTGATGATCGCCGGTTTTCCTAACAGCAATTGTATCATTCTGGGTATCGCTGCTCTGCAGCTTTTCGACAACGACGTCGACCTGGCTGCTCTCATTACTGCTAATACTACAGCGGCTGCTGTTGCTGCTACTACTTCTACTCCTACTATGCTTGTCACGAATTGCTGCTTCCTCTCTGTTCTCCCCTACACTCTTCCCCAAGCTTTTTGTCTGATTCATGGAGTCGTAACGAATGACTGGTGATCGCCTAGGCGGCAAATGTCTGCGGTGTTTAGTACCATTGTTTGACGCTGGAATCTGACGCTTGTTACCGTAGAGGACAGACGAAAAAGTCTTAGATACTCGAGATACTTTTTCTTTTTCTTCTACTCCTTCCACTTCCGCTTTCTCTTCCTCGTTTTCCTCAATCTTATCGTCTGCATCTTCTCTCGTCTCTGACGGATCGTATATTGGTGCGTCATCAGGACTTTTGTCGCTAATGCAGTTGTCACGTTGATTTTTTCTTTCTTCTTCTTCTTCTCGCTCTTGTTCTTCTTTCTCCCCTCCCCCAACGTCTCGGTCATCTTCTTCCTCTAGTTCTTGTCTCTCCCTTTCCTCTACGTCTTGGTAGCCTTCTTCCTCTTGTTTATTTCCGTCCTCTTTCTCTGGCTCTTCTTGCTTCTCGTTTCCTAGTTCTTCTTCCTCATCTTTCTCCTCTTCCTGAAGTTCTTCTTCCACCTCCTGTTCGTGTTCTCTTTCTTCCTCTTCTTTGAAAGATTGTTCTTCCTCACCTTGAATATATTCATCTTCGTTGTCCGTCGTAGTGGCACTTAGATCAGGCATAATGATCATTGATGGTTCACCTTCATCCGTTTCCGTTGCGGATTCATCGAAATCAAAAAGCGAATCGTTGTCGATATTTTCGTCATGAGTGATGAAAGAAAAGATGCTATCTGCTGAGTAAAGATCGTACGCGGAGCAAAACGTAAAGCTCCTTGGTGTAGAATACTTGAGATGCTTATTATCTTCCGTGGATTCTTCCTCGTCGTCTTCTTTTAGCAAGCTCTCTGCCACAGAATGTGTACGACGCGTACCATTGCCAGTTTGTTTGGCCGATAGACGTATTCGTTTCTTTTCACTTTCATCATCGCCATAGTCGTCGTCGTCGTCTTCATCCTCCTCATCGAAAGAACTCTCGTCTTCTTCTATAGACCTTGTGTGATTTGTGTCACCGATGCATTCTTCTACTTCGCCGCAATCGCCGAAGCTATCCTTCTTCCCAATGGTAGACCTCGTGTGATTTGTAAAACTCTCGCCCTCGTCATACACACTTCCTTCACACAAACTATCGTCGCTATCTTCAAAACTGACCGTACTATCGTCTACAAAATTCGCATCGTACTGTTCCTCATACGAAGAGAAGCTACTTTCGGATGCAGTACTGCTGTAAAAGTCGGATCCGTCTCTACCCTCCGTTTTCTCCGTATTTTCGAAGTCACCGCCACTTCGTTCATTCCCATCATAACTTATGATTTCTCGCAGTATCTCTTGTGAATCCATGAACTCCTCTTCGTCGTTGTCATCATTTGTTTCCTCCGCATCGTATCTTATGATCTCTCGTAGTACCTCTTGTGGATCTCCAAAATCCTCTTCGTCTTCATCTTCATAGCTTGACTCGGCAATGGTCAACAACTCAGCTTGCTCTTTGATCTGTTTCAACCGATGACTAGTCGTGTACTTGTTCCGAGCACCACTGATAGGCGATTGTACGGACCCCAACCTTGTATGGGTGTTTGGCGTTGTTTCTCGTTTCTCCCTTTTGCGCAAAACATCGTTTATGTAACTTCGATAGTCATCTTCGCTTGAGCATTCACTTTCTCCATCGCTCCACTCGTCACTGTCTTCGGTGAGAAGACTAGTGTAACGATCCGATGGTTTACGCCGCCTTCTTTGATCCAATTGATCACGATCTATTTTTCTCTCTCGAGGGGCTTCGTCTTCCTTAATTTTCATATCCTGATCAGCTTGTTCCACCTTTACAGAACCGTCATTGATGCTAACATAGTCGTCTCGTGACTCTTGTTCCGTTGCTCCTTTAACCGGGGCAGAGATTTCCTTTGTAGACGATAAACCCACCGGAAGGAACGTCTCCCTGATAGACGGTAATCCCAGTGGGACAAGAGTCTCCTTTACGGACGGTAGACCCAACGGGACACCACTGGGAGATAGCAGATCAGGAGGAGGCAATGGAGTTGTCACAATTTTCTGGTTTCTTGGCCGCGCTGCTCCAATGAAATCCAGAAACTCTCTAGCTTTTTCTCTTTTATCGTAGGATTTGCTTCCGATGAAAATAGAGTCGTCGTCTTCATCGTAAGATTCGCCATCGCGAATCAGTCGTTCGTCTGCTGCACTATCGATCACTCCGGGAAAAGCAACTTCGTTGATCAAATCAAACACTTCACTAACGGCGTCACCGAATGCCGCTACTGTTTCTGTACCGTCGCTACACGCTGCGCGACAGTCACTACGTCCAGACATTTCACCATCTCCCCAGTGTTCGTATTCAAAATTACCAGAATCGGATTCAGCGGTAACGGAATTGGATTCTTCGACGAACGGGTCCCAATCAGCTACCTCGGGCTTTCCTACTTTGACTTTGCGAGTCCGATTTTCCTGCGCCATCTGGTGTTTTGGGTCACTCAGATCAAGCACTTGCGCAGGATGCCTTTCTTTGACTTCTCGGGTGATGTTCGCCCTAGCCAACTGGCCTTTTGGCTCTTCCGGAGTGAGCACTTGCGTGGTTCTTGATAGAGAGTAGGGCGACCGCATCTTGGTATTGAGACTGGTAAACAAAGTGGACGTGGAGAGCGTTTCCCAGCGATGCCCTTGGTCTATAGGTAGATTACAGCATCGAATGCAACGTGCTTTACAACGATTCGATTGATTGTGGGAACTCTCGAGAAGTAGAAGTACATCATGTTCCTACGTGATGGAAACGCTGTTCTCTCACTCTGTCACCTCTCTTTGAAACGTCAAGCCAACGATGGTCGCTACAAGAAGAATTATGATGAGTGCGCAAAAGATCCGTTGCGGAAGAATCTGAATCATAGCTCAATACTGCAAAAACAAGGGGCAACTTTGTTTCGCCGGTAATGCTCCATTTTTCGGCGGTTCCAACTACTCAACGGTAAGCATGGCCTCTTTGGTTTGTGTTACATGCGGCATATCGGAAAGTTCCAACGGATGTGACATCTCATTGAATGTTCTTCCTGCGAAGATTAAGAATACAGAGGAATCGCCAAATCGAATGAAATGTAAAAACAATGAGATCTTATCGATACGAGAGGCAATTTACCTTCCCTGAACGCAGACTCAACGGAAATGAAAATTATCCACGACTGGGAAAAACAAGACGATCAGTCCTGCAATCGATACGAGTTTAGCGGCTAAAATGCTCTCCGATTCCTACGTCGTACTCGTATGTACGAGTAAGATTTACCATAGTCCAAAAAAACATACTCCCTCCGTCCCAAAATATTTAGACATTGTGGCCACTTTTGGGCGTCCCTAAATATTTAGACATTATGAATTGATGTGTGTAGGAACATGTAGAACTAGTACTAAATTAATCAATTACGGAGCATTCTAAACTTCTCTCATGTTCAGGGCTGCCAATGTCTGCTGAGCAAAAGTCACAGTGTCAGCATCACAAGTGATAGACACAGGGAGGTTGTCCTCTTTCAAGAGTTTTTCCTTGCCCATATGACGGAGTTTGTAGCTGTTGTTACCTTGGACTTTAATAGACTCTTCCAATGCACACTGAAGAGATAAAAAGACGCTGTTCAGAGCAATAGTGCTGGTCTCAACCAATGCTTCCTCCACATGTGCAATCAGCTGGTCGATGTTCTTGGCCCTCTTCTTGTATTGCAGAGCCTGGATGGAAGCAAAGAAGCCCAAATCTAAGACATTGAAATCAGGACTATTTGGTGGTTGTGTTGTGACAGTGATATTCCAACCAGCTTCACGAGCCGCCTCTCTCACTGCTGCCCTAGATCGCAAATGATGGGGTTTTGCATTGTCCTCCTGTATAAAAATAGGCCTGCTCTTCCAACGTACTGGAAACTTCTCTTGAATTGCAGGGAGCACTTTCTCCAACATCATCTTCTGGTATTCAGCAGCATTGACAGAAGGGATATTCTTTGTCACCATTGTTCCTCTTGGATGGTTCACTGAATTGCGCTGAGCAGGTTCCTTCACAACAAAAGGCCAGATGCCTATCTTGCCATCAAACCCAGCGTTCCGGTCAGCATCATGCCTTGGATGAGCCACGGCACACAGAAACATAACTTTTTCAATGAACCGTTTTGACTTACAAGTAGAGTGTGGTTCAGCTTCACCAGAGCACAAGTAGGTTTTTTGGTTTGTTGTCTTCATGAAGAACCACTTCTCATCAATGTGAATCGTGTCATACATATCTTCAAACTTGCCATCAGGTTTGATGCGAGACAAAGCAAACTCAACTCTTGCTTTTTTGTTTTTCTCTGTGAGGAAGGGTTTCACAGCTCCACTGTGTCTGAGTATCTGTCCCTTCTTAACATAGTTACCCAAGGTGGTTCTGGCAATTCCACTTGCAGCAGAAAGAGTACGCAAGTCACACCTATCTTCGTAAGAGACTTTCCTGACAGCCTCTTCCACAGCAGCAAAGGTGCTCTTTCTTCCACAGTTTTTCCTATTGGTAGACACATCCCCAGCAGGGCAGGTTTCAGGATCCACTGTTTCCAGGTACATCTTCCAAACCCTAGAGCAAGTTCTTGCAGTCACGCCAAACAATGCAGCGGATTCTTTGAAAGCCCCCTTTGGAAGCTTTGCACTAGTGGTGCTTTGCTTTGGTAGAAGGAAGTGGACAACAGCTTGACGCTCGTTCAGAGTCAGGTTTCGATTGCGACGGGGAGGTACTTCATCAGTAGGAAGTACTTCAAGGCTTGGTGGTGCTAGGCTTGTCATGATGCTGGTGTGTTGTTGTGTGTTGTTTGTTGTTTGTGTTGTTGTTACGTGCCTGTAAGATTGTGAGAAAAAGGAATAGACTAGGTTGATTGTTGAATGCTGTTGATGCTTCCTTTCTGCTTCCATTGCAGATTGATTCGCGACCGTGCCCGTGTGCTTGCCGCTGCTTTGGATCGATCCGCGCCATCTTTTGCAACACTCCCCCTTGTAGAATCTGTAGAAGAAGAGTACATTCGCGACCGTGCCTGTTGGCTTGTTGTGTGTTGTGTGTTGTGTGTTGTAGCGTTGAGTGTTGCAAAAGATGGCGCGGGGGAGTGATCCGCAGATCCGCAATCCGCGCCGTCTTTTGAATCTGTAGAATGGCTTCTTTCTTGTTGCTTGTTGGCTTGCTTTCGGCTTCTTTCTTGTTGCTTGTTGGCTTGCTTTCGAAACTCGGCACTCGTTGTTGTCCTGCGGATCTGTACCCCCCCCCCCCCCCCCCCTGTAGAAGTGTACTGGTTTCTTTGTTTCGCTTTCAAACTGACTCTCCCCCCCCCCGTAGAAGTGCTGACGCACTTGATGACAACGCTGACCAACAGAGGTGCTTGGCGCTTGTTGGCTGTAGAAGTGTACTGATTGTGATCCGATGACGACGCCGACCCCCCCCCCCCACCCCGTACGATGTACGGTAGAAGTGTACTGATCCTTCTTTGTTTTGCGTTCAAACTGACAGAGGTGCTAAATCCGATCCACTGAAGTGTACTGATTGTGATCCGATGACGACGCCGACCAACAGAGGTGCCCCCCCACCCCGTACGATGTACGATGTACGGTAGAAGTGTACTGATCCTTCTTTGTTTTGCGTTCAAACTGACAGAGGTGCTAACTGACAGAGGTGCTAAATCCGATCCACTACTTTACATACCGTACTCGTACTTAGTCAGCTGATGGAAGTACAACAACAAGAGGAGTGGAATAGAGAATGAATGGAAACACATGAAAATCACGGTGAAAACACACGGTGAAAAATCACCGTGTAAAAACACACACAAAAAAGAGCACGAAAAATTCGATGCGCGATCTAAAATCCCCTCTCAGATCAGTTTTTTGCATCGGTTGAGTTTTTTCAACTGACACCCATGAAAATGGCACACGCCGCGAGCATAAAATGGCTCTATTTGGAACACTAATGAAAGTACAAGAACGTTCTTACTGTTTACAACCACTATGCCCTTCCACAAATTCAGTGTCTTAGCTTGCATGTGGAAGTATCCGGACGTTAAAATGACCAGCAGAACCCTCTTAACCGGAGGAATCACTTTTGCAAGGCGTGACAGCCCTTCTTTAACTCCCTATGAAAGGTACACCAATACCACTGAAATGTCTAACGTTTAACCCATCATGAGGAGTTGATTAAGGAGAGTTCAACCCAAAAAGCCCGGTTGGCATCCATTGAGTATTGACCTTATTTCAAGTATTAACGTCCATACTGTCTAAATATTTTGGGACAGAGGGAGTACTCCGTTAAGGCTGTGACTATCGTACGGTACGGTACGTACGGTATGGAACAGCTTAAGATTTACGAAGTACTTCGGTACGAGTACCGGTACGTAAGATTACTTCGTACAAGTAATCTTACGTACCGTACTCTCCCTCCGTCCCAAAATGAGTGATTCCCACCAATGATTTGACCAAAGTAAAAAAAATTATTCGCGAGTCAATAGATTTTTGAATAGATTTTTGGCGAACGGATGAATGAATTTTATTAACTATTACTCGGAGCAAATTTGGAATTTGGAATCTCTAAATAAGAAACTGTCTGTTCAATCACTAACCGCGCCACCTACCCAGCTATTTTGGCAAGCAAGCCTATTAAGTATTCAAGGAAGGCGAGGTGCACCACATGATTCGTTCGTGCGTTGGGGACTAAAATATTTGATTTTAGTGATTCCCTTCGAGTTTATTCTGTTTTTATTCAGTTAATAAAGTTTTGCAAGTCGATGCAGTCTCGACTGCTAAATTCTATTCAATAGTTAATAGATCTATTGACTATGTGAATAGATTTATTACTTTGGTCGCAAACTTTTATTACTTTATCATTGGTGGGAATCACTCAATATTTAGAGGAGAGCGGGTGAATAGATTCCCGAAATGATTTTGACCCCCACTGATTTTTTGTCATGTTTGTGTTTCGGGAATGAAAATCAACAGACCCAGATTTTGGCGGGCCAGTGTCTAAAGTCTCATTTTTGGAATAAGGAATTCATCTATGGATTAAAAAAATTAGTAATAAGAGATTATTTATACTAAGTCAGAGAAAAGTCAGACCTCGGTCTTAAGGATTGTGTGCAGTTTAATGGTTAACGGTAATTTCTTCTTCTGACTTGGTGGTCGAATAACCACTTTCAGCAATTCCAACCAATGAAATTCAACCATGTACGCGCATGCCGGCCTGGGGGGGGGGGGGGGGGGGGGGTGGATCAAACCAATGAAATGCAACCTTATGCCATTTAAAACCCGGATATGATAAAGAAGCTCGGACGTACACTGACTCCTGTAAAATAATTTTCCTTATTAATTCATTCCAGTAATAATAACTGCGTTATTACATACTCAAGTCAAAAAATTTCATGTGCCCGCAAGTCACAAGTCAGTCAGCGAGTCTGACTTCGACCCTTTTTTGGTATAAATAATAAAGATAAAAAATTAATGGGACTTTCTAAGTAAAAGAAAGGTGCACACGCGAAACAAAAATTTGGTGTGGGAAAACCAAAATTCCATGCCTGATTCCAAGGAAATCTGGGTAGGACCCAGATAGTTGTTGACATGAGCTCACAGCGACAACTCTCTGGGTCAAAAGACAGAAACGGAGGTACAGATCCAGTCTGGGTAGGGCCCAGATTCATTTCGGGAATCACCCAGTATTGCCACGTTCCCATGATGTCCCAAAATAATTAGACATGATGAAAAAACATGTAAATCTAGTACTAAACTAATCAAAAATATTCTAAAGAAGATCACAACTGTTGCCCTCAGCAAATGTCTGCTGAGCAAAAGGGGCAGTGTCATCATTGCAAGTAATAGACACTGGCTGTTTGTCTTCTTTCAAGAGTTTTTCCTTGCCCATATGACAAAGGTTGTAGGTTTTGTTACCTCCAGTAACTTTAATAGACTCTTCCAACGCACACAGAAGAAACAAAATGGCATTATTCAGTACAATGCTCCTGGTCTCAGCAAATGCTTCCTCCACGTGTGCAATCAGCTGGTCGGTGTTCTTTGGTCTCTTCTTGTGCTGCAGAGCCTGGATGGAGGCAAAGGAACCCAAACCCAGCCAAGACATTCTTGAAATCAGCAGGGCTGTCAGGTGGCTGTGTCTTCACAGTGATATTCCAACCAGCTTCACAAGCGGCCTCCTTTACTGCTGCCCTACTAGATCATTACATTGTCTTCCTGTATAAAAATAGGTTTATTTTTCCAACTTACTGGAAACTTCTCTTTAATTGCAGGGAGGACTTTCTCCAACATCATCTTCTGGTATTCTTTGGCATTGACTGAAGCAATCATGTTCTTTGTCACCATCGTGCCTCTGGGACGATTCACCAAATTTTGTACAGCAGGTTCCCTCACAACAAAAAGCCAGATGCACAGCTTACCATCAAACACAGCGTTTTGTGCAGTGTCTTGTCTTGGGCAACAAGCAACAGCACAAGGGGACATAACCTTTTCAATGAACTATTTAGACTTACAAGTAGAGTGTGGCTGTGGTTCCCCTTACAACAAGTAGGTTTTCTGATTAGTCTGTTTGAAGTAGAACCACTTCTCATCGATGTGAATTGTCTCATACTACATATCTTCAAACCTGCCATTAGGTTTGATGAGAGACAAATCAAACTCAACTCTTCATTTTTTGTTTTTCTCAGTTAGAAAGGGTTTTATACTAGTTCCACTCTGGTGTCTGAGGAGTAGCTTTCCTTTCTTCACAAAATTATCCAAGGTGGTTTTGGATATTCCACTTGCACCACCAGAAAGTGTACGCAAGTCACATCTATCTTCGTATGATACTTTCTTGACAGCCTCTTCCACAGTAGCAAAGGTGCTCTTCCTTCCAGAGTTTCTTCTCCTACATGTAGAAACATCCCCAGCAGGGCACGTTTCAGGGTCATATGTTTCCAAGTACAGCTTCCAAACCGTAGAGCAAGTTCTTGGAGTCACGCCAGCAAGCACTGCAGCAGATTCCTTGTAAGCCCCCTTTGGAAGCTCTCCAGTAGTGGTGCTTTGCTTTGGTAGAAGGTGGTGGACAACAGATTGTCTCTCATTCAGAGTCAGGTTCCGATTGCGGCAAAGCGCTTCAGTAGGAATTACTTCAAGGCTGATTGGTGTGTGGCTTCTTCTCATGATCGTGTGTTGCTGTTGTTGTTTGTGCCGTTCGTGTCATTTGTGTTACCATTACATGTCTGTAAAATTGTCAGCAAAACAAATGGTTAAAGAATTGGCTGATTGCTGCTTTTGACCGGAAGAGGTGCTCATCAGGCGGCGTGTGTTGTTTGGCGCTCGACGGTCTGTGCCACCGGTCCACGCCATCTTTTGCAGCACTACCTCCTGTAGATGGACTGTAGAAGAATCCTACTATTCCTTCTTGCTTTCTCTTTCTGACTTGTAGATGATCCGCACCATATTTTGCACCCCCCACTCCCCTTGTAGATGAACTGTAGGAGAGTATGTAATGTTCCTCCCAGCTTTTGCTTTCGATGATGACAGATGTCCTGCTTGTCAAGGTAATTGGAGTGACGAGTGGAAACACATGCAAATCAGGAAAAAAAACACGGAGGTGCTCAACGCTCGGCTTGTGGATAACCCCCCCCCCCCCCCCCCCTCCTGTGGAAGTATTCGGACATTGAACGGAGGAGTACAACGCTCTTAACCAGAGGAATCACTTTTGTGTCCTTGTTGCGTTTGAGTAAGATTCTATCTGTTGAACTCAGGGCAGTCTGCAAACAAGTTGTGAACTAGTACGCTGTAGATGAAATTATGTGCTATTGAGTTTTAGAATCGAAGATGACTTCTAGAAGCTTCTTGGCATTAGAACTTCAAGGAGAAGACTATCTTGATATTCAACTACGATTGAACCATGACTAATGGCCAGAAATGCTTCAGTGACTCATTACTGATGGAGTGTGTCATTGACTCATGACTGAAGTCTCTGTGCGTTGTTCAGTTGCAACGAACGACCCATGAACACAAATATTGTCGTATTGAATCCATGATTTTCAAGCAGAAACGTTTTAAAATCGGCAACCATTTTGTTCTTGCCATTACTAGTACAATCTACCTTCCTTTTTGACCTACTAATACAATACGTACAGGTATTAAAAGATTCTTGCTCAATCAAAACCACGCCATATGGTTTTGCCCCATATCAAAATTCTCCCAAGGTAGATCTGCCTCTAACTATATTTCTTTCCACCGGACATCCACTACTCATGCGATCCTTCTTCTTCAAATCCTTCTTCTTCTCCTTCTCGTCGGAACGGGATGAAATCCGACCCTTTAACAATTGCTTCCTTTTTTCTTTCCTCGACACCTTGGCAGTATCTTGTTTCTTTTTACGACTCAAGCCCCAACGGCTATCATCGTTAGAGTAGTTTTTCCTGCTCTGCTTCACATTTATTCTTCTGAATATCATATCAAGATTAATGCGAGCCGAATTGTTCCCTTCGATTACCCTACCACTTTTCCCAACTTCTATCCCTTCCTCGTCTTCGGTGAAGATCATGGACAATCCTGACGAATCAATGAAATTCAGAAACGACGATGCGTCAGTCGTAGTCTCATCCATAGTCTCATCCATTGTAATGTCGGGCGATGAAGGTTTTTTTCTGGCACCATTTTTGGTTTCAGCTAATCCCGTAGCTCCGGTGCAGATGAATGAAGAAAGCTTGTCGGGATCCGTAAGGAAGTCAATGATTTTTTTGAGCTCGTCCGTTATATACTGTGCAACCGTACTCGATGATGGAATGTTATTATTTTGGACGGCTCTCTGAAAACTTTCGTACAGAGCACGTGAGATTTGATCTCTCTTGCATAAGATATCGTTTATAATTGAAGATGATGTGCGTGGTTCACAGCTCGTCGTTTTCCTGAAATATTCGTAAAGAGCCGTAGAAACCTCGAATTCTTCTTTTGAGACGACATCGTACGTGAAGGTAGGCGAAACAAGTGGTTTGCCACTCTTCGCTGGTGCATATTCCGGGAGCGTTGTCAGCTCGTTCACAGCAGTATCGGTAGCAATTGCTTCTGGATTGCATCCCTGCTTAATAAGACGTGAGAGCTGATTGCTTCCTGAAACAATGTCGTTCAAACAAGAAATGACCAATTTCTTGGTCGTTTCCTCCGCCGAACGCTCTGCACTCAAGAGGGCGTCACAAAGACTTTTGCTTCGAGAGACGACTTTGTTTGCAAGAGAAAGCGCGACCTTTTGCACTGGTAGAGTCAATAAAGCATTTTCTTTCATAAGCTCGACGATGTACCGATTGTTGGAAACAAGAGTACTTGCGAGAAGAAGTACGGTGCTGTCAAACTTGGTGATAGGATAACTCAACAATTTCTTGATTGCTTCATTTTCGATGGATTCTTTCTTTGCAAAGGCGAGGGCTGATGTGTTTTGACTGTCATCGACATCAGAATTTCCTATGTCATCTAAATGCTCATTCGGTTCGTGGAGATTTTGTTCCGTTTCAATCTTATCGAGAGTATCGTCATCTCTCAAGTCGTCCGTCACATCCGTGGACCCACTCAACATAGTCCATCCGTCGGGATCTCGTTCTTCGTTAAAAAAAATATCGAGTTGCTGAAATTTTGCCTCGGCGACGTGAAGTTTTGACTGCAGTTGCAGCTGCTCTTCAAGTTCTTTTCTCTTGTCGATTTCGTACTTGTCTTCCATCAACGATTTCAAAGAGAAAATGTCGTCACTCTGTTTCGAATGTTGGGAACTGGCCTCATCCGCTAGTTCTTTCCTCACCTGATGGCCTAAGCATTCCGAAGTATCGTCATGGACGTCATGGACGGCTTTAGAGGTGGTGTTTTGATCTTTCATGAAGGTGTCAGTTGCCTTATCGCTTATTGCTATCGAATCGCTTTTCTTTTTTATGACACGTCCACTACTGTTCTTGTCTTTTACGCGCTCTCTTGGTGATATTGAACTAAATGCATTTCTAACTCGCACAAAGGTTATTTTTGGCTCAACTTTGCGCACCCAAGAAGTGTCGAAGTTGCTAGTCGCTTGAAGAAGACCCTTCCTTCGCCTTGTTTCTATCATACTTGACGTGGATGAGGAGTATCGTCGGGTGGACTTGATACAAAGAGATCTTGGTTTCAATATTAATTGTGAGAAGGGAAGAATTTTCTTTCGTTGGGATCCAGCTCGCTATCGTCTATCAAACTGTGACGGGGAAAATTCTGAGGGCATGATTACCAACGAATATCAATGATAAACACCAAAATGTATTCATCCGTAAAATTTGACCATGAGGTTTCACACCTGCCGACGTTATACGCGGATCGCCTATCTTCTAACAGGCTTATCAAAAAATGAAGCTTACTTCGCTAATTTTCGTCTAACGCGCGCACGGGGAGCCAATTTCGAACATGTCTGTTCAGTCTGTATCACTACTTCATCTGATTGCAAACTGCCGCCAACAAAGGAGATCAAACCCAAAAAAGTACGCGTCCTGTTGTAATCATACAAAAAAGGCTTGATTTGGATAAGATTCGTCTGAAACGAATAATAGATTGGCCATGACGAAGATCACGTATCTTGAACGGTCGAGGGAGAATGATCCTTTTCATAGTGCATTTGGTGTGGCCGAGTACCTCTCTAAGTCGATGAAATCGCATTTCGTTCCTTCAGAAGAGAATCGCAATCAAGCTATCGAGTTAGAAGAGACTCCTGTGGACGAACGAGATGATTGTATTGCGGAACTGTTGTCTAAAAACTCCTCAGGAGATCTAGCGTTCAACCCAAAACTTGTATACAACCTGAATCATTCAGAAGCTCATAGCCGGAGCAACGATGAGGAAGAAAGAGACGCCCCTATCGGAAAAACACATGAAGATTCAGGTACAGCACCTTCAAACACAGCACCAAAAGTGGTGTACACAGGAATGTCAAAAAGATTACAGGATCTGTTGCAGGAGGACGACGACGATGAAGATGTAGGACAAAATAATTCTTCAGGAATTTATAGTAAGAAAGAGCAGAACTCTGGACGAGATCCTCCTCCTTCATCTTTTACTCCTAGCAAAGCAATGCACTCAAATAACTCTTTCTCCGGTAGCACGCCGACCAATCGATGGCAAAAATGCAACCCATCAGCAGAACTAGCAACGATTTTTGAGTGCCAACCGCGTGTATTGTCCTCGACGGAAAAGCGATCGCCAACAAAATATTCGGTTTCGAAGATCCACCAGGCGACGTCTGGGCCAGTGCCAAAAGCCGATGACTTCTTTGACGAGTTAAAGAAATGGCACAAAAATTACGCACTCCGGGATGTCGAGAAGCCACGACAAATTACCATCCGCGCATCCGTGCCATCTGTAACGGATGAGGCTGAAGAAGATGTAGGATTTGAAATAGAAGAAATAGATGCTATCGATCATCTCGACACTACCAAACCCAACAAACAATCTAAGGGAAAGAAATGGTTTTGGGGCCGGAAAGAGCGAAAGGCAGACAATGAAATTTTTGACGATAACGACAAAGACAACGAGCATGCAATCGAGGTGACTATAAGCAAGTCGGTCGACAAACGAGTGCATAAGAAAAAATTGAAAGCCAAAAAAGCAGAAATGAAGAAAGCTGCAGCCCATACCAAGAAAGTCAAGAAAGATGATGAAAAGTCGACCTCGGAAACGAAGGAAGATGTTGTTGCGAATGATGTAGCGAACACTGAAGCCAAAGCCGATCCTTCGAAACTCGGTGAAGAAATTGTGACGAGCGACAAAATTGATTCGGTTAATACGGAAGAGACTGCAAAAAAGAAAAAGAAGAGCTGGTTCTTAAAAATTCCGATAATTTCAAAAAAGAAGATCAAAAGCACAAAAAGTGAAGAAATAGCTCGCAACTCTGTTGGAGTCAACACCGAGGACCCAAAGGAGGAGCCAGCAGACTACCCAACTCTTGGAATTGCCGAAAATCCAACGAAAAAGCCCATCAAGGGCCCAAACGTGCCCTCCTTCGAGGTGAATCTGAAAAAGTTCCTCAAGCTTGAAGCAGGCATTTACGATGAGCAAAGCACGGCGGATTCAGCAACTGATGACATGTCCTCCTCGGGCGATGTAAAAGCGAAAGAAACGTCGGACGAAAAGAACAAAGAAGAAAACGAAGATACCGTCGCGATGGATACCGCACAATCCTATAGATGTGTAGTAACGGATGCCGATGCTGACTGTCGTACTCAAATGAATGCGCTGATGCAGCAAATAATCAGTGCGAGCACGTCAAGACTCAATGCATTAGAGAGTGTTGATGCCGATGCCCTCGACAACAACTCTCGCGAGCCCGATGATTCGTCAAACACAAAAGAAAAAGAATCGGCAGTAGAGGAATATGTCCCTGTTTGTCCATGCCCAAGTGGAGACCTGCTAGATTACGTTGACAGCAAGGGAGGAAATGAACCAGACTCCACGAAAGAGCTGAAACAAAGTGAGTCGTGGCTGGACAAGGCATCAAAGATCTTCCAGAACCTAACACAAACGGAAACCACAACGGAAACCGCAACGGAAACCGCCAAGCTAGAAGTGACCGTCGAAGAAAACGATTTCGGCATAGAAGTGAAGGTCGAAGGAAACGAGTCAAACCCAGGTTCATCATGGGATGCAGTCGAACCAGCTGAGGAAAAGGAATACACGGAGCCCCTGAAATTCGCTCTCGACCAACACGACAGTGCAACGGAAAAAACGCATAATTGTTCCACGAATCTTACGCTGCCGTTAGTAAAAAAGAACTCGAGCTTGTTGGACCTCGATAATAGCGAGGCTTCCCTCGCTGATACCGAGTCTTTATCCGTAAAGTCGCAGAACAAGTCTGAGGTCCCCTCCACAAGTATGAATACTTCCCTTCTCAATGATCAGCTGATCATGGCCGCAAGATCGAATAGCATGGCAACCGAAGCCAACCCGGAAAACATCGATGACACCCCGCTTGCGACAGACGATCTCTCCACGAAATCGCAGTCGAGCGATTCGGAACATAACGCTCAGAAGTGTCCGGAGGATGAAGTGTCCGCAAAATTGACCAGCGAACAAGCTAGTTCAGGCTCTGTCGCTGTTTTGACAGCAGCAGACGATAATCATCTCAAAGAATCGCCATCGTGTGACGATTCCAAATCGAGCGTCGTCGAACCAGCCGAACAGGACGCAACCCAAAACTCGAGGGTTTCGAGCATCGCCGCCGGCGACTCGGGTAGCGTTTGTGTGAGTATGACCCCCTCCAAATCCGAATCGTGTACGGATTCCAAAAGTCGGGCCAACAATCAAGGCAGCGTCCGAACCGAATCGATGGCCGGACTGGTTGTGCTAGGGAATCAAAGCAAGAGCCAGGATGTTATTGAGAAGACGGATTCCAACGCAGACAAGAGGGAAGAAAAGGTCGAAAACCTGTTCGGAAAGGCACGAAGCCAGAACGCAAAGAAAGAGCAAAAGAGAAACACGGCAATGTCTACCACCTCCATGCTTGGAAAGCCGGAAGACGCACCAAACGACGAACGGGAGAGCACCAAAGCCACAACGCTCTTTGAAATCTCGCCAAGCACGACAAAGGCCGTGAAAAACAAGGCGATCAAAACGAAGAACAACAAGAAGCACAGCAAGAAACACAGCAAGAAGCACGGAGCACAAGCAGCAACCCTGTTCGGAAAGCAGCAGGAAAGCGATTCCATACGCGCAAAACGCAAGAAACGCAACGAAGAACAGTCGAAACTTGCACCAACCCTATTTTGAGGAGTTGGTTGATGAATTAGCGATGCAACTAACGAAGTAAGTAGGAAGCGAGCAATGAAGCTAGCGAATGCTCAATCCAGAAATCTTTTTTCCAGGGAATCACATATTTCTGTCACTATTCGATACCACTTTGTGCCTCTTTCGAGGAGATCACAACGAGTCTTCAATTCGAGACTTTGCCACACATTAGACACCAAGCACAGTGTATCCAATATGCATAAAAAATCATATTAATAACAACTATTAAAAACGAAAGATTCCTTGAAACCCCACATGGGAAATCAAAGATTCCTGCCCACCATGCTATGCTCTCTTCACTTCACTTCGCATGGCAATAGCTGTAGCCCATTGATTATATCACTATTGTTGGCTCTCTAGCCTATGCGTGCATGCGTGCGCGCGTTCGTTCGTTCCCAGTCCGGACCGACTGCCTCGAACGGACAATGTCCGCCAATGATTCCCGAAGGATCATGAACAACAGATCCCGCTCGTTTCCGACCAGATGCTGTAGCGACGAGGGCTTGGTCTGGCAGCGGGCCAGCACGTACGGGGCAAGCTTGGCCACGCCGTTGACACCCTTAGTAGCACACGGATTCGGATTGGTTGTCGTAGTGGCAGTCGATGTCGCAACGGTATGGTTTTCGGCTTTGGTGATGCCCTCCGAAATCGTGGATTTGGGACCGTACTCGCCGAGGCCCCGGATCACCTCGAGGCTTCGCGTCAGGACGAGGCAGAAATTAATGGCCGAGGACCGGACCCTGTAGTCTCGAATGTCGGGTGTCGAACGATTTGTGCTGTTGATGCTGTTGATGCTGTTGATGCTGTTGCTGTTGCTGTTGCTGTTGTTGCGAGTGCCTTGCTCGAAGCGTCTCGAAAGGGAGTACCCGTCGGTGTTCCCCGGAGTGGTTGCCATCCTAGGGTGACCCAAACCCAGCGAGCGCCACAGGGTGGCCTGTGTTGCTGCCAGCGGAATGCGCTCGATCGTGGCCCGCATCAGGCCTCGGAACGAGTCTTCTTGTAGCTGAAAGAGTTCACGGTAGGGGAGCTGCTGCAATGAAAACAATTTATTGGTATTTGACAGGATCCTTCCCAGGGAAGCAAGGGCACCTGGGGTCAGCGTGCAGCAATACCAGCAATTGTGCATGTGGGGATTGCGAAACAGATCACGATGACCGCGGGCGAGAGGAATGCGGGCGCGGGGATGGTTGTTCCGGTCAAAGGCGTACAAACGGTTCAGCTTGGGTGCAAAGGTGACAATATCAAATATCGATGAGGAGACGAGATTTTGCTTGGGATCGGTGATATAGACTTCCTCTAGTCCCCGTGGGTAATACCGATGCATATGCGTGCTCGTTGTTGGAAGCCACTTTATGACGTGGTCCATATCCATGGCACAGTTACGAACCCGCAGAATCGCCAGTTTCTGTGTTCTCCACGAAGAAGACTCCTCAGCCGCAAAGGCGCGAAATACGTGTTCCAGTTCGAGAGCGACCACCGGGAGACGCGACTGCCGATCTATCACGGACTCCTTCTCCTTCTCTTCGTCGTCCGAAGACTCCACATCCACATCCACATCTACATCTCCATCCCGATCGCCATTGTTGTGAATCATGCTGCCATTGTCATCGCCATCATCGTATGACACCCTGTGTGGTACCGAGCGCTCCACATCAGTCTCATCATCGTTCCAAAGGTATGCATCCGGTCGGCTGCGGCTGCGGCTGCGGCTGCGCACGGACTCCACAGACTCCTCGTCAGCATCGCTTCGGTAGTTGTCGTTGTCGTTGTCGTTGTTGTTATTGTTATTGTTATTGTCGTCGTTGTTGTATGCCACCCTGTGTGCTTCCAAACGCTCCACATCATCGATCCTGCGGAAGCGCAAAGCCCAATTGTTTGGTAGTAAACGTTCCATATCCCTCCGTTCGGTGCCATTGACGGACAGCCGGACCACAAAGGACAGGAGTCTCGACAGCGCCTGGGCGTCGTCGTTTACCCAACTGTATGGTAGCAAACGTTCCGCATCGCTCCAGAGGTACGCATCCGGCCGGTTGCGGTTGGGCACGGGCTCCAAACGGCGCAGCCCGGGCCCCACACGGCGCACGGGCTCCACAACAGACTCCTCGCCGGCATTGTTTTCGTCCTCGTTGCTGTCCTCATCGTTGCTGTCATCGTTGCTGTCATCGTTGCTGTCATCCTCGTCCTCGTCCTCTGCTCTTTGTTGGCGAACGTTGTTGTCTCCCGACCGCCAGCGGACGGGTCCGGCCCCAAATCCCTCCAGCTCGAGTTCGGTGACACCGACGGACAGCCGGGCAATCAGGGACAGGAGGCTCGCCAGCACCCGATCGGCGGGACCGAGTTTCCGATTCCTACGGGCGCCCCCCGCAACAGGAACAGGAACAGGAACAGGAACAGCACCAGCACCAGCACCAGCACCAGCGTCGTCCTCGAATAATTCCAGGGGCAGAGACCGCTGCAGCAACGGAATCCGGATCGAAAACGGGGGCCGCGGAGGCGGAGGCGAGCTGGTGTTAATGTTAATGTCGATGTCGACGTCGGTGTTGGGATCCCTGGGATTGGTGGCCACGACCAGCTCCAGGTACCCACCGGTTTCGTGAAACACGAAGAATTCGAGGGGCAAAGAAGCATCGTTCCCGGTTTCGTCCTCGATGACAATGTTGCGGTCTCGGTGGCGGTGGTGGGGGCGATAGTGCCAGGACAGGCGGAGGTAATGGGGAAGATCGTTGCCGTCGGTGCTATACGGAGGAAGGGTGCGCAACAAGCCCCGAACATACGATTCATATTGGACCGGGCGATAGATGTGCCGGGATCGCAGAGGTGACTGTTGGGTGAGGATCGAATCCTGTCGGAGCTTGGAATACCAATAGGCAACCTCGCGAATCTTTTCGTCGATGGAGGACAAATCAGTAGCAGCGCGTTTGGCATTGCCGTTGCCGTTGCCGTTGCTGACAGAATCGAGATCACCACGTTCGTTGCCACAACGTTTTTGGTGGTCCCAAAAACGTTTTCGGTGATTCAAATTCTCTCGCTCGTCTTGTTCTTGTTCGTTCCTGATTGTCGCCATTGTTGGATTTGTGCGTGTGCGTTTGTGCGTGTGCGTTTGTGCGTGTGCGTTTGTGCGTGTGCGTTTGTGTGCGTTTGTGTGCGTGGTAGGGCAGAGCTGAGCAACTAAAATAAATAATACGATATATGCGGACAATGAACGAATCGACCTCGTTTGTTCGATGTGGCTGTGGTTGTGGTTGTGGTTGTGGTTGTGGTTGTGGCTGTGAATCGTGGTGAGGGACTGACTGATCGAAGTGTATGTTTCCGTGACTCCCGGAAACCAAACGGTCGTAGGTCTTGGTCGTATTTTTTGTAGCGGGTTGCCTGTGTGCTGTTGTCTCTCAAATTCACCAACCTTTTGAGTCAATTCAATTCAATTCAATTCAATTCACTTCAATTGAATCCAAGTTTCGGGTTAGACGTTGTAAATACGTGTCGTGTGGTATATGCGATGAGCATTCAATTCGCTATTGCATTCTCTATTCCGCTTACAGTATTCGAATGAATTCAACGCTCCCAAGACATTCTTTGTTCGGGACCTAACACTACTACTAGTACCTATCCACTACCAAAATTGAAGAAACTCGTTGCGTTTTTTGTGAGATGGTGGTTAATGGACCAAAAAATAGTGGTGGCAGCAGGGAGTGCCTGTTCGGGTTTCTGTGCATTCGGGAGGGGAGCATCGTATCATTTGTTCCGAAAGGTCGTCAAATTCTTCGTCGCGCGCGTGAAATTTCAATACAGAATTGTTCTTCCCCGGTAGATGACTACGTACGGTACATGAGTGAAATTTGCGATATCGAAGTGAGTTCGTGTGTGTAAGATTACACACGACGAACTGCTTAAATTCGCTTATACGGGAAATTACGTAATGTGGATGTCAACAATAAGATCTTAAATTAGTCGTACATGCTTGTACGGTACCCACGTGAACATTCCCTTAGCGTTTACTTCGTCATTCTGCACTATTCTTTTAAATAATAAGCCTGTTGATTGGAGTTCCACGCCGTTTGGTCGTGGGGAAGATTCAAAGAAATTCACTGCGCGAAATATGAGTTTGATAAAGATCCATATTATTGTTGTCGAAAAACAGATATGACAAAAAATGACACTTGTCAAGAAGTGCACGCTCCAAAAAGAGTAACGCACGACGAAGTACTCGTACCGTCATTACGAATACGGAGTAGTACGTACTCGTATAGTACGGTGCTTGTAGATCAAAAAGTGTTTCTTAAAAAATAATTTCGAACTTCGTAAATCTTACTCCTGAGGAATAATGACATCAATAATAATTCTGCACGTTTCAATTTTCATACCGATATACCGCACCTATTGGTATCTTACGTACCGTACGGTACGTACTCGTACGTGCGGTACCACAAGTTTTTCATAAGTTTTCACATTGAGCCCTGACACGTGCCGTACAGCGTACAGGTACAACATACTATTGATAGTAGGTATAACGCATACTCTTCATACTACGGGCGACGGGACGAAGGGATGTATGTGGTATTCCAACGCTCACGATTGAAATTACCCACGATTCAAGAAAATCTGAAAAGCAAGCCGGTCTTCAATATTGAAGACTGGATGAAGAACATATCCAAATTCTCTATGTACAATGTACGTTGAGTTCCGATTCAACGCCTGTTTACTGTTACAAGCTCCCAACTGCTCCTCGGAGTGCTTGACAGAAGAGCTAGCTCACAATCTTAGTTTTTAACCAATACATAAACCTTATTTTAGTACCTTTTTCTAGAGGCATACGACACTGTTTAAACAGTCGAATAACTGCTTCAACCTTATTACTACCCACCCGGTAAAGACTACTTCAACTACTCGAGAAAACACTACTACAACAACTATAAACAACCACCAATTGATCCTGAAGATTGTCCAGTAAGAACAAGCGAAATAATGTCTTACTCCATCATCCCTTTCAAGTTTGACTTTGATCAAGAGTCTATCGACAAAGGGGAGTTCAAGAGTACACAAGAGCTCAATGGAATGCCTGAAACAACCAAGCTCAAGATTCCCTTGATTACTGCAGGATCAACCAAATTACAAATCCTTTACCATCAACAAATTCATGCTGTCCAAGAAGACACTCAACCTAACCACAGGTCCAAGACTCTACGACAAGTTTGTAGACCTCCTCAGGGACTACACTGACAAGAGTTGGTGGAATGGCTACCTTGCAAACAATGTTCCTCAAAGGACTGTCGATAATTTCACCACAACTGTACAAGAATTTGTCAACTACAAGTTTGACAACAACCTTGATGCCTACCGTACCAAAACCACTGAAGATTCCTCACCAATATCAAGAAAACCACCACTATGACATTGCACCAATTTGTCTCACAGGTTAACTTCCACAACCATGTCATACTTCCACTACTCCCTGGACATCCACCAGACGATGCAGAAATCAAGGAGAGAGAGTTCAAGAATCTAATCTTCGAATCGATGCCTGAGGATTGGAAACACACCTATCAGCAACACCACTCTCCTCATAGGGATTCCCTCTCTGAAATGATGATGACATTCAAACGATATCAATATGCACAGAACCGCAAAAAGAAATCATCAGATAATCCATCTCCTAACAGCAACAACAATGGCAGCAACAACCGGAACAACAATAACCGCCGCAATCGCAACAATCGAAACAACCAAAATCGACAACGCAACAACAACAACAACAACAACAACAAATATAATCAACGCAACAACAACCAAGGCAACAACAAAGGCCCGACTAGAATCTCCAATGACTCACCATGCCCTATCCAGGAACCAACCACACTTGGGGTCAATGCTACACCAACAAGTATGGCACCAACTCCAATCAGTCCAATAACAACAATAGAGACAATACTGACTCGCATGTGAATGATCGCAGCAGCAATTCTAACAACAGCAATCAATCCACTACCTCTTCCCACAGCAGTAGCTACCATGAACCAGAACAACACATGTGTGTCTTCATCAATGAACCAGAAGAAATTACCATCCCTGCAACTCCTTGGCCGGATCTCTTCCATGTAGTAGACATTGATATTGATGAAGAATATTACAACTCAGATCTTCAAAGATTTCCTTCTGAAAACATCGATTCCGACAACAACAGGCAAGATGTTGCTCCTAGCAATGACAATGTTGACATAGACCTTGCTCCAACCACAGTAAGTGTCTGCAACTCTATCAACGGATCCCTTGGCAAGTACTACTTGAAAACCCTCTTCGATTCCGGATCTACCAACAATCTCATAGTGGAATCAGCAATTCCCTCTGGAATCAAGAAGTATCTCCTAGATCAACCGATCCAAATGCAAACAACAAATGGCAAAACCACTTGCAACCACTATGTAACCTTGGAGAACACCGTATTTCCAGAACTATCCTACTTGATGAAAGTCCTACAAATCAAGTGCTTTGTAGTCTCTCAGAATATCAACTACAACCTCTTCATTGGAAGGAAAACCATGAGAGACCTTGGAATGAAGATGGACTTCGAAACTTGCACCATAGAATGGTATGAGAAGACAATGGACTTCCACCCTCCAAATTACTTTGACAACAAGTCCTTGCTCCACAAAGTCATGTCTGCAGAACCACATGCCATTGCAGAAAGTTACTCCAACCAATCTATCCAACAATCATATGTGGATGGAACCACCAAGTATGAGAAAACTGACCTCCACAAGTTAGTCACTGAACAAAACCATCTCTCCTACCATGAGAAACAAGCCTTGTTACCAATACTCCTCCAAAATGAAGAACTTTTCGAAGGCTTGAATGATAAGGAATTAGGTATATTCCCTAATCAAACCTTCCACATTGATCTCCAGGAAGGCACAACTCCATATCATGTAAAACAACCCTACTCTATTCCACTGCACCAACAAGAAGCAGTGAAGAAAGAAATTGATCGACAAGTGAAACTTGGTATCCTCAAACACTGCTATGCAACTGAATGGGGAATGCCAACCTTTGTAGTCCCAAAACCAGATGGCTCCTGTAGACTTATCAGTGACTTCCGCGAACTCAACAAAGTCACCAAGAAACTTCACTATCCACTTCCAAAGCTCCAAGATATCTTCCACAGAAGAAGAGGCTTCAAATATGTCACCCTTATTGATGTTAGCATGCAATTCCACACCTTCAAACTTGATGAGGCCTCCACCTGGCTTTGTGTCCTTGTTATTCCATTCGGAAAGTTTTGACTGCTTAGATTGCCAATGGGCTTCCTCAACTCTCCAAGTTGGGCCCAAGGCTGTATGGAACAAATGCTCCTACACTTGAAGGAAATTGAAGTATACATCGATGATATTGGTATCTTCTCCAATACACTCAAATCCCATTGTAAATCAGTCTCTTATGTCCTCTCCTTACTGAAGTTCCACAACTTCTCTGTCAAGCCCTCCAAGTGCCACTGGTTTCAATCACAAGCACCATGGCTTGGCCACATTATCTCTCGCTAAGGAATTAGACCCAATCCGAACAAGATTTCTCTTATCCTGAAACTTGCTTTTCCCTCAACAACAACCCAACTTTGATCCTTTGTTCGGATGATTAACTTCTATCGCAACTTCTATCCTAAGCGTACTGAAGTTCTTGCACCCCTTACCGACCTCTCTGGAAGAGCCAAAGGGAAAATCTCTCCAACTCCAGAACTTCTTGAAGCTTTCAACAAAGCCAAGTCCCTCATTGCCAATGATATCCTCCTTGCCTTTCCTGATCCAAACAAGCCCTTCCATGTCTATACTGATGCTTCTGATTACCAACTCGGAGCTGTCATCCTCCAAGACGGCAAAATCATCCTTTGCTTCTCAAGAAAACTCAACGCCGCTCAACGGAAATACCCAACGGTGGATAAAGAGATGCTCTGTATTGTAGAAGTCTTCAAGGAATTCTGCACCATTCTTTGGGGTGCTGAAATCATTGTATGGACAGACCACATCAACTTAACCCGCCAAAACCTCACAAGCCATCGCATTATGACTTGGAGAATGCTCCTTGAAGAATTTTCCCCAGTATTCAAGTACATCAAAGGCAAAGACAACGTCATTGCTGACGCGCTCTCCAGGCTCCCACTCCAGCAAGACACTCCGGAGAAGAAGAAGGAGTTCTTCGGTCCCGCTCCCAACCCAATGGATGACTCGGACCTTGAAACTGCAATTGACTCAACGGACTCAGACCTTCTCTCTCTTTCCGAATTTTTTCTTAACTACCCAGAAGACATTCCCATGTACCCATTAGCCTTTGACCAACTCGCCCAAGATCAAGCAGTCAATGTAGATATCTCTACCAATCCCCGGTACGCAACTGAAAACTTCGACGGAATCGACTTGAAAATTGTAGACTCCAACGGCCGACAGAAAATTGTACTCCCTCCAAACCGAGTGCAAGCCACAATCAAATACTACCACCACGTGCTTGGCCATGCCGGCGCAGAAAGATTGTATCGAACCATCAACCAATTCGTATACGCCCCAAACTTGAAGGACCAAATCAACTCCTTCTGCAAAACTTGTGACACGTGCCAACGGTACAAGAATAGCCACCAAAGCCATGGACAGCTCCCGACCAAAGAGCACCAATATGTCCCTTGGGACGCCATTGCAATCGATGGAGTAGGCCCTTGGAAAATCAAGATCCCTGGGCATGGAACAGTCTCCTTCAATGGCTTTACCATCATGGACATGTGCACCAACCTCCTTGAGATCATCCGAGCCCCACAAGTGAATCCAATCGGCCTCATGGCAGTCCATGCCCTCGGCAATGGCTGGCTCTCCAGATATCCCAAACCAGTAAATTGTATTATCGACCAAGGAACCAACTTCATGAGCAATGACTTTCAACTCCACCTTGCCAACCTAGGAATCAAAGCCAAGGTCTGCTCAGTCCGAAACCCACAATCCAATGCAGTACTTGAACAAGTCCACAACACCATGAAGTCTGCAATGAGAACCGAACTCAATACCAATCCTCCACAGACCCTCCAGGAAGCCACCGACATCATCGACAGCGTCTTTGCATCGGCTCAGTTTGCAGTTAGATCAACCATCAACAAGACCTTTGGAATGACACCCGGAGCCCTTGTCTTCCATTGCGACATGTTCCTACCAATCCCCGTAATCACTGACTTGGCCATTGTCAGAAACAAACGACAGGCTCAGATAGATAAGAATGCTATGAAAGAGAACAGCCACAGGAAGATTCATGATTACTGGGAGCTTGTAACAGTAAACAGGCGTTGAATCAAAATTCAACGTACAGTTTACATAGAAGATTTGGATATGTTCTTCATTCAGTCTTCAATATTGAAGACCGGCTTGCTTTTCAGATTTTCTTGAATCGTGGGTAATTTTCAATTGTGAGCGTTGGAATACCACAGATTATGTCGTATGCCTCTAGAAAAAGGTACTAAAATAAGGTTTGAGTTATGTATTGGTTAAAAACTAAGATTGTGAGCTAGCTTTGTCAACTACTCCGAGGAGCCGTTGAGAAAGCTTGTAACAGTAAAAAGCCGTTGAATGGAATTTCAACGTACATTGCACATAGAGAAGCACATGGAGAATTTGGATATGTTCTTCATCCAGTCTTCAAGGTTGAAGACCGGCTTGCGTGGCATTGTATTTCAGATTTGTCTTGAATCGTGGGTAATTTTCAATTGTGAGCGTTGGAATACCACACTCTTCTCCTTCTCGTAAAAGTTCGATTGGTGGCACAGAATTTTTGTTAGTCGTGTGCGACCAGTATTGCTTAGATAAGAAATTTTTAGTTGGTGTGATATGGTTTCAGGTTTCGAATGTTCATACGTTGGATTACTTGATTTCGTAAGAGAAAGGAAACTGTACCATTTGTGTGAATTTGCTGTATGGTGTAGGGGCCTTTGCTTCTTGCTTCGAAAGCTCCAGGGATTTGCTTTTCATTTTTCACCATAACTTGATCTCCTACGCTGTAATCATGAAGCTTCCTGTGGCTGTTTTCTTTCATAGCATTCTTGTCGATTTGAGCTTGTCTTTTGTTTCTGACCATGGCCAAGTCAGTAATTACTGGAATCGGTAGGAACATATCTCTGTGGAATACAAGGGCTCCGGGTGTCATTCCAAAGGTCTTGTTGATGGTTGATCGAACCGCGAACTGAGCCGATGCGAAGATGGTGTCAATAATATCAGTTGCTTCCTGGAGAGTCTGTGGAGGGTTGGTATTGAGTTCTGTTCTCATTGCAGACTTCATGGTATCGTGGACGCGTTCAAGTACTGCAGTTGGATTGTGGGTTCCGGACTGAGCAGACCTTGGCTTTGATTCCTAGGTTGGCAAGATGGAGTTGGAAGTCGTTGCTCATGAAGTTGGTTCCTTGGTCGATAATACAATTTACTGGTTTTGGGTATCTGGAGAGCCAGCCATTGCCGAGGGCATGAACTGCCATGAGGCCGGTTGGATTTACTTGTGGAGCTCGGATGATCTCAAGGAGGTTGGTGCACATGTCCATGATGGTAAAGCCATTGAAGGAGACTGTTCCATGGCCAGGGATCTTGATTTTCCAAGGGCCTACTCCATCGATTGCAATGGTGTCCCAAGGAACATATTGGTGTTCTTTGGTAGGGAGCTGTCCGTGGCTTTGGTGGCTATTCTTGTACCGTTGGCACGTGTCACAAGTTTTGCAGAAGGCGTTGATTTGGTCCTTCAGGTTTGGGGCATATACAAATTGATTGATGGTTCAGGTACAATCGTTCTGCGCCGGCATGGCCAAGCACGTGGTGGTAGTATTTGATGGTGGCTTGCACTCTGTTTGGAGGGAGTACAATTTTCTGTCGACCGTTGGAGTCTACAACTTTCAAGTCGGTGCCATTGAAGTTTTCAGTTGTGTACCGGGGATTGGTAGAGATATCTACATTGGCTGCTTGATCTTGGGCGAGTTGGTCGAAGGCTAAGGGGTACATGGGAATGTCTTCTGGGTAGTTAAGAAACAATTCTGAAAGAGAGAGAAGGTCAGGGTCGGTTGAGTCAGTTGAGAGGTCCGAGGTGTCCGTTGGAGCGGGAGTTGCAGTTGAAAGGTCTGAGTTGTCGTCCGTTGGAGCGGGAGTTGGAGGACCAAAGAACTCCTTCTTCTTCTCGGGAGGGTCTTGCTGGATTGGAAGTCTGGAGAGAGCATCAGCAAGGCCATTTTGTTTGCCTTTGATATACTTGAATACTGGGGAAAATTCTTCAAGGAGCATTCTCCAAGTCATACTTCTGTGGCTGGTAAGATTTTGCCTGGTTAAGTTCATGTGGTCGGTCCATACTATGATTTCAGCACCCCAAAGAATGGTTCGAAATTCTTTGAAGACTTCTACAATACAGAGCATTTCTTTGTCGATTGTTGGGTATTTTCTTTGGGCTGAGTTGAGTTTGCGAGAGAAGCAAAGAATGATTCTGCCATCTTGGCGGACAATAGCTCCGAGTTGGTAGTCGGAAGCATCAGTATAGACATGGAATGGCTTGTTTGGATCAGGAAAGGCAAGGAGGATGTCATTGGCAATGAGGGACTTGGCTTTGTTGAAAGCTTCAAGTAGCTCTGGAGTCGGAGTGATTTTGCCTTTGGCTCTTCCAGAGAGGTCCGTAAGGGGTGCAAGGACCTCAGCGCGTTTGGGGTAGAAGTTTCGGTAGAAGTTAATCATCCCAACAAAGGATCGAAGTTGGGTTGTTGTTGAGGGAAAAGCAAGTTTCAGGATAGGAGCAATCTTGTTTGGATTGGGCCTAATACCATCGCGCGAGATAATGTGGCCAAGCCATGGTGCTTGTGATTGAAACCAGTGGCACTTGGAGGGCTTGACAGAGAAGTTGTGGCACTTCAGTAAGGACAGAACAGAGGAGACTGAATGGCAATGGGATTCAAGGGTGTCTGAGAAAATACCAATATCGTCGATGTACACTTCGATGTCCTTTAGGTGTGAGAGCATTTGTTCCATGCAGCCTTGGGCCCAACTTGGAGAGTTAAGGAAGCCCATTGGCAATCGGAGTAGTCTGAACTTTCCGAATGGAGTAACAAGGACACAAAGCCAGGTGGAGGCTTCATCAAGTTTGAAGGTGTGGAATTGCATGCTCACATCGATAAGGGTGACGTATTTGAATCCTCTTCTTCTGTGGAAGATGTCTTGGAGCTTTGGGAGTGGATAGTGAAGTTTCTTGGTGACTTTGTTGAGTTCGCGGAAGTCACTGATGAGTCTACAGGAGCCATCTGGTTTTGGCACTACAAACGTTGGCATTCCCCATTCAGTTGCATAGCACCGTTCGAGGATGCCAAGTTTCACTTGTCGATCAATTTCTTTCTTCACTGCTTCTTGTTGGTGCAGTGGAATGGAATAGGGTTGTTTTACATGATATGGAGTTGCGCCTTGCTGGAGATCAATGTGGAACGTTTGATTAGGGAAAATACCTAATTCTTTGTCATTCAAGCCTTCAAAAAGTTCTTCGTTTTGGAGGAGTATTGGTAACAAGGCTTGTTTCTCTTGGTAGGAGAGATGGATCTGGTCGGTGATGAGCTTGTGGAGATCAGTTTTCTCGTACTTGGTGGTTCCATCTACATAAGATTGTTGGATTGATTGGTTGGAGTAACTTTCTGCAACCGCGTGTGGTTCGGCAGACATAACCTTGTGGAGCAAGGACTTGTTGTCAAAGTAATTGCGAGGATGGAAGTCCATTGTCTTCTCATACCATTCTATGGTACAAGTCTCGAAGTCCATTTTCATTCCAAGATCTCTCATGGTTTTCCTTCCGATAAGGAGGTGGTAGTTGATATTCTGAGAGACCACAAAGCACTTGATTTGTAGGACTTTCATCGAGTATGATAGTTCTGGGAATATGGTGTTCTCCAAGGTTACGTAGTGGTTGCAAGTGGTTTTGCCGTTTGTTGTCTGCATTTGAATTGGTTGGTCTAGAAGGTTCTTCTTGATTCCAGAGGGAATTGCTGATTCCACTATGAGGTTGTCGGTTGATCCGGAATCGAAGAGGGTTTTCAAGTAGTACTTGCCAAGGGATCCGTTGATTGAGTTGCAGACACTTACTGTGGTTGGAGCAAGGTCGATGTCGACGTTGTCCTTGCTAGGAGCAACATCTTGCTTGTTGTTATCGGAATTGGTCTTTTGAGAGGGAAACCTTTGAAGATCCGAGTTGTAGTATTCTTCATCGATATCCATATCGACATGGAAGAGATCCGGCCAAGGAGTTGTAGGGATGGTAGTAGTTTCTTCTGGTTCGTTGATGAAGACACACATGTGTTGCTCTGGTTCATGATAGTTACTGCCAATGCGACGAAGAGGTAGTGGATCGGTTGCTGTTATTAGAACTGCGATCATTCACATGCGAGTCGGTGTTGTCTCTGTTGTTGTTAGTGGACTGATTGGAGTTGGTGCCATACTTGTTGGTGTAGCATTGACCCCAAGTGTGATTGGTACCAGGGTGGATAGGACAAGGTGAGTCATTCGAGATTCTAGTCGAGCCTTTGTTGTTGTTGTTGCTTTGGTTGTTGCTGCGTTGGTTGTTGTTGTTGTTGTTGCGTTGGTTATTGTTGTTGCTGTTGTTGTTCGATTGTTTCGATTGTTTCGATTGTTGCGATTGTTGCGATTGTTTCCATTTCGGTTGTTACGATTGTTGTTGGCATTGTTGTTGCTGTTGTTGTTGTTCTGAGACGAGTTATCTGATTTCTTGTTCTTTCTATTCTGTGCAGATTGGAATCTTTCAAATCTCATCATCATTTCAGAGAGAGAATCTCTATGTGGAGAATGGTGTTGTTGATAGATATCTTTCCAGTCCTCAGGCATCGATTCAAAGACTAGATTCTTGAAGTCTCTTTCGTTGATCTCTGCATCTTGTGGCGGGTGTCCCGGTAGCAATGGAAGGATAACATGGTTGTGGAAGTTGACTTGCGCTACAAATTGGTGTACAGTCATGGAGGTTGTCTTCTTAATGTTGGTGAGGAATCTTTTATGATTCTGATAGGCATCGAGGTTGCTGTTGAACTTGAAGTTGATGAATGCTTCCACTGTCGTCTGGAAGTTGTCCACAGTTCTCTGTGGGACGTTGGCTGACACATAGCTGTTCCACCAGCTACAGTTGGTGTAGTCTCTGAGGAGATCTACAAACTTGTCATAGATTCTTGGTCCTGTGGTTAGGTTGAGGGTCTTCTTAGATCTAATGAACTCGTTGATGGTGAAAAGAATTTGTAATTTGGTTGATCCTGCAGTAATCAAAGGGATTTTGATTTTGGTAACTTCTTGAGATCCATTGACTTCTTGGGTGTTCTTGTATTCAATTTTGTCAATAGAATCTTGATCAAAGTCATACTTGAAGGGAATGACTGAGTAAGACATACTGGTCGTTTTCTTCTTGTTACTGGACAATCGTCAGGATCAGTTGTTTGTTTGTTAGTTGTGTACGGTAGCAGTAGTGGTAATTTTTATTCGTGTAGTAGTTGAAGTAGTCTTTACCGGTAGTAATAAGGTCGAAGGTCGAAGCGGTTATTCGACTGTTTAAACAGTGTCGTACGCCTCTAAAATAAGGTACTAAAATAAGGTTTATGTATTCGTTAAAAACTAAGATTGAGATTGTGAGCTAGCTCTGTCAACTACTCCGAGGAGCGGTTGAAAAGGCTTGTAACAGTAAACAGCCGTTGAATCGAAATTCAACGTACAGTTTACATAGAGAATTTGGATATGTTCTTCATCCAGTCTTCAATATTGAAGACCGGCTTGTGTGGCATTGTATTTCAGATTTTCTTGAATCGTGGGTAATTTCAATCGTGAGCGTTGGAATACCACAATGTATCGATTCGGGTCTCGACTAACTCATGACTCGATACCAATCATCGCACCTACGTGGCCATTTCTGGCAAATTATTTCTCGTGCGACGCCATCCCGATCTGCCATCGACGATCTGACGAAACCGGAAACCGCAACCCAATTTCTCTCCACCCGAACTTTCTGCCTACTAGACGGTACGGACGATACTCGTACCGGTACTACGAATGTGCACGAGTTTCTTCGCAATTCCGACATTGGAACACTTCGTTCGTTGACAGCGGTTGACAGCATCCTGTGTTTGTGTGAATACAGAAATCTTACACAATAGTATTGTACCGTACCGTGAATTCTTTCGTCGTCACGTTGCATCGGACGTTGCACACATTTTTTTGTTCTGGTTTTGCAACGCTTTTCGCGCCGAAGCAAGCCCCGAAAATACCGCACGAACATCGGAGTGTGTTGCATAGTATTGCATTGAAGCACTGCATCTTCCGACTTGAATTAATACAAGACAAGACAAGTCAAGACGAGATAAGACAAGATAGCTCTCTGAGTATCTGTATCGACAAATCCGAGTTTCGACAAACGATCGCTTTTCGTTCGAATCGAAGAAAAAAATCCACCGCAACTCCAAATTCTCACACAGCACCGGCACCGACGAAACCTTCCGGCACGAAGCAACAGCAACAGCAACAGCAGCGCCACGAAAACATCAACGTTCGGCCACTGTCTATTGTACGGTACAAAGAATAATAAAAACAACAATAATAATATCGCAGCAATCAATGATTCACAACAACTCCTCGTCCGGCTCGCGGTTGGGTCGACAACGACGACGATCGGAAGCGAGGGGAAAACATCCCGCATCATTTCAACAACAAATGCCGACATCCATTACGAGCGCAATGGGAATCCTGTTGCTGGCAGTAACAGTGGCGTTGTGCTCGTTCGCGACACCGTCCTCGGCGTTCCAACAAGGCCATCCCCATGTGCAGAGGCAGAGTCAGACGCAGACGCGCGCACAGAACGCGTGGCAGCGATCGACAGTGGCAGCGATGGCAACCAGTAAATCGAAGGAAAGCGGCAACGATACCGACGACGACGACAGCAACGACAATGAGAACGACAACGACAACGAACGGGTAAGCCACGACGGCAGCGCAGACGAAGAGTTGTCCCCCGCGACAGCGACAGCCGAACCGCGATCGGTGCTGCCCCCCATTACCAACCTTGCGTTTGACGACGTTGCCGAATCTCCGGCTCCACCATTGAATTACCAAAAGTATTTGACAATGCAGGTCGGTAGCTTTCGTGACGTTTCGGTTCGGTTCGTTTCGTTTCGTTTCATTTCATTTCGCGGCCGCTGTTTTGTGTGTTTTTTTTTGTGTGTGTGTGTGTCTTTCTGTTTTGATTTGCGTTGTTTCGTTTTGTTTTGCATTGTTTTGTTCCGGGAAAGAAAAACTTACGACGCGCCAAATCGGCGTGCTTGCGTTCGACACAGTTCTGACCACGCCGTGTTCCCCCACCTGTCACATCAATCGCTCGATCGATCCTCCTTTTCTCCTATCGTTTCCGTTCCAGAAAAAAAGAGTCCCGGTGACCATCCGGTACTCGGCCGAGTCGGGCCTCAAACCCTACTGCCTGACGGTCGCCAAGCGGGTGAAGGACGAGTACCCCGACGTGGTCATCGAGGGGGTCGAGGTCGACGACGGTCGCCCCGAAGACAGCGGCAGCGGCGATTCGCCAAAGACCTTCGAGGTCATCGTCGACGGCAAGCTGGTGGTCCGGACCCAGAAGATGACCGCGTCCCAGCGCAGCAGCGGTTTTTCAAGCGGTGAGTGCGTCGTCTTTGTCAGCATGAACGAGATGGACGCGGCCATCACCCGGGCCCGCAAGCGCCGGCGGCCCTCGACGGTATACGGGGAGCACGGGATGACAACCACCTACGACAACAACAAAAACGACAACAGCAAGGATCGATTGGTCAAGGCACGGTTGGAGGCCCTGAAACTCAAGTCGACGGAACTCCAGCGGACATCGTCGCGGCGGCCGGACATATACGCGGCGGCGACGGCGGCGACCACCACCGGTGAGGATGCAGACGCTCCCTGAGTCAATCAGTCAGACATCGACACATACACAATACAACGCAACGCAACGCAACACCATCCATCGAAAACAATTCGGGCGGGGGAAACCGGGCGAAAAACACGGTGCAAATATTCATTCATCGTCCGCCCATTTCAATAGCATCATAATCGAACAAGTATCGCTGCAGCAGTGGCATTCAAAAAGAAAACTCGGGGATCAGAACCCGAGATTTCTCGTTCTCGGGAATCAATGCACGAGAGTCGAATCTAGTAAAAGTATAATATTATTATACAATCTAGACATGGGTTTTGACCATTACTATTACACGTCCCAATCAACAACTCGTGTGATGGTGTCAATCTACGCGTAGCACTATTTTTGTCATTTTATTGAACTTTGCACTCCATCTTTCTCGGATAGGTGCTGTTTCGGAAAGACCCACCGTGTCATTTTATCGAATTGGGCATCTGACAATTTAACGTGCAATCGAAAGTGCTTTCTGAAAATTGACCTAATTTTTACGAAACTTTGTACGATTTATGAGTGGTTGCCTCTGCCTTCTCGAACCCAGAAGCATTGTCAAATTGCCATTGCAAATACGTATCATAACTATTAGAATTTGTTGCACTCCGTAAAACATTGCATCGAAACAGTTCCGGAAACATCCGGGCTTAAATCTGCACCAAATGAACAGCATCAATGCTCCGTGAATCACCTCGGCCTCGGGACTCATCTGGATGTAGCAGCAGTAATGCTCCTAAGCGCATAGAAGAATCGAGAGTCTCCTCGCTCCAAGCGAATAGAATCAGTGTTGGTTCACATCGCAATAAATAGGGTGTGTGCACATCCTGGAGCACGATGGAGTTTCCAAGCACGAAAGGCATCGATCGGGATGCATCCTTGCACCGCACGGGGGAATGTTGTCACTCGTAGGACTGGATCGGCGTGTCCACCCAGTCGACCGAGCATTGACTTCTGACAATTGTAGCGCGTCCGCATCGTCGTCGTCGCCAATCACATCACAACGGATACTCACACCGAATTGTCGCCGTAACTGTATCAAGGCAACGAACGAGCGAGCGAGCGAAGCGAAACGAAACGAGCGAACGCAGTCTTTGGAACGCTCACTCCGACGCCTGTATCGATTTCGATTTCGATTTCGGGCTGATCCCCCCGCGCTCGACCTGTCGCAAGGATTTTCGAATGTCTTGGAGACTTCCCGGGGTCATTCCCAGGTATCCCTCGCTCGTGTTTTTTCCCTTGATTTTGCAGCGCAGGTTTTCCTGCCGGAGGCGTTTTTTCTTTTCCCGCCGAGCCACGTCGGGATCCTCGACGCGGCGCAGGCCTTTTCTGATGTCTCGGCATTGCTCCATCGTCTTGTACAGACTTTCGTCTTTGTAGCCATGCACGATTTTGGCCTTGACCGGAGGCGACCGCTGTCGCATCCATCGGGGACTACTGCGAACCGAGTTCTCCTCCGTACAGTCGGTGTCGCTCGTCTCCACGACTCCATACTCCTTGCCGAAGCATTGGCAAGAATAGCAGCCGCCCATTTTGTTTTCGTTCTCTGCGGGACTTTGAAATTGTCTGAGAGCGAGAGATGCCGTGCCAAAGCAATGGAACTATGCCAAACGGTCGGACGCAAAAATAATAATAATATCGCTTGATAAGGAAGCACTGCGCTATCAGGGAAGAAGTTTGCGAGCTGCTCGGTTGATTACGTGATGATCGGTACGGTAACAAACCGGTCGATGGAACAATGGAGTTACCGGTACTCGTATCGGGTACAGGTACGTATTTGCGTATTTGGATGATACTTCGTATTATCTTCCTCCGTTTTTGAATTCGAGACAAATTTGAATTTTGATTTTTGAACAAAATACCTCCTAATAGAAGTAATAATAATAGTGCCCTTTCGCTTCTGTCGGCTTATGTCGATTGTCAAACAACTATGAATACCTACCGGTAAATATTACCGTACGAACGTTTACGAACAGCCGCGTACGTTAGACAGTGAGTGCATAATAGTACCCGTACGTTCAACTGCACCCGTATCTTTGGGTCACAATTTTCATCATACCTACGGTACCTAATCTTACTTGATTGTGATTGGATCAGAAATAATCGGAAATCTAGTTTTTCATCTCTTCGGTCGAGTCTAGGTCTTCCAAGAGAAACTACGGTAACGGCACATGTACTGATACTGTTGGTAATGCACCGAATGCGAGCGTGTCAGGGACACTAACAGGGTAATCGTAACCTGGTATGCGTACATACCTTACCCGTGTTGGCATCCAGCCAATTGCCATACTCACTCGATGTTTGGATATCACGAGTGAGCTCATAGTTTAATTACTTGTATCTAACCAATAGGGTTGATTGCACTCTTTAAGGTTTCGTAGTACTAGATTTGCTACTGAATTCAACAGATACCCGGAGTATTATTGTGTTGCTACCGTACAGGGTACGATACTCGTAAACGAAAGAACAATAATGATCATCGCACCTTTGGTTGTTTGCCTTCCTACTATGTTATGCAAAGCGGACAATAGGACTCCGATGCTTTCGGGGGGGTTCTATCGGCAGGTGACCGAGCAGGGATGCGTATTCGAAGCGCTGGTGAGTGGTGCCCCCAAATACATTCCTAAAACTTCTTTTCCGTGAAAATAGAGACTCTTAGCCCAGAAATTAGATGAAATGAAGATCACCGTCTGTCCGTGTGCTGTCATGAAGAGAACGAATATATGCAAGGAGACGCAATGGAACGGTTTGTTTGTTTGTTTGTTTGTTTGTTTAGGAGTCCGAATCCGTTCGATTCGCTTTGTTTCGCCTTCTTTTCGTTGGCGCCGACACGAAACCATCATCGTCAAAATACTGTGTGTTGCTTCTAGTGTATCGTTTGCAGAACAGAGAGTTACTAGTTACTGTTGGTCGACGTCACGTGTTCCATTGGTGTGGTCCCGGATTGCTAAAACGAAGTTTCCAACAATATTTATTTAGCCTCGACGATTGAATGGGATTTGTGTCGAGCGCTCCGGTCATCGGTAGATTGCACTGTGTATATATATATATATATAATATGCGCAGTGGTGTAGTCGGTGTGTCGCGGTTGGGTCCGGACTGTTTTGATTTCTATGGAATGGTATCGGTTTGCCCCGCATCACACGCATTGTGTTGCACTAGTAGGTACGGAGTGCAATGTGGATCGAGCGAACGCAATCGAATCGCGAGAAGCTTAACTTTTGCCCCGTGTGGATCTAGTTCACCTCTGGGGAACAATCCGGTCCGGTCCGGTTCGGTTCAATTCAGTTCAGTTCAGTTCAGTTCAGTTCTCAGTTCAATAACCAAATAATGCAGCAGACCAACACAAGCACTAGATTGTATCGTTTGGCGGTGCCTCTGCTATCTCGGATGATCCCGTCCCTGGTTGCCACCACCTTGGCGTCGCTGCCAGTCTCGACAGTATGGGATGCGAAGAAGTTTGCTTAGACGAGTACCTACCGTACGAGTGCATTGCGACTAGTAGTTTTGTCGCTCGGGCCATCTTCGATTGAAAGATGCTATGAAATCATCGTTTCTAGTTTTGGGAATATCTGAGTGTATATATAGCTATAGTTATTGCTTCATTGCAACAGCAGAAGTAGTTTATCAGAAGATTCCGGGTTCGATTCCCGGGAGGGTTTTCATTGACCCTTTGGCCCAACGGTAAGGCGTCTGACTACGAAACACATTTTGCCGATCGATGGGTAACAACTAAGACTATGGTTTTGGCACGGAGAGGGATCTTATTCAACCCACAGCAACACAGAATTACGAGCAACTTACCTCTACATACGTAAGATTACGTACTCGTACCCAAAATCGACAATCCCTGCCGCTACGGGTACCTGCCTACTCGTACCGTACAGATCCAGGGCGGTTTCAACTTCCGACTGCCAAAATTCCGCGTCCGACCATTCGTTTCTCTTTTTCTTTTTCCTCAAAGATTCTGCAACCGGAATGAACTAACCAATCAATCAATCAATCCACCAATCACGTGTCGCACATTTTTCTCTCGCCGAAAAAAATATGTGGTTGCCGTGCACGCTCCTGTTGTCTCTACCGTACCAGGTTTCTACTGGTGCAGGTCCTCGTAGGTACGACTCCTGCCTGTACTTGGTACGTCGGGGTACGCACCGTAGTCTCTACCGATCGGGGTGGCGCGCGAGAAGCGGGAAATTGAGGGAAGGGGAGGGCAGGTTTACCCTCACAGTTACATAAGATATGTCAGTACTTGTACCCGCGACCACGAGCTTCGTTGTGTTTCGTTTTGCGAACTTGCAGTTTTTCGTTTGTTACAGGGATGTTAGTTTTTGAAAACCCGTAGGGCTCGTCCACGTCTCGAATCGACCAAATAAGTACCGTACGAACGGTACGGTACTCATGGGGATGCATGTCGGGGGGTATGAAAAATACCCGTGCCCCCCCGCCCCATGTCCCCCGAAACTTCAGTCAGTATCTAGGCTTATCAAAATTTCGATTGGAGAAACTATCATACCTCACGAATTATGGATTTCGTACCGTAAAATTGTAAAAAGGTGTGGCATTTTGGTTGACAGACATAGTGTCATGACGTTTTTCGCGTAGAACATTCCAAAAACAGAAATCCGAAATGAGCGTTGGGATTCCTGACAACAGCGTACTACCGGACCGGATAGCACCGGACCATGGTTGCACAAAAAATTAATGCTCACACTCGTCTCAGTATTCGAGGAATAGTACGGTACGAGCACGGTACCGGTACTAACCATAATCCGTACAAAACATCGAGAAAAAAAAAAAATACTTCGTACGTAATAACCTACCGGTAATCTAACGAGTACTCGTACGAACCTAGCCGAGTGTGCGTTGATCGATTGAGTTCCTGTTGTTCCGTTCATTTCCGTTGCGTGATTTCGGCGTTGGACAGTACTCGTACCTACCGTACCGTACGGATCCAGTTCCTACTACACGTACAGTATTGCTTAGAGTATAAACCAAGTGCCACCATACGATAGTTACTGCCTGTCTTAGAGGTCGTATTCCACCCAAGGCAAACACCATCATCGACTCTTGCTTTCGCGATCGACCGGTACGGTAGAGCGACGGGCCATCAGCAAAATCAAGTGAAAACTGGTTCGTTTGGCAGACAGACGGATTCACAAGACACCAGAGAGGTTAGTCTGGTCCATTGCGTTGCGTTGCGTTGCGTTCTTTCGGAATACAATACAAAGCAAAAGAATCGCATCGCATCGCGCCGCGCCGCATCGGAACCTGTTCGTTCGTGTCCGAGTTACAACGGTTGTTGCAAGGCCGCAGCAGCATCCCGTTCGAAGCACTGTTTGGTTTGGTTTCGTTTGGCTTGACTTGGTTTCCACCGTCCCCCGGGAAAGGCCAAAACGGAACGAATCGAATCGAACAGGATACGTACGACGAGTAAATTACCATGAGTTATCACCCGAACGGAACAGGAACAGGAACACCGGCATCACAACACCCCGGAAAAGAAAATCCACGCAACAACAACAGCAGCCACAACAACAACACGAGCAAAAACACGGGAAGCAGGGAATGGGTCGATGTTTCCGCTGCTGCTGCCGCTGCTGCTGTCTCGAACGATAACAACAATAATCACAACAGCGACCACAACAGCAACAGCAACAGCAACAGCAACAAGCCACCGTCCCCCCAGAATCAACAACAACAGCAACAGGATTTCCCGTCCCTGGACGAATGTTTGTACGGAACGACGAGACGGAGCCCGTTCATTCCCGAAGACGGAAAGGGCGGGGACAACGACAACGACGATTCGCGGTCACAGTCACATTCGGATTCGCATTCGCATTCCGGGGATGATTCCGAGCAGCCCCATCGACAACTGGATCACAATCGACACGACATCGACGTGGCCCTGTTGCGCAAGCTCTGTAGCCAGGGGGGCGGGATTCCCGACGACGACGACAATGGCGACAACGACGGTGACAGCGCAGATGATGGGGGCCAAGCAGCAGGAACAGGAACAGTATCGGGAGTCTGCCACCGCGGGGTGGCCTGGAGGATCCTGCTGGAGCAGTTGCCGGTCGGGGACATTCACGCGACGTGGCCGAAGGTTGTTCCGGCCCAGCGGGCACTCTACAACGGGATGGTGAAACAATACATGGAACACGCCAACGATCCCGGACGGTACCTCAAGGACGGGTGTTTTGGCGGACGGGACGGCAGCGGCAGCCGCGGGGGCTGGGATAAAGGCGACGACAACAGAGACAACGACGACGATCCCCACGAAGCGGACACGGTTGCGGCGGCGGCGGCAGCAGTTGCTGCAGGAATTTCCGACGACGAAAACGACGGTGCCGCGGACTCGACCCGGCAGCAACAGCAAAAGCAAATAATTCCATCGGAATCCGACGACGAAAGCATTGCCTCGTCGATGGCGTTGCAAGACTCCAACACGAACGACAAAAACAATGATGACGATGGCAACGACCAAAACAACGCTGACAACAACGACAACAACAACAACAACAACGCCGAGGACTCTCGCTCTCGATCGGCCCGCTGGTCCGATGCTAGATATCGGAGAGACTCGGCGCACATACGGGTAACGGAAGACATTTACGACATATTTCCGCCCCGTTCCAAGTACCGGGAATTGTGGAGGCAGTCCGGTGTATCGCTCAACAAGGGGCACTCGGCGGCGGCGATCGGCATGAACCAGCTGCGGGTGCCGGAAGAGTTGCTTCGGTTGGAGGAGGACCCGGAAACGGAAGCAGATACCTCCGACACGAAGAGCAGTGGCAGTTGCAGTGGCAGCGACGAGAGGAACAGCGACGACGATGACAATGACAATGACGCAGATGACAAAAACGATAATGACGCAGATGACAATCATCGCGACGAGACCGTAATAGCCGACAACCCGTTCGTCACCAGAGGCGATAACGACGAGTCGTCTTCCTCTCTTTCGACCTCGACAGATTGCAAAAAGGACCGGCTCTTTCAGGACTACTGCAAGGACGCCAAGCTGCTGGAAGAAATTCGAAAGGACGTGGTCCGGACCCATCCCCACCTGCGATTTTACCTAGAACCCAAACACAACCTAGGAATCCGGAGGCACGCCGCCATGGAACGGGTTTTGTTCGTATGGGCAAAGCTGAACGGCAATCTATACGTCCAGGGAATGAACGAAATCGTTGGAACCATCTACTACGTGCTGGCCAACGACCGCAGCACGTCGGTGGTTGCCAACTCCAACGGCGGGGACGGTAGCGTTCGGCAACACTGCTGGGCGGACCACGCCGAGGCCGACACATATTACCTGTTTCATACGCTCATGAACACGATGGACATTCGGGACGTTTTTGTCGCGGATCTCGACCACGACGCCACCGTGGGATTGCACGCGAGGATCCAAAAGATCGAGCTCCTCCTGAAGCAGCACGATCCAGAGGTGCACAACCACCTAAAGGTAAACCTTGGGTTGAACTCGAGCTTTTACGCCATTCGGTGGCTGACCACCCTGCTGTCCCGCGAGTTTCTCCTGCCGGACACAATCCGGCTCTGGGACAGCATGTTTGCCAGCACCCATAAGGAAAACTTTTTGCGGTATGTGTGCGCGTCCATGGTCATGGCCATCCGAGACCGACTCTTTCGGGGAGATTTCGGGACCTGCCTGAAGCTTCTGCAAAACTATCCCAGCGGAGAGATTGGCATGGAAGAGCTCCTGGAATCCTCGCGAGCCTTGTGGATATACGAGACGCAGATCTCCCTGGCCTGCAAAAAGGGAGGGCTTTCCCTCCGACAGGCCCTCAAGGTCCTTCCCCCGCCTCCCGGGATCATCATGGCCTTTGGAAAGTCGGGCCCCGGGAGGCTTCCGTCGAAGTCGGCCAAGGAAGCGATCAACACCGTGGGAGTCAACGTCCGGAAAACGATCCGGAACGTAGGCGCAGCGGCGGCTTCCAATCAACGGGTGAGCGAAATGATGGGAATGGCCCAGCGCATGTGGAACAGCGGATGGAACTCCGGCTCAAACCACGGCAAGACCGGTGGCAACGACTCCAAGAACGGGGTTGTCTCTCCGGCCTCGGCCGACGGTACCGATCCGACCTCCAAGTCGAATGACAATTCCTGCGACGACGACGCGGATGGATGGGACATTATCGACAGCATCATCGACGGCACCGCAGACTTGTTGCTTCCCGGTGTCGCGCGCCAGGCCCTTTTCGACACAACCGGCAGAAGCCGGTCGCCCAATCGATCCCGGGCAGATGCTTACTCTGCCATACCGACCATGTCCCCCGACGATCTCTGGAACCGCGTCAACGAGACAGGGGATGGTTACAGCAACGACTCGCAGTCCAGTAGCAGCAGCAACAGCAAGACGGGGAGAATTGGTTCGAGACCGAATGGTCGTTTCTGGAATCGGGTGCGACGATAGCTGTTTCGTGCGGATACCAGGCAGGCAAGCAAGTTATTACGTCGATGGGTTGTGGTTCGTTGCACCGACTTTCGAAAATTAGGAGGATCTGGTCCAATTCTGTTCGTTGTCCTTGGAACGTAGCAGCACATGCAACCGGAGACGCAAGAGTAGATGAACTATATCTTATGCAGTCTAATTTAACACGACATTGCTAGTACTCTTTCGTTCCGCAGTAGGCGGAGGTAGCATCGATTAAAATCGTTTGCTGTAGCTACTACAAAGCAATGCAATGGCTCATTTCGTTGTTTTCGGAAATTGGTAGCACATGGAATGGAGGGGCGCACTAGCATGCGGATGAAGAGTACTAGGAATACACCATTCTTATTGCGACACCACATTGCTAATATTGTCTCGTATGGTACCTGGTAGTAGAAGGCAATGCCATCGATTGTCCAAAACGGACGAATTTATCGTTGGCACTGCACTGTTTTCGATGGTACCGTTCTGGTCCACTACTTGATATGACAGTGGATCTCACGAGAACATTGAATTCTAGTGGCGTTGGTTTGACCCATACCATTTCTTTTTCGACAGATGTTTATCAAGTTTCCGTGTAAAACAAAAAATGTGTGCTACTATATTATTACTTCGTATTATACGAAGACTAGATCATAGTATTGGAAAAACTATTGATTCTATACATACCAGAACATCGGGATCCCTGCCGTGTTTTTTGTTGTCAGTCAGCAGGTACCGGAGTTTGGATCATTTGATCGTTGCTTCCCGGAATGCGAGATGCGCTATGTCCCGGACGGCTGTTTGTGCCGGTATCGCCGGCCACGCTTGCGCACAATGTAGGGGGCGTCGTCGTCGTCGTCTTCTTCAGTGCAAGTGATCCATGAACGTGTACATGATGAACATGCAGCCGGAGACCCCCGCAAATAGGGTGGTCCAACGTGCTGCTGGACTCATCTCCAGGGATGACCATGCTACCGAACACACGCTGGCGACGTAACAGAGTGTGCCGAGCATAAACTGCCGTGCCGTGCCGGTTACCGAGTAGGTTAGTTGATTTGAGGAAGTGAGGAGCAAATGAAGGGGGGGGATGTCTGACAGTGTGAGCTCTGCTATGAAAGCGCCAAAAACCACAATTTCACATCAATCATTATCATTATCGTCATCGTCATCGGAGCGCTTCCCATTCCAAGGATCGCAATGTGCTCGGCTTTGAGATTTCTCGAGTACAATACAGTCCGGGTCCAGTGAAGTGCAGTACATTGCAGTGCAGTGCAGCGCAGTGTACCGGTAGTACCTACCTTGCACCACGGAAGCTGCGCCAGGGTGTGATGTCGATGCAACCACGCGAGAGCCGCCCTTGGCGACTTTCGGGTGAGGGACCGGTACAAAAAGGCCGAAGCCAGAGCCGAGCAGGTGCAGCCGTGAACCGAAAGAATCGCCAGCGTATAGGCAGCCAGGTCGATCCGCGAAGTGTCGGCCCCTAAGTCCATTTCCCACGAATTGGTGAGGGCAAAACCGCCCAGTAGTGCCGCAATCACGCCCGTGTTGACCTGATCGTCCCGAGACTTATCGTATGCGGCCTGAACGGCGTCATCGTCCTCCTCGTAGTTCTCGTCGTCACAGTTGCTGTTGCCATCGTCGCAACTGTCGCACCCGTCGTCTTTGTAGTCGAGTTTGTCAATCGTTTTCTTTGCCATTCTCTGTATCTATTAATGTGGATTGTTGTTCGGGATCATAAAAAAATAGTGTTGTGTGTAGGATTTTTATGACAGAGAGAAGAGACATGACACATTGCACAGTCCGTACAGTGTACCGTATTTAGATCATCGAAGAAAAGTTTGAAGATCAACGTCTCGTTAGCTGATGACAATTTAGAGTTGACACGATAGAAAAATAAGGTAAAATCTTGGCTCGATGACAGGCCAAAAAAACTTCACGAACGATCTAAAACTACAATACAATTACTTAGGGGCGTTCCTATGGCCGGTTTTCGGCTCCGCTCCGCTCCAAAAATAGCCTTTGAGTCCAAAAAATTCTGGCACCGGAGCCAAGCCGAGCCAACTTCTGACACAATACGCCGCACTAAATTGGCTCGGTTCCATTCGGTTCCCTTCGGCTCCAGTGTCAAGCCTATAAAAATATACGAGTAATAATTTTAAAAAATTCAATCGAGTACCAGTATGGAAATTTCTTCTGAAAATTGTTGTGATGTCAATGGATGTACTACCCAAGATGACGAAAAGGTCCCTAGGAAAAGGTGCGATGCATGCCAAGAGAAGTGGGTCCATGTTGATTGTTACAAACAATTCAAGCAATTTTACCAGGGTGTGAATGAGGATGCTGCTGTCTGCAGTACTATGTGTTGCAAAAAGAAAACGCTAGATGACCATGAAGGAGCAAACCTCATCACCCATGTCAATTGGATGAAGAAGAAGGGATTGAAAATTTTGCTGCGTTGACTGAAAGTACGTGTCACCGACGAGCACGGAAGTGATTTATTAAGTAAGAAGGCGTTACAGGATATGGCTTTGATAGAGTTTAAAAAAGCAGCAAAAACTGCACAGAAGAAGGCATTGCCGAAGAAGACGCCCCATTGTGATATCCGTCTGCTAAACGTGGTATTCAGTGATGAATTTGCCTCTGAATTTGCCACAACAGGCAACAAAATGAACCGACAACAACTTGACAACTCTGGTGGTGATGGACTTTTTTGGGATTCTGTGAGAGAAGCCTTCCTGGACAAAACATCATACAACTCGTTGGAACATTCACATTCATTTTTTGATTTGATGGATCCATCAGAAGTGATTCCTCATTCAAAATCAAAATTGCAAGACATGTGGAAAAACTTAAACAAGCTGTACAAATCTGCTCTGATTGACTTCACCCAGTCTGGTATCCACAGAACTGATTTTGTTGAAGGGGAATCAGTTGACGAAGTCAATGCTTCAGATGAAGACGACAATTTTGAAAACTTCACCACTCAGCCTGCATTTCTATACCTTTGCTTTTGTTTGAAAGAGCGACCAGATCTAGTATCCTTTGTGGAGGCAAAAGTGCCTGATGGTTGCTCATATGACTCAATGGAGTTAAAATTGCCGTCTACACCATCTTCCTTCAGTTCAGGTAGCAGTGTTCCATCCAGTGTTCAAAGTCAAAGTCAGAAATCAAAAGCTGGGAATATTCTGAGTGTATATGAGTTACCAGGACGTGTCAAAAAGGCAAAAGTTGCAACTATTGCAGGAGCAAAGTGAACGTGAAAACCACAAACTGGAGTTACAGGCTAACAAACTCAAGTTACAGGCAAACATGTGGAGCATGAAAGCTAAAGTGGAATCACTGAAGGCCCAAAAAAAGGAACAAGACTGCAAGATTGAATCATTGAAGGTGCTCAAAACGCCGCTCAAACCGCCGCTGCTTCCTGCTGTTCAAAATGTCACTCAAAACGCCACTTGCTTGTTGCTCTTCATTGTTTTCTTAAAAACGCCACTTGCTCTTTATCGTTCTTGAGAGCCCCGCTCCAAAACGCCACTCCCTCGTGGTTCACTTGTGGAAAAAAAGAGTGTGAATTTGTGACACACAAACTGTCAAAGATAACTCACTTCTGTTTCTTTCATGATTCATCTTATCTATAACACAAACAATATTCATGGACTAATCACAAAAAATATCTGATTTTTTAATTTCTAATTGCAAATTAGTGTGTATTTCTCCTCCAAATCCATGACCCAAATGCACTCAAAAGGTGGCGACACACAAACTATCAAAGACAACTCACTTCTGTTTCTTTCATTATTCATCTTATCCATAACAGGAACAATATTCATGGACTAATCACAAAAAATGTCTGATTTTCTAATTTCTAATTGCAAATTAGTGTGTATTTCTCCTCCAAATCCAAAACCCAAATGAAATCATAAGGTTGTGACACACAAAGTATCAAAGATAACTTACTTCTGTTTCTTTCCTCATTCATCTTATCCATAACAGGAACAATATTCATTGACTAATCACAGAAAATATCTGATTTTCTAATTTCTAATTGCAAATTAGTGTGAATTTTTCCTTTATATCTGATTAGTACTGGTAGTAATTGTTGCTACCTACTGGATGGTCTGTCCTTTTTCTGTTTTGAATTGTCTTTCTTTTTTCCATTTTTGTTTTTATTTATAACACTAGGATGATATGATATGATTATATGTTACAACAAACGGACCCTTGTCGGAGCTGTGTGACTTGGAAGGTGTGCGGGGGGGGGGGGGGGGGGGGGGGTATTAAAAGAAATGTTACCCCCCCCCCCTTTTTGTTTCATCTGTCCTACCCCCATCCTTCTTTTTTGGTCTGGCCTTCATCGGGTTTTGGTTGGTCCTTCATCCTTTTTGGTCTGTCCCTTGGTTCTTGTCATTGGTATGAAATTGGCTTGCGCTCCAAGTGTCCATAGCCTAGTAGGAGTTATATGGGATGTTAATCAACAGTTAATTTACTACTTAGGGTCAAAAGAAAGGGTTCTCCGTATTTTTAAGAGCATAATATACTCTACCGGTATGTACTAATTCGCAACCAACACCTCATTTTTGTATTTAAAATAAAGATATTAAAGTATAGCTTGATATGTTCAAATCGAAGGCATATTTTTCCTTAAATACAGAAAAAGGACAAATGTTTTAATGTTGAGACGCTACCAGAGCCCACAACAAAAAAACAAAAATTGTTTATTTTGAATGCGTCCCACAGTTCTGACAAGGGTTCATTTGTTGTAACATATATTCATATCATATCATATCATCCTAATGTTACAACAACTCCCTCGATTTTTCTACTTTTGGACAATCCTAGTACAAAGTGTGTGTAAAAACTCTGTATAAAATTGCCAATCAAAGTAACACCTTGGAATTTTGATCCGTTTTGATCAGTTTTGCAGCAATTTCCAGTGTGGGTCCAGTTGCAGCAGTACGAGTCGATGCTCTTGTTGTTGTTGTTGTTGTTGTTGCATGCTGCAGCGGCAGCAGTCACTGGTTTGGATCCCCTTGCGCAGTCGCAATCACAGTCACAGTCCAAGACAAGCACAAAATCCGTCTTGCCTTGTGCCGCAAATGGTGGAACAGAGGATACGGGCACGCTGTTGGATTCGACAGCAGCAGCAGCAGCAGCAACAACAACAACCAGAACAACCGCCACTGGAACCGATTCCAAAAACAAGTCCAACAAAGAAGAAGAAGAACAACAACAACAAACTATTGAGCAGCCTCTGGAGCTTGAGGGTGTCTACGTTGACAATTGACAAGCCTGTCCTGCTTGGCAAATTCCACAAGTGGAGAGCCATTCTCCATGGTGGATGCTTGGGGGGGGGGGGGGATGTTGAATTTGGTGGGTGTTGGATGGGGATTTGTTGCGATTGTATCTTTAACAAGAGGGTAAGATTGTTCTCTGGTAGTTAATACATCCGCAACACTTGCTCTGCTACTAACTCTATTTCATCTTTCAGTTTTTGGATGTTCTGGCTCTTCTTGTAGCAGCTACAGCAGCGCTGGTTGCTGGTCTGGGTCTTCCCAATCTCTAGGTTGCGCAATTTGATGTTGTTGTTGTTGTTGTTGTTGTTGTTGTCGTTGTCGTTGATCTTGATCTCCTTGCGGTATCAACAGGCATGTATCTTTCTGTAGCTGGTGCTGGCACTGATGCGGATGAAGATCTCGTTGCTGCCCTACCAGGTGGCTGGTAAGAACCAAGTGATCTACCCCCCCCCCCTCAAGAAGTATTGGATGGCTGAAAAGATAGCAGTGAGGTTCAGTGAAGAATTTTCAATCGGACCCTGGTTTCTTCAGCGCATGATTTTCTGTACATCCTTGTCAATGGAATTATGTCTATGGAAGTACAAATGACATCCAAAACAGTAGTACTGGGCATTCCATTTACCACACAATGCGGATGTCCCACTGTAACTTCCAATGTCATTGTTGGAGTTCTTTTTCTTTTCTAACTCTGTTCCCGTCCTGTCCACACAGATACATGGACCGTGGCATGCATCTTTTTGTTTAATAAGATAACTCTGTACTGTACTACGCTTCCCTGGGCTAGTCTTACACCAATTGGTGTTGCCACACTTGGTGTTGCCCTCCTCGCTGTTGCCCTCGCTGTTGCCCTCACTGTTGCCCTTGCTGTTGCCCTTGCTGTTGCCCTTGCTGCTGCACTTTATGTTGCCCTCGATAAGGCTCTCCTGTTGCACTTGATGCCGCTCTGCTGTTGCTGTCACTGTTGTTGCCAATTGGTGTTGCTCTCGCTGTTGCCAATCAAATCAATGTTACCAATCAATGTTACCAATCAATGTTGCTCTTGCTGTTACCAGTTGCTCTTGCTAATCGGTGACGCTCTTGCTGCTATTGCTAGTCACTGTTGCTCTTGCTAATCACTGTTGATCTTGCTGGAGGCATTTGCTGTGGCTCTCACTCTTGCTGTCACTGCTTGCTAATCACGATCCCCAATACATAGTCAACAATAGACTGATACACAGGAGTATCCGCCAGTATCGGAGTAGATGGTTTAATACACGAACAGAGATGGAGTAGAAGATTTAAATACCGATAAAAAAGAAAGGAGTAGCAACACACATTCAATGTCAGTTGGTACTCAAGAAGATTGCCACCCGGCACAAATAGTTGGGCAACCCTGCAAAGCAAACAAGCAATTCCAACTACTACGCTCTAATATGTACCAATTGTATGTTCTACAAAGGTGGTGCGCCCACTTACAAGCCTTCAAAGAGTCTCAGGATAGCAATCACTCCGACAAGGAGTGTGTTGTGTTGTGTGTGTTGTGTTGTGTTGTGTTGTGTTGTGTGTCTTGTGTAGTGTGCCATGTGCCATGTGTTGGCAAACAGAAATAAAACAACAACGGAAAGAGAGAAGCTGCGTCACATAAACGATGCTCGTGCTTTCGTAAAATTCGTGCGATATTTTAAAATATTCCGAAACATTTTGTTGCGCGCACAATAAATAATTCTCTACCTATTTTTGCACGCAACAATTTCAAGTAGGACTATTTTCCTATCCATATTTTCACCCCCTGTTTCATGGTTGCTTAAGAATCTTTCTATTCTACAATTTTGTTTCATGCTTACCCCGTTAATATTTACTCGCCATTTAATTTTTGTTATTTTCCACACGAAACTCATCTTTTGTAATAATATCCTCTATGTACACTGATATTGTCGTAGCGTTGATACCATTTTCTGAACAAATATAGGAGCTTCTTGATAACCAGCAATGTATTCTGTTATGTTGCTTTCACAATACTCACACTACATTTATCGAATATCAAATTCCAACAACCATATTTTTGTACTAATAAGAAAATATTTTATCCGCATTTGCAATACTCTCCCACATTTTACAATATTCACGATACGCTTATCAAATACGGAAATACAACAAACATATTTTGTAACAAATACGAAAGTATTTTATTAGCCTTTGAAATTATCTTGTTTATTGTATTATATTCGAACAGAAGACCCGGAACAATATTGTGCTAACCATAAAATAATAATGAACTAGCCCTTCTACTATTGATGTTGATATCATCCATTACTCTTGTTCGTTTTATTGTATTCCATGAAAAATTTGTAGTCCTCATCATCTTCGCCTAGAATCTCAACCAAGGTACGTTTTCGCTTCCGTGTTTTTCCCTCTTTGTTCTCCTCCTTATCTTGTTGTTTACGATTGCCATTTTGCTTTTGGTACATTTTAAGTATTTCCGTCTCTAATTCTTTTGACTGTTGTTCCTCCCTTCGTTCTTCTAATTCGCTTACTAGGTATTCGTAAAGATCTTGTCCCTCGTTACTCCACCCCTCCTTATTTCCAGACTTACCGTCAGTGAATTTTTTTCTCAACCTCGTGCCCTTTGTTGTGTTTATCCACGAGTCGTAGTCGTTGTAAAGGAAAAGCAATGCAAAAGCTTCATCGCTTGGGGTGAAAATGTTACTGATTGTCATTCTGACTGATTTTCTTTTGAAGTCTGTCTGTTTTGGTGACACCGCTCCAAGAATTCTTTTCATGAAGTATTTGAATTCTGGTGAATTTTTCCGCCGATAGTCTTCGTGCAATTGGTACCTATTTTCTGAGTTAACGTCTTGTGTGTCCGTGATTAGAACCGTTCCTGGGAAACTATCTGGTATCAGGTTGTTTCTTTTATCGTCTACGTGTCAGTGTTCATAGGACCAAAATGTTAGAATGGCTTATGAACGATTGCATGCCGGCAATCATTTTCTTGTTGGTTGCGTACCTTTGTAGTTTTTCCTGGCAAGAGTTTGAGCATTGTGCCTACACGCAGTCACTGCACGGCAATAAATTCCACTCCACTTTTGGTCTTTTATATCAATCGTATTTGGTATTTCATTGTTATTCGCTTGTTTTACAATTTTGAATATCGTCGCCTTCACGAATGTAATCTCTGGCGGGAATTTTAATTTCCTGAATGCTTTTTCTTTGACGTGTTTGACAATGTTGTTTTCCAAGTTATCGTTATCGTATTGTTTTGTTGTCTGTAGAATATTTCTGTTGCTACTGTTGGTGGTTGTATATGTTTGGCTATCGTTTGTGTTTGTTAGGTCACTTCCCGATACACTGCTGTTTGGGCTGTTTGTGTTATTGGTAACAAAGGTTCTACCTGTCACCGGACTGCAAATAGTACTCAGTTCCACCATAATTTTTTTGTTAACTCGTGCACATAAACTTACCGTTTTTACCTTTGATTGATGTGGCGCGCTATTTTTATGATAATAATGTTGTTTGTAGGCATCGTTTGGTAATTTTTTTTCATTCCTACTGTACACACTGTAAGCTCTTGATTTACTGTCTCCAAGGAATAGCTGTATTTCAACTAATTGTACTATCTGTGAGTGTTGTTCTTGTACTGTCGCCGGCCTATCTTATTTTCGAGCGTGCCGTGATATTCTGGAATGTGGAGTCCTCAAAATTTTGGCGCGGACCCGAACATTTTGTTCTTCCCTACCCTACCGTACTTACCCTACGGTACCATATCATTCCATATTTATTTATCTACTTATTGTTTTTCAATTTTCTGCAACGGCGTTGCAGTAAATTCTATATTTTGGGTGGTTGACACTCCCCCCTTAATTAATTATGGATTGGATCACAATTTGTAGGTTCAACGGAGGGAATTTTGTTGGTGTTGTTTTGTTGCTTTCTGATGAGTATTTTTTTGAATGTATATTTTTTTTAGGTGATATTTTACATAATTTCCGTTCTATTTTTTGCACTTAATTTGTACCGGCGATACCTTCGATATTGTCATTGTTTTTTTTGTAATGGAATCCTTACAGAGTTGCAGAGTTAGTGTTTCACGCGTCCCCATGCTCCACAAGGAACGGGATAGTTGTTATATTCCTCTAAATCTTCCGGCGAATTCCAACGTTTTTCGTAAAGACTTAGCCATTTCTCAATTTTCCACTCGTTTTCGTCTTGTTCGCTCTTTCCCCCCCTGTTTGTCACTTCTTTTACCTTCCGTTTTGTCTTTTTTGACTGTTTTCTTGCTTTGTTCATGAACGAATCCCACTTATGTTTGTTACATTTTTTTTCCGTGTTTTTGTTATTTATGTTCTCTTCTTTAATTGGCGGCAATATTTCTTGTGTTGAGTACCACTCGTTATCGTCTTTTGATCTGCAATACCATTCCAATCTGTCAGTTTCGATGATTGCCTCATTCGTCATTTTGCGCCAGTTGTTGAACCAAATGTACGTCATACAAGGACGGTTCCCAGGGTGGTAATGTATACAGTCTTTTATGTGTTCTCTTGCCTCCGGTGTCAGATTACTCCATTTTTTTGCCGGGAAAGTACGACCGTCTTGTATCATTCTCTCTCGTTCTATTGATTTTACTTCCGGTCCAATACCCACGTTGTCGTAGCACTTAATGTCTTCCGATGTTTTCAATGCGGGATAACCACATGTAATGTATGCAAGAATGACTCCCATTGCCCATACATGGTCCATTCCGTCAGTGTTCCCTTCTTTGTAGTCGGGAAATACTTCCTCGGTTATGTACTTGAAGCATTGTTCCCAAATGTTCAAAGCTTCGTCCTCCTCGAAATGTCCTTTTTTGCTGTTGAGTCTTTGTCGCACTTCTTCTATCTTCTGGCATCCACTAAGGATTGTGTTAACCAAGTGTCCGTTTTTGGCACACAAGGCATCAAATCCTGTTTCGAAATGATATAGAAACGGGTTTCCGTCGTTGTTTACATCATCGTGGTTTAGCTCGTGCATCTGTTTGTTGTAATCCTTGGAGAAGACAGTACCCCGGGTTGGCACAACTGTTGTTCTGTGTCTCGGTTTCGGTGTTTTGCTTTTCATTATCCTGTTATTTCCCATTTGTAACGCAGTCATTCACCTATTTGTACCACAGTACACCTAACGTTCGTACTCCCACGCCGCATCATAAAGTTGGTATTTGTTGTTTTCTCCAGGCGTTGTAACTTGCAGTTTTTGGTTGTGGCTGCTTTTTCCCGTTCACGCATAATTCTTACTATTTTTACGTACCCGTACCAACACTACGACGGTGCACGCAAATAGTCTGATTCAAAAACAGACAAGCTTCTTTAAGTAATGTAACTTTCCTCATCTGCATGCGATTGGTTCTTGATATATCGTTGAGATGAACGTGTCCGGTGGATCGATACCTCCATAGAGATTTGTACAAGATGTATTCTTCGTACTTCGTTGGTACTATTTTTTTAATATGGTATTGGTACGACGCACATAAATTGTCTGACTCATAAACAGACCAGCGTTAAGTAGTGTAACTTTTCCCCTTTGGATAAGATTGGTTCTTGATATACCGGTAGAGGTGAACGTGTCCATTGGATCGATTCCCCCGTAGACTTATGTCCGAGGTGTGTCCTACGTATTATTTTTGTATAAATTTTTTGATTTTTGTATGAACAAGTAACCAAATTAGTGTTTCTCATTTACTTTTTGAGTGTCAAAGTGTGTTATTTTCTGAAATGTTTGGATGAATATTGCTCATACTATGGATTGGGGAGACTATGAAACCATATTGAGAAGTCACAGCCTTATATTTTAGTCATTATGAATTTTCTTATAATGTTTGTCCCTGGCCATGCATGTACCAAAATAGTGAGTCCTACTAGTACTTATTTTTAGAGTGCAAATGTGTGGCATTGACTGCAATTTCAGGATGAATATTGCTCATACTATGGATTGGGGAGACTATGAAACAAACTGGACAAGAAACAGGTTGATACTTTAGTCAGTGTGAATTTTTGAATAATGTTTGTCCCTGGACATCATGCATGTACCAAAATATTGAGTCCTAGTCAGTTTTGAGTGCAAATGTGTGGCATTGACTGCAATTTCAGGATGAATATTGCTCATACTATGGATTGGGGAGACTATGAAACAAACCGGACAAGAAACAGGCTGATACTTTAGTCAGTATGAATTTTAGAATAATGTTTGTCCCTGGACATGCATGTACCAAAATACTGAGTCCTAGTCAGTTTTGAGTGCAAATGAGTGGCATTGACTGCAATTTCAGGATGAATATTGCTCATACTATGGATTGGGGAGACTATGAAACAAATTGGACAAGAAACAGGCTGATACTTTAGTCAGTGTGAATTTTAGAATAATGTTTGTCCCTGGACATGCATGTACCAAAATAGTGAGTCCTAGGCTAGTCAGTTTAGAGTGCAAATGAGTGGCATTGACTGCAATTTCAGGATGAATAGTGTTCATACTATGGATGGGGTAGACTATGAAACAAACTGGACAAGAAACAGGCTGATACTTTAGTCATTATGAATTTTAGAATAATGGTTGTCCCTGGACATGCATGTACCAAAATAGTGAGTCCTAGGCTAGTCAGTTTAGAGTGCAAATGACTGGCATTGACTGCTATTTCAGGATGAATATTGCTCATACTATGGATGGGGTAGACTATGAAACAAACTGGACAAGAAACAGGTTGATACTTTAGTCAGTGTGAATTTTAGAATAATGTTGTCCCTGGACATGCATGTACCAAAATAGTGAGTCCTAGTCAGTTTTGAGTGCAAATGTGTGGCATTGACTGCAATTTCAGGATGAATATTGCTCATACTATGGATTGGGGAGAGTATGAAACAAACCGGACAAGAAACAGGCTGATACTTTAGTCAGTATGAATTTTAGAATAATCTTTGTCCCTGGACATGCATGTACCAAAATACTGAGTCCTAGTCAGTTTTGAGTGCAAATGTGTGGCATTGACTGCAATTTCAGGATCAATATTGCTCATACTATGGATTGGGGAGACTATGAAACAAACTGGACAAGAAACAGGTTGATACTCTAGTCAGTGTGAATTTTAGAATAATGTTTGTCCCTGGACATGCATGTACCAAAATATTGAGTCCTAGTCAGTTTTAGAGTGCAAATGAGTGGCATTGACTGCAATTTCAGGATGAATATTGCTCATACTATGGATGGGGTTGACTATGAAACAAACTGGACAAGAAACAGGCTGATACTTTAGTCAGTATGAGATTTAGAACAATTTTAGTCCCCTCTGGCATTGCTGCATGTACCCAAATAGTGATTCCTAGGCAGTTTTCGAGTGCAAATGTGTGGCATTGGCTGCATGAAACAGAATTGACCAGAAATCTTCTACTTATACTTGAGTCAGTTTTAAAATTTATTAGTCCTAGTAATATTAGTTAGTATGTTTATGATTGTGCGAATTAGGCTGCAATTTCATGATCAATATTTCGCATAATATTGATTGAATAAAGAACTATGAAGGATAATGGATAAGTTACAAACGGATGCTTGCATTTGGCTGGTGTAACATAGTATGCCTCACTCATCCAATCTTGGATGATTTGGTGTAACTGGTGCTGTACTCTGACACGGTTGTGGTTGTGTCAGAAGATGAATCGGATACCTCCTCACTAGATGAATCGGATACCTCCTCACTTCCATCCGTCGTGTCACGAATCCCAACATCCTTGCTGAAACATTTTACTAAATCCGATACTTTTTTAATGCGTCGAGGATTGGTTTCTTTCAGGCCGGAAATCTGAATGTACTCTGACACGGTTGTGGTTGTGTCAGAAGATGAATCGGATACCTCCTCACTTCCATCCGTCGTGTCACGAATCCCAACATCCTTGCTGAAACATTTTACTAAATCCGATACTTTTTTAATGCGTCGAGGATTGGTTTCTTTCAGGCCGGAAATCTGAAAGTATGGGCAAAATTGTCGTTTCTCCCCCACCTTACGTTTGTGGAAAGTACATATATAACCCGCCACTCGTTCATATTGGTAGTAGTGTCCGAAAACGTACCTATAAACTTCTCCAATTTCAACTGGTCGGTTTTTTTCTGGAGTATAACGAACTTGTTCGTTTATTTCGTAAATAGGAAACAATATCTCTGGATCCTGATCTTTCAACAGCACAGAACATTGGAATTCACGTTTGGTTTCCTTCTCCTTGATCTTGATAGGATAAACTGGCAGTGTTACAGTGGCGTTAAGATGATTTTTCGCAACATCTATAATCATTTCTTCGCTTACATTTGAACCCTTTTTTTCACAGGTTTTAGTCGTTGTGTCAGTCAAACCAGTATCCTTGGAATTACCCTTACTTGTGTCTATTCCCGATTCTTTAGATTCGTTAGGCTTATTTTTCGAACCGTTACTGGTTACTTTCGATCCACTGATGTTCTTTCTCCCATCGTTGATATTGTTCTTCTTGCCAACATTGCCACCGTCAACGTTATCATCCCAGGGTGGGATGAATCCACGCTTGGAATCATTTGTCGTATTGAGATTGAAAGTAACCCATCCTACCCGGTATGTGTTATTTGATTTGTTGAACTCATTTATTTGAACCTTGGATCTTTTGAAGCAATCCCAAGTTAGAAAGTCCGATGGTTCGTAAAAAACAAAGTCACGACCCTGGAGGTGTTCGAATGCCAGATTCAATTCTCCCGTTCCCTTTCCATAATTGTTGACAACCTTATCGTCCAAAAATTGAACTACAAGGTTAGCCGATGATAGATCATCCGACTTTTCCAACAAATATATTGCTAGTTTTTCTGTCAACGGGGTAAATATGGTACCCATTTCTGGAAGGTAGCTATACTGAATGAATTCTTCCACCCAAGTATGACGTTGGAGAACTTCTGGATCAATTACGAATATCTCACGGAACACGTATGGAATGTGTTCCATAAAAACTCGTTGGTGCACCTCTTGTTGTGAGTTAACATCGTATTGAAGGAATCTTGTAACACAAGTTTGATTCTTATGTTGTTCTTCCAATCCGGACAGTTCCAAAATACCTGTTACAAGTTCTTCTGGTTTATCGTCAAAATTGACATGGGCAAATTTTGTCTTACTCAGAACACATGCCGTCGGGAAAATGTACAATCGATCATTCCTTTGAAAATACGGAACACTTCCCTCCGTCGATTCGGTGACCATAGCTCGTTTTAGAAAATTTCTCTCGGTCAATACCAAATCTTCAATGGTTTCCACCACATGATCGTAACTGACAAATGATTGGTTATTGGTTTTGAAGACTTTTGGTATCATTTTCTCACAAACATTGTCAATTGAACAATCAAAGGACGAACCAACGCCGTCGACTCGAATCATTGATGCACATAGTACTTGAGAAATGAACAAATTACATGCTGTTTCCAACGAAACGACCATGTTTACCCCAATCTTGTTCCCGTTTTGGACAAATTTTGTTATAAGCCATTGACGCACCAAATATAGGATTCCTTTCGGCACCTTGAAATATGCCAGATCTATTTTTCCGGTTCCATGTTTGCATGGCGACAGGGTGACAAGGTCCTCATCGATATCGAAATGTATGTTGTAATATTTTGTGACCGTGTGCTTGTAGTTGATGACGTAGTGGAAAACCAATTGAGTATTGAGTGGTAATAACACTTTTCCCGTTTCCGGAATTTTCGTGTCCCCTTTTCGATGAAATCCTACTGGAACCCACTTCTCCCCAGAAAGTACCGTTGTGCCCAAGACGAATGAATTGTTAATTAATTCGGGTAAGTAATACTGATAAAAACCTTCGTGTGTCAAAACTTTGATGTCGACGTGTCTCATGTCGATGATGGTACAAATGGTTTTCGCCTTCCCTTGAAAGCGTAACCAATGTTCACGAATGAGCTCCTGAAAAGCAGTTTCTCGTTCCGTTATCTTCATCAACTTATTGTTTGACACAATAAGTTCTTTAAACTCGATGTTTTCTGTTCGTAAGGATTTTAAGCATTCAATACGCTGCTTCTTGAAATGTTTGTCTAAGTCCACCTGATTGCAGCTATGAGTCATTGAAACACGTAGAGAGGTCTTTGCCATAAGGCAGTCCAAGAAGTTCCTCATTGATCTGACGTATCCTTTCAACTGACTGGGAGAACAATTGTCGCCTTTGGTATGGAAACACAAATCCTCAGACGAAATATCCGACCCAGGTGGATACTTCACATTCTTCATGTACCAAACCAATATCTCACGGTACATTATCATGTACTTCTTCATTGTAACGTAGTTGACGACGTTGCGCCCATAAATAGAATCCACGCCTGATGTGTCATTAACATTCTTCAACAGTGACTCGAACCTATCCCACTTGTTCGCCATGTCGTAGTCATTGAATCGATCGGTTAATTGCTTCCTGCTCAAAAATTTCAACACTCCAGTCATACCGTTGTCAATTTCAAACAAAAATAAATCCACCATGACGTTTATTTGATGGGGAATAGGCCCTAAGTCACTTAAGGTTGTATCGGGTTTTTTCTTCTTTCCCTTCCCCTTCTTCTTTTCCGCAGAGTTAGTAGTAGACATTGACTTCCTGAAATCTGGTGTTGGTTCGGATTCAATAATTTTTGATACAAGGTAAACCCTCGTCAACAATGCAGTGAAACATGTTGTAACCTCAAGACTGAGGTTCCTCACAAACTCCTCTGTTCCATATGACTCACCCTTCAAAGCCTTTGTAAGGTTATTAATTACTGCCTGTCGATGATCTCTTTGATCGGTATCATGTTTGTCAAGACTATTGGTTGGTGGGTCTTTCAATCTACCCTTCTTACAACTTGTCGTTTTCTCATTTGAATTTGGGTTGGCACCGCGCTTGCGAGCACTATTAGTCGTAGGTGTCATTGGCAATGTAAAATGTTATCAGTATTTGAGACAATCTTTTTATTGTTTGAAAACATTGAGAATCACTGTTGTGTGAATCTAGTTTACCCGAGTTACGAGCAAACATTGAATGAAAGAAGGATAGTAGTACAACTTGAAACTTCTTTCACCAGATATCACCACTCACGTAGCGACGCGACGGTGGTAATCATGTCTCAAAAACCATTTCTCAAAAAATCGATTATGTAGAAGGTACCCGTAAACGTGTCCTTGTTCTCGTAAAGACGTTCTACCACTAACCTGAGAAATAGTTAAACAATATCGTCACAATAATTGGACAAATAAAACCTGCAACGACGAATGCAAGGGCGGGGATTTGTCTGTGAATCCGTTGGGATCAAAAAACCATTGTTTGTAACTGGAACCGCCGTTCCCGAAAAACGGAAAAAAGGGTTTTTTGGGTGGAATGAAAGGTGAGAAGAAGAAAAGATAAAAAGGAACATTTTCCAATTTGGAAAATGGCCCCATCGCTGAATTGTTCCATTGTGTGTACAAAAGTACAGTCGTATGAACACCTAGTAGCGCTAAATAGGGAAAAGGGCATTGGTTGGTGTAACTCCGTTGCCAAAAAACAAATGATCCGATCGCTGAATTGGTGCAATTTGTGTAGAAACGTACAGTCGTATGAAACTTTTCACGCTAAATACTAAAAAGGGCTTTTGTTGCAACGCCGTTGTCAAAAAAAAAAAAATGGTCCGATCGATGATTTGGTGCATTTTGTGGGGTACAAAGGTACTTTGGTATGACCATTACTACTATCGTATGAACCATGACGCTAACTACGTATGAACCATATCACGCTAAATAACAAAAATACCATTTGTTGCAACGCCGTTGCAAAAAAAACAAAAAGTAAAATACTTAACGGACCAATGTAATTCTGACGTTCGAAGTTTGTTGTACTGTTGTATGATCCATATCACGCTAAATACCAAAAAGACCATTTGTTGCAACGCCGTTGCAAAAAAAAAAAGAACATAATACTTAACGAACCAATATCATTCTGACGTTCGAAGTTTGTTGTACTGTTGTAGTATGATCCATATCACGCTAAATACCAAAAAGACCATTTGTTGCAACGCCGTTGAAAAAAAAAAAAAGAACATAATACTTAACGGACCAATATCATTCTTACGTTCGAATTTGTTTACTTAGCAGAAAATGTATGGAACTGGTGGTGTCATTCTTACGTTCGAATGTTGATACTTGATCTATCACACGAACCGATGTCGTCGTTACGTTCGAAGTTTGATATAACTACTTTGTACGGAGTAGTAGTTAGCTTACAATGAAAGTATGTTGCTCACTAACTTCGGTCACTTTTTTTCACTTTCCGACAAACATCAATTTCCAACTTATCTGAGTAGAGTGTTGTTTCTTTCCAACAACACTCCGTCCGAGAACGTGGGATCCGACCCTCTTCGTCACATGCCTTAGGGCGACGATGTCACGAGCACAACGATCCGTTCTCAGATATTTCAGTCCGATATAACAGCCTTGTACTGCAAAAGAAGTAGAAAGCATTCGATTAGGGATTAGTTGCTGGAAAGATATTCTTGTTTGGACGGCCGCCTTACATAAACATCTTGAAAGCACAAAATCTGCATCAATTGCCTATATATCAACAGGAACAAGTCCCTGTTTTTCGTGACATAGGAATTACTACAAGTCTGCAAATCAACGGCAGCAGAAAGAACAAAGCCGGCAACAAGGTATCGGTGGCATTGGTAAAACAAATGAGAACACGCAACGGTACGAATGAGAGAGATCAACAACAATGATAATACTTCCTCCTTCATGGCTGATAATGTATTTCCTTACTTCTCTTTTTCTTCTCATTATCATAGGACAGTATCGGAGCAACGAATTGGAAACAAGGGATTGGCAATCTTGAAAGCACAAAATCTGCATCAATTGCAAGGTATCGGTGGTATCGGTAAAACAAATGGGAACACGTAATGGTACGAATGAGAGAGATCAACAACAATGATAATACTTCCTCCTTCATTCCTGATAATGTATTTCCTTACTTCTCTTTTTCTTCTCGTTGTCATAGGACCGTATCGGAGCAACGGATTGGAAACAAGGGATTGGCAACACCAAAAAAAAGGATACAACGAATCGACCGCGACACAGAATCGAAGTAAACACCTAATCGAAGGAAACAACAACGGCAACAACACAGCAACACCACCAATCAACAACAACAACAAAAGGAAGCAAAAGGTGTACGTTGGTAGCATGTAGATTATATTATTCTGTTGTTATTATTTACTGTACTACATCAATAGATACTCACCCATTCTGTTCAATTATCATACCAAATATTCGAATATAATCTTTGACTACGTCAACAACTCGTTGGCAATTGGCAGCAGCAAGAGCAACAGCGACAATCGGCAGCGGCAGCGGCAGCGCCAAGCAGCAGCGACAGACACAGCGGCAATCGGCAGCGACAGACACAGCGGCAGCGGCAAGCAATCGGCAGCGAGAGCAACAGCGGCAATCGGCAGCAACAGCCACAGCGGCAGCGCCAAGCAATCGGCAGCGACAGCCAAGAGCAACAGCGGCAATCGGCAGCGACAGACACAGCGGCAGCGGCAAGCAATCGGCAGCGAGAGCAACAGCGGCAATTGGCAGCGACAGACACAGCGGCAGCGGCAAGCAATCGGCAGCGACAGCCACAGCGCCAAGCAGCAGCGAGAGCAACAGAGCGGCAATCGGCAGCCACAGTGGCAGCGGCAGCGCCAAGCAGCAGCGAGAGCAACAGCGGCAAGCGGCAGCGACAGCCACAGCGCCAAGCAGCAGCGAGAGCGGCAATCGGCAGCCACAGTGGCAGCGGCAGCGCCAAGCAGCAGCGAGAGCAACAGCGGCAAGCGGCAGCGACAGCCACAGCGGCAAGCAGCAGCGAGAGAAACAGCGGCAATCGGCAGCGACAAAAAGCGGCAAGCGGAAAGCGGCGAATCATTGGCTTCGAATTGCTACACGTACTCCAACCATGACAAGAAATCAGTTCTCGGACCGGGCTATGAAGCAAAAAAGAGATAGGAAACATGAGAAAAGAAGAAAGCAGAGAATGTCATCGAACTTTGTTAGGATTGCAGCACCGGTGTCAACGAGCCATAAAACTTATACAAAGTTGTCCGACATAAAACCGATGAAGAACGAAAGGACAAATAGGCGTAGTACTTGCAAAGATTGTGTCAGTACAATAGCGTTGAAAAACAAAGACAGAACAACTGTGGTCAAAGGAAAATACATGGAGACAAACTGGGGTGGCAAAATAGGAGGAAAGAAAAAGTATCAACCGGAACAGGCTTTGTTGATAGATAAATTCGATAGATTGGATAGTAGGAACGACGAGCATATTGTTGCGTTTGACGAGAATAATCCGTCGTTGCGCATTTTCGCAAAAGTTTCCAGAAAATTTGCCAAGCGACACCTTGCTACGAAGAATAATATCAAACTGTTAAGAAAGTTTGCTCCGGAAATTGTTGGATCCAAACCGACAGTTGCCAGAGGTCAGAAGCGCGGCAGTATCAACGATGATTATGCTATCATTGGAGTTAGACCAGAAAGATTGTCTTCCAACAATGGTGAGTACGTGTTCAAAAGTCATGTGAAACCAAACATGAAACTGGAGCTGGAACACACGACAGTGAGAATTGTGAAGCATATGCATCATAGTTTAACACACATCGAACCATTTGTTGAGGATGAAATGGATGTGTTGTCTCAGATTCTGACTCGTACGCAGCTCAATGCCATTGGGAAACAGGCATTAGCTTTTTCGATTGGTCGAAATTACCATTCTCGATGCCATGTTGATGATGACATGTATTATACTCGTTTAACAGTCATAGCTCCGTCGGGAGTGCATGCTGACGAAGTGATTTATTATTTTGTCTTCCCAACGTACCGCATCAAAGTGCCGTTGCGTTCTGGGGATACTCTGCTCTTTAATCCGTTAGTGTTTCATAGCTGTTCGAATCCCAAATACGAAGGGTGTTATATTATGAGCGCCTATGTATCGCGCAAAACTATACTAAGAAGTAATCCATTATAATAATAACTTGATACTCATGACAAAAAATTTATGACTGTACCGTACTAGTACTATACCGTCGAAAATACAGGAAAAGGGCATTTGGTGCAACGCCGTTGCAGAATATAGAAAAACGCTAAATAAACATGAGAAGGGGGGTATGATTGTACCATACTAGTATACAATCCAAAAAACGGGAAAAGGGCATTTGGTGCAACGCCGTTGCAGAATATAGAAAAACGGTAAATAAACATGAGAAGGGGGGTATGATTGTACCATACTAGTATACAATCCAAAAAACGGGAAAAGGGCATTTGGTGCAACGCCGTTGCAGAAAATAGATAAACGCAAATTACACATGAAAAGGTGGGTATGATTGCACTGTACTAGTATACCATCCAAAATACGGGAAAACGGCATTTTGTGCAACGCCGTTGCAGAAAATAGAACAACACAAAATATACAGGAAAACCAGCATCCAAAACACGGGAAAAGGGCATTTGGTGCAACGCCGTTGCAGAAAATAGAAAAACGCAAAATACACATTAAAAGGGGGGTATGATTGTATTATACTAGTATACCATCCAAAACACGGGAAAAGGGCATTTGGTGCAACGCCGTTACAGAAAATAAAAAAACGCAAAATACATCTGAGAAGGGGGGTATGATTGTACCATACTAGTATACAATCCAAAACACGGGAAAAGATAATAAACTTGTTCATTGAAGTCATGTGCTGTTTTCACCATCTCGTACTATTGATTGTAAATCCTTCTTTTCCAGTGAAGCCATTGTCTCGCGGAAATTAAACAACCATTGTTCACGATTACCTAGCACAAAATATTGGTCAGGACTACCATGGTTTCTAACAACGGCAGCTTCGGACTCAATGGCGTTGCAGTCGAACAAATACAATTTGTTCCGAAGCTCACCTAGCTTTACCAACGCATGATGGTGTTTTTTTCCTTTGTCCCTCTTGCTCGGTATGGGGTCTGCAGAAACAAAGCAACGAGCGACGGCATAATAACCATCGTGCACTAATTCGAAACCACTAACGGAGCTACCCACGGGGAACGGACCTTCGAGGTAAAGCAGGCACAGAATCTGACATGGATAAACTTTCAGTCCACGTCCATCAAGGAGGTCGAGTTGAAAATTAGCCCAATCGTACCATACATTGGACAATTGTCCAGAATCAGACTTAAACGATGGGTGGGCACGAAACAATAATTTCATCTCGCGAGATTGGTCATACCTCTTGTGCTCCGTGGTTCCAAAAACCTTGCTGCTGCCCACAGCCGGTAGGACCACGTCACAACAAAATTTGAGAACATCAGATGGAAACCAGGGTAAACTTGAGTTTTTTTTTTCATCCCACTTCATGTAAGGGAGACCATTCATCACACCAATCCAAAACGAAGACCCACCTGACCAACCACCCTCCTTAGGATGATTTGGTCCGGTTATGGGTCTATGTTCGAACAAATCGAATTCACGGTCAAGTCGATCAATAGTTCGATACTCCATCACTCGGTTGCAAGTTTGCTTGATAAGTGTGGACTTGTTTCGTTGAGTTCTCTTAGCAGGACCCTTCACTTCAGTTTTATGATTGCTCTCACTCGCGGCAGAGTCCCACCCAGTTGGAGGACCAAATAATCTCATGTACTGTGATAAATGAAAATACATGTGATTCTTCACAAGATTGTTACCCTCTCCCTTACTTCGTTGAAGATTGTTATTTATACAGTTAATGAAAAGAACAACCATTTTGTCCACATTCAAAACACCTTTCTTGTCTTGTTTGAAAACCTCGTCGAACGTTCCAGCATACTTTAGGAACTCTTCCATACCCAACAACAACTCAATGGCGTAAATACGTCGGTCAATTTCCTCTTCACACTTTCTGCTCTTGTTCTCGAGATTGGAAGGAGTCTTTCGAGACAACAACAATTGACGACCTCCAGCAGACAGAAGTGACAGCATCTGAATATAAAGCATTCCAATGTACTGGTTACCCTCCTTCTTCGCTGTATGTATTGATTCTGAAAAATTGGTTCGTGGGAAGTCACGATCGGATTGCCTCTGGACAGCACCACCGTAGTAACTGGCTAACCTTTCCATCTCACCAAGAAGCCGCTGGTTATTGCCTAAAAAGTCCTCGCGGAACGTCTCTGCTGCACGCTTTGCGCAACCAAGTTGGTGCATATGGAGTCTCTCTCCGGGAGACGCTAGATGAATATTATGTGGGTTTTCCCCAAAATCAAGATCATAAAAAGCGTTGCCGTTATGTACACCATGGTGAGAAATGTTTTTGAAATACTGTTCAACATTCACTCCTTCGCCAACCATTGGAGCAGTAAAATCAGATATGTTCCAGAGCCGAATGGATTGGTACTCTTCCCCATTTTGGTGCTTAGACACTTGCATGTTACCAGTTTCAACTGAAACAGGAACCTTCAAAACATTAACACGAGCGTTAATACCAAGTGCTCTGGGACAATTGCAATGCCTACAGATCATCTTTGAATTCGATGTTTGATAATGACCACAAAGTTGGTCGTGCTGGGGAGTATCACCTATGAAATAAGCAACCGCAAATTTCATTCGAACCGACCATTTCTTCTTGTTCCACGGCAAATTAGACCATTCAATACCATCCGTTTGGTTGCAGGCATCTTTCAAAGATGAAAGAGCAAAACGAAGGCCAGAGTGAAGATTGTTCACATTGTCAATTGATTCGGCACCTTTATCACCGGGACATGTTGGGTGATAGTATATAGCCTCCCACGCATCCGGCCGGGAGTTTCGAGTTAGGGTGTTGAATATGCCAAGAGTCATGTTCAGTGGGGTAAGAGTGGTTTGACCACTATTGTCAATTGCAATTCCATCCATGTAGAGAATAATAGGAACCAGAATTTCATTCGATCCAGATTTGCATCTCTTCTCCCAAGTGTTGATCCACCATTCACCGTGATGCAGTTCGTCAATATCAATATTCCCTTCAAGTTCTGGATAACGGACGGGTAAGGTGGGGTCTTCAGCATGGGGGAATGACAGATTATCTTCCTTCACCAAAGTCACATTTGTTAATAGGGAATGAAGTGCTTTTTGGAACGACCGGACGTAGATTTGTTTGCGACTGGAAACATCAGCATTCTGTGATTTCTTAGAACACCAGTCAATAAGATGAGGTTCAAACCCATCGCCTTTTATTTCAGGCACAGTTGCGGAAATCTCCTTCATAACACTTGCCCTGGTCTTTATGAGATTGCCTTTAGTCCATGAAAATAAATTAAGCCGCTCCGATTCAATAGCCCATTCATACAATTCCTTCTCGGCAACTAATGGTATGCTATGATTCCGCATGATTTTCATTAACTTGATCTTGACCTTCAATTCGTCAGATATGTTCCTACCTACATTGGGTGTCGTAATTAATAGCGTGTTTGAAGCACGATGGGAATCGTCAACATCAATGTTGATGCCTTCTTCATCATTGACAATCGAAGAGTGGGGGGCCTCTATGATCTCACTTCCTTCTTCCTCATCGTCATTGTTAGGGAAGAAAAAATTGTCTTCGGAGACAGAATCATCGTCATCCTCTATGTTTGATAATTCCTGACCAATCAAGGCACGCCCAATCGATTCGACAGAAGGGTCATACATAACTTGATTGTCGAGCAACTCTGGTAATGCGCCGTCACTACTCTGTGGACCGTTACGGGTGTTCGTTAGACCTAATTGTTGACTAACATCCTCAAGCTTCTTCCTCTTTTTTCTAATGAATATGCATGATGCAAAATCTACTATCCCCGAAGATTGCGTGAAATAAGAATAGCATGATGCGTCTTTCACAATATGGTCCCGAAGACCGGGAGAAACAACTACTCCCGTTTTCTTTCTTCGTCGCGCTGTAAACAAGGGGGGTTTCTTCTTCTTGGTAACCTTCTGCTTTCCGTAACCAGTAGTGATCAAAGGAGAGTCACGGTAGCAACGTAAACAATATACCTGATATTTGGGAGTGCGGACCATCGTTACTGCTGAAGCCGTACGATAGCCAGTAATAACAATAAAAATGGAGAAACGATTGAGATTGAAAAATTGCGACCATGCACTGTTTGTTTCAGGCATAAAATTCAGTAACATGCCACTACTTCGGAAACAGATGCCAGTGGGGTAGGAAAATGAAATGTGCATAAAATTATTAGGAGTTCGACATTAATTTTAATAAATAGGGTGAAATTACAAAGGGGGACCAGTGGAGTTCGACCCAAATATGCGCGTGATTCTGAAATAACCCTGAATCTCGTTTGTGTGACGTGCTTGGGTCCTCACCATGAGTCATGATTTTGCCAACAGACACAACAACAAGAACAAGCAACTAAAAGGTATGTGATTGGATAATGCTATTTTTTGTTCCACGTCGTAACACTAAAAGAAGAATATTTCAAAGCACGGGCTATCATGTAATGCACATTTGCAGTTTTTTAAGTGGCGCTATGAGGAGCGCCAGTTACCAATTTGCGATGCACATTTTACATGGTAGAGGAGGCTCATCATGGATGTTACAATGTTCTGATTGGAAGAAAGCTATTCTTCATTTTGAGTCAGCGATTGTAAGGCATTTAGCGCATTTTAAATTTGTTGGGCGGTACTTGTTTTCGTAGTGCAAGGTGTGGTAGAAAAAAATTACAAGTGTTAAGTTAATAATTTTATATCTTAATACATAACACCTACTGACAAGATAAATCGCGGACATCGTGGCCGAGTGGTCTAAGGCGCCAGATTTAGGCTCTGGTCTTCGTTGGCGCAGGTTCGAATCCTGCCGATGTCAGTTTTGCGGGGACGCACTACCCTTTTCTTTTGAAACATCGTATTACCGTACGAGTACCGTTAAGTAAGTACTCCAGGGAATCACACAGTTGTATTTGAGGTTATTTTTATGATATTACCGTGAAGTCAAAAAGTATTCTATTATTTCAAGGCTCAAAAGCGTTGTATGGTCTTTAGATAACAAGAAGTGCATTCAAAATAATCATGAGTGTTGTACTAGTAGCACCAGGAGGGCCAGCATGTCATACAAACAAAACGAGGGATCATTCTTGCTGTACCATATCATATCACAACAAGGATTCTGAGACACACGTCACACAAACGAGATTTGGGGTTCTTGGGGAATAACGCGCAGATGTGGGCTAGACTCCACCGGTCCCCCTTTGTAATTTCACCCATTTTTTTGAAATTAATATCAAACTCAAAATATTTTGTCGCACTGTACATCTTCCTACCCCACTTGCATCAGTTTCTGATTCGGTGGCCTGGAACTGAAATCGATGCCTGAAACAAATAGTGCAATAGGTTCCTCATTTTTATTGTTTTTTTTTACTGGGTACTAACAATGGTTTGCACTCCCAAATATCAGGTTTATTGTAAACGTTGCTACTTGGACTCTCCTCCGATCACTAAAGGTTACAGAAAGAAGAAGGGATACTTGAAGTCATTTTTATCTCTGGAGGAGTATAAGTAACTTTTTCAAGTGTAGAATGGATATAACCGCCGTAGAACGTACGTAAGTACCGTACGTGCATTTTTGACCGACAGCAAAGGTCACCAAGAAGAAGAAACCTTCCTTGTTTACAGCGAGACAAAGAAAGAATACGGGAGTAGTTGTTTCTCCCGGTCTTCTGGACCATATTTTACATAACACATCATGCTATTCTTATTACAAGAAATCTTCAGGTGTAGACGATTTCACATCTTCTGTATTCATCCAAAAATCACAGAAGTCACAGGATCCTAGTGATAAATTAGGTCTAACGAACACCCGTAATGGTCCACTGAGTAGTTGCCTAGTACCAGAGGTGCTTGACAATCAAGTTATGTACAACCCTTCTGTCGAACCAATGGAGCGTGCCTTGATTGGTCAGGAATTAGCAAACATTGAGAATGGCGATGACTACTGATTAATATACGTATTTAAGTAACTTTAACCACCAAAGGTGGATCTGAACTACTCAGTCTGTATCCAGACTTTAACATCGCCTCAATCAAAGAGAGTTTAAGCCCCAAGTTGTAGAACGAAAAATTTGTCAAACAAATCCTGAAAGCAAGCAAGGAGGGTACAAGGAAAAACTGTTGAAGGACACCGGTAGCATAATCCAAACGGGGAGCAGCTACCAACAATCATACAGTAGGAAGGGAAAATACTGGGAGCAGCGCTGTATGCAAAGGTTGGCGAGACACTGGGAGCAGCACTTGGTGAAGAACTGGGAAGTGCACAGGGTGCAGAATGTGGTGAGGCACTGGGAACAACCCTGGGTGCAGAAGGTGGTGATAGATTGGGAACAGCACTGGGGGCAGCGCCAGGAGCCACGCTTGGTGCAGCTCTAGGAGCAGCACTGGGTGCAGAACTTGGTCTAACATTGGGGGCAGCACTGGGTGCAGAAGGTGGTGATATACCGGGGACAGCACTGGGTGCAGCGCCACGAGCCACACGTGGTGCAGCTCTGGGAGCAGCACTGGGTGCAGAACTTGGTGAAACACGGGGAGCAGCACTGGGTGCAGAAGGTGGTGAGATACTGGGAGCAGCACTGGGTGCAGCACCAGAAGCCACACTTGGTGCAGCTCTAGAAGCATCACTGGGTGCAGAACTGGGTGAAACACTGGGAGCAGCGCTAGGTGCAGAAGGTGGTGAGATACTGGGAGCAGCACTGGGTGCAGTGCCAGGAGCCACACTTGGTGCAGCTCTAGGAGCAGCACTAGGTGCAGAACTTGGTGAAACACTGGGAGCAGCACTCCTGGGTGCAGAAGGTGGTGAGATACTGGGAGCAGCACTGGATGCAGCGCCAGATACCACACTTGGTGCAGCTCTAGGAACAGCACTGGGCACAGAACACGGTGAAACACTGGGAGCAACGCTAGGTGCAGAAGGTGGTGAGATACTGGGAGCAGCACTGGGTGCAGCGCCAGGCATTGAGGATGACAATGACTCTGTTTGTGATGATAATTTTTTTCTCCTAATGATGATGACGAAGAAGGAATTGACAGCAAATTGCCCCTCTCTATGTCTGTCGATTACTCTCCTTCTGGATCGAACATAGCAATTATGATGCCCAATGCTGGGAGGCATGTATCAGACAAACTGATGGTCAAGATCAAGTTAATGAAAATTATGCGGAATCATAGCATACCACTAGTTGCAGAGAAGGAATTGTACAAATGGGCTATTGAATTGGAGCGTCTCCATTTATTTTCATGGATGAAAGGCAATCTCATACAGACAAGGTCAACAGTCATGAGGGAGATTTCCGCAACTATGCCTGAAATAGAAGGCGACGGGTTTGAACCTCATCTTATTGACTGGTGTTCTAAGAAATCAATGAGTACTGATGCTCCCATTCCTAAAGAAATCTATGTTTGGTCATTCCAAAAAGCACTTCATTCCCTATTAACAAACGTCACGTTGCTAAAAGAAGAAAATCTGTCTTTCCCCCATGCTGAAGACCCAACGTTACCAGTCCAGTTTCCAGAACAACTACAAGGAAATATTGATATAGATGAACTCCACCATGGTGAATGGTGGATTAAAACTTGGGAAAAGAGGTGCAAAAGAGATTCCAATGAAATGTTGGTGCCTATTATTCTCTACATGAATGGAATCGCAATCGACAATAGTTGTCAAACCACTCTTACCCCACTGAAAAGAATTCACCGCGTATTCGTACGTACTAAGCGGGCGCACGTACGAAGAGTCATGAAGGCAAATAACCTTATTTGTAAGATTATTTAACCTGAGCGAATAATCGTCGGCGCTTCGATCATGTGGATTGTCTCTTTACCAGATTTCCCCATAAGCTCACTCTTTGAAGAGTTAACAACTCTAAAACACACTATCATGCCCTAATTTACGTACACTCTAGTACTAATTCTACATGATAAGATATGATGATTTTACATGTGATATCTCACGATAAGGATATCACGGCAAATTATACGGTAAAAGACCGACCCACGATGGCCAGTTAATATCTACATGTGTTTCGCGTCTTACCGGTTTTGGGGCAAATAACACGATGGTAACGCGAGCAACCATTACTCTGGCAAATTACACAGTAATATGCTTGCAAACGACAAGTAATTAACCTCTCGTTCGTTCGACCGTTCGATCGTTCGATCACATCTCAGATGATTATTCTTACGATCTTTCTAATTTTGTTTTATTACTGTAACAACGCGTTTGTTACGACACAGTTTTCTTACCACTGAACATGACACTTGGCATATTGAACACCTTAACTTGGAACTCTAGGCCGGATGCATGGGATACTATATATTTTCACCCAACGGGTACATGTGATAAAGGTGACAAATCAATTGACAATGTGAAGAATCTTCAATCTGGCCTTCGTTTTGCTCTTTCGTCTTTGAAAGATGGCTGTAAGCTAACGGACGGTATTGAATGGTCTAATTTTCCACGGAACAAGAAGAAATGGTCTGTTTGTGTCTTCCTCTTTCCAAGCTCACAACTCTTCATCAAGCCAAGTACCGCCCAGCCAAGTTTATCAAGACCCACAAAACTGCTGTTGTCCTAGGTGTTGTTGACTTGGATCTTCCTGTTGATTTGGGCCAGGTTTTGGGTGCCAAGACTTTGCGCCGTGTTCTCATGGGTATCAGTCCTTGGGACAATTGGTCATGGCCTCTCTCCCTTTCCGTTGATACCAGGTCATATTGCGGAGAAATCCTTGCCTTATACAACGCCACCACCAAGATTGAAGCTATGACAATGCTGTCTTTCCTGCCTATTTTTCTTGAGGCCCAGTATGGCTCTTGTGTTTGCCAATGGTTTTCCACTGAGTGTCTGACTGAGATGGAGGCATTTCATTGGGATCCAACTGAGTGTCAAGTTGTTGAAAATGCTCCCGCGCTGGACCTTGCGCAAGATGAGGCTCTTCCCTTCTTTGGTAGTGGTGATGTTTGCGACTGGGAATTTATTGATGACAATTTGTTGATTGACTCTCTTGTCCCTGATCTTACCTTTGATCTGGATTTGAATTTTCCCCTTCACACCCGTGAGGACAGCTGTGGTTGTGGTTTTGATGATGGCCAGTTGATGTCAACCCTAGCCACAGGGACTTCCAACCTCACTTCTGCTCTGGGTGCTGCTCCGAATGGTGTCGCTCCCAGTGATACTGACATGGCTGATGGTCTGACCAATGTTTTGACTGGTGTTCCTACCGGTGCTCTGCCTGGTGGTTCTACTGCTCTCCCTTCTCCTCTGCGAGCTGGCATTGCTTCCATCACTTTCTCTTTGGGCCATGGTGCCAGTGTCAGTGAGTTGAGCCATGCCAATGCCTCCACCAGCTCTGCTCCGGCATCTTTCTTCCCTGTGCAACAGACATGCTATTCCTCTGATCATGGTTAGGACCTCTCAAACAGGGCTTGATGGGATGCCCCACACCCAAAACTCCATCCTTGCTTCCTCCAGTTTTCCTGTCTCTTCCTCTGTCCCTCCTGCTTCCCGCCTTGTCCAATTAAATCTCCATGGGGAATCCCTTGCCGCCAAGGATTCCAATGTTTTTGGCTATCCATTTCCCCACGGGTTAAGCAGTGCTAGAGGGGGATCCGGAACTCTGGTGGTATTGCCTAGAGGCCGGTCCCTTAGTTTGCTTTGCCCACACACACCGGCGTACAGTCGGGCTTAACAGCCTGGGCGGTTAAGCCTCTGGCTGTTAAGCCCCTGCGCACGAGCTCCAAGCTGCAACCTCTGTCACCCTCACCTTCACCACACAGAAGAATGGGGATAAAGGGGAATTGGTTGCTCATGCCAAGAGTGGTGACCCACTATGCTGCCCCGTTGCAGCCTGTGCGTGCCAAGTCCTTCATCTCCGAAGCTGTTGCTCTTCCAGCTCTCCCTTCGGTCCCTCCCTCAAACTTGCCAGTTACTTCGACCATGGAGTCCTCACCCTTGTTCGCGCAGCAACTGTCACTTCCTCCATGAGAGTCTATGCCCAGACCCTCTACCCTACCACTGGCATTGCCCCTGCAGCCATCTCTGCTCGCTCCCTCCGCGCGGGTGGGGCCATGGCCCTGATCCAGGGCAAATGCGACTCTAATGCCATCAAGCTCCTTGCCAGATGGCACAGTGACTGCATGATGCGCTACTTACATCAGCAATCCCTCCCCATCTTCAAGAATCTTGCCTCTGTCATGTTCAACAATGGAACATACTCCTTCCTGCCCGAGGAATGGGTTCCAACCGCGGACCCCACCCCTGCTGGCAGCTCTCTCTGAGGCACCCCCTTCCTTTAATTCCACCATCATTACCTTCCAGAGCATTGGCCCTCAACGCCGGTCTGCCTTCATGCCACAATCTCCTCGTTCTGTCAAGAGCAAGGCTAGTGTTGCTCTTTATGCCCAGCACTGTTTGAACGAGTTTAACCTTCTCCCATGTGATCTCTTCCACTCACGCATCAAACGGGCCTGCCCTTTGAGCTTCTCCTATCTTGCCAGTAACAAGCATGAGTCTTTGGCCTGCACTTGGCACCAGCATGATGGATCTGGCTTCACCATTGATCAACTCTTTCACTCTCACAAGCTTGCTCACGGGGCTGATCCCTCTGGCCTTGGCCGGTGGACCTTTGTCAAGTTTCAAGGCCGGGCCCATCCTACTGTTACCTTGCTCTCTGCCTACTGTCCCGTTGAAAATGATAGGGATCTTGGCTCTGTCTGGAATCAACAGTGTTGGTATTTCCAGGCAGAGGAGGATCTTCCATGCCCTAATCCTCGTATCCTATTCCACCAGGGTCTGACTATTGCTCTTCAAGCTTGTTTGGCAGCCGGTGATTCTGTCATTCTTGGGATGGATCAGAATTCTGATGTACATTCCGATGGTCTGTCCTCTGAGCTCAAAGCACTTGGTTTCAAGGATGCTATCTTGACCACACACTCCCCATCCTCTCCCCCTGCTACCTACAATCAGAATACCACCATGACTCCCATTGATGTGATCTGGGTTACTGCAAGTGTTGATGTCTTCAGAGCTGGCCACTGCCCCTTTGGTGGCGCTCATGACATGGACTCTGATCATCGCATGCTGTGGATCGAAGTCTGCAATGGGAGCATCATGGGTAAACATCTTCCACCCCCTGTGTGTTCCTCTCTGCCCCACCTGAAGTCTTCCCACCCTCACCTGTGTCAACAATATCTCAAGCAGGTGAAGCACAGTTTTGCCACTGTTGGTGTGTTTGCTCTCCGGGCTACCTAAGCTTGAGCACCTGCTAGCTCAGTATGTTTCTGGTGACACATCTGTGCGTGACACTCTCATCACTACCTATGAAGTCCTCCACGCAACCTCAGCTTCCATTCGGCTGTATGTTGCCCAGCACCTCTGTCATATTCAGGCTGGAATGATTCCTTGGTCTCCCCAGCTCCAAGCCTAGTATCGTAACATGATCAATTTCTGGCAGCATAACGTGAAGCTTCGGCAAGGTGTTTCTACTAGCCACACAGTTGTGAAGCGCCTGGCATGCAAGCTTTCTTTATACAAGGGTGAACACCGTGATCTTCCTACTGCTCTCCTACATTTGAAGCAGGCCTACAAGCAATACCATGCTGTGAAAACGCTGGCCCCTTCTTGGCGTGACTTTTTTAATCAAGGCTTGGTCAATGCTCTCCTCTCCCAAGGCAAGCCACACAATTGGAGCGCCTCATAGATTCAAGCTTGTATGCGCCGCGAATGTCTCCAACGTGATCTTGGTCTTGCTACTTGCTCCATCCACGGCTGTCTCAACAAGGCCGCTGTTAAAAAGGCTCTTGCTGTTGAACCTGAAGGTGTTGAACACGTCTTGGAGTCTCAGTCTACTATGGTTCCTGCCATGGCTGAATCTAATGTTCGTTGCCAGCAACAATGCCTTGGTAATCCATCTATGTCTCCTTCTTTCATCGAGGATTTTGACTACTTGGGAACTGCTCCTGCCTCTGCTGTGGTCCTTGCAGGAACCTACACTCCTCCTCCTGGGACTCACAAGTATCTCTCAGAATTTCTTACCTGTCTTCAAGTGCCAGCTTCCCTCCGGTGTTTGGCTCCCTTTGATTCTTCTATTAGCCCATCTGAAAATGCTGCTGCCTGGAAGCGTCAGAAGGAATGTACTGCTGGAGAGCCTTCCTGTCTCAGCTTTGCCCATCACAAATCCTTTGCGTTGGACCCTCAATTGAACTCCTTTGACACACTCCTATGGTCTGTTCCTTTGACTGTTGGGTTCTCCCCCTCTGCTTGGCAGGTCATCACAGATATGGAGATCTTCAAGAAACCTGGGGAATATTGCGTTGACAAGATGTGACTTATCCAACTGATGTCTCCCGAATTCCAGATCAACAACAAGATGATTGGCAAACGTATTCTTGCAAATGCTGAACATGCCAATGCAGTGGCAGTTGACCAGCATGGCAGCCGGAAGCATTACAAAGCCATTAACACCTGTCTGAACAAGAAGCTCATCTGCAATGTCCTCCGTCAGAAACGCTGTGCTGGGGCTGTTGCTATGAATGACGCCAAGGGCTGCTGTGATCGAATCTCCCATCCCATTGCCAGTCTTACTTTTCAGATCTTTGGCATCCCTGCCCATGTTTGTGAGGTCCTCTTGTCTACACTTCAGCACACAAAGCATCATATTAAAACTGGTTTTGGCAGGTCCGGTCCTGTGTATGGTGACAAATCGATTCCTCTTAGCGGCATTGCTCAAGGCAATGTGCTGTACTGCTCTGGTGGACCCCTTTGGTATTGCCTCCAGCTCTATCACCATTGCTCTTGGCGGTGACACGGCTCTCCAACAGGCTGAGAGATTCCTGCCCTTGGTTATTTCCCAGAAATCTTTTAATTATATCTATGTCATTTGGCACATGATCTCTACTCTTCCAATCTATGTCACGTTCAGATGGGTTGAGGGTCATCAAGAGGGCCTCTTTTTTGACTGGTGGGCTCTTTGCAATCATTAGGTTGATGGCATGGCCAAGGCCTTTCTCTCCGTCAATCAAGACTCTCCCTATCACTATCCCCGGCTTGTGTTTGAGCCCTAGGCACTCTTGTTCAACGGTTGCAAGTGCTCTTGCTTTGACTGGAATGCCTTGCATATTGCAATTTCAGGTCCTCCTCTTCTCTACTACTGGCACACCCACAATGACATCTCCATTTCCCCATCAGTTTCCAGCTCCATCCATTGGTGTGCCCATCGGTCTGCTTTCAAGTGCCTTCCTCCCGGTATGCAATGGTGGTTTGTCAAGTTTGCTTTGGGTAACATTGGCGTCGGCAACCAGTTACTCCATTACCAGCATCAGGACCACTCCAGATCTGCCCTTTGTGTGCCCAGGACAATCTCATGTACTCTCGTGTAAGGACCAGGGAGCTGTCCAGCACAGCGTGTCTGCCTTTTGGGGTTCCTTGCAGCAGCAGCTTACAGCTGAGCAGACTGCTCCATCTTTGGCCATAGTCATGGTGGATCTTCTCACTAGGGCTCATCGTGGTTGGACCATCCACCCTTCCTCTTACCCCCCTGCAATTGCCTCTGCTGTCAGAGCTCAGCAGCACATTGGCTAGCACAAATGGTTTCTTGGCCGGTGGTTATTATTTTCCTTCTGAATCCGGTCCGGTGAGGGTCTGATTCAAAGGCTTCTGAAGAACAGCAACGCTGCGTTAGTGTGTTAGTAGACGAACGATTGTACTCTACGCGTGACAATTGTGGTTGGATACTTTCAGCAACGGATAATCGGACTACAGGCAAGACTATGGAAACGCCAGATCTCTTCTTACTGTGAACTTATTCAGATACAGCAAGACAGACCTTAGTAATGTAGATTACAGATAGTTGATAGCAACTAGTGTGAATTTTGGGATATAAATCAGTTGAATGTTAAAAGTATGAGATAAAGTGAAATCTTGCCAAAGTGCAAGATATCTCTTTTATTGAGATGAATACGTTGCAACTGCTGTTGCGTAGTGATGAGATTACTCGCTGATTATTTCCGTACATGCATTCGTCGTTGACCGTATATATCTGTATGTATATATATATTGCATGAGAATCACACGCCAACGGTTTTCTTCTCTTGTTCCGTTAGGAAGATCCTATGGTATGTTTATCATTAAGATCAGGAATTGCTCCCGTAGCTCGTGTGATATTTTATGAAATCAGAGTTTGCTCACCGGAGAACAATGGCAATACTATAAAACAGAGATTGCTCACCGTCGATGCGCGATGGGAATCGATGCACTGTGGGAATCGATATGCCGGGGGAATCGATTACTTTGGTTGATACGGGACTCATTGATTCGTACAAATAGAATATCTACCGTCTGGTAGCTTTGGTACTTCTGGGCACGAAAGGAATTCAATACTCCCCATGTCTCCTTGTGAAAGGTCATCACGCTCTACATGATGCTTCCATCGTCTTGTAGGAGGTTGCCAGTATTCCCCCAAAAGTGGAAGATGGGCTTGAGCAGTGGATACACAACTGAGTGTCCCCAATGCTTGGTGAGAATATCTGCACAGTTATCCTTACCTGGGATGTGCATCATTAAAATGAAACCTCTCGCTATCATGCTCTGTACATAGTGAAATGATAGAATGTTGTGACGCTTATGCAACCTTGCGTAAGGGAAGGTTGACGTTTGAATCATCTTTTCTTTGTCACCCCAAGAGTAGGAGATATCATGGACTCGTGTTCCGAGGTATCGGAATGAGTGGCGTAGATCAACGATCTGTTCGATGCAAGTTCTTCCTGCAACGAATTCAGCTCCAAAGGTGGCCGTTTCCGTAGTAGACTGTTTCTTTGAGAACCACATCATGGGAGTCTTGTTCGCGAAGTGAAGGATGCCAGTTACAGCCTTACCACTGAGAATATCATGCATGAGGTTGGCGTCATAGAAGTGTGTCAACACTACTGTCTTCCCAAGTGGTGCAGGAGCGTCGCCGGGTAGCTCTTCAGAATGCTCCCCATAGACGGTGTTGGACCAATTGATGGTGTCTGGTTTAGTCAATATAAAGTCTGGGGGTTCAACGCGGAATCTGATTTAAAAATGTCTAAACTTGGAGATATATCCGTAGATATGTTTGGCACGTTCAAGGTGCCCATCTTGTGGTTGGGCTCTGAAACTCGAGAGTGTCATCAAGGCTGTTTGGACATCGAAACGTCCAATGGCGATGATCCATTGGAGTGAACCGATCATGCTTTGGTATTTCTGTATACCAGTTTCTTCGAGAAAGGCTGAGGAGTTCAATTCGGGATGATCGTTTTCTGCAATGGGTGACTGGAACTTGGTGCTAGGTTTGCATCCGAACATTTGTTCATAAGACGCTTCCATCTTTTTGATGAACTTGATGGGATTCATACAGAGAACACCATGCGCATCGCGCTCAAATCCACAACCTTGATGAAAGTTCATAGGTCCGGATCCCTTCAGTTTGAAGTTATATGGCGATGACTGTAATATTTCTAAGAAGGAATTGGGATCTGCCATGCAAAGACATAGATCATCGACATATGTGCATATAAGTTCATATACACGTTCCCCATGCTTGTTCATTCCAGGCTTGAGGAAGATTTCTGGCTCTGCATGGGATCTTTTGAAGCCGAGTTCAATAAGACAAGCTGCAAGTAAATCACCAAAACACTTGCCCGAAGATCTGAGGCCATATAGGGCTTTGTAGATGATCAATAGATGACCTTCCAGCGATCCAAATTCAGGACCTGCCTTGATGCAGACTTTCTCGCAGGTAACTGCTTCTAGGTAGGCATTACCTATGTCGGTACCCCATGCTTCTAAGCTGTTCAGTTCAGCTAGGAATAGACACATACGTAGACCACGGAGAGATACGACACCGGCATAAACACTGTGGATGAGGGCCTCAGTGAGATTACCGTTTGCTACGAGACGAGCCTTGTGTCTATCATCGTGCTTGACGGCATATATCATGTGTACCTTGATCTGTTGGAACCCGGGTGGGATGGAGCTTGTCTTGTACACGCCTTTATCAATGAATGTATTGTATTCATTTAGCTGTTCCATTTCCAGAGTGGTGGCGTCTTCCCATTTGGTGTTTCCGTTGGCTTGATCAAATTGGAGGGCTTCTTCGTGGTTACGAAGTACTTTGAATCCATATTGGTACTGTGGGGTGGTACGGAAAGAACGAAGTTTGGCTTGATGCACGAGTCGCTCAAGTTTCTTGGTTCGTCGTGCTAGGTTGGTGATTCGCTTGAGGCGTTTCCAACCCAAGAGGTCAAGCAAGTTGTTGTCTTTCCCATATTTTGCAACGGTGACAGGGTCATCAGCCGCAATGTTGGCTAGAGGTTCATATGTTCGTTCCATATTTTCCCATTCAATCCAGAGGTTATACTTGGAACCTTTGTATTGAGGATGCTTGTTATCCAGCGGACCTTGGTGTCCTAGGATGCGGCGAAACGACCAAAGTTTGCCGTCTTCTTGGGTTGAATCACAATGGATGTAATTCATGACATCATTGTATGCAATGATATCGTTAAGTTCGTCATCAGAGTGTTTGCACTTGAACTTGATGAAGTCTTAGTTGCGTTCAAGACTGTCTTCTACATCGACGATGGTAAGACGCTTCCGAGTGCCATCAGGGTTGGTTACAAGGAAGGATCGTCCTTGTAGATCGGCAATCAGGACCGTAGGAATGGTAATTGGTTTACCATCATCGTCAAATTGTGCGTTGCCTTCTTCGTTGGTAACAACTACCTGTGATGGGTCTACTGAAGGAGTAGCGGGGTTGGTGTGTGGAGTTGTGACATCACTAACATCAAAGTATGCTAGCTCCGGTGGATCAAAATCATCTTCAGTAAGGAGAACGCCATCGAGGGTCTTGCTGAAGATGTGTGTCGTAGGAGGACCATCAAAACTCTCCCCATAGTTGTTAGGGAGTGGAGAAGGGGACCAGCTTGGGCTGTCATTGACCTTCTTATATAGAAAGCTCGGTAACGAGGGGTGGGCGGGTGGTTGAAGAATAGCTTGATTACCAGATGCGGGAGGTGTTGTATCTGGTTGTTCGGTAGGTACAGATGGCGTGGTGCCGTCATGTTCCACAGGAGTGGCGGTGTTGGAATCAGCAGGTAAGACGCCAGGAGGGGGAGTAACTGAGATGCCCTGTGTTGTAGAATCTTCAATGGGGCTACTCGTAGTGGTATGCTCCCCATGTTTGAATGTTGGAGCGTCACCAGTGGCGTATAGTCGGGGCAAGGAATCCTTGGCTTTACGCCATTTGATGAAACCATCATCAGTGAAGAGGCCCGCGCGTTTGTTGCAAGACTCAGGCGTAAGAGCAGAGCGTACACCAGACCGGTCAAGTAATTTGTTGGTGACTGGATCCCAGTGGATCCCAGATTCGGAAACAAAGTCCATTGCCAACATGTTCGGCAATGCCGACGAAGTGACCGAGACGTTCGGTAGACTGGGTACCAAAAGGGGAGTCATTGGTCTTGAAGTAAACAGGTTCAAACCAGAAGAAACTGGTGTATGCGCTGATGTCGCCAAGTGTACCGGTAGCAATGAAGACCGGTTGTTTGTCTGACAGAGTAGGATCAGAAATAACATTGAGGAGTCCGGCAACGTATGTCATGCACAGCAGCCATAGATGTGGTGGTGTGCCTGTACAATCCATGTCGTGATTGACAATGCGTTTAAACATTTGATATCGCCGTTCAAATTGATTCTGGTGTTGGTGATAAGGTTCACTTTGCCAGAGTCCAATCCATAACATTTTGAGATAGTCAGTGACTTTCTTACTAGATTGGTAGTTACCGTGGTCGCATAGGAGGCGAAGGGGTCTGCCCCATTTTCGAACAAAGTTCTGAAAGCATGATAGAAAGTCGCCGGTGGTACGCATTTCCTCAACATGTATGATATGTGACTTTCGGCCGAAGAAGATCTGAGCAAGTTTGGAGCCGCCATCAATTGCCGGGACATCTGAATAGACAGCATCAGACAGAACGTTGTCATTGAAGGGTCGAACGTTCATAGCCGGTTGGGGGGAATGGAAACGTTTGAAAATGTTTCCATCAGGGCTAATCGCTAACAAACCATATTGCGTTGAGTTTTCAAACGTAGCTTTGATGCAATCTGTGGAAACCCAACAAAAGAAAGGTTTCAGAGATAAGTAATCATGTTCGTTGGGATATCGCTCACAGGGCGTAGCTGCAATACGTGTAGTATCACTAGCAGTACAGTCCGTTGGAAACGCAGTGACTGTCCCAGAGATTGGAGGGGAAGTACAGCATGCGAGGCGTTCCTGGTGAATGTAGTCGGTAGAAGTAAGCCAGAATGAGCAATCGCTGGTTCCATGATCATCAATAGGGAGGAAGGGAGACCGAGTGGAGTGGCTGGAATACGAGCTGAGAGACGTGACCGTGGAAGAGCCAGGGGACACAGAGATATCTAACCCTTCAAGGCAACGTGGGTTTCCGTATTTGTCGTATTCGGTATATGGAAGTTGCTGCGGCTGAGGAGGATATTTCTGGAGAAATTGTTCATCCTTAGCACTGATTGTGGTATCGAGAACAGATGGGTCCCAGTGCTTATCGGATGTCATGATAACATGTGGGAGCGTGTCAAACTCAATAGTCGTGTACTTTCACATGGCAAGGTATGGTAAACCATGCCGGATGCTAAGAGGCAGTGCATATCCATCAGAGGTGGTGATTACCTGTCCACCGCCCGCTTTGATGGATGTGTCATTGACAGTGGAGAAATATGCTTCCATCTGGCCGGAGGACAAGATAGAAGGGTGTCGGCCCGTATATGCACATTCATTGAAAACGAGGATGACGGGACCTCTATTTGATATAGAATAAGCTCTGCATGTAGCAATGGGAATATTTTGTACCTGGTGATTGTTAATGCCTGTGACATTGACATATCGTGGTGGAATATCCTTGGAGATGAGGCATGCATCATTGCCGATGATGCAACCATTTGCACCACGATTGACCATGGCGAAACCGGGATTAGTGATCGTAGCTTTGTGGGCACGATATGTGTACGATGTTACTTGAATATCGTGTGAAAAAGTCAGATCATCGTCGGGGTTATACCATTGGTGGGAATTGGCGGAATAAGAGGATGTTCCCACAGGTATTTGGGTGTCACCGTCCTTTTTGTACCAAATGTCAGGGTTTTCGGAGAGGAATCGAGCGGGATGCACGGGTGACACAGAAGACTTGAGAGGTCTTTGGTCCTTGGAGGAAGAAGTTTGAGACTTGTATACACCCAGTGATGCATGGAAAACGCCTCCACGGTCATTTTCTACAGCGGGATGTAGGTCTGCTGAGGAATTGACATGTTCATCTTTGTTCGAGGTATCATCTTCTAGGAATGAGACAGAATTTCCATGTTGGTATGCTTTCCGGGTGATGGGTTTGACATTGTTAGGGTCAGGCTGATCATTTGAGAGCAAATTGTGTTGTAATGATGCGACCACTATTTTCTTGCCTTCCGGAGAAAAGTTTAGCCAACTCTTCATGTCTTGACGTGATAGGGCCTTCCATATGCCTGTGGGCAGGCGCGTGGTAGGGTCAGGTGCACGTCCAGCCTTGAATACCGCATAGTCTTGATAGTCACCTTTGAATTCGATAGGGAGAGCATAGTCGTCATGGTTTTGGCTTTGTCCAGATGAGAAGTCGTGAACATGTGCACGTACTGTTGACTTAGGAGCCGACATCGCGGACTGGGAATCGAGTCGAGTTGCTTTGAGTAGGAGCGTGATTTTAAGTTTGTGAATAGCAGCTGCTTCAGCGACTGCATCTGTCACGGTGCTATTCGTGCCACCTGGATCCTTGACTTTGGCAAACTGTCTACTTAGCTGAAAGCTGGAATAGCATGCCTGACATAATGCTGATTTTGCAGTATGGTATTCAAGGGGTTTGTTGGGAGGACGAAGCTTGTTGAGGTGGTTTAATTCCTCAAACCAATGTGTGATGAATTTCACTTTGAATTCTTTCCAATTGCTGAGATTCAACTTTAGCAACGCCTGTAATTGAGTCGAGTTGTCATATACCTTGGCTTTCGATTCGCTGTGGAGGTTTACGAAATCAAAGTATGCTTGATGTCCATTACGTGTGGTGGAATGGCTGTGTACGCACGACGCGGATAAATCACTTTTGAAGACTTCCAACATTAGGACCCAGAAGAAGGCACACTGTTTAACAAAGAGGTCACGTGTATAACCTTATAGCGCAGCTGGAGGCCAGGTCTCATCACGGAATGTTTCGGTGTCAATGTCGTATGCCTCGAGTTTAGCCTTGAAACCTACAAGCTAATGTTCGAATCTTGAGTCGTTCGTGAGGGGCGTAAAAGACTTTTCATCTCGTGCTTTTTGGCACCAAGATTCGTACTTCACCTGCTGAGGTGTCTTTTTATTAGTTCCCGGCGGAGGAGGTGGAGGGTTCAGAGCAGATTTGGTCTGAAGGCGTATGGCACGTTCCAAGCGAAAGGTTCTGAAGTCTTCATACGGATATGATGACCTTGCATCCTTCCAATTCTTCCCGTCCTTGCGCAGGTTGATTGAGAACTCCGCAAGTGCCTCTATGATCCGTTGGATGGATCGATGGAGATGGGTCGGTAGCCCTCCTTGAGTGTAGGTAATCTCGCGGGCAAAATTCGGTTCAATAAGTGCGTCGAGAAAGGCCGTCCACTCGCATAATCCTCCTTCTTTGAGAGCTAAACACAGGGTGTTATCTGCTTCTCTTGTTAGGCGAAATAGGGATAGAAGTATCAGCTTCATGTCAGTATCAAAACTAGGGAATGGTTGACAGCAGCGGCTTCGGCATCACCTGTGCTGTTCCCGCCTCCGAATAGATTGGCGGGCATGTTCAGCCTTTGTGATGACCCTGATCCGTCGGAGAAATCGCGCGGTGAATGGGAACTGCTTCGTAGACGATGTGCGATTGGCATATGCCAGCGTAGGGATTGTATTCAATTCCGTTCCTGTTCCTTTTGTGTGCAAGCCACCTTGGAGCTTGCGACTGTTAATCTATTATTTTCCTTCTGAATCCGGTCCGGTGAGGGTCTGATTCAAAGGCTTCTGAAGAACAGCAACGCTGCGTTAGTGTGTTAGTAGACGAACGATTGTACTCTACGCGTGACAATTGTGGTTGGATACTTTCAGCAACGGATAATCGGACTACAGGCAAGACTATGGAAACGCCAGATCTCTTCTTACTGTGAACTTATTCAGATACAGCAAGACAGACCTTAGTAATGTAGATTACAGATAGTTGATAGCAACTAGTGTGAATTTTGGGATATAAATCAGTTGAATGTTAAAAGTATGAGATAAAGTGAAATCTTGCCAAAGTGCAAGATATCTCTTTTATTGAGATGAATACGTTGCAACTGCTGTTGCGTAGTGATGAGATTACTCGCTGATTATTTCCGTACATGCATTCGTCGTTGACCGTATATATCTGTATGTATATATATATATATTGCGTGAGAATCACACGCCAACGGTTTTCTTCTCTTGTTCCGTTAGGAAGACTTTATGGTATGTTTATCATTAAGATCAGGAATTGCTCCCGTAGCTCGTGTGATATTTTATGAAATCAGAGTTTGCTCACCGGAGAACAATGGCAATACTATAAAACAGAGATTGCTCACTGTCGATGCGCGATGGGAATCGATGCACCGTGGGAATCAATATGCCGTGGGAATCAATTACTTTGGTTGATACGGGACTCATTGATTCGTACAAATAGAATATCTACCGTCTGGTAGCTTTGGTACTTCTGGGCACGAAAGGAATTTAATAGTGGTCCCCTCTCTGGTATCGCATTCAAGCTGATCACTACTCCCTGATTGGCAGCAAGAGATCTCCTTGACGCTGGGCTACTGACATCATCCACCAATTCTTCCTCACTTGCTGGGATCTCTGAACATACCAAAATGAACGGCTCCACAGTTCCCTAGGAACGCTTGAGGCCAAACAACACCAATCTCTCAATGCTTCCATTTCATCTGAATTGGCCATTGGTTCTGCTGGTGCTCTGCCCCGGTCTTACTCCCTTCTACAAACTCCTCTCCAAGTCCTTTGAGGTTACACACTTACTGCAAAGAGGCAGTGGCTTACATCCATCCAGCTTGCCAGGAAACACTTCACAGTACATCTCCAGCCTGCACAGCCGTATCAACAGGAGGCTGCCCTGATGCATGCATGGCTGAATGGCTCCTGAGGGATGGGCCCTTGCTTTTTTTCTTCCTGACCTTGCCAATGCCGACTTGGTGTCACCACGCTTCCCCTTCTATCTTCAACACGATATGTCTACGATACGTCTACGATATGTCTTCATCCAATTTGGCCTAAAGCACCAATTGATTCTTTCCTCTGATCAATCGCTTTATACGATTTGATCTACGATCAAACGGTTTCTACAATTCAATCTGTGATCACACAATTTCTATGATTCGTTCTACGATCGACTTGGTGTCTTCACGCTTCCCCTGCTATCTTTCTTTCCCCTTCCCTCCCTTCCAAGTCCTTCTTCTTTGGGACCTACTTGCTCTTTCCCTGCCATACTCAAGCTACGATCCGACTTGTCCAATTACGATATTCAAGCTACGCTCGACACATTTGATTCACTTTCTACGATTAGATCAATCATCGTCTTCTATGATCCTTAGATTGATCATCGCCTTCTAGTACGATCGATCGCTCATCAGGTGATGCTCAATCATGGGGCATAGATTTGAGTTCTTCCATCTCACATAGGACCCCAGTGTACGGCCCGCCTGCTTCTTCCATCAAGACATGCGGCACCCTTCCTCTGTGCCACCCCTTCATACGGTATGATTAGCGGCAGTGTCGATACAAGCTCAGTTCATCATGTCTCTTCCAGCATGGGGCATGTTACGAGCTTTCGACCACTTGATGCTTGTATCACCAAACGCCACAGAAATGCTCTCAAGATCCAGCTGTATCATTCACATCATGCTCATCTCCAGTTTGCGCACTCATCCTCTCCAGTTTGCGCATTGTTTCTATGGCAACGTATTCGTCCTTCTGGAGCTCTTGCAGGGGCATTTTCTGTACAAGACAGCGTCACGAATACTTGCACAAATAAATAAATCTTCTTCTACGATCTACGTTTGATACGATGCTACGAATCTACGATTACTTAATTGTCTTCTACGACTTGATGTCTTGTTAGCCATTCAATCGATACTCAAGCTATGTATCGATTTATACGATCCATCCTTCTACGATCAATGATTTCTACGATTCGTCCTGTGATCCTCGCTCCATCAGTCGTTGATTGTTCAATTCAAGATCTTCCATATCAATCAATCTGTACGACTCGTTCTATGATCAAACGATTGATCCGATTCTACTCAATCGATTTCTACGACGACCGATTAGATCTACGATCAATCAATAAAGTTCAAGTATTCTGCTACTATGATTATTGATTTCTACGATTATGGTACGATCAATCCATCGTTTTCTACAATTCGATCTACCTACGCGTTGGGTATGATTGTTCCAACGGGAAAATTAGTGCTTTGCAGGGGCCCTGTGGAGTTGTTGAGTACGTAGTTATTGTATGTATTGTAAGTATGTGTCAGTAAAGTTATGGTAAGAAGTACTCATACAATAACGCGTACAATTTCTACTAGTACTAGTGTGCATCAAGTCAGATCAGAATTACCAAAGGTGTTCTGATCTGTACCAATTCTTACCAGTACCAATTCTACCGTTAGCCAACCAACCAAATTTATGTGTAAGCTATCAGCAAGGTATCTACGTTCATAGGGTTGGGGTTAGATTTGAACAAGCAAGCTGTAGGAGCTAGTGGTAATTACGAGCTACCAGATCTACAAGCAAGCTGTCTATGTTCTTACCAATCATACCAATTGATATATTACTATTCAAGTGACGTCATTCGTGCAATCTCTTTTTAAATTGGAACAAGCAAGCTGTACGAGCTACAGGTAATTATGAGCTACCAGATCTACAAGCAAGCTACCTACCTTCATATTGATCATACCAATTGATCTATACTACCAATCAAGTGACGTCATTCGCGCAAGCTCTTTTTTAAATTGGAGCAAGCAAGCTGTACGAGCTACAGGTAATTACGAGCTACCAGATCTACAAGCAAGCTACCTACCTTCATATTGATCATACCAATTGATCTTTACTACCAATCAAGTGAGTGATTCGCGCAAGTTCTATTTTAAATTGGAGCAAGCAAGCTGTACGAGCTAACGGTAATTACAAGTTACCAGATCTACAAGCAAGCTATTACATTCATACCGATCATACCAATCGATTTATATTACTATTCAAGTGACGTCATTTGCGCAAGCTCTTTTTTAAATTGGAGCAAGCAAGTGTACGAGCTACTGGTAATTACGAGCTACCAGAACTACAAGCAATCTACCACTTGCATACCTATCCTACCAATCAATCTATACTACTATTCAAGTGACGTCATTTGCACGAGTTCTATTGCAAATTCGAAAGAACAAGCAAGAAGTGTACGAGCTACTGGTAATTACGAGTTATCGTATTCACAGTTCAACAACGACCACAATTGTATCAGAGTAGATGGCTGTGACCGTGAGTACATCAAGTCCAGCTCATTCATGTAGAAATTGTCTTGCCAATCCCCCACCAAAATATAACTCAGTCATCAACCCAAAAACCCACCAGATTTGAACACAGTGCAAATCCTGCCAGTCCCCCACCAAAATATAACTCAATCTTCAACCCAAAAATCCACCAGATTTGAACACAGTGCAAATCCTGCCAGTCCCCGACCAAAATATAACTCAGTCATCAACCCAAAAACCACCAGATTTGAACACAGTGCAAATCTTTCCAGTCCCTAACCAAAATATAATTCAATCGTCAACCCAAAAACCCACCAGATTTGAAGACAGTGCAAATCCTGCCCATCCCCAACCTAAAATTAACTCAATCATCAATCAAAAGACCCACCAGATTTGAAGAGAGTGCAAGTCTTGCCAATCCCCGACCAAACTATAACTCAGTCATAACTCAGTCATCAACCCCAAAACCCACCAGATTTGAACACAGTGCAAATCTTTCCAGTCCCTAACCAATATATAATTCAATCATCAACCCAAAAACCCACCAGATTTGAAGACAGTGCAAATCCTGCCAGTCCCAGACAAAAATATAACTCAGTCATCAACCCAAAAACCCACCATATTTGAACACAGTGCAAATCCTGCCCATCCCCAACCTAAAATTAACTCAATCATCAATAAAAAAAACCACCAGATTTGAAGAGAGTGCAAGTCTTGCCAATCCCCGACCAAACTATATCTCAGTCATAACTCAGTCATCAACCCAAAACCCCACCAGATTTGAACACAGTGCAAATCATGCCAGTACCCAACCAAAATATAACTCAGTCATCAACCCAAAAACCCACCAGATTTGAACACAGTGCAAATCTTTCCAGTCCCTAACCAATATATAATTCAATCATCAACCCAAAAACCCACCAGATTTGAACACAGTGCAAATCTTTCCAGTCCCTAACCAAAATATAATTCAATCATCAACCCAAAAACCCACCAGATTTGAACACTATGCAAATCCTGCCGATCCCCCGCTAAAATATAACTCAGTCATCAACCCAAAAACCCACCAGATTTGAACACAGTGCAAATCTTTCCAGTCCCTAACCAAAATATAACTCAATCGTCAACCCAAAACCCACCATATTTGAACACAGTGCAAATCTTTCCAGTCCCTAACCAAAATATAATTCAATGGTCAACCCAAAAACCCACCAGATTGGAAGACAGTGCAAATCCTGCCCATCCCCAACCTAAAATTTACTCAATCATCAATCAAAAAACCAACCAGATTTGAAGAGAGTGCAAGTCTTGCCAATCCCCGACCAAAGTATATCTCAGTCATAACTCAGTCATCAACCCAAAACCCCACCAGATTTGAACACAGTGCAAATCATTCGAGTCCCTAACCAAAATATAATTCAATGGTCAACCCAAAAACCCACCAGATTGGAAGACAGTGCAAATCCTGCCCAATCCCCACCTAAAATTTACTCAATCATCAATCAAAAACCAACCAGATTTGAAGAGAGTGCAAGTCTTGCCAATCCCGACCAAACTATATCTCAGTCATAACTCAGTCATCAACCCAAAACACCCACCAGATTTGAACACAGTGCAAATCATGCCAGTCCCCAACCAAAATATAACTCAGTCATCAACCCAAAAACCCACCAGATTTGAACACAGTGCAAATCTTTCCAGTCCCCAACCAAAATATAACTCAATCATCAACCCAAAAACCCACCAGATTTGAAGACAGTGCAAATCCTGCCAGTTCCCGAACCAAAATATAACTCAGTCATCAACCCAAAAACCCACCGGATTTGAAGGAGAGTGCAAGTCTTGCCAATCCCTGACCAAACTATATCTCAGTCATAACTCAGTCATCAACCCCAAAACCCACCAGATTTGAACACAGTGCAAATCCTGCCAGTCCCCAACCAAAATATAACTCAGTCATCAACCCAAAAACCCACCAGATTTGAACACAGTGCAAATCCTGCCAGTCCCCGACCAAAATATAACTCAGTCATCAACCCAAAAACCCACCGGATTTGAAGAGAGTGCAAGTCTTGCCAATCCCTGACCAAACTATATCTCAGTCATAACTCAGTCATCAACCCCAAAACCCACCAGATTTGAACACAGTGCAAATCCTGCCAGTCCCCCAACCAAAATATACTCAGCCATCAACCCAAAAACCCACCAGATTTGAACACAGTGCAAATCTTTCCAGTCCCTAACCAAAATATAACTCAATCGTCAACCCAAAACCCACCATATTTGAACACAGTGCAAATCCTGCCCATCCCCAACCTAAAATTAACTCAATCATCAATCAAAAAACCAACCAGATTTGAAGAGAGTGCAAGTCTTGCCAATCCCCGACCAAACTATATCTCAGTCATAACTCAGTCATCAACCCAAAAACCCACCAGATTTGAACACAGTGCAAATCTTTCCAGTCCCTAACCAAAATATAACTCAATCTTCAACCCAAAAACCCACCAGATTTGAAGACAGTGCAAATCCTGCTGCCCATCCCCAACCTAAAATTAACTCAATCACCAATAAAAAAAACCACCAGATTTGAAGAGAGTGCAAGTCTTGCCAATCCCCGACCAAACTATAACTCAGTCATAACTCAGTCATCAACCCAAAAACCCACTAGATTTGGAGACAGTGCAAATCCTGCCAGTCCCTGACCAAAATATAACTCAGTCATCAACCCCAAAAACCCACCAGATTTGAACACAGTGCAAATCTTTCCAATCCCTAACCAAAATATAATTCAATTCGTCAACCCAAAAACCCACCAGATTTGAACACAGTGCAAATCCTGCCCATCCCCAACCTAAATTTACTCAATCATCAATCAAAAAACCCACCAGATTTGAAGAGAGTGCAAGTCTTGCCAATCCCAACCAAAAATATAACTCAGTCATAACTCAGTCATTAACCCAAAAACCACCAGATTTGAACACAGTGCAAATCTTTCCAGTCCCCGACCAAAATATAATTCAATCGTCAACCCAAAAACCCACCAGATTTGAACACAGTGCAAATCTTGCCAGTCCCCGACCAAAATATAACTCAGTCATCAACCAAAAACCCACCAGATTTGAACACAGTGCAAATCTTTCCAGTCCCTAACCAAATATAATTCAATCGTCAACCCAAAAACCCACCAGATTTGAACACAGTGCAAATCCTGCCAGTCCCTGACCAAAATATAACTCAGTCATCAACCCAAAAAACCCACCAGATTTGAACACAGTGTAAATCCTGCCAATCCCCAACCAAAATATAACTCAGTCATCAACCCCAAAACCCACCAGATTTGAAGACAGTGCAAATCCTCCCAATCCCCGACCAAAATATTACTCAGGCATCAACCCAAAACCCACAGATTTGAACACAGTGCAAATCTTGTCAATGCCCAACCAAATATAACCCCTAACCCTCCCGACCAAATATAACTCAGTCATTCTACGAATCAGTTGAGTAATTTCAATTGTTAGTGTTTCAATTGGTTGGATTGTATGATTGAATTCTACTTGTATGACGACGACGAGAATTGTATGACTTTTATCTGTATTCAGGTTAAATCTTATGGTTACTTGCAACCATAAAAATGAGAGTTTGCTACCATAAAAATGAACGCGCGCCACTAAATATTACTATTGCTTTTAGAAGAAGCATCTCATTTCCGTAAATAAATGTTTGGGTACTGTTTTTAACGATTTTTAGTCGTAGCATTTGTACCAAGTCTACTTGTTAAAAACAGATTTTTTAATATTTCTACATATTTCCCCCCCCAAACCCCCCCATAAACTCCATCTAGAAGGTTACGTTGTCAACTCTTAGGGTTAGTGTTTAACGTTCAACTAACAACTCCACCAATTTACCCCTTCAAGATCATGTGTAACCCCTATTAACCTATATACCGTTGGAAAGCTTATTTAAAGAGGAATACAAATCTGCTGTTTGTTTCTGTTTCTTTTGAAGTCTTAGTGACTCGATATATAAAAACTTTATCTTCATTACTGAGTATGAATATAAAGAAATAATGAGGTATCTGATGTTCTGCACCACGTTCTATTTTCAAAAAAATTGAGACTCCGCACAGTTACAGCGCGCACGCCCAGCCACTCAGCAGCCGTTAAACCGTTAACAAAGATACTCCACGTGTAATTAATATCAATTCAAATTGTCTATCCATATTGCTGTATCTATGAATGGTATGATACCACTTAGGAGTAATTCAATCGAATAGTAATGTAGAAAATAATTAGTAGTTACACAAAACGTGGTAGCGAGCGCCTCCCTGATGGACGATTGAATTGATAGATAGCTCGATCGGCATCTACAATGCATGTAGATGGGCGCTGATACCTCTAGAATGTTCTAACTCCCTCTGGAAGGAAATTTATGGCAGTAGCAAGATTTCTCTCCCAATGTAAGATTTTGTTGTTGAAAATTCTTACATAATGTACACGAAACGTGGTAGCGAGCGCCCCCCCCCCTGCCGGTTCGATGAATCGATAGATAGGTCGATCGGCATCTACAATGCATGCAGATGGGCGCTGGTACGAGTATAGGTGTTAAGTAGGGCGACCATTTTGAGACAGCTTTTTTTACGAACCCCTCCTACACCCATCGATTTTGGGTCCTGTTAGTCTTATTGATCTTACTCTCCAGCTGGAACTTCTTGACCAAAGTAATCACCGCGCCAGAATTGGCAAGGGCAAGAGCTCTCCATAGATACCCAATTTGCAGGGGTTGCGCGCGCCGGAACCCCTTCGAACTTTATGATTCTTCCGGTCAAGAAAATCAGGAAAATTATGGAAAAAACTCCATTTACACAACCACATCATACCAAGTGGTCTCAACCAACCCATTCCTTAACCATAGCATCAGAGGCGCCCGCTACTTGGGAATCCCTTCCTTACACCAAGATCAACAAGACCTGCAAGTTCGGATCGATTGGCCGATTCCTTTAGGAGGAACAAGCTGGAACAACAGCAACAACGAGAGGAGACGACGAAGGGCAAAAACTCCGAAAACTCCCAAAATCCTCCCATAGCAGCAACAAGGATCCCTCTGCTCGCGCTAACAACAAGACAACCCCACTACAGGGTAAATCGATACTTATCAAGTACAAGAAGACCCCCAAGTTGGGGCTCAATCCGACCAGTCGATTTTAAAAAAACAGCCACAGCCACAGTGACACCCCCAAGGGCCCAAAAAACAACGTCGAAAATCCCCCCATAGCAGCAACAAGGATCCCTCTGCTCGCGCTAACAACAAGCAAGCCCCACTACAGGGTAAATCTGATACTTATCAAGTAGAAGATGCCCCCCAAGTTGCAGATCGATCCTCCTGGTCGTTTTGAAAAAAACAACTCCAGCAACAACAACACCCCCCAGCGCAAAAAAACTCCCCCTACAGCAGCAACAACAACACACACAGTTGGAGCTGTGGCAAGAGGCGCCGCCCTTCCCCCTTGCAAGTTAACAAATAACGCGGCTGTTATTCTAAACCATTCCCACACTGGTACTATCACCACAGCGACTGCTATGTTAATTGCGGGATTTACAAAGGAAGAGAGCAAGAATCGCTCCCTACAGAAGAGAGTATTGCGGAAGAGGGCAAAACTCTTGGAAGAACAACAAAATCAGAGGCCCACTCCCCCCCCACCGCCGCCGCCACCACCCCCTGCTGTTGTTGGTGGTGGATCAAATGGTACCAGCGTTTCGACTGTAACCAATCCAAGTGGACTGTTGGATCCCCCCCTCGAAAAAAAAACGCCGAATAACAACAACAACAACAACAACAACAACAACAAAAGAGCCCATATAGCCTCAAACAACACCAATGGAAGCACATCGTCGACAACGACGGCAACAGGAGCAGCGCCAGCAGCGAGTACAGCAGCGAGTACAGCAGCGAGTACAGCAGCGAGTACAGCAGCGTTTTTGGAAAAGGAAAACTCCCCTCCTCCATCCAAAAAAAAACAAAATTGAGCCCCCTCCATTGGATTTGAAAAAAACAAGGAAGACTCCTCACCAAGTCCAATGTGATAAGGCAAATGAGAAAGCTATGAAGGATAGAATTCATCATGCTTGGAAGGAAGCAGAGGGAAGGTGGGTGAAGCAGTTGAAACTACCCAATGGAGTCAAACGTGTTCCTGCTACTGTTATCTGTGATGTCATGAACGAAACATACGGTACGTCCATTAACCCTAACACTTTGAGGAATCGCGTCCGCGAAGGCCTGACAGGTCCGCCACGGTTGGGGAGGAGACCAGTGCTTCCGGAATTGGTGGAGGATGCGCTTGGCGAGGCGATTTCAACTTTTGTTTCCTTGAGCGCAGCTCGCATGAAAGATAAACCGGACCGTCAGATGATCATTCACAAGTTGACATCGTGCATCACAAACGGTGTTACTCCGGCGCCCCTGACTGACCCTGTCTCCTTATTCAAGCGTTTGCAACCTAAGTTTGCAGATGAGGTGGAAGTTTCTAACCAGAATTCACAGATGGAGGAGCGCCGTGCCACGTATGCAACTCGTAAAAATTTAAATGAATGGTTTAATACTTTGAAAACTTTTTTTCTTGAAATGGGCTTTGCACGGTTGCCAACGGCAGAGGAGACGGCTGGAGGACATGAAGGAGAGCTCTATTTCCCCCCCGAACAACTTCGACGGATAATCAACGTGGACGAAACGGGCCTGTCACTCGATACAACCACGAGCAACTCTGGTGGGAGACCGGTTACGCAGTATGGACCAAGTGACAAGCAGCTTCCTGTTGGCGCGAGCCATGGAAACAAAAGCAGTCACCGCATAACACTCCTCTGTGGTAGTTGCGCTTCTGGAGATCCCATCCCCCCCCATTTTCAGTTGAAAAGTATGGCTAAAGATGATTCTAACAAGCGAATTCAGGATTCGTTTTTGGAAGAGCTCGAACATAATTCGGTAATTGGAACATGGGGGTTCAACAAACCAACCGAACGGTGGAGTACAGTGAATTGTAATGCTAGTGCGGGGATGGATGGTACTGAGTTTACGAAGGTAGTGAAGGATGCATACATGCCATTATTTCCGGATCTGGCACCCGTACCTGGAAAGCGAGTAGTGATGTTGGTTGATTCGGGACCAGGACGGGAAGACGATGAGTTGCAAATTATTACAGCCCCTGAAGGCCTCTACCTACTTACTGGAGTTCCGAATACAACACATATTTGGCAACCAACAGACCAAAACTACGGACCGTTTAAAACTATGTTTCGCGAAAACAAGAAGATACTGAACAAGTCACGGCGTGCAAGGGAGCTCACAATGCGATCAGATGATGTTCCACGCCTTGTATTTGGAGGACGCGAGACGGAGGACGTCACTTTGGACACCGCGTTTCACAATGCATTTTCTGTGGAAAAATCAAAGGCTATCTGGCGTCACATCGGTATTGTCCCTTTCACACGAAATTGTCTAGGGAATCGCAATGTAGCTCATGCAGTAACAATGCTACCAAATGGTTCTGTAGACCTTACAGCGGATCCAACGACGGCAAAATTGCTTCACCTTGAACTTTCCAACAGCAACGCAGTAAAATACCTCACCGACTACGGTTTGAAAGGCGAAGCATTTGCTGCAAAGGCACCACGAAACAATGAGTTAGACAAGATTGCGTCTACTAAACCGGGTTCGAAGGAACGAATATTGAAAATTGCAACGGCAAGGACAGCAGGACAGAAATTTCGAATCACGGGCGGATTCGTGACTAACTCATACGACGTTTGGAAAGCGAAGGTATTGAAGGAACGCTTGAACAAAATCGCCGTACTGAAGACTACAAGGGCGCGCGCGGCTCAGTTTGCAAAGAAGAAGGATGCAGCTGAGGCCTTAGTTGCAAAGTGTGGGGGCGAATTTGCTAGGCTAGGATTGAGGAACCAACGCGCGATTTGGAGCTTAGAGCAGTGTAATGGGCGTCGTCGTCGTTCGCCCTTTCTTGTTCTTTCGCCCCTTCGGCGACGACGACGACGACGACGACGGGATGGTTGAATCGCGTCCCCCCATCCCCCCAGTGTGGTGCAATTGAATTAGTTAATTAAGTATCTGTTATTTGTTTGTTATTCAGTGCTGTTAAAGTAGTTGCAAATAGATGGATTAGGAAGGAAAGAAGTGACGACGAATTTCAAGTTTTGCAATAGAGGTGCAAAAAAATCGTCTCGGAGATTTCGAACCATTTCGTTCCAATGAAATTTCGATTCGAAAGAGGTGCAGAATCAGTCATGAGACCAATTTTAATCATGAGTGTTATGTTGAACATTTTGCCTTGGTACAAATTCTACATGGGCCTACTTGGTCTCATCGTCATTCGCACCTAAACTCGTACCTCTAGAATGTTCTGACTCCCTCTGGAAGCAAAGTTATGGCAGTAGCAAGATTTCTCTCCCCATGTAACATTGTGGTGTTGTTGAAAATTCTTAGTACCCAAATGCACTCGTTAGGTGGTGACACACAAACTATGACAGATAACTCACTTCTGTTTCTTTCATTATTCATCTTATCCATAACAGGAACAATATTCATGGACTAATCACCAAAAATATCTGATTTTCTAATTTTTAATTGCAAATTAGTGTGTATTCTTCCTCCAAATCCAGTACCCAAATGCACTCATTAGGTGGTGACACACAAACTATGACAGATAACTCACTTCTGTTTCTTTCATGATTCATCTCATCCATAACAGGAACAATATTCATGGTTCAATCACACAAAATATCTAATTTTCTATTTTCTAATTACAAATTAGTGTGTATTTTTCCTCCAAATCCAGTACCCAAATGCACTAATTAGGTGGTGACACACAAACTATGGCAGATAACTCACTTCTGTTTCTTTCATTATTCATCTTATCCATAACAGGAACAATATTCATGGACTAATCACACAAAATATCTGATTTTCTATTTTCTAATTACAAATTAGTGTGTATTCTTCCTCCAAATCCAGTACCCAAATGCACTCATTAGGTGGTGACAGACAAACTATGACAGATAACTCACTTCTGTTTCTTTCATTATTCATCTTATCCATAACAGGAACAATATTCATGGTTCAATCACACAAAATATCTGATTTTCTATTTTCTAATTACAAATTAGTGTGTATTTTTCCTCCAAATCCAGTACCCAAATGCACTTAGTAGGTGGTGACACACAAACTATGGCAGATAACTCACTTCTGTTTCTTTCATTATTCATCTTATCCATAACAGGAACAATATTCATGGACTAATCACACAAAATATTGGATTTTCTATTTTTTAATTGCAAATTAGTGTGTATTTTTCCTCCAAATGCAGGACCCAAATGCACTTAGTAGGTGGTGACACACTAACTATGGCAGATAACTCACTTCTGTTTCTTTCATTATTCATCTTATCCATAACAGGAACAATATTCATGGACTCATCATACAAAATAACAGATTTTCTATTTTCTAATTACAAATTAGTGTGTATTTTTCCTCCAAATCCAGTACCCAAATGCACTCATTAGTTTGTAACACACAAACCATAACACAAAACTCACTTCTGTTTCTTACATGATTCATCTTATCCATAACAGGAACAATATTCATGGACTAATCACACAAAATATTGGATTTTCTATTTTTTAATTGCAAATTAGGAGTGTGTATTTTTCCTCCAAATCCAGTACCCAAATGCACTTAGTAGGTGGTGACACGCTAACTATGACAGATAAGTCACTTCTGTTTCTTTCATGATTCATCATATCCATTACAGGAACAATATTCATGGACTAATCACACAAAATATTGGATTTTCTATTTTTTAATTGCAAATTAGTGTGTATTTTTCCTCCAAATGCAGGACCCAAATGCACTTAGTAGGTGGTGACACACTAACTATGACAGATAACTCACTTCTGTTTCTTTCATGATTCAACTTATCCATAACAGGAACAATATTCATCATTCAATCACACAAAATATTGGATTTTCTATTTTTAAATTGCAAATTAGTGTGTATTTTTTCTCCAAATCCAGTACCCCAATGCACTCATTAGGTGGCGACACACCAACCATCACACATAACTCACTTCTGTTTCTTTCATTATTCATCTTATCCATAATAGGAACAATATCAAAATCAGCTCAGAAGCAGTTATTTTAATTAGATTAAAAATAAAGAGTTCTCCATAGTTTTTTTCGTACCATTTACTTAACCCTCTTTCCTTCTGACAGACCAATGTTGACAACCAGACATGCCCCCAGAAAATGTTTGAAAATGTCGTTCAGTAGTACGTGAATTGCGCTTTAACGTGATATTTTCAGAATTTTTTGGGATGTCTGGTTGCTGAGATCGATCTGTCAGAAGTTGGGCAGGTGCAAAACGGTACAATCAAAGGCAAAATGACGGTATGATCAAACGATTTCTACGATCGACGCCGGGAATATCTATGTCTTGGTGTCTTTGCGCTTCCCCTATCTTTCTTTCCCATTCTCTCCCTTCCAAGTCCTTCTTCTTTGGGACTTGCTTGTTCCTTTCCTGCTTGCTGCCCACGGTGGTACACGTTGTACATATGGCTGTATCCGAGTCCATCTAGTACAATGTCATCCAGTTCCTATGATACTGGGGATTTCCCTGCTATCTCCTTTCTTTCCCCTTCACTCCTTTCCAAGTCCTTGTTCCTCGTCTTTCTTGGGACTTGCTTGTTATTTTCCTGCTTGCTGTCAACGGTTTGTTTTGCTTTGTCGCTCTACAACTTGGGGGCCTGACTCTTTGATTGAGGCGATGTTAAAGTATGGTTACATACTGAGTACTTTAGATCCACCTTCGGTGGTTTGTAGTTACTTAAATACGTATATTACATTACATGTACAATTTCCAGACAGCTAGAGTTGGAATCAACACCATACTCAACACCCTACATGAGTGAGACTGAAGGTTTCAAGCCATATGGCTTCTTCTTGTACAAATTGGTACCAACAGAAACTGCGAACAACATATTTTAGAGTAGTAGATCGCGTACGTTAGAGATTAGCAAATTTGATAATCAATAGTAGTTCCAAATTAGTAGTTCCAAATTTGCATTATTCAGAGCAGTTGACGGTACCTCCAAATAATTTTGCTCCAGCACACCTCTAGTGGTTTGGATCCCTCTTTTAAGGGGTTGTAATGGAGTTTTGTCCATTGTCTTTGTAGCTAAGTTTTCTGTCTGGAGCAACATTGGTACTAGTGTTATTGAGTTTAACTAATTTGATTACTATTTTAATTAACTAACTAATCGATTCCTAATATATCACCGTCACTGCTGCTGTTGTCGTCACTGCCATCGCTGCTGCTGTAGTCGTGATGCTGGAGACCTGTTCACTTTTCTTTTGAGCTCCCTCCTTGTTGTTACTCTAAAGAATGGTGCGTCGGCCGTGTCGAAGGGAAGACCGACGGAAGAGTCCAAAGGGACGGTCTGCGTAGATCTGAGGGATTGGAAGGGAGTCGCTCAACAGCAGGCTCACGACAATCTCTGCGCTGGGGGGAAGGCCTATCGCTCAACAGCAATGTCCTCTGGCTGTAACCGGTCAGTGGAGGTGCTGATCGGGCGGAGATAGGCTCTTAAAGTATACGCTCAACAGCGCAAGTTATAAGGGCTCTATAACCTGTTGTTACTCTAAAAATTGACCGTAAGGTATAGGATAATTGAAATTTAAAGAGAAGTGAGCTCAGAGAGAGGCTCTTATTTTTACTGTGTATTTTACTGTTTTGTCGACCGGTATCCCTGTGTTATTTGTGTTGTATGTAGGGATGTCTAAACCGGACGTAGATCATGTGTAATTCGTCATAAGACAGAGAACACATCATATGACCTAAATGTCTGGATACTTGAAGTCATTTTTAATCTCTGGAGGAGTATAAGTAACTTTTCAAGTGTAGAATGGATATAACCGCTGTAGAATGTACGTGAGTAGGGTACATGTATTTTTGACCGACAACACTCCTTTCAGCAGTGAACTTCCTTCAGCAACAGTAACCTGGGAGTAGTAACCTGTGGAGTAATAGGAGATGTAGTAGTATGGCTGCCGCCACGGCTGCCGCCACTAGTAAGTTGAGCAAGGGGCCTGCAACAACAACACCTTCCTCTCTTGATCTGCCTGGTCTTGTCGCCGTTGCTGGAGTTCCAATGACTGCTGCTGAAGCTTTTTGATCATCTTGTCCCTCTTTCAATACTGCAGCATCACGTTCATCATCTTCGACTCATTGTTGTCTGCTTTTCGATTGTAATGTCTCTTCTTGCTACTACAACTACTACTAATGGTTACTGGCGGGAGTCAGCTCTGTTATTTTGGACTGCTGGGTAACTTCAAACTGGGTAACTTCTTCGGGTTGTGTTGGTTGAGCTGGTTGACCAAGTAGAAGTGGGCTGGTACGGGTTGAGTTGCAACAACAGCAGCAGCAGCAGGAGGCAGCAGCAGCAGCAGCAGGAGGAGGAGGAGGTACTAGTAGTACTAGTAGTAGTAGAAACTGCTCATTTGTTTCAACATCACCATAGTACATTTCTTATCCTGCCTGCGCTCATCTACCTAGTACAAAAAGGGATGACATAACATCATGCATTCGCAACCATATTTTTGTTTCCCATCCAGATTGGAGCCCAAAAGATGTAGTAGAGGTGCATTTGATTTTTTAAGCCGACCGAATGTTCTGAATGCTCGTATCCAAATATTCGTATCCTGTTTCGTGTATTTTGTACGGTGTTTCGTTGCCGTATTTTTTTAACCGACAAGTACGTATGTCAAGTCCCTTGAGGGTACGTACGGTACCTTCTTTTTTGCAAGCCCCCTTGCAAGAAAAGTGTAGAATCTTGCATCACGCGACTTCAGCACTTTTCTTGACATGGGACTTGAATTCGGAATCCCTAAGTAAACATTGAGATTCTGTTTAATCAGCTCGCGCGCCACCTAAAACCTTGATTTGACTGATTCCGTTGAGTTGATGTAATTAGTTTAGAACTGCCGGCAATCTCATTGATTCGCTGTGATCGAGATTCTGTAAACGGCATGCTGCAGACAATCCCATTTACTAAACCTTGTGTAGAATGACAAATATTACCAAACCTTGTGTAGAATGAGTCTACTTGAGGAAACCGGATATGCTCACGATTCCTTGTTGCGTACCGGTACCGTACGGTAGGGTACGAGTACGAGTAGGGTTAAGAAGAAGATAATCAGTATGTTCCATCAAAGGGATGACAGAACATCATGCATTTGCAGCCCATACTGTAGGTACGATATTATTTATACGAGTATCGGAAATACAACAATAATAATTGAAAAACAAACTTCTGGGCCCCGGTTCTTTTTTCATAATTTGGTTTCCTACCGTACGTACGTATCATTTCACGATTAGGTCGATCAGTCTCGAGGATAGTGGTTGTTGTCACACGGTACGTATCCCCCTTTTAAGTTGGAGGAGAAAACAGTCGTAACCGTAAGAGTCAACTCAAAAAGATGCCCGCACCGATTGCCACGCCGACTGATGAGACATCTGCTATAACAAAAAATGGTGTTTGATATGTGGGGAAACAATGAGCATGCCAACAAATACCCTGGCGAAGATACTTCCAAAAAACTGTACACGAACATCGAGAAGTTGGCGGCCAAGGAAATGTATGAGATGAGAAGTGACCAACGCGAATCAATATTGCTCGAGTTTGCACGGTGTGAAATCTAGGGCGGTGGCGGAATCACCCGAGTTGATCGAGTCTTCTCTTGAGACATTCGAAACAATATTGCAGACAGTCCGGTGCAAAGAAAGAGACACGGATATCAACGGAAAGACCCACCCACTTGACCAAGGTCACCTTCGTGCCACAAACGACCTTCAGAGCAAGTATGTCACATCGCCAGAATTCCGACTCCGATTCTTGCGGGCAGAATTATTTGATGTCAAAAAGGCGGTGGCTCGGTACTACAAAAATTTGAATTACATGTCGATTTGTTTTGGGGATATTGGTCTCGTCAGACAAGTTCATCTGAGTGACTTGTCCAATCAAGAGCAGAAGTATCTGAAGAGTGGTTAAAGTGCGATGCTTGACATCAAGGGATAAAGTGGGACGGCGGATGATGATTTTTTCGGAAGTCTTTCCCGCCCCGTTACTAGAACGAATTCGAGTGGAAACATACTTGGTGTTTGCGGTGATTAGTGAAGATGAAGCCACGCAAAAGTGCGGCTCGGTCAACATAATTATACTGTCTTTTTCCAAAAACTCTGCCATCAGTTTCGACCCAGAAGAGCGCACTCTCGCAGTCAGAGCATTCGATTCTGCACCGCGCAACCCTCGTCGACTATTCACTTCTGTATGCCCGACGAGACAATTTATAAGTTCCTAGGAGCGATCGTCCAATCTTTGCTTTCGAGAGACATGCGGGCCTGTTACGAGGGCTCATACCGGGAGTCCCCATGGAGTGCAACTATGCCCCTAGGCCAATTTGGTATCCCTGTAAATTTCCTTTCCCAAGCCACGAGCGGATCTCTAAACGATTAAATCGATCCAGAAGTTCTTCAAGGCACGAATAGCAATCGAAGAGTATCAGAAAAAAACGTTGTCAGCTGTTGGGTGTCCATTATGTGACCAAAGCCATGGAAATATAGAATTGATCGCATCGGGGGGGGGGGCCATCGTTGGTTCCAAGCATCCACCTATGTCCCGGTACAGATTGCCCTGATTTTGAATTGCATTGTTTTTGGAGATCGAAGGTGTTCTACAAATCACCCAGGAAATGTGAAATTCC